>JANVCC010000021.1:17602623-17613266 GCA_025345505.1 Todiramphus chloris collaris
AGGAAGGAAGGAAGGAAGGAAGGAAGGAAGGAAGGAAGGAAGGAAGGAAGGAAGGAAGGAAAACCATCTGGTATATCGAGAAAGGATGATTATTTAATTTTGCAGATACAACCATTGGACATTTTGTTTTAAGCCCACAGAAAATAGCTAAAAAAGGGTTGTAGCCTGATTAAATGGATTGGATATTTTGGAGGGGGAGAAAAATGTAATTTCCTGCTCAATTTGCTACCAAGAAGCCAGACAGCAAAATAATGGCAGAAGCTACAAAACTCTGCAGGAAGACTTATGACCACACGCGGGATGCCACTACTGAGGCGTGCTGGGCTTTCAGCAGTGGGACCAATAGGAGGGAAAAGCTTGTTCCTCTCCTGCATCTTGGCAGCATCAAGGATTTTATCAGAAATCTGTTGTTTTTGCAATGGCTTGACTGGGAGCTGGGGTCACTCCTGGAGGTACCCAGGTGGGGACCACGGTGCAGGCAGAGCTGGCATTTCATCATGCCACTGATGCTGCTGTGTCTGTGGAAACACAACGGGGCTGGCGGGAGGGCTTCAACCCCATGCTAAGACAGAAGATGAGCAGCCTAAAATCATTGTGGCACTGAATGGCACAAGAGGAGTTATAAGCGGGCAGAAGAACGTCACCATCCGAGGGCAGCTCCCCCTCACCTGCCTTCATGTAGATTTAAAGTTGAGTGTTTGGGAAGGCATAATAGGAAACTGCATCTCTGGAGACCCTTCTGCTTAGGAAAAGGTAAAGAAAAATCACTCCTGAAGGATGGGTGACTACATAAAAATATGCATGCTGTGGACACAGATAGTGCTGCAGACTGTGAGACTGGGATAGCCAGTTTAGAAATATTCATCTTGCGCAAGATGGATAGAAATATAATCTGGTTAACACCCTGGGTAGTGGGGAGAGACTGAAGATGAAGCTGGATATAGGATCAACACACAGTGGCTGTCATCCTGCTTTGACAGTATTAAAAATTCCCTCAGTGGCATTGCACTAATGCAGACACTGGTGTCGCTGAAGATTTAAAACTCCAGAAAGATGGAAAAAGTCAGGAGAGCCGCTGGGCATCTGTATAGTACCAGGAGGGGGATCTTGAGCACTGCAAGAGCAGAAAAAGCCAATGAAATTTAGCTAGACCGAAGCTGGAGTAGCACTGCCCTGCCTCTGCCCAGTCCCTCAATATATGGCCCAGTTCAGGCCAGGTGCATCCCTGTATTGGAATGCCTCTTGAAGGAGTTTTGCCACCCCAGGTGCCTTTGGTAGGGTGAGGGTTTGCTCCTGCACCTCTCTAAGGATCTCAGCCAGATGCGTCAAGTGAGGCGAGGTGACTAGGGATGCAGCTATGAGAAATATTCAAGGAGAGGATCACTGGATCCCGGGGAACGTGAGTCACCTTTTCATATTTGGCACTCTGGGTCCCACCACAAGAGCGTGCTTCAGCACATAGCAGAGAAGCTTTCATGTCTCAGGTTGTGGCAGAGGGTTGCAAAAGACTGTCATGGTTATTATCTCAATAGCAATTTCTGGCCACACCAAAGTGGTTGGTTTTTTAAAAATGGTTATGGTAATAATTTAGCAGGTTACTAATTAGTCTATTAATTTTGAAATGGTTCAGAACAAGGTTGAAAAATGATGATTCATATGTATTGTTTATCAAGAAAGATTTTAGAGAGTACAACTACTTATTACAATTATATCACATTATGAAATCAATGGGAGAAGAAAATATTAAAAAACCCACAGAAAATAATAAAAAACCTGAGGAACACTATTCAGATATCAGGCTAAGAAAAAAATAGACCACATTGTACGTTCAGGAAATGAATATAAATGATACAAAAATAAAATATATCCATAGCATTCATGAAATGTTGTAGGAAGAAATAAACTTACACCTCTCATCATCTGCTCTTACCATCAATTAAATTTCTTTTGTCTCCTGGTGCATGAATATACACAATTGTCTTTAAAAAAAGGGTCTTCTCCCTTGCTCATTAGTCTCTAATCGTAGTCCTATGCTCAGGTGTAATGTCATTTCTTGGTCAGATTCCTCAGTGATTAGAATCCTCCTTCAGAGAGGAATTCAATGACAAACTCCAGGAATTAGGGCGATGGGAAGACTTCCACTTTGATCCCAATAAAGTGTAGCAGTGCCAATGCTGGAAAACTGAACATGGGGCTCTTTTAATATCTCCTGTTGTACTTTTATGACAATAGGGCTCTTCTTTGTGATCTCTGGAAAATATACTGTTATGTAGTATAAATACAATTATTTATTATAGTGTAACACAAAATGCACTGTATATAAAAATATACAATACAATGTAATACAAAATATTATTTTTTACTAACAGTGTTGCCAATGAAAACATAGCTTATCAGGCCTGGTACACGCATTTTTTTTTTATGGCTTCAGAAAATTTTCAGGACAGTTTCTCCCTGGTTTCCAAAGGGCTTCCTCTCCGGTATCAAGACCATCTTTTTAGATGAAGGGAAAAATACCTGTCTGAAGAAGTACCACGGGTTGGCCAGTCAATGGCCACCAACAGCAGCATCTCAAAGGAAAGCAAAGCTGCACTTTCCCAGTTGGCAACAAGCCTGCGTGTAGTCTGGCCCTTCTCCTTCCCTGGGAAACGCGCTCAGCACTCCCATGGTGCTTACCCAGGTCCTTCCTGGAGGTACTCATAAGGCTGCCTGTTAACTGCCACTGGGCTCTGGTTTCACTGTGCTGAATGCTACTGACTGCACCTCCTGTTGCTGGAAAACGCCTGCTTGCCTCCCGTCCAGAGCTGCCAGGGCAGACACCTCCCCGCTGGAAAACCCAACTCCCATCCCAGGTTTCCCTGCCTGGTAAGTACACTCTAATTTACATTCCTCCTGAGTTAGTAAGATCGAGCTTAGCCTTGAATCCTTCTTGAAAATCCTGGACTGATTCATTTTCCCCCTGAAGAAGCTCCTCATAAACTCTGGCTCACCCCACATACATACATTTCATTTTAATTAAAAAATACCTTGCTGGCATGACAAGCTATACAAGTTTTGCTAAAATATTAAATAATAAAAAAAAGATCTCAGAACCCTCAGGTCTCTGTCACAGAGAGATACAATACATCAAACATCTGTCCAGAACAGAACTGAGGATAGTCATTTGGAGCATTTGGAGGTTTAACTTCTTCCCATTTATCATTGTGACGTGTTTCAGATTTGGAGGCAAGTTTCTTTGCAGCACGATCACAGACCACCTTTTTTCTTTTCTCCCATATCTGTGCAAAGGTTTTCCTCAGCATTTTTTAAATGGAAAGTATTTTACTACGTTTTAATTTTTTTTTTAAATAAAATCTCCTCCTCACATTTCCACCTGTTTTGGGCACAGAAATAGAATGCGTTTCTCCATTTCAATTCCTTCTCTATCACATTAGTTGCTCAGTGATTTCTTTTCAGTTCTGCACCGTGCTTTGCCTCTTCCAATTTCCACTCCTAGTTTACAGTCATTGATTCTTTATATGCTGAGGATCTACTGCAGGCTGGCACATTTCACCCTGTGAAGCTATCCATTAGTCTCAAAGCACTCTTTAAAACTCTTCAGCAAGTCCATCTTCGGGGCTTTAATGTATCTGTGACAGTGACCTGTGTCTAGTTGGCTCTAGGGTTAGAACTGGAGATGGAGATGTGCATTTGCTCCTCATACTTCAGAGTCTCAAGCTCCCTGTCCCAGTGCTGACGGAGGAGATATAATTCACAGAAACTTCTGTGAAGTATTGAGAACTGTGTAAGCAAGCTCATAGCAATGCAGAGCAGTGAGGTGAAGCGTAGGTACCATCTCTGGTATGTGGTCAGGCAACTCCAGCTGCCGGGGTTCTTAGCCAGCATCTTTTTGGGGTGTTGGGAGAGAGTCAGTGAGAGCAAGCATTCAGGCAAAGTCATATTGTAACGTAAGCCAGCAAAGGACACTGCTGAATGAGTGATAGTGATGGAGGTGTGTTAAGATGGTGCTTCACCTGGACGATTAGCTCTGATGTTATAATCCCTCTCTGAAGATGTTACCAGGGCATTTTGGCCTGGTTGTGCTGTGTAAGCATATCAGCTGCAGCCCACAGCCCACAGCCCGAGGGTTCAGACACACAGGAGAGGCATAAAGGACCTGGGTGGGAATTCCTAGTCAGCTATTTCTGCTGCCAAGAGAGTGTCTTCATCACGAAGTGCTGGGTGCACCTTGGAGGGGAGCATCTTCCCTCGCACCTTCTTGGTTAAGGGAAGTTACTGTGCAGGGAAGCTGTCAAATTATGCAAGAGCAGGTGGACAAATGCAAAAGGGACGACTATATGCAGTGCTGCTGTGCCAGTCGTTGATTCTGTCTGGTGGTGAGTGGAGTCCTAGTTTTGTTATGTGTTGGCTCATCAGTCGTGATGGCTTTCCTCTGCTGATCCCAAGGCTCAGTTTGGCTGGCTACGTATCACAGCTGCTGGTGCTCTGGAGATTCAGAGCTGAAACCAGGAGCAGCACAGTTAGGTCAGTGCAATGCTGTGCTTGAGTGACTCAGTTGCCCCTCTCAGCCTGGCTCAAGAGCTGTGCCTTGCTGACATAGCTATGTCACTCTCAACTCCACCACTACCTTATCTGCTGCTCACATAAGGTTCTTCCCACTGTGCTTCAGTTCAAAGCTTGCACTTTTCCAGAGGTGTCTCTGAGGAATTTATTTTGGTAGCAGGGTGCATGTTAATATAACTTTTTATCATCCAAACTAATGTTTTAATCTGTTTTGGAAGGTCTCTTGAAAGTGACAGTCTTCTGGAGCTTATTTCTTGGCCACATAAATTCCTTTGCTGTTCATCCATGCACTTAATTTCAAAAGCAAGACACCTGCATGACAGAGGTGTTCACCCCTGAGCCATTTTGCTGAGGTTTCCAGAAGTGTGGTCTAGTAGTTTTAATATTTATTGTTATTTGTACAGCATTTAATTCTTATTTATTGCCTGTATAGCAATAAACATGTTTGAGGCATGCAGTAGCTCAGCAAAACTAAGTCCAGCTAGACAGCACTAATAGACTGCGTACAAGAAGAGGAGGAGGAAAGGCAGCAAAGCAATGTCACCAAGCTGTGACATTTCTTACATGTCTTCATAGAGAAAACAACAGAAACAGTGGCTACAGGTGGTCTTGTGCACTGTCTGAAACTGTGGCCAGCACTGTATATGGGGAAGAAGGAAGAAAGAAGTTGAATTGCAGAGAATTAGAGTGTTACTTGTTCTCAAAGGAAGTTTTCCCATTAACTCTTGGTGTTGAGTGAGAAAAATGGTATGGGATCTATGTGACTGACTATTGGTGTTGCCATGACCTTCTTGCCTTCCCACTTCTGTCCCAAAACCTCCATTCAGCATCCCGTGGTCCCTCAGCCCCTTCCAATGCCCTCAGCTATAAGCACTCATCTGGAGCCTTTCGGGTGCCTGGCGAGGAGGTGGGAGGGCTGGTCCATGCAAGGTTCATGCCTTACAGCAGAGCAGGGAGCTACCAACAAGCCAGACAGAAACTCAAGCCTGTGTGGATGTGCTCAGCCCGTGCCACTGAGGAGAGCCTCCGCACCAGCCTGCCCAGCGCGGTATTGCTGTTTGAGGCACGGCCCCCGGCTTCTCCTCAGAAGCCTCTGCAACCACAAGACATGGACATAATGCAAAATAAATTTTTAGGCATGTATTTATGACTAGTCTTCCTGTGTTGGAACATAACCCATTTTTTATTCCAGCTAATGAACCACGAGTCTCAATATTCATGTCATCCACATAAATATTAGCCCATTTTTTTACTCCCCTTTTTCTAGCCCCAGTGGTATCTGTGGCTTAAGGTCCCACACATTAATTATATGTTGTGTAATAAAGTATTTCCTTTAGCAGCTCCTTAATTTATGCAGCAGAAAAATGTCTACTAGGTAGCATTTCATTTACTTTGCACGTGTTTCCTATTATTCATTTCTTCACAAAACTGGTGTCCCAATTTTTCAGTCCTGCATTTGTCCTCTCTCTTCTTGTGTGTTTTGAAGCCGAGGAGCACAACATTCATTTCAGTGTGTGCTTCTGAGTTAAAGTTTCAGCATTATTCCTAAATAGCTTTGAAAACATCTAAGCATAACTTGCTTCTGAGTTCCCCTAGCTCCTGGTGTTCCTCCTCACTGTTGCTCTCCCCTGCAATGGAACATTCTCTCCCCCTCCATCAGAGCTTTCCCACGGCCAACACCATGCAGAAAGTCTTGTCTTCTGAGACTGCTACAATTCCCTCACAAAGACCCAAAGCCTTACCCTTTTCTGGAGAAATTGTCAGTAAAACTGGGGGCCCCTCAGGAAGCAGGGATGAAGCAAGTGCACCCTTGTCAGAGATCTAGGGATTACTGAGTGGCGGTTTCCCCTCTCTTTCCAATCTTTGGGGTTTAGGTAGTGATGCAGAGTTTCACAGCTTCTCTTTCATCATGTGGTTAGGTAAAGCTTTTCAAGAAGACAGTGGGAAACACGTGTTCATTGCTTTGTGCTAGGGGCGGAGCGAGGAATTTGCCCCATTTCCCACTTTACACTCCTGTTCTGAGAAGGAAAATGATGCACTATTATCTGTGAAGTGGTAAGTAATGAGAGGTGCTGATGAATTTTTTAGGCCCAGAAGAGTTTTGGTGCTGGTAACATGGTAACGTCCTCCACTGTGCTACATGGGTTTGGCTGGCAGAAGGACAATGTGGCAGAGCTGGGAGTTGAATAAATCCTTGCAAAAATACACTCTGATGTTGTTTTCTTCTGTGCTGTCATCTTCATTCTCTTGCCTTTAAATGTCCGTAGGTGTTTCCAATTAAATTAATTTTATGGAGACTTTAGCCATATAAATGTGGTAACTCTGCTGTGAGTTTCCCATCTGGATGGGATTTTTGAAGAAGAAACTTTGTGCAATGGACAGTGTGGGACTTTTTCTTTTCTGTGTTTCCTTAGTGTAGAGAAGTTTGAGTGTGTGGCTCTGTGTTTGTGTCCGTGCGTACAAGTGCATCTATGGTCTCTGCTAGTTCAAAACTACATTACTTAGGATGCCTAATGTTCTTAGAAACCAAAGTTGACAAAGAGATTTGGGGGGGGGGGGGAAGTTTTGTCTTTTTCTCTCTTTCAGAATTTAATTTTATTTATATGTGCAGTTTTAATAGCTTCACCTCCAACCTGTAAATAAATAAATACATAAGCAAGCAGATGCTGGGGTTTAGCATGCTGGGAGGCGTGTGCTGAAGCTGGATTTGTGAGACTGAGGCTCCATGCACCGAGCTGAATGTAATTGCCTCTAGTTCCTGTGCACAACATCTAATTTGTGGATTTAAAAGTCCATAAGTGCTCATTGCCATGATGGATCATAACAGCTTTTGAGGCAGTTTTCAGCACCAACATGGTAAAAGATACTCATTTAGAATTACTCTGCATATATGCATTTTTTTTCCCCTCTGTGACAGACCATCAGTACTGACCACTGTGATGAAAGGGATCCATTACTGACTCTCTTGTGTTCCCAGAGGAGAAATCTCGCAGGACAAATAAAGGGAACTATGTGCATGCACACACGTATTTTTTCCTATTATGCTGATAGTCTGAAGCTGAAACAAGGTAAGAACAAGGTAGCCTGGTACCTCTTCTAGGCTAAGAAGTTACAGTGTGAGAGCTTTGGCCTAAACCGGTGCTGCCTGTCATCCCCATCAACCCTGTTCCATGCTGCACTACATCTGTGTCTAGGTACTGCAGATAGTAGAAACTTCCATCAGGGGTCTCTGGCTAGCAGATGATCTTTACACATCGTGTGAGCGATACACAGGGATTCAGAGAAGCCTGAGGAAGGAGATGGAGCTTTTTCACTCTGTTTCTCTAATGTGCCACACAGGCACATGTGTCCTCGACCATGCTGCACGTGGCTGTAACAGGGAGACCCTGAGTGGACATCCTGACTTCACTGTAGTGCTGAGCCCCCTGGAGTGGTCCCACCTGTGTGTGCAGAGCATAAAAGCATCACCTAGAAACAAAAAAAATCTACAAACCAGTAGCTGGATCTACAGTTTTGGCCAATCTGCTGAGGGTCGTGGCTCTGCTAGGTGCTGCAAAACTCACAGGACTGGGTCAGGACGAGGCACACGAGTGGTGCCAGGCAGTCACCTGCCCTGTGTTTTACCTTATGACGAGTGTGTCCGTCGCATTAGGAGGTGGCTGCACACGTGTTGGAGGGAGAGGGGGTTGGAGACTGTGAGAGCACATGCAAAACTGCCGGCTGCTGCTGGTGAGCGCTCCTCCTTTGCAGGGGGCTTTGCTCAGAGGGGCTGGGCTGCCTCTTGTCTAGACAAGCTTTGGTAAGACAGATGAGGAACAGATACACCTGGAATGAACAAATCTAATAACTTGTTTGGGTTTTTTTTTTGAGACTCTGAAACGTGGCAGCAGGAGAGGTGAGAAAGCTTCTGAGGAGGCACAAAACCCAAGTGTCAAAAAGCTGAGCCCTGCTCCAAGCAGGATCTACCTTCTGCTGTGCACAGGCCGAAAAAGTCCTGAAAAGAGGGTGTTCACTCAAACAGACAGTTCAGCAACATGCTTCTTTCTGCCAGAAAAACAAATCTTCTCCTAGGCTGGCAAAAAAGCTGCTCACAGCCCTCTCCTTGTCTGCATGGGGATCATTTCTGCATAATGAGGGGGAGGGAGGACCCCATTTTCGAATCCCAGCGATTATTTCAGCTTTCAACAAATAACCAGGGGATGTGTACAAAATCAGTTCAGTGTATGTAGCAGGAGTTTAATGTATAATCATATGCTACCGTGATACCTGTGACAGAAAGTAGGCACGTGCAGCATATTTGTAGTATATGTTGCACACCTCACCATTTCTCTCTCATAGATACATATGGTGTATTATCTATATGCTTATCAAGTGTATGCATGCTTACACAGTTACATCTGCATAAGTATAGATACTTCTATGTCTATATTTTTCTGTAGAAAAAAAAATCAATATTTTTAATTCTGTATCATGGATTTATTACATAGTATGGACAAGTCAGAGGACTGATTTGATAAGTTTAGAGGGCTTTGGATTAAATTAGAAAAATATAAGTTGCCTAGAGCCTGAGGAGGCTAAGTCTTATTTTTGGAAGTGATTTAGGAAAAGAGTCTCCCTTATATGAATGGATTTTGTACTGGCTTTTTGGAACTGAACTCAGTTATACATAAATATCATTTAAATATTTCAAAATGCTTATTTATGGTCTCTTCCTGTCTGACAGTAGTGGTTTGAATTTTTGAGACACACAGATAACAGCTCTAGGGGGACCCTAGATGCCAGTCCCACTGCTAGAAGAATGAAAAAAAGGTACACTTGGCAGCCATGGTACAAAAGTGCTCGACATTCAGCTTAAATCTCAAGCATTGGTTGCCTATATTATATTAACGTATTTATGATGGGAGAATAAGGCAGTTTAAGGGCCACGTGTTGTCAGCCAGGCTTGCAGTGCATGCAGGATTCCACTATGGCTGCATTTCCACGAAATACTTTCTGTGTGGTATAGTTTTTTGCACTCGTGCTTTGGGTCATAAGACATCGGTTAATGCATCCTTTCCCAAACAAGTGCCAGCAAAACCTTTATACTCTGCCCCAACACGGGCTATTCTGGATATGTTGCCTTTTATTAAAGAAATATTTTGGAACAATTGCAGAGAGTTTTTAATAAAGTTATTGGCACTCCAGCCTTCTGCCTCTAAAGCCAGATGACTTGAGGCTCTGTAAACACTGGCAACACTTTCTTCACGTCGGTAGCCTTTATTGACTTCAACTCTGTACAGTACCTGTAGCAAAACCGAGAGTGCAACTCAGCCACATGAATAGGATTTTTTTAATTTTTTTTTTCCACTTTAAAACCTTTCACCATACATCATGCTGTCATAATTTTATGTTATAAGAAAGCTCAGGAATTTCCAGGACGACAAGCAAGCATCCCGCAGGAAAGCTGAGATTTCCCCCTCACTCGGTGGAAACCTCTTCACTCTCCATTTGCCACACAGAAAATCTCCAAGCTCGTCCTAAGCAAGCCTTGTGTTGATCTTTGTCTATTGCAGCCCTGGAGAAGTCAGAAGGCCTCATGTTAGGATTTAACCCAACCACCCTGGGCAAGTTTCAATAGCTTCTTGTAGAGGTTTCCCAATCCAATGCCTGCTACAGCCGGGAGCTGGATGTTGGCTGGTGGCAGGAGACATGGTGTTGGTAGTGGTTGCCTCTTGGGATAGCTGAAGATATAAAGTAGTGTAGACCTTTAACCACCTACAGAATCATGGATTTGGTAGGAAAGGAGGGAATTCTTACCTGGCAGGCCAAATTAAAAAGGAAAAAAAAAAAAAAAAAAGAAATGACAGCTGCTGCAAGCTGTTTTGTGCTTGGGAATAGAGAGAGCAAAGTCAACAGAGAAGGCTGTGAGATGGGACAGCAAATGCAGGTGACTATGTCTGGAAGGCATAAAAATGTAATTTAGTATGCAGCTTTGCAATTTATCACATACCGATCATCCTGCATGTGTTGTGGCTGAGTGTGTGCAAACTGGAGGATGCTGAGGGCATGTGGCTACATGTGGCCCTGCATGCACGCAGCGG
>JANVCC010000021.1:17613276-17735776 GCA_025345505.1 Todiramphus chloris collaris
CACCAGTGGTACCTTGAGTACCATCACTGTCACCACCATCACCAGCGCTTCTCCGGGGCTGGCAGCAGCTGGCTCTGCTCTCCTGAGCAAGGGAGTGCAGTGGGTGCTGCCAGCCCTGGCTCCTGCTCTGCCGCCTCCAGACTCCCACTCTGCACCCCAGGGAGGTAAAGCCCATCCTTCCCCTTACTCAGCATGCTGCTGCTGTGGAAAGAGTAGATGTTGCCAACCCTTCTGACCTGGCAGGGCTCCCTTGGCAGCTGTGCAGCAATGGGGACATGAGGATTGGAGGTGTCTGCAGAGAGAGGTCAGGGCAACCAGCACCTTCTGAGGGGTGCCATGCAAATAGTCCCGCACGTACTTTTGCCTGACCTATTCTGCAAAGGGACAACCAAGAACAGGACTGGGAATTCTGTGATTCTGTGATTCTCTGGATGGAGGCTGCCTTCAGACTTGTTGCAGCTGTTCACAACACTGTGTTAGCAGGAGATATATTTTGGGGTGTGCTGCTTTGCCCCTCTGCTTGCTGCACCGTGAAGAAGAGAGAGCATTCTGCATCCCATGTCCTGCATCTCACATCCCATATCCTGTGTTCTGCATCCTACACCCCTTATCCTGAGCCTTGCATCCTGCATCCCAGGTGGGAACCAGTGGAAAGAGAAGCAGGATTCCTGGCCAGTGGCACGGGGTGTGCTCCCTTGGTGCCTGGAAAATTAGAGGGGTCCCAGTCTGCTTTAATAACAGGCTGCCCTGCATGCCTAGCCCAGTCCCAAAAAAAGGCAGGGTCACTGGTGTCAAGGGAAGGACGTCACAGCATCACTGGCCGTAGCCAAGCTCCCAGCTTCATGCTGGTTCTGAGAAAAACAACCTTGAGCATGTGGACGGGGCAGCATCCCTGGGGCGCAGCCTGCCCGGTCCAACGAGCCTGGGACAGGGACACCCCGCCTTTGCAAGCCAGGCTGTAAACAAGCACCTGAGCGTGTGTCTGCCCTGAATCAGCCCCTGGCTTCTCTCCCCGCCACCAAGGCTGGAGGAAATTTGGGAAGCAAAGTCCTTCCCCAGACTGCCAGTCCCTTTGTTGTAAGCTGGGAAGAAAACCTGTTGAAGTTGAGGAGAAGAAAAGGTGTGCCGAAAACTGAATTGCAAAGTAGAAAGGCAATTTCAGCTTAGCCAAAGTGTCCTGAATTTCTTACTCGGGAAAATAAAAGTCACGGTGTGAATCTGCAGCTTAAGAGCCTTCCTGAAAGTGTCAATAATTTCCATATACAAAGAATTTATTTTAGCCTGAGATTTCAATGTAAAGTGATTCAACTACGGTAAGTAGGACCACTTTATTGCTGTTCACAAATTCACATGCATTTATTCTGCTGAAAATTTGATATAGGGCATTTTTTGTATTCCCATTTATCGCTTGCCAAGAAATAATTAAGAATAGGAGCTAGAAGATTAATTTTAAATAAAAAATCTTCTCAAATGAAAATGTCAGGTCATAAAAATTCCTTTTAAATCATAACAGCATATAAATCTTTGAAATTAACCATGTAATTACAATGTCTATCAACTTTTACCTTGAGCTTTGAGCCTCTCTTTTTAATCTCCCATTCTTTTTTAATGAATAGCTATTTTGAAATTAAAAAGTACTGTTCATTACACATGCCCCACTATAATAGGGTTTTTATCATATTTGCTCTATTTAAAAATACTTGCTACTTTGTAATTATTCACACGCCGATCCCTTCCTATATTGAGTAGAAAATAAAAAATGAAATAGAAGTCAAAGGTGCTTTAGAGCTGAATGATTTACACAATTCATTAAGGACGGTGATTTTTCAGTTAGCATCAGATTAAATGGTTACTTACTCTCAAATAGCCCTTGGGGAGTTGAATTGCTGGGTAGCAAACAGATTAAAGTTTGCATTGAAAGAAAAATTGAATTCAGAGGTAATCAATAGCATAATAGGGGCAGTGAGTGGTGCCTGCTGCCTGAAATGAAATTACCATATTTTTAATCTTAATTTTCCACTCTGTTTATCTGACAGTGTGGATGTGCAATCCAAACAGATAATGAGAGAGTGGGATATTGACACTGCTGTCCTCTGGAGTGCTTGTTTTCAGTGATTAAATGCTGTGATCTGTGATTACTTTGTGCAGGGATGTCAGAGCTGCTGGCCAGGACTATGGGAGGGACACTAGCTCAGCAGCTGTAGCTCTCTGGTCTCTCAGGTCCTAATGTCTGAAATTCATTTTCTGCTGGCTATACAGGGGGGGAAAAATTGCCTATTTATGTATATACTTCTGCTGCACAAATTACAATAATTAATCCCATTACTATTGTTGTTCTGATTCAGAAACGTTTAATTAGATCAATATGTAGTGCACCCTCTCTGTAAGCGTGATATTAATGAGCCACTGAACTTGAGAGGGATAGTAAGACATGAGTTATTATACAAAGCATGACTAGCAAAGTTTGGAGGTAAAGTGAATTATCTTCGTAGCAGAAGAAGACGGATAATGTAAAGCGTGATTGTATCAGAGAGCCAGCAAAGCCAGTTGGTGCAGATATATGGAAATCTGAAATGTAAATAATACCCATTGTAAGTATAACATCCGCAGTCTTTTAAAATGCAAATGTAATGATAGAGATGTTTTTGTAAAAACATAGAAGGATTTGGGAACAAAACATGATTTAAAAATTGTAATATATTAACATAGCTAGCACGACTGGAACGCAGAAAAATAAAATGATGCAACCTCCTCTTGACAAACATCCTTGAAGATTTCTTAATTCTGTGGAATATGAAATCTCAAAATATTCCTGGTGTTTGCTGCCTAACTCAAATGCTGTGTGAGCCATTTGCATTTTGATTAGAACCAGCGAGATGGCATGTTCAGTATCAGGACCTGATCCTGCTTGATAATGGGATTACTGGCATATTGCAGGGCTATTTGTGTCCCTCAGCCTTGCAGGGATCAGGCCCTGAAAACAGAATTAAGGAAGCTTTTAAGTGTGTGCATATGTGCTTGTGTGATGGATGGGTGGGTTACTTGAACCAGAGTATGTCAGGCCTTGGAGGTGTATTTATCGGTGACAACTATCATGTTCTCTGGAGAGTTAGCGTCTCTTTATAATACAATTTCCACATTTGATTATAGTCTGAATTGGACTTCTCACTTTTCTAACATCACCACTGGGACCTTCTCCTTGTGCACCTTCCCAAACCTTTGTATCAAGAATTACTTTGGTATAATGAAACAGGTTAGCATTTTAACCAGTCATTATCTACTTAGCTATTTTTAGCTTTTGGGAGTTAGGTATGTTTTTTTGGGTTGTTTTGTTGTTTTGTTGGGTTTTTTTTAAGCTTTTACTACAATACAACATAGAAGGCAAGGCTTTATTTTCACAAGTGATAGCTTCTCCCAGCTTCTGTTGCAGTCATTAATGCCTGCAAGATTTTACTCTTCCTGAGAATTAGGTGCAGTATAAAGAGCTGAAGTATATAAGCAGTATATAAGAGCGGAAGGACCACTGAGTGCAGCTCTGAGCCATAAGCACATGACCCTCACTCTCTGGGAGTATCCACATCTTCATGGGGGTCATGTTTCTTATGTCTAACTTGACAGGGGGCAAGGAGGATGCACCTCATGGTAGATAGCTCAAAAATGCCCAAAAGCCAGATTCTTCTTTCCTTGCATGTATAGAGGCATGAATGCACTAGATGAATAGCAGCTTTATTTACAGGGATGAAAGCTGCTATCCACAAGCACCCTCAAACTTTGCCCCTCCATAGTAATTCCTACAAGTTGGAGCAGGGATATAATGCTTGACTGATGTACAGCTGTTGCCTGATCAGGTGTTCTTCACCACACATAACTCTCTTTGCCCTTTCCCATAAAACTAATTCAAGCAGATCTAATAACATGCTGATTTGCTTTTAATTTTACCAGATCCTCTATTTGAACACAGTTTGGATGCTCAGGTTTGAACAACACAATAGAGCTTCTTTACCTAGAGAAACCAAATCTTGGGCTCTCTGTAAGATCAAATCCCTGACAGCTCAGAGAAAGCCATGTGTTACTTGTAGGGGGCAAGAATAGTAAAACAAGTGCTACTCCAAGAATTAAAAAAGAAAGCAGAAATACCACCTCCCGTATCAGAACCTTAAACATGATGAAGAAAAGGAATATCTGTAGATATAAAATACATTTAAGATATCAAAGTGAAATTGGTGTAATGAGATTTCCTCCATTGCCTTCATTAAAGAAGTACTCTTTTGTAGAAGTACTTTTTGGGAAACTTGTTCCCACTTCAGAGAAACTGATAGCAAAAAGGACTTCAGAGAGAAATTAAAATGGGTTATAAGTCAAAAAAGACTTTGACACATGTGTGTGTGGGGGCTACACACTGTGTAACCCCCAAATGTGCAAATCCAGAATAGCCCAATTTAGTTTCTACATATGGTAAGAATTTAGAATTTGATACAAAGAAATATAATATAGCAGAGTGTAGCTCAATGTGTGCTAACAAAAATAATCTGCAAGTATTTGTTAATCTCTGTTCATACTTTTCTCCTAAGTAAATCATGATTGGTCATGTATTTTGCATGGTGCATCTTCTTCCCTTGCTTAATGGTTACAATGGCTCTGATGCAGCACTACTGAAATCACTGGAACTTTTATCACTGAGTTCTCTGGGAGCAAGACCAGGATCAAAATGCACACGGAGATTTCCCCTCTCCTAATTCCTTATTAGTGACTGACCCAACAAGAGGATGGGTGAGACTATGACAGTTCTACAAAAGCAGGCGCTTTTTTTAAGGGCATTCTTAATTATTTTTTTTCTGATTTCAAACCTTGCTGTTGGCTCAAATGAGATAATTATACAAGTATTTCTATCATGAATAGTCATGCATGCTAAATTATAATGCTTTTTCCAATGAATACTTAAATATATGACCTTGAAATTTGCTTTTTTTTTGCAAATGCTTATGTCAGTAAAATTAAAATACACTGCAGTGCTTGGAAAATGAGTGTAAAAGAGGTGTGAGTGTGGCAGAAGCAAATCCAGTTAAATGTCTGATCAAACATTCATGACAACATTCACCCACCTTTAGTAAGAAGACAGTATCCAAAATATTCACATAATTATAACCCATGCTTTTGGCAGACATTTAAGATGACATTATTCCCATATTAATCTCTGAACAGTGCATTGAGGTGATACTTTGTCACCTCCATATGGTCAATGACATGAGTTCCCCTCAGAATTGCCAATATCTCACCGAGTCACTTGCTTTACCATATTTCTTTGAAACTGTTTTCTCCTGAAATTACTGTATCTGCTGTGTTTGTCACATCCATTAATATAAAATACAATGATTTCATATTAGCAATATTTTTTAAAATTGCTAAAAAGTCTTGACATGAGAAGCTCCTTTGATTCATGACGTGGTGTTCAGTTTTGCTCTCCTTATGCTGCAAAGATGACATAGAAATGCAGGCTTTTTCCACAGTTATGCAAAGTTTACAAACCTGCTGAAGTTGAAGAGCTTGTTTGGGGCTAGTGAAGTAAGAAGCTGTTCTTGAAGAGATTATAGTGAGAGAAACAATATAGTTGCAGGTTTTCCCATATATGAACACTCAGCTACCATTTGCAGGAAATGATAAACCTAGATGTGTGCAACACTTGCTCCTCCTGCTTACTTTAAAACATCTGTAGCGGTTGCTGCTCCTTGCCTTGTGTTATCTGTATGTGCACCCAACTCCTTATCAGAGCTTTAAAATGCTGATCTCTGGAGACTCGTCAATATTACTAATAAACACCCATTGAAATGGAAAGCAGCTAAAAAACTGTTTGAACTTCTTTCCTGTCTTCTGACTATAGAGGTATAGTCCAAGCGAATGCTGGGGTTTGTAAGAGCACAAAGGCTTTCTTCTGCCCATGTACCTGCAGTCACCACTTCAAGTATATTGAGCTTCAGAGCACACAAAGGAGAGGCAGAAAATCCAAACCAATCTCTTCCCTTTCACTCCTTAAATCCTGACATGCTCCATCACCTCTTCAAAATAGTGAGCTGCCCTTCCCCAAAACAGAGAAAAGAAACAAAATCAAATGCAAAACAATGAAGAAGGGATAATCTGATCTTTAAATAAGGAGACATGTTGCTTGGGGCTTAAGCAGGGTAAAGTTTCACAATGATGTCACCTTCTTCTGAGAACATGACCCCCGTGAGAGGTGAAGGGTGAAATATAAATACCACTAATCCATTGTGTTTGTATATCTCTTAAATATGTGCCAAGTTTGGCATGGCTGACTCCACCAACTGTCTGGCAAACTTAGGAAGTCTTCACTACAGATTTTGAAAGGGTAGTATTCATGGAAAACAAATAGCTGCTCTTTTTTTTCTCAACTGAAGTACAACTCATTGATGCATTTTCTTTAAAAATAGACCTTTCTTTTTGGTTTTGTTTCTTGTAAAACCAAGCCTGATTTTCACAAGCAAAACCAGAGGAACCATTGGTTTTTTGTGCAGACAGCAGCATCCTTCACAAGTAGTGGCAACATCTTCCACAGCTAGTGGCTTCCACAATCCTAAACTACAAGTCACGTGTGTGAAAATCATTGTTTGTTTGTTTTAAATATCTGCTCCAATCCAAACAGGAATGCATTTGAGAAAGTCATGTTGCCATGATTGCCAGGAGGGTCTCAGAGCGGATAACACAGTCATCGTTCCTTGCCTTGTTGTCTATGCATTGGTAAGGTGTAAGAGACATACAATGCCACAGATACCTATTTTTAGGAGATGTTAATAAACTATATTGAGAATAGATTTTTTAAGGATATCAGTGAGTGATACTTGTTCGTTATTGGAATATTGTATATTGGAATATATGGAATACCCTTGGAGGGAGCCTTATGTTAGTCTAGCAGGAACAGTAACAGAAACTGACTGAGAAACCACTGTCCAAACTCTTTCTATTGTCTACTTGATGTCTGCTTTTAAGACCAGCAAAATATGAAGCACAATTATAGATTGAATTTTAATATTATTTTTATTTAAAAGCAAAAATGCTTCTAGGCATAACAGCTGGTAAGAGGACCAGAAGCTGTTGCCCCATCTCAATAGGATCAAAATCAGTGCTCTCTCACTTGGGCCAGGGATTTGTTTAATTCAGCATTCCTCTGCAGAGAACTTTACTGTGAGGGACACAAAGAGAAGAAAGATAAGACAAAAGTCAACCTCTGGCAAAAATCTTGTACCCCAGGAGGCACAGCTTTTCCATACAAGGGTAGATTCCACAAAATCCTTTTTTGTGAACTCATGAAATGCTTTTTTACCCTGCTCCCATGTAGTCAGGTCTGCAGGCATTCTGTTTCAATTCCACTTGTTGTTTCCTTTTTACAGCATAAAAAAAAAAAAGTTTCTTGTTTTCCTTAGTAAGAGCTTTCACAACTAGTTCACAACATTCATCTCTGTATTAAGTAGATCCCCACTAGTTTTCACTGGACAAAATATTCCTTTTTCATGTTAAATTTGTGCATAGGTACTCTTGGACTTTTTCCACTGCCAGGGAAGAGTTTCCCATGGTGATCTCAAGGTTATCAGTCAACATTGATTCCTTTTATTTCTCTGGGTTCTGCCTTTTCCTTGAAGCAAAGACATTGTTCGTTTCTGTAGTCTGTGCATTACGCATCATAACTAAGTTCTAACCCAAAGCTGAGGCTCCTGGTTGGTCTGATAGTATCAATTCAGTAATATCTAAAGCAGGAAAAGCTAAATATTAGTACATCACATTGATCTTGTTCCCACATTCATCCATGTACCAGGCATCGCTACTGAGACTGAAGTCTCCGAAGAGCAGGAATTGTATTTTATTGTCCCTGTGTGGAGGGAGGTTGGTAAAAGTCACATAGTGAAGAACTCGGATGCCTCCATATGTGTCTAGCATGATTTTTAAATGTCTTAAAGCATCAAAAAAACCCATGTGGGCTGGGAGGTGTAACAGGACTGAGAATATGGACTGTGGA
Organism: Todiramphus chloris collaris; assembly: GCA_025345505.1. Taxonomy (NCBI): domain Eukaryota; kingdom Metazoa; phylum Chordata; class Aves; order Coraciiformes; family Alcedinidae; genus Todiramphus; species Todiramphus chloris. The sequence continues at coordinate 17,621,300 of JANVCC010000021.1, forward strand.
GAGGCCATGAAGGCCAAGTGAGATACCCCAAATCAGCTGCCATGACCATGTGCACCACTCATTAGGCTGTGAATGTCACCAGAGCAACTCTCTGTGGGCCATGTTAGATGGTCGTGCCAGGCTGGAGCACATTGGTGCATGGGTACTCTTCCACGCAGGCTGGAGAGCCTGCCAACGATCAACAAAAGTACTCAAAGTTTCAGCCTAACTTTTATTCAGCTTTTAATTAATCCACTGTCTGTGCCTAGACTATGGGACCTGGGAGTGCTGCCAAACACCTGTTCATGGCATGTACCCACCCTGCTTCATCCTGCTCCAGCCCAGGGTATGATGCCTGTGTTTGTTGCCCACGATGCCCAGCCCCACCAAGAGCTCCAACACGTGCTCATCAGGGCCAAATTGGAGGAACCATGGACACCACTTAGGGATCTTCACAACATGAAGACAAAGGTTAGTGACACGGCCTCTGGCATCAAAATAGAAGCTGACTTTTTTTCCCAAATAGTTTTCTAGCCCCCTTAAATTAGGTTGAAAATGTTGGAAAAAAGTCTTCTAGACATGCTAATGAAATGCTAATAAAATAATGCATCCAGATCCCACTGGTCTTGAGAAATTACACAGGCAACTGAACTCAGCCTCATGGTAAAGTTAAGTGGTATTTAGCAACTCTGGACAGACACCGATTATCTGCATTAACAGAAAGTAAAGTCAAATGTTGGTACCCTGTGTGTTGAATCAAAGATATAGATCAAGCCATCAAATACAAGGGCCTCTCGTTAGGCAAAATTAAAAAATTGGCTCACTACTTAAAAGTCAACAATTTTCTTTTGTTGACCAACTTGATCCAAAAGTTGCATTTTCAGTCTTGTTTGGGGTTAATATACATCTAAGTGTATCTCCTGAGATGGCCTTAGCATCTATGGTACAATCTAGATAACTTCATGTCGTGGCTCACTCTGTATGTGGACTAATACAAGAGAACTATGAGGAGAAAGGAGCCATCACCCAGGAAGTAATGGGAAATAGAAGAACTGGAAGCAGGATTCAATGGCAGTCTAAGGACAAGGACAGAGCAAGTTTCAAAAATCAAGAAACTTGTGTTGCTTGAGTAAACAAACACCTGTTTACTTCATATCACAGCACTTTCGTAAGGTCAGTGGATAGTTCTCAGTTTAGAAGTGGACAGTTTAAAAAGCACAGGTTCATGATGTCAGAGTCACTTTTCCCCCTGAAATGTATGTGCCAGTTATGGCTGGCATTTACTCAGACATCAAAGAGGTGGGAAGAAGCAGTTTGAGAAGAGAGTAATCTCATCACAAGGTATACATCCAAATGAACTTTTCCCTAAAAAGTGCGAGTTTTCCTGCCTTGCCTGAGATGAAACTTCAGAGCAGTTGGTTCTTGTGCATCCATTTAAAGGTCAGGAAAGAGAAAGCTGGTGCAGATGGTCCTTGCCAAGCATAAGGAAGCTGCCTGTAAGCTTCTGTAGCTTTACATCTTATGGTCAGGTCAACCAGCTGAGAAGAAGCCATGTACTACACCAAGCTCTTTGCTTCCTGAGGACATCCAAACTGTCTTAGCAGCAGTTGCAGATCCTGTGTGTGTTCTGAGGAACAGGGACTGCCATGTGGTCAGAAAAACACTGAGATAGCATAGGCAAAAGAATGTCCAGTCATCACTTCATGGCTAATAGCGTGGAGACATCAGACTGGGGCTTGGCAGGGTAACTTGCGGAGGAGACTGAATCAGCAACATGATCTGAAGATACTCCAAACACAACCCATCTGCCCTTGATTTTGGGTAGGTAAGAAACTGTCTCCCTCTAAGGATTGCCACCTGATTTCCAGCACTGAAATGTAGCTGTACTTCAGAGATGGACCCATTTTAAAGATCAAAGGAGAAAGCAAATTCCCTTGCTGTTCACACAGCTGTTCTACCTAAAACCTTGTATAATACAGAATTACTGGCAAGAGAGACTATTTTTTTCCTGGAGTAAAGCCTTGCTATCCATCTAAGAAAAACAATTTCGAATTGAGGCACCTGCCATAATATTATTTTCATTTGATACCGTATTTCATTTGAGCTTGACTTTAAAAGGACACATGTGCCTGTGTGCGTTAGAAAAACGGTGGATTTCACTGTGAAAAGTGGAGTTGGTGGTCATGAAAACTTTTGCCATGCGGCAGGTATATAATCTCCCTGTAACACCAGACCATAATACATAATATATAGCCAGGAACTGAGCAGAAAGGAGAAAATCAGTCATTTACAAGTAGTCCCTTGTGTCGTACCTTTATTACAGGAAGGTTTTGCATACAGTCTGTCTTGCCAGCTTTTAGTGTGCAAATGAAAGGGAGGAGGGTTGCACAGGCAGAGGGCTTCCTGGACAGAGGTTATAATTTCTCTCCTTGTTAATGGTGAGTCCTGTGAAAAATAAAATAATTCACAATGTGTAGTGCACGTAACCTACTACATACATATGTTACCAGTGATCTAGAGTCCTGATGATGCTGGTAAATGAGGAGTTATAGCAACTAACCTGGATGGCTGCAGATCTTACAGGTATCAGTCACATTTGGATCAATATGTAACAGCAACTCACATGTATTTGCTGGACCAGGGTCTTTAAAATTTTACTGGCTATGATTGTACAGCTATTCGGGATAATTCTTCCTAGGTGCTAGCAGTGGTAGTAAATATTTATATTTATATTATGGTGGTGACCAAAGGAACCAGTAGGGGAGCATTATGCATAGAACTGTATAAAAAAGAAAAGATATAATCCCTTCCCTGTGGAGTTAACCATCTAGAGGACACAAATAAAGGGTAGAAGAATGGGAATAAAATGTATATGCAAATGAGTATGGCAATGAATTGGGGCAGCTTTGTGAGTTGTAAGATTTTTTTTTTATTATTATTTCTTTACAGAAGAGATAAAGACACACAATGGTTGCTATCAAGTCACTGGGAAATTCTAGGGGACTGGAATTCGTTTTTGTTTCATAAAAGTGGATTTCTTTAAACTTTCTACATTTTTTTGGTGGGTTTTTTTTGTCATTGTTTTAGTTTGGGTTTTGTTGGTTTTTTTTTAATTTTATTTATATTTCTCTTTAATAGGGGAAGGGGCGGGGAATATAAATCACTGCAATTTTTGCTTCTTCAGATATGTAAACATCGGACCAGGATTTTATTATCTATAATATGCCAAGAAATGACCCATAACTTGCAAGTCATATACCTATAAGTCCAGGCCACATAAGAGGTCTGACTGCTGCTGACTGTCATAGCTGGTTTTAGCACAGGGACCACACTGGTAGTGCATCAGCTGCATCCCCTGGGAGGGAGGGAGAGAGGGAGGAAGGAACAAGCATCCCTCTCCCCACGGCTCTGTGTGGAAAGAAAACCTCCCTCAAGCGCACATACACCTGATGAACAACTCCTGCTCCTTTAAAGAAAAATAAGAAATCAGGGTTAAATCACACCTCTCAGCTTCCCAATCCCTGGTGGAAGAAGGGAAGGAGGAGGCCCATCCTGTCTTTGGGGAGGTTGTAGAGCGAGTTGCCATCACTCCTGGCCTGCCGCCTCTGTGGTCTTGCTGTGTGGCTGAAGGGGACAAGTTGGGACAGGGGCTGCCCCTGACCCAAACCCATCCCTTCTGCCTGTGGGAGCAGTCCTGGTGGTGGGCAAGACCCAGCAGGAAAGAGGAGCATTCAGATTTGGTATTTAGCTCCTGAGACTCGCTCCCTGAATTGTTGATTGTTTACCAGTTAAAGTGCAGTTCTTGGGGTGGATATTAGCAAAGAAGGAATTAATTAGGCAACTTCTGTAATCCTGTCAACACTTCTCTGGCTTGCTAGCACAAGCTGAGGCATTTTCACATTTGATTCTTCTTTATTCTGAGCATTTCCCAGGTAACAGAGAAGGGGAAGAGGACAATGGCCTTTTAATACTGCCTTCCTATAACTTACCAACTTACCTTGACAGAGAGCTGAAGCTGTTTTTTCTCGTGTTCTCCTGGTATAATCCCCTGTTCCTTTTTTTTTTTTTTTTTTAATTCCCCTTGATTTCATGGCAACCTGTAATCCTGAAGTTGAGCTAAAGAGTCCTTGTTTTGAACATATCTGTGTCTTATAAAACATATTCTTCATCACTTTCCAGGAAAAAAAATGTTCTAAGACACTATGAGCAAAGCAGAGCTTCAAGCACCACAGTAACAATTTCATTGTTTAACTTAAATAATGAAGGCTTTGGGGTTCTGGTTTTTATTTTTAAATGTCGAAAGTGTAATATGGTAATGATGTTTGAGTTACGAACAATGTCACTTATTCTTTTTCTGCTTAGGAGTCAATATAGTGATGTTCTGGGTTACAGTGCTCTTAGCTGTGGGTAATATTGATTAGCCAGATTTTGGCCATAAATAGGTACAAAAAAGAATGGCAAGGAATACTAATGTGTTTTTATGTACTACTTTCTGAATAAATTGATTCTTGCTTATTTTAGTTTGTCCTTTTCCTGTATCACAGGAGTAATAGTTGATTAAAGAAACAAAGAGCCTGCACAAGCATAGTATCAAGTTGGCAAATTAAATTAACATAACTTCAATTCTTAGTTCAGGAGACATGAAAAAAGGAAAAAAAATCCTTCCAGGAATTCATATCAAAGTTCCTTGGATTTTGTCTTTTCAACGTGTTAAAGGAAATCCTCATTGCCCAAAAGCAGAACAAAACTTAAGAAATGATTGCTGCAGGAAGGGAAAGAAAGAGGTTTTAGCTCCTGAGACATATTGAAAAGCCATTCTCAAATTAGAAGGACAGACATTATAATCTGTTCTGCCCCCAAATGGCTTTGTCTGATTGTTTGTTTCTTTCAGGAGGCTGCAGAGAGCTGCTCCCCTTGGAGAAGGCTCTTTGGGAACTACCAGTGGCTCTTCCTAAATGACCGACTGGGACACTCTCCTGGTTGAGTCAGGTTAGAATCAAGTCTCCTCATCATTCCCACTCTGGATGTTCTTTTCATTTCTCTGCTTTTATTGTTGTTTCTGCTTCTGGCATAAACCCCACCTCCCTCCACTGCAATAGATTTTCATTATATCTGGGTTTAGTTGTGCATTTTTTAAGTTCCTTGTATTTTTCCTCACGGTTTCTTGTTTAGTCTGTGCCCACAAAAATAGCACATCCCCACAGCTGAAGGTATTACACTTCACCAAAGAGCTGGTTTCCAGCTCAGAAATAAAATGCTACAGGTGTGTCTGCAAGTGTCAAGTGAAAAGCAAGCAAACAAACAAACAAAAAACACACAACAAAACGACGTGGAAATGGTAGAAACAATGGCAGCATTAGAAAAGTTTGTTTATTCATATGATAATGGGCAGCTTTAATGTGAACTTGTTACATAGTTGAGCCAGTGAGATCAATTTAATCCGGGTGGGTTATTCTTCTCTTAGTGTAAAAGACCATTGATTCCTTCTATTGGCTCAGTGAGTGAGCTCTTCAGCATAGTGGCATGATGAGGAAGCTGGTTGAAAGCCACTGAAATCAGCAGGAGCCTTTTAATTGACTCTGAATCAGGCCCCAACACTGTACATAACTGCTCTCCTTTCTGTTTCTTGAAGACAATTGGATTACCTAAATAAAACACAGTTTTCCCGTTTAAATATTCTGTGTGAATTGATTCTTTATGGAGAAATATTTTGCTTGCGCTACATCTTCTGTGTGTCTGAATTCTGTAAGTGTTGCCATTTATAATCGCTTCATCATCCTTTGTTCAGGTGACTAATTATAATAAAATATATTTTATGCATAAAACAGTATGAGACTCGTTTTTATACATTTCATTTAATTACTTTTTACTGTGACAAATCACATTGTTAGAAATGTACTAGCAGATGGAGTGGATTTTAAAGTCAGTATAAATTATGACTCCTTAATTTTTGCAAGTGTTGAAGAATTTAATTGTCTCCATTCAAATTTTTGGCTTAACTCCTGTGGTTTGACTTGTTAGGATTCCAGACATGCAACACAAGGACTAGGGAATTTCTGGACTGTGCAGTGTCTTTTGGGGGAAAAAAAAAAAAAAAATAAAAGGAAAAAAATCCCGAGGAGGAAAGGAAGTTAAGTGAAAAGGAAGGTCTAAACAGAAGTGCTCAAAATGGCCTGTCCCAGAGTGAGGGTCAGGATGTTGAAGGGATCTCGATGAATAGCCCTGCTTGTTAGGGGCAGCAGAAGCAGGAATCTCTTGTGTTGCCCATATACCAGGTGCAATGAAATAAAGGCTCTAAGTGTGATCCCAGTCTAGGAGTGGGGGAAACTCTTAACTGAGTATAAAATCAGAGTTTGGGTAGCTCCAGTTAGCTGGGAAACATAGTTAGCAGTGAAACATTGTTTCAGAGACCCTTTTTTTTCCTATATTTTCTTTCCTTTTCCTTTCTTTTTCTCTTTTCCTTTCTCTTCTTTTTCTCTTTTCCTTTTCCTTTTCCTTTTCCTTTTCCTTTTTCTTTTTCTTTTTCTTTTTCTTTTTCTTTTTCTTTTTCTTTTTCTTTTTCTTTTTCTTTTTCTTTTTCTTCTTTTTCTTTTTCTTTTTCTTTCATTTTCCTTTTCCTTTTCCTTTTCCTACTTTTCCTTCTCCTTCCTCCTTCTCTTTTTCTTTCTTCTCCTCCTCTCCTCTCCTCTCCTCTCCTCTCCTCTCCTCTCCTCTCCTCTCCTCTCCGAAGCAAAAAGTATCAGCTTTAGCAATTTTAAATTTGGATGTTTCCATTGAGTCTTCTTCTCTACTAGCCACCTTCTCAACTGTCCTTCAGTCTGTTCAGCAGATGTGTTACACCTGATACTTCACCCTTCCTCCCTCCCTCCCTCTTACAGAGCAGATCCTCCTGCAGCCTGGGTGGAATGGGCCACTATGGACAAAGCCATGTTTCTCACCCAGTGCTCCAAACCTGTCACTGTTCTTCTCAAATCCTGCTGCAACACCCACCCCCCATCCTTTGATAGATATTACTCCAAACCCTGCTCCTGGTGCCCTTTGAAGAGTCATCACCAACGAAGCACTTTATGACCTTTTCACAGTTCTCCTTCATTTTACACCATAACTGTTTTGCAAACTCTACCTACTTGCACTCTGTGCTGTGTTTATGACTAGCAATAGGTTGTCTAAACATAGTTGTAGAGTGTCCCACCTGGCATTGAGCTATACCGTAATGGTATGGATCATACCAGCAAACTCTATGCAGCTGTCTTGAATAGAGTTAGATGTCTAAGATGACTAGATGTTTGTGTTTGGTCATGGGGTAATACCCCATGTCAATAAACATTAGCTGCCTTTGGTAACTGAAAACCTGAATTGCATGGCCATCTCTCAGGAACCTGCAGCTCCTTGCACTGCTCATAATGGTCTTCAGAGCAGCCAAACTTAAACTCCCTGAATAGCTCATTTCATCAGACAACATCAGGCTCTTCAAGAAAAGTCTCCTTGATCAGGTGATGATCATAGAAACTTGTCAGTGGGAATCAGAGAAATGGCTAGGCTTCCCAGACGAACAGATTGAGTGTGACTGACCTAACTGCCTCCGTGTGTCCCATCAGCCCCTGAAATTATGCCCTGCAACAGTGTTTGCTTTTCTGATAGGTCTGCGCTTGGCACACTCATTCCCCTTTTGGATCCAAAATTCCTTTGTAGTACTCCCCAGATGTCTCCTCATGCCCTCACCTGAAGAAAGGCTTTTGCCCACGTTCCCCAGAGGGTGGAGGACTTATGCCTGTGCTCAAAATGTTATTTACATTGGCACTTGCTGTTTTCAGTGCCTCTAATGTCTGTCCATGAGGCTTCATTCGTACATAGAGTACACACTATGCAGAGCAGGCATACAGGTGTGTGGAATAGATTCCACTACGTGTGCTATTCTACTTCTGAAGATAAAAAACACATTAAATTAATGAGGAATGCCATCAAGTCCTACCAAGTGATTAAACTCAGAGATCTGCAGCTATAAGGCTGTGGTCTTGACTAGAAGGCTGCTGGTTTTCCATGCCTGCTGGTTTTGAATGGGTATTAGAAAATTTGGAAACTCTGAATTTGGAGTTTGGTTTTGAAAGTTGAGCTGATTCAGAGATTAAGAAGCACTAGTGCAGCTTTTGTAACCATTACCTCATGATTTAAATGTTCCCTGTTTTACACTAGCTAATGATTTAAGTGCCATTAGATATCTTTGTATGACATTCAATATGAAATAATCAACTAGCTTAGTGTAACATTGGTCCCATCAATCAAACTCCCTATTTCTCCCACAGCATTGTTAATGAAATGTTGGTAAGAAAACCCACAGATCTGAGTATGGCATTAGAATTAAAGGGGTGAAAGGTGACATTTCATTATTCAATTTTTTGTCTTGGAGTCCCATTTCATTTCAACAAAGAGTCTGGAAGGGACTTTTGCTCAAAAAATGTTATGACTCCTATGATATCTGTACTAGCTATTATTTTTGTTTAAGCTTATTTGCAACATTCAGTGGACAAGAAAGGTATCATCTCTTAAAAATATACCTGATGCTGGAACTCGACATGGTTCCTTTGAGGGAGGATCCTGGCAGGTCTTTGTAGCGAGATGTGTGCCAGCTTGAAAAGTAGTAGTTTTACCAATAAACTCCATTGTTACAGTGAAACCAAATACAGATGTTGTTCCTTGTGGTTTTACCAGACTGATTTGTAGGTGAGGGTGAAAATGTGTGGATATGAAGACAAAATGTTGTCACATGCAGGATCAGAGAGCTGCTCCCAGGCTTTCTGGGGGAGTCCTTGTTTGATAACATACCAGTAAATGGAAAACAAACCCAACATCATTGCACACTCACATAACAGGGGGCTGAAGAAGGAGAAAGTGAGCAGCGTGACAGGGACATAGATCATTGAGTTACTTTTCCCTCCAACAGCTGAAGCCTCCAGAAGGACAGAGGAGATCTGCTGAAGTGGGAACTGATCAGGAAATAAGGAGAGGCCTTTGGAAGAGGATAGAAAAAGAAGCCAGGGTGGAGGGAGGCCCACAGTGGTCCAATGGGCAGTTGGGCAAGAAGATGCTTGTGTTTGATTTGTGGAGTTATGTTTTGTGAAGTTAATAACAAAGGCAAACCCCAGGAGAGGCACGATGTTGGAAAGCAAGCCTGTCTGCACATCTTCTGTTCAAAGCAGAGCAGTGACCCTAGCAGCTTGGAGAGACACCTTTCTTTGAAGCAATTTTGAGGTGAAAAATTCATCCCTTTATGCAATCAGCTAAAGATTTTCTAATTCCCCTTTAATTTGGGAGTTCACAGAAAATTCTCAGTGTTTTTGCAGGTAACTGCAAGCTCTTTGACATTCTTTAACGAGCTCTTTTCTTTTGCTGAAAGATCAGGATTGAATTATTGTTAATATACGCCAAAGAGGGACATTAATTCAGAGGAAAATACTATATTTAACCTATTATAATTATCACCTAAAATACACAAACCCTCACCTGGGACTGGGTTCTTTTAAGACTTTTCCAGGTTATCATGAAGTCTTATTCAGTCAGACACAAGCTCTGTTCAAACACCGTGCAAAAAGCTGAAGTCTCTGCTCTACTGCATTGTCCCGATACTGTACTAGGGCACAGGCGACTTCAGCCAGCCAGCTGTAGCAGAAAGGCTTGAGATTGATGGTTTTCTCCTCTCTGAAGATTTGTGTGGTATTAAATAGGCAAAAAATGCTTCTTTCTGCTTCTGAAGAAGAGGGACACTATAATAGGTTCAGACTTTTTTGTGGAAGAGTCGAAACGTGGCACCAAATTCTGAAAAGGGTTTAATTAACAGCTTGGTTTTGCCAGACTTTTCTAGTGAAGGACTAACTTAGCTTATGGACTATAACTCCAAAAAAGAACTATTGATATGTTAATTATATATGATTATGAATGGTTATTTATGGCATTGGATCTCTCTGCTAAACCAATTATGCTCTATTTGTGAGATTTGTATTATACTGCCTCCATGGCATTTAATTAAACTTTTATTTCTCTTCTTTCTTCTTGTTTCTTTTTTTTTTTTTTTTCTTTTTTTTTTTATTTTTCAGCCTTAAATGTACAATAAACTACACTAGTCACTCAGTGGTTAAAGCTGAAATCAGCTATTCATTTGATCACCCTCACGCACACCCTGCTTGGTTTGTGCTGCCCAGAAAATCTTAGCTGTGCCCCCTTAAATGTTAACTCACCAACTCACCAGCTCAAGCCCAATGAATTTTTATAATGGTATTTTACATATTTCTAGAACTAGATGAATCAGTCACTCCGACTCTATGGTGAAAACCATCTTCTTTATTTTAATGTATGTTTAAATATATTTATATAAACATAAAGGGGATGTTTAAAAACAGCATAATGGCACAGCATGCTATAATCTGAGTGTTTCTTTTGGTCTCCTTCTGCCAGTTAATAAACAGCGTATAAAGTCAACTGCATAACCAATGCTGTAATTCAGAACATATCAAAAGGTTTGCGTGGGTGAGGTAAATTGGGCTGATAGTGAGTCAGGAGCTGGCTGGATCCCTCATTTGTTCATTCAGAGAATTTTTAATGTAGAACTAATTTTCAAGTAGTTGAATTTTTGTAAAGAAAATGAAATCCTTAAGGGGACAATTTAGCTGGAATCCTCTGAAACACGGTTCAACATGGCTTGCCTTTTCACAGCTGTTTCATGTGGAAAAGGATCTTAGGTTTTCATTCCCTCGACACCTGCTTTCTCTTTCTTTTCTGTAAGTGTATTACAGTGCACCTATTGAAATTGCTGATAGGGGTTAGTGGAGAAGGGGGTTAAATCATGATATGGGATATACTTCTTCGTTACTTGAAACTTACTTTGCCTCCTACTCACAGTGCAAGTGCCAAAAATGCTGGTCTGGGGCTCTCTGTCATTGAAGAGTCCGAAAGTGGGAGTAAAGAGATACATATTCATGCTCCCTGCAGCCCCTCGTGTTCACTGGGTGCTGTATTACTGGGGCAGGGTGCTGAGAAATCAAGAGTACAGAAGCTGACCTTCTGATCCATATGTATGCACACTCATACACTTGTGTGTGTAGATATATATATGTGTGTGTACATATATATATATGTGTCTATATATATATATAACTCTCCTCTGTCCCTGCTAAGGCAGTGGCAAACAGCATAGAGCCAGTTCTTCAGTTTCAGAACATAATAATATCCTCTTCTGGCCACAATGCTATTCATCACAGCCTTTTGCCAAATAACAGGCCTAAGTGGCCTGGAGGTCTTTCTGTGGACACTATTCCAGATTCAGTTTCCCAAAGAACATTTTGAAACATGCCAGTCCTGAAATATTTTCAGTCTTACTCAGAAAAACTCTCACTAACAAAATTCAACTCTCGGACCTCTGTTCTCTAAGAACTCAAGTCCCTTCCGTCTCAGCGGTAGTCTTAACAGAAAGGAGCTTTAGCATCTTGCTTGCATATTAAGTGTACAATTTAAAGGGTTAAAAACACAAATCAGGAACAATTTGAAGCTATTCTCTGTGTGTGATCATGGAGATGGGCGAACATAGTTGGAATAATTGTATCAGAAGGGAATCTATTTAATTAAATTCCTTCTACTGTTACACATTAGCAAATAAAGTAGGACCACTGCAAGAACATTTATTTAGCCTGGTTGTTGGGGCAAGTACAGAAGTGCTTATCATCATGACATTACTAAGGGAGTCATTAGTAGAATCTTTTTTGAGATAAATGAAGAAAAAAACTGTAGCTCTTATTTCAATTGGGACAATTTGCAAATACTCAGATCTTCTATTGTTTGAAGGGTTTATTTTACGACACGGAACCTATAGTTACTGCACCCCAAAAGTTCTTTTTTTATGATTAGCTGAAGCACAGACAAATCATGAAAAGACAATTGTACACTTTCTTGTGTTGCTTTATGGGCTTTAAGTGCCTACAAAAAAGGATTCCTTATGCTTTAATTTCTCTTTATTTTTTTGACTGTAAAGACCCATGGGGTAAATGCCAGTCCCACAATCCTGCAGTTATATGGTTACTGTCAGCCTGCTCAAATGATGCTTCCTGTTCATTAGGCGTCCTTTCATCTGACAACAATGTACTGGCTTTGCTGCAATTCTTAGTCAACGCCCATCTCTTCAATAGCCTGTGAATAGTATTAAATAGTGTTTATGCTAGCTATTGTTGCCTTTTGTGTGGTTTGTCTAATTCACAGAGAAAAGTCTGCTTTTGTGGTCTAAGGCTGGCTACGTCATGGCACGCCATGTGCCTTCTGATGGGATCCATTCCTGCTGAGTGATAACATTACAGGCCTGAACTCCTTTGCAATACAATCCAGCATTCTTAACACAGTCAATACACTCACAGGCAATCTAGTTTACTCTTTATATTAAGAGGTTTAGGGAGACAAAGCTCATCTAAATACCTGCTCATGAAACAAATAAGATGAATTCAACCGATTTGAGAATTACTCCCCAGCTCCCACACAACCACACAATGAGCACCAGAAATCAAAAATTAAAAAAAAAAAAAAAATACTGAAGCTGCGCAAGATATGCCCAAATATTCCAGGTAGAGTCATTCTGCATACACATACACACACAGAGCACATTTTAGCAAACAAGGTGGCATTATTGTTCCTAGTTATTGTTCAGGATGAGGCTTAATACTAGAGTCAAAGCAACTGCTTTTCTTTGCTTAAACTACTCACAAAAGAGAAAGGATATTGTACGGATGATTACATTATCCCCGTAGCTCAGGAGCCTTTGCAGGGCAGGTATGTTGCTGTGCCTTGAAAGGGCTTTTGATGTAAGCAGATCATTAGAGGCTCACTGTGTAACTGATCCTTAGCTGTCTCTGGCTTTTGGTGTATATGGGTTATTCTTGTCTAACCGTATGCTCCCTGTTCTGGGTATCTAAAAATCTTATTGTTCCTCTTCCCTCTCTCCCTCAATCCCTCCTGCCAACCTCGTTACTGCACAGCTAAAGTTGGTTTCCAGCTTTGCCTTGGGAAGCAGAATGCAAATGCAACTGGAAAGTGAGGCTTTACGCTGCTAAATAGCTCCATTTGTTTGTCCCAAGAGTTGTTATCCTCCGTGCGTCACTCTTTGAATAAGATCAAGAGTAGCTTCTAAAAAATATGGCAGTGAAAAGAATGCACACAAATAGTAATTATTACTGTGTAGCTGCTCAAGCTATAATACCCTCCATGGCCAGAAGCAAGCAGGCAGGCAGGGGACAGGGTGGGGCTGGGAGTAGGTGGAGGCTGAACTTTGTTCTCTGTGCATCATAGGAGAGCATTGCAGATTGTCCTCCTGATCAGCATAACAAGGAAGGTCTATCATACCTGCTCTTCTCTGAGGCATTATGGGCCAGATCCACAAAGGCATTTAGGACTGGAAAGCTCCTGGCAAAGAAGAGGTGCTGGGGTGAACAGCCACAGACAGCTTGAAGATAGGCTTCTCCGCCTGAAGAGGCCACCCCTTAGTGACAATTGGAAGAGACTACTTACTTCATTCTTGTGTTCACCTCTGACATTGGTCTGTGGAAGTACACCCGACAAGTGCTTATTACTTTCCATTACTAGTAGAGAGTGGAATAACAAGCCAAGAAGTGGACACTGTACACAGCTACCTGAAGTGTGGAAAGATGAATCTCACCTACACATATTTCAGTGCCTGTGTGGATCTGGACCTCCAGGTTCTGCTCACCTCCTGGGCCTTGTAGCTAAAAGCTGCTCTTTCCAGATAGGTAGCATAGAAAAGGTATGAAGTCCTTATTAATTCTCTCTCTTTTTTTAAAGCTTCTGAGTGCCTTCAAGCTACACAGAAGGCAGTCATTCTTTCCATCTTAGAGTAAAAAATTAATAAAAAAATCTGTCTGTCATAACAACATGAAAGCATTTCCTGAATTACAGCCCTGACTTCTGAATGAGGGTGTTTGCCTGAAATAAGTCAGTGCAAGTGGAAAAGCGCGTTGCCAAAAAGCGAGGAGAAACCTGGCAGTCTAGAGCAGTTTCTAGATAAGAGCTTTTCCCCTGTATTCAGATCGCCTTCCTATGGAAACAAGTTGAGCAAATGTTCACCCAGAGCCAGTCAGTCAGCCTGCACAAATGTGTTCCCTTATTTCACTCCTGCGAGTGAATGAGGTGGGCTTTGACCAACGCTTTCAGCAGAAGGCATTGGAAATGAACTAGGGCTGTCAGGAAAGCTCATTGATTTTGCAGGACCCATCCAAGCTGTACATTATAGTTTGTAAGAAGAGCACTCCCTTTTCAAAAGATAATTTTTCAATGTACTGCCCATGTTTGTGCTTTTGTGCAAGCAATAATGGTTTCATAAATGTTTGATGTGATCAGCATTTAGCAATACCTGGGAAGTTGGCAATTCTGACTAGATTTTAGAGATACGAACTTTTTTTCGCCATTAATACTTTTTTTTTCCCCTTCTGTTTATGTTCACAGATTGATTTCCAATAGTTAAATTTTAAACAATAAAGACAACCTTAGTTTTCAAGTCTGCAAATAGGACAGACAATGTATGCAACCTCCTCATTGATTGACTCTTCTGTTTTTATAGATTCACCCTCTTGAAAGAGTCATTAAACACCAGAGAAAATGATTTGTTGCCATTGATTACATGACATACTGCTCTGACATACACAGTTTTTATATCTAGGTTATTAATTATGTTGTTAATGTAATTTGCAGACCATGAGATAAATCATTCAGCTTCTGACTGGATATTACTGGATAAGTTGCATATATAAATACATCTTCGGGGGTGAAAGGAACTGTTACCAAGAATAATAGATTAGAAGGCTACTAGTTTGCCTTATAAATCATTATGAGCTAAGGAAAACTTCCTCTGCCTATTTATTCTATTATCTTGGAAATGCTGAGTTTCTCAACGTCTCTGTTGTTTATGTGCTACAGTGATACACATAATCACTTCATTTCAATACAGAGGAAAGTCTTGCAATTGTTCTGTTCCTGCTCTATCCTCATTCTCTCAAGAATTTCACGGTTTAAGGCTAATAAGCTACAGGACATAGAAAGCTAAGCTTAATTTGGGTCTTCCCAAAGGCTTCACTGAATGTTTTTTCCCCCTCTTCTGGTGGCGGATACTTTGTGCTGGCTTAATTCTCTGTAACTTTCTTTTTCCAGCAATGATTGCCAAGAAATTAATTATGACAGCCGGTGTCGTAAATGCGTGCCGTGCGAGTCTGCTGCTGCTAGTGACAGAGCCATGCTCTTCGAAGTAGAGGTCTCTGCATTTGTACCAGCAAATTGTTTTTTAAAGTTCCCCCTGTTTTGTACTTCATTTCAACAGGTCTAGCTCTTTCCTTAGTTTCAGAAGGGTTTAACAGCAACTATTCAGCAGTTACCCTGGGAGCACACTGCAGATTATGCATGCTTGCCTGACATTTGACAGATGCCCTTAAAAGGCTGAGTTTCCTTTTCATAGAGGCCAGGGAGTTGAGGAGGGTGGAGGGCTAGAAACATTTGTGAAGTGAGTGACATATGTTTAAATGTCAAGGTGGTCTTACTGAATCACTAAGCACAACCCTTGTACATCGAAACAGAGACTATGTGGGAAATGTCCTTTTTAGTTAGAGCTATGAATTCACATCTTTTAATCGTCTTGAACCCAGAGATGACATAGTTCTTCATTTGGAGGGGGAGCTGAATGCTGAAGGTTAAATCTTGTTGTTAGTGTATGCTAAGACTCCTTTGAAAGTCTCTCCACATGTGAATAGTGAATAAAACATGTTTTTTAACAGGTACTGATGAAAGTGTGGAACTTAAGGAGGTAAACTTTCTCCCCTCCCTGCTCAGCTCCATCCACATGGAGGTTGATGTTGTGTGTTGGCACAGTAACAATGGGCAGAGCCACAACTGCAGCTGGGGTATGGGCAGAGTGTAAGGAGGACAAGTATTCATAATACCTCTTAAAAGAACGGAAAACTGCAGGCCAAACCCCTTTGTTATTTGCTTTAGCAGCTTTCTTGGTTTAGGAAATGTTCAGCATCTCGATAACAGGTCTTGATACATAGGACTTCAACATCATGGTCAAAATGTTTTAGAGTGACAGCATCACAACCATTCCCAAATCAAAACAGTGAGGTGGCCTTGAAGAAGGGAGGTAATCCTGGTTTCACACCTTGGCGTACCTCCGGGAGGAGTCCTGCCTGCAGAAGGAGCCAAGCACGCGCTCACCTCTTCCCCTTCCTTTGCCCTGGGGCCCACCAAAAGGAAAGTCATGTGCTCAAACTACATACAAGTCTATGGTCAAATATACCTTCAGATCCTCAGTGTAGATGACTGAGAAACTGAGCTCAGGAGCAAGTTTTTACATATTCCTACAGGTAAAATGTGGAGACCCTGAAAGTTAGTAGGTTGCTTTGGAAAATGGCTGGCTCAAATGTAACCGTTATTGGGGCTCCAGATCCCTTTTAAAACCAACATAAGAATTCCTGTCATCAATGTGGAGGCAGGTTTGAACCCTTCCAGCAGACATTATGTCTCTTTCTAATTACTCCATTACTTTGGGGTATTGTATATGAATTTCATGCTCATATGGAACTAGAAGTACCAGTCAGAGTAAGGAATGGCCCAGGGATTCCTTGCTCAAGGTTCAGTGCCCAGCAGTCCTTATCAATCTCAGATCTGATTTGTCCTGAGAAGATGTAGCCAATTATGTCATGATAGCTGGAGATAGATAAATAGATAGATAGATAGATAGATAGATAGATAGATAGATAATCTCCCTCCTTGGGAGGAAAAAAAATGACCACCATCATTTTGACTTGTCATCTAAATTGAATTTGAACTCAGTTCTCTAGAGAAACATATCCACTGCATTAAACAACTGGGGGAATTAATGCTCTCATTGATCCTGCTCATCGTTACATATGTGCGTGCTCACATCTGCATCCGCCTTCTCCATCTTAGGGAGTCAAACTGTAGCCCTGAAGGGGCAAAGTGTGTTGGTCTTTCCAGCTGTGCAAAACAGTGCCAGCCCTGCTGCTGGTCTCACAGTGCCTCTGGGTTCATACTGACATGAGTAAGTGGAAGCAGAGGTTGGGTGACAGACGAGATGCAGTCAATTTCCCCTTATTAGCTTCAGAGCCTCCTCTTGAACACAATTAGAAAGAGGAAAATGAAAACAACAGTGTCAGTTGATGGTGATGAACAAGTTTCAAATTTAAGTTTATGCTATAAAATATGTATCAGCAAATTTATGGCTTGCTATACATTTCTATGACACAATTTTTCTAAGAAGAGTGTCTATAATACAGAAATAGTTCCTGTCTATCAGATGGTAACTGCAAGTTTTGCAGGGGCCACAGCTATAGTATTGTAAAAGATACAGGCAAACATTCATTGCTTGCATCTGGACTTCCCCACTCAGACACCCTGGAATAAAGGCCCTTAACTGATACATGTTGCATCTACTCCCAGAAGAGATTTTATTTATTTTTTTTCTGGAAAGTTTGGAAAGATCATTTAAAGATAGAGGACACAAAACTTCAGGGAGATCACATTTTTATTCATGATGCTTTGAAATTTTAGAAGGTATTTTAAAAGGTCTATATGATTATCCAGCCAATAACTTATATATATTTGTAAAAGATTTAGCTGCTAAAGACTGTATTTTTTCCGTTTTGCTTTGTTCCCCTTATAGCAGATTTTCTTTTTTTAAAGAGGATTAAAATAGACATTGATTAAAATGTATGAAAAAAATTGTTCCAGAAAACCGAGAGCAACCTTTTTACTGTATCAATTTATACACACAAATTGACTTTCTGACTGATAAGGAGGGCAGGAGATAGACGGGCAAGGAGGAAGGAACAGCATCCTAGGAGTGATGACAAAAGGTGCTGGAAGGATCCCAGATTATCACCACAATGTAGGAAGGGGGTGGAAGACAGCATGCAAATGTCCTTTCCTGTGTGCAGCTTGTGTGAGGGCCCTGATGGATGTGGGGAATAAGGCTAAGCAAACATAATACTGACAAGCTGTAAAAGGCAGAGGTAGGTCATCAAAAAAGCCCAGGAGACTAAGGAAGAGAGACCGTATCATTTAAGTCTGTCTTAAAACTGGTTGTTTATTCCTTTTCTGTCTCCTTATTAGATGATTTCAGATCTTCACTCTGAGGCTGAAAAACGTACTTTGAATGTTCAGGGAAAATCTATTCACAGGCTATTTACTAATCCACCTTGAATTACAGCTAAGAAATTAAATCAACCTGCAAACCTCCTGTAGCCTTCTCTTCTTCCTTCACCACGCACTTCTCACTGAGGAAGTGGTGAGGCAAACATAGTGTTGTCTGTTAATAAAATGCACATAGATAAAAGACATAAAATTAACATATCACAGGATTATAAAATCACAAATTCTATTCAGTCTTCTGTTCCAGTAGCCTCTCTGTCAGTTATTAATTTGACCTTTGCAAATACTCTTTGCAGTACGTCACATGGTTATAAATCAGTGATGCCTTCAAAACTGCACGCAAATCTCCAAAACACTGAAACAGCTTTATAGTGGAAAGACAAACATTCAACTGCTGGCAATGTGATTTCAAGTACATGTGTCTACATAGGCTTAGAAAGTCTAGTTTTTGGCTAAAGTTGCATGGCAAGCCTGGACTGCAAGTGGAGAAGGACCCAATTTACATGACCTAACTCATGTTCCCTAACTCTAGAGATACCCTCTATTTTCTCGTCACTCATT
Source organism: Todiramphus chloris collaris (assembly GCA_025345505.1). Taxonomy (NCBI): domain Eukaryota; kingdom Metazoa; phylum Chordata; class Aves; order Coraciiformes; family Alcedinidae; genus Todiramphus; species Todiramphus chloris. Next base: position 17,640,041 of record JANVCC010000021.1, read on the forward strand.
GACACGTTCCCTTGCATTCCTGATTTATTACCTCAAACTTGCCAGTGATAATGTTTGTAAATTTTAGGTGTTTAAAATTGCAAGTCAGAAAAGGGGATAGGGGATATGTTTAAGAACTCTGTATCTCACCATCTCTAGACTTCTCTTTCTGCAAAACAGACCATTAATATTTTAGCTAAAAGAGTAACTGGCAGAAGTAAGATTTGCTTTTCTTCATCACCCATACATGCAGAAAGAAGAGAAAACTCCAGCTGCTAGTAATTGATGCCATCTATTACCTGACAGGCCATGGAGGAGCTCTGCAAACATGACCTGTGGGTGCTATTTGTGGTTCTGAGGGTGGGTTCAGTCCAGGGGATAGAGACAAAACTGATGTTCATTTGGCATGCCTGTGTTGAAAAGAAGTGATGTGTCACGGGTGACTCCTGGGTATGTCAAAACAGAGACAAAATTGTAGTTTCTATTCCTAGTGTTCTGATGTCAATCAGTACATGAACACCACCGACAGCGTACTGGTATTTAACCCTTTGCTGCCTCTCACACGAGCCACCATAAATGATGTACAGGATGTACTCTCAGCCCAGACTGGGACAAGGTAGGGTGTTCCTGGGAAGACCTTGGTGAAAGCAAACTGCTTCAACTGCAGCTTGTTAATCCCTGGTAAATCTATCCCATTCCACCATCTGCCCTTAGTGCTGCCCTCAGATGGTCCTTTACTGCACAAGAGAAAGCTTCCTCAAGTCCCCAGTATCCATACAATGAAAGCAAAAGGCAGCTTTGCTTTTCACCTTGAGAATCTCTCCGGGCATAGGCATTATCCTTTTTTATTTGCATTTTGCCTAAATCCAAGGACCTGGGATATTTAGGCACCTAAAGCTGTAGGCAGGTGTCTGCAGGCACTGATGGGCTTCTCCACATCTGCCCAGAGGCTTTCTGCATAGATGTTACCAGTTTTCTGAACTGCATCCCTCTTTGCCAGCACATTAGCCCATTCATCTTCCTTTAAAAAATGTTGCAAAGCAGTTAACAGCTCTGTGAGGAACTGTTGACATCGCTAATGTTTACGGATTAGAAAATGTTAGTTCCGTGCAAATTACACTTAATTGCTGTTGTAGGATAATAATTATTTTTCATTAATAGAGTCCTAAATCTTTGAAAGCCTTAAACACTGTATATCTCATTATGTTACACAGTACAAAACCAGTGAAACCCTTTCATTAATTCATTAATGATTAGTTGGAAAAGCAATGTGACAGATTATTATACATGCTACCAAGTACTATTAGTACACTGATATACACAGCTTAATTTAGAACTTTAATATTAGAGTTTTAGTTCTTCAGCCATGAAAATTGAGTAGAAAATCACTATGAAGATAAATTCTCATTTGATATTTTTTCTTCAACTGCTTTTTCTACCATGTACCCCTTCCTTTCTACAATTCAAACAATTAGGAAAAAAAAATTAAATATGTCTTTAACATGGAGGACTAATTTTTCTTTTTCTTTTTCTTTTTTTTTTTTTTTTAAGCTAGGTATCGCTTAGTTATTGGACTTCCAGTCAGGAAAAATGGCAAAATCAGCAGTGCTGCACCTTTTGAAAGTGGTGAACCCTCTCCAACCAGTTGAGAGACCGGGAAGAATCCCTTAAGCAACTAAATCAAGCACACACTTCTGGGCTTCTACATTCTCCCAGTGCACAAATGCCAGTAAAATCATTTAAAAGGTTCATGAAAGGAAGTTAATGAACATCATCTTATTAGAATGAGAGAGAGAGAGAGCACGTGTGTCTCTGGGTCTCTGCACACTTCTGCATCAGGTGGATACCAGAGGTTTCACCCAGCATATAACATGTGCTAATACAGCAGTCTGGATGGGTCAGGCAAATCACACCCTAAGCACCCCTTTATCATCCCCATGAGTCTACCCCACAGATCTCCACCTCAGGCACAGACAGCTGCTTGTTTAGGTAGGAAAGCCGGAACCATGTGCTGGGTGGTGAGCACTCCCTGAGCCAGGCTCTGCTCTGCCACCCCCGTTTACATGACCAGACAGTTCAGCTCACTGAACAGGCATTATCACTACGTATGAATAGTAGGTGACTGCAGAAAATGATGCACATAGTTCTTCCTGAATATACTCTTGCAGCAAATGGAGCCAAGATTAAATGCACATGCATTGTTGCTTTATTTCCGTGAACTCCACGTAAAATACGGAATCTTTAAATGAAGGCTCTGAAAATGTCTGTTGGCAAAGATGTTTTGAAGGACATTCTGCAATAAGTTTTGCTATTTTTTTCGTTTGGTGGACAGGATCCTTTTTCTACTCTTCAAATGGAAGGGGAAATACACAGATCAACTCCTCTGCTTTAATAGAATATTATAGCAAAATGCACTGGAACAACCCATGAAGGATACCTGTCAGCCACCAGACATTTTCATCCATTCCTATCCCTGCATGGTGTTGGGTGGTCTTTGGTTGTTACATTTATCCCTACACTAAATAGAGAGCTACAACTTTCCAAGAAAACTTTGTCAAAATACAGGCTTTCCATTCTGCAAGAAAGTCCAGCCTTTTGAAACGTGCTTTGGTCACACTACAGTATCAAGCCGTGGAGCTATTATTACACCTCTTAGGTCAAATTAAAAACAAACAAACAAAACAAAACAAAATCTTTATAAAATATATTGTAAGAACTTATGCAAATATGTTTTAATGTTCCATTCAAATTTTTTACGTCAAATTTTAATACAGGAAAGCACTTTAAAAAAATTAAATCAGAATTTGGTAACTTAAACAAGTTGAAGTCAAATTTTCAACCCTTTCACGTAGAAAATGCTGTTGATATGTGCCTGAAAAAAATCTGAAATTTCCTTGAGTCTACTGTCCAGTAAAAAGGTCTCCCATCAGAAATGTTTTGTATTCATGTAGTTATTCAGAGCAAGCAGTTGCACATACTCTAACGAGCTGTATGTGAAGACAGACGACGTGCAACTTAACCAAGAAACAATATTTTTTCTCCACCCCATACTCAACAAAATGCAAAATAAAATCCATTATTTGCTTCATTTGCATCTTTTGGGGACAGTAGTGTATGGTAAACATTATTAGTGCTTTACATTGACATCTGTCTGTGGAAGAAGAACTCAGAAGTTAGTTTTACCACAGGGTGTAAATTATCACTGACCTTCTGAAAAGAGAGGCCCAGACTGTGGCTGGGAACACCAGGAGTGGGGATGTCCCTGCAAGCCAGCCAGTCTTTGTGAATCTTTTTTAATGTTCATTGTAAATCCTGAAGATGTACAGAAAACTTCAGTCTCTGCAATGCTTTCTAAACCACAGGAATATATTTAACACATTAATAAAGGGAAAAAAAGCCAAACAAACCCCAGGAACAATCCAGTTCCTGTCATCTCGCTTGATTTTTCACTTTGTAGACTTCTTTATGGATTAAAAAACTTTTTTTTCTTCTTCTTCTTGTAAAGAGTGTTCATTGAAGCTTGGCCAATAGATGGTATCATCCTTTCCAAAGTCTATGCTATGGGAGGCCTATGGAAGCATATCTGCTCAAGGCATTCATGCAAATTATTACTTACTGCCCTATATGCTCATAAATTAATAGCTTCTCTGTGGATGAAAAACAGAAATTAGACAACCATTAAGGTTGAACAATGTATAAAGAATATTAAATATTAATATATGAAATGAAAAAATATTGCAAGAGATATGAATAGATATGCCAGGAGCATAACAAGCCAAACCTAGGAATGTAAATAATAAAAACATGTTTTCAGCTAGATATTCTGGATGGTTTAGTATTCAAATTAAAGTTTGTTTTCCCATTCAATAAAAACAAAACAAAAAGTTATTTACCGTTGTTGCCTTATTTGCATGAGAGTTCATTTTCCTCCTGTGTACAGAAACAAATCTTTAAGCGGAGGCGAATCAGGATGGAAAGGCCACTTTCTCATCGGTGTGTTTTTTTCAAGGAGCATTTCACTGAGGTGTGGATGGCAGTTCTGCAAGTTCAAGAGCAAGAATACCCCTTACAATTTTAAGTGTCATTTGAATGAATAATTGCGAAGCTAGCTTGTGCATTTTAATGACTTGTGTCGGCAGCAACTATAAAATTGAAATGGAAATTGGGTGAAGAGTTTACTTAATAGTAGGATAAGGTTGCTTGTTGCTAAAGTGTTGCGGCTGACTGCATGTGTCACTTGTCTTTGGCAAAGATGACTCTTGTTAGAGCCCTGTCAGAGCTTTGGGACCTGTCATTTCACATGGTGAAGCAGTCATAAAAAACAGTGTTAAAAAGTCTCGATTTCTTTATGGATCCAAGTTCATTTTTGAAATCAGTTACACTCTGGTCATCTGCAGCTTATTTCTGCTAATTCTGAATTACGTACTACTGTTCTGTGTCCCCGTGAGAATTATTGCAAAGGCCTCTCTATGGATATTGACCTTGACTGTAGATTGCTTCAGACAGACCAGTCCTTGATTCAGCCACCTATCAAGTCCCTAGAAGTGAGAAGTGCACCCGTCAGAAACACACATGTAGTGAACTACTGGGTGGAGCACGCCCTCGCTCCCACAGACTCAATTTTACACAGTTTCATTTAGCCATTATGTTGCTCATTTCCAAGGGCTGCACTGTACCACAGGGTGCTTTCCCAGAACTCTGTATCCATGCCTGCCTAAACCCTCCGCGTGAATCCTCCCTGGATGCAACAGAACCTCTCTTTGAAACTGTGTACATATAGTTGTACAGGTAGGGTACTGAATCTGGGCTGTTCCCATGACTCTTTTGTGGGATTTGTAGGAAAGAGAAAACAGTAAGAAGGAATCTGGTATATTTGGAGTAGGCAGGAATTGTTTCTTAGGATAGTCCCAAAGCAGTCTGATGAACATAGGTATCTGAGGATTTCAGATCCAGACACTTGGTTTAATCAGCACATGCGCACGCACACGCATGCACGCATACTCAAAACACGCACTGGCACAGAAAATGATTAATTGCTAAAGCTTTTGTCACATGAAAAACAGACTATTTAGATGAGCTAAAGCTCTCGATTAATATCTATCACGGAAAAATCCCAACATGCATCTTAGGAAGGAAAGCTCTTAGTTCTGCCTGCAGTTTGAAAAAACCTGAATCCTGACTACATTTCAATGCTGATAGGAAAAATGTTTCCAAATGACTGCTGTGTTTTTATAAAACACAATAAGCACACAAGGCAAGATACCAATCCTTCTAAAGGTATATGAGAGTAAACTTCAGCTGTCATAGTGCTTGGGGCTGTGTCCAACATCTAGGAAATCCAAAATAACATTGCACAACTGTACTATCAGACATAAGGTCAATCAGGTTCAGCTCCAAAGGAGGTGGCATCTGTTACCTAGCTCATGTTTTAGTAAATAGTCTGTTTTTCATGTGACAAGTGCAAACACAGATACAAATTAATGGGAAAAGAAAAGCCCCAATTGTCCATTTGTGTCACATTGCAAACTGCTGGGTGAAAAACAGCCCAGCATCATTTAATCATCCTGTTTTCCCTATCCTTTTTCACTCATTACATTCATTACTGGTCACAAAAGACTGCTCACAAAACAGCTAGTGATTTTAATTTAATGCATCCTTTCTAAAACCTGCAGGGAAATTAAAGGAGGGAGCAACCTGGAGAGGGCTGGGGAGCAGGAGGGGGAAATGGGGCTTGGCACATCTGAAGCTTTAAATGCTAATAGTCAAACATTTCCCAAATAGATCTGAGCTGACCCTAAACACATTGGGAGGGCTTAACTCATTAGTTTGCAAATTGAGTCAAATTGACACAAGGAGTTTCCTTGCAGTGCCTTTAAATCTCTGATGGAGACTGGTGAGTGACCTCTCAATCTGACAGGCCAACAGTTGCCAAACCATCTCAATATCACAAAATCCAATAAAACAAACTACCCAGGCAGATCACCAGGGGCTGGTGCAGCTTTTTTTTCCCCACACATTATGCAAAAAGTTGTTGTCTCCACCTCCGACTAAATTTACAAGCATCATTAGTTTACAAAGGGATAACTAAGTAAGAGCACAGAAACCAACAAATCTAATCAGGACAGGGTGTCATTTTTGGGAAGTATGACAATATTTGTTTGGGGATGTAGAAAATCCATGGGGGGCATTGCTCTAGCAAATGGCACTCTTCCAAATTGTTCCACGATAGCCAGTATATATTGCTGGTAGATTTGCTTTTTCAAGTCCTGTTTCCTCATCTGCTGAAATCAATAGAAAGGCTCCCATCAACACTAGCAGGATGAGAAGGGAGAAATATGCACTGTGAGTGAGGCCAAAAGGGACTGACATGAGCACGACTTGGGGCAGGGTGCTCACTGCAGCCATAGGAACAGGATTTATCTCCCGTGCAAGGTGCTCACGCAGGGATGTCTGCCCAGAAGCTGGAGCTCCCGCGACCTCTCTGATCACATCTCCAGCAGGTGCCATGGGAGCCTTGGCACCCGGCTCACCCCAGGCTCCCACACTCTCATTTGCATGAACCCAGACATCCTGGGTGTCAGCACACAGCTTTTTGCTTTGCCGGACCCTTTTGTGAGCTATGTGCCTCCTCTTGTAGAAGAGGGTGCTGCAATCACTAGCTGACTGCTTCTGTATAGAAATGATGCAGGAAGAAAAGCTCCACTCCCACAGACGAGCTCCAGAAGACCTTGATGGCTCCATTGGGAAAAGCTCTTGGTGGCTGATTTTGACAGCAGGCTGTCAAGGATGCATCACAACTTCTACTTAATTTTCAGAAATAGTATCACAGTGACCTGGGGGTGGAGGGGGGGGTGGGGGACAAAACCAAAGAAACACTTTACAAAAGTCTGAAAGGATTGTTTGAATATGAGTTTAATAAGGCAGATTTGTCCAAAACATGCAGAGTAAAAGTCCTCTAACACACTACTGTATGCTTCTTCCTTAGGATGCAGTCCAAAGTCTGATGGTCTTGATTTGACTTCCAAGTCACTTGCCTTGGAAATCAGACTCAGAGATTATTTTTCTCTTTTTCATATTCCAAGTGTTGTTCTGGTATTTTATTCAAGGCTCTCCAGAAGATTTCATCTGTATTCTCACACCTTTTACTACCTTCTGCTGGAAACGTGTCTGCTGTGATGCACTAGTCACCTAACTCATGAGTTACCAGCTAAATGCTCCCTTGTAACCATAATCAAGGAATGAAGGCAAACAGCCTTGGGAGACCAATTAAACCATGTGGTTCTTTTGACAGACCATGTCCTAAGGTACAGCCTGTTGAACACAAAAGGGAAAAAAAAATATGTCCTTCAGAAATATTTCTTTGCATCCTAGTGCTAAGGGTAAGGGAACAAATTAGTGCCAGCTAGCTAAAGTGTGAATGTGCCTCAAAGCTGTCTCACTTTAATTGCTCCTCTCCCTGCAGTAAATTCTCCCTTTTTAGGCTGGCTGTTTACCCCTCATTTACTTGTTGAGGAGGAAACCATCTCATGTATCCCACAGTAAGAATTGGTGCGCTGGCAGTTATTGCAGGGCAACTGACTTATACTAAGTTTACACCTCTTCCTCCCTCACAGCAACTTGTTTCTGTGACTGTATCATAAACCTGACAAATTAATGTAGCAGCAAAAATAGGGACAGTGAGCTAGGTCTTATCAGGGACTTCGGTGCTTCCGCACTGAACTTCCTGCCCAGCATGGAGCCCAAAGCCCAGCTCAGGAATCCAAAATCTCAGTTTAGTGTCACCTTCTCATCCAACAGCAGGTACCACAGTTTGTCCTGTTGGTAGCTCAGCCTTGCCTTGTGGGTGACCACAGATCACTGAGTGCTGTGGAATGAAATGTGTCCCCCTTTAGCTTGACTAGTTACCCAAAGAGAATTATTCTGCAGTGCCACCTGGTTTTGTTATCCCAGCTGCAGCTCCTGTTTCCTCTAAAAATTAATTTTGACAAATAACTGGACACAATTTACCTTTTGGGGGCGGGGGGAAGGGAGGGAAAGCCATATGAAATGAGATGTTGAACATTTCAGCCTGCTCTGCCTCATCACTTGTTTGCTCTCTCCTTTGCCTTTTACTAATGGGTGTTATACTTCCCTTTATTCTCCTTTTATTTCTGTTGCATTGAAGAACTTCTTTTGGTGATTATTTAGGTCCCATGCTAATTGACATGCATTTTGTGTCCTAGCTTTTTTGATTCTATCTCTGTCATACAGCTCTCAGTTTGGTGGAAGAATTTTAACAAGGGGGTTTCCAAGAGGCTTTGCAGATTCTCCTGCCAATGCAGCAAGCCATTGTGTTGTAAACACATCCAGGGCTGCCTGATGATTGTGGGTTATTGTATTCTTCATACTAATTACCTTCTATAGGGAGAGAGTGTGCAGAAACATTGTGAGAGTGTTGTCTTCTCTTCCTCCAGCTTTTTATTCCATTCTCACATCCTCTGCGTCCAGCTTTTTTGCCACTCCTCAGCATCTCAGGCACTGCACGGGATTTTTTTGTCTGCTGCTTCTTTTGCAATGAATGTGGTGTCTGTTTTCTTAACCTCCCTTCCCTGCTGAAACACCTGAGGCCTCCCCTCCTGCTTGTTGCTCTTTTCTGCTCTGTTTCTTCTTCTCCGATGCCCATCTTGTAAAACAGCACCTGGTATAAACACATCATTTCAGGTGTGGTCTCACACTTTTCCAGCTGCTGCCAGGCAAGAACTTTAATTCCAAGTTCAAAACTGCTGAACCCTCATCTTGGATCATGTTCAACAGTGCATCAGCTCCACTGGGAGCCTCGGCCTGGACATCCACCAGCAATCCTTTTGTCAGTGCAAGCCGCTGTGTCACCATTTGCTGCAACGCGGTACCCTTTGCACACCGTGATTTCTGATTTCTATTTCAGACTCTAGGCCTGTTAGGATAAGAACTATCCACCCGATCTTTTTGCAGTAGCATCCCTCACATTATGGCTGTTGCCAGAAGATATAATAATAACAACTGTTAAGCTGCTGAGTGCCTGAACTAGAAGAGCTGCCTTACTTGAGCGGCTGAGAGAATCTCTCTCAGTGTTTGAAAGCCCACTTCTCCACAGGGATAAAAAGAAACCTGCAGAAGAAGCTTTTGTATGAGCTTTTAAAATTTTAGACCTCTGAGATAAATCAAGAGCCTAGCCCTGAACTTTCTTTCTGAGATAGCTCTCCACTAATATGACAAAAGTGTAACCTATACTAAGGACACTGTATGAAACACCATCCAGTTTCTAATGACTCCTTCAGCCCCTGGACACATTGCTCAGCCCCCAGGTACAGCAACATGCCTGAGCCATGGCCCAGTGCCATCCCAGGTCAGCCCTCATCATTTGTCCTTATCCTACTCTCCTCCTTTCCCCCTCCCCAGCTACAAGGAAGGACCTGCAGGCAAAGAGCCAATACAGTTGGGGTGAGTTGATGCCTGGAGCCTTTATCTAAAGGAGGATGAACACGAATGTCCCTGCTGCAGAGGACATTTTTGGCTCCCTAGACTGGATCACAGGTTCTGGGAGCATGCAGGTTTGGGTTCTACCTTACTGGAGAGAGGTCAGCTTCATCAAGCATTTGAATGGTGGGGTTTGGAGGTAAAATGCCCTGCTGAATGGTGCCAGAGACACTGGATTTTTAATTGCTTTTACATGCAGGAGGGTGGAAATTGCGAATATAACATGCAAGAACACCTTCTGTATTTCATTATTTGTGGCAGGTATTTAAAAATCAGCAAAACTAAAAAAAAATAAATCTGTACATGTTTAACATCTGTTATCTCCTTTCTAATCCTTTAAGTCCCTTACTTTACTCCAAAGTTGTTTAAACTGTTATCAGCCTCTTTTGAGGGCTCTACATCTTAATCACAACTATATGACAAATATTTGATGATACAGTATGCATTTGGCAAATACTTAGGACTCAAATGATAATACCAGAGGTTTCATATGATTACAGAGACTAAGGGATTATAAATTAGATTTAAATGGGACCAAGGGGCAAATTCAAAGACTTCAAACATCTTTTTAAAAACAAGATGCCATGGTTTTTAAAAAAATATTTTAAAAATCTAAAATTATTTTGCTGATGATCTCTCCTCAAGAAAAATTCTATCACTTCATCAAGCTTATTTATTTATTTAAACTGCCTTTGAAGCTCTTTTATTTCAAGGAAAAAAAAAAAAAAAAAGGAGTTCAACTGCATACATTACACAAGGGAAAAAATAACACCCATGTAAAACCTCAGTGGGAACTTTCTCTTTTTCTGTTTCATGAGGAGTAGGCATTTGCCCAGAGTTGCTTTTGAGTTTTGTGTTAAATTGATCCTCCAGGTAAATCCTTCTGAGAGGCAATGAAGTGCTGAGAAATGACACATAATGACAAGGTCAGGGTTTGATCTCCACATTAAGGCAGTGATCTTGAGGAGCGTCAGAGAAGCATCCACATGGTGACTGGCTCTCGGCAGCAGCTAATCCCAGTAGAGGTCCACTGCTCAATGCAGCTGCCCACACACAGAGAAGTAGTTCCATCCAAATTGTTCAGAATGTCCAACATGTCCCCACATGGCTGGCAGATGCACATCAGCAAGACAGGCTTGACCTTCTCTCAGCAGGGCTCACCAGACCAAGGTGCTATGCTCGTGTGACCTTATCACTGACATTTCCAGAGCTGCTCTTCCTGGAGCTGCCTTGAGCACCCCTGCACCATGCTGAAGAATGCACTATGAACTCAGCAAACCAGGGCATCACTATCCCAGGCTAGCACATCCCCTCCTCATCTCCCTTTTTTTCCAGGTTGAGAGAAGTTTGGGTCTGAGCTGATGGGATGCTCATTGTCTCCAAGAGCTGCTGAGCACATTTAGGATCAGGTTCTGCACAGTTTTAAGCCTCCATTCACTACTTTTTTTAAATCCTGAGTTAGATGTTGGGTAGTTTTGTACCTAGAGGTAGCTCGCTAGAGGTTCAGATGAGTGCCAGTGCCAGAAGAAAGGAGGGGAAAGGAATGCACAGACCAGGGTGGGGAAGGAGGGAGGATGGATCACCTTGTCCTGATCCAGCATGCAGCAGCACCCTCCGAGGATGAGGGGTGCAAAACATCCTTCAGAAAATCTTTCACATTATGGATACTGGAGACTAAAAGAAGGAATTTTTCTTCTCACTTTATGTTTTATTTTGTTCGTGACACTGATCCTCAAAGCAAGCCCACAACCAAAGATAGCAAGCTGTGATGCAAGCTCCACTGTTCCTCTCCAACAAAGGATCCCAAACAGGGAGAGAATGCCAGGAAAACCTGCTGAGATGTAGGAAGAGATAGCACCACTGCTTTATTCTTTTGGGAGGAAGGTTAACAGCTGAACAGGAGCAAAATCCATGTCTTCAGGGACCTGTGGACAGGATATAATGGGAGGCAGAAGGACGAGACAGGAGGACTGATGCGGGAGATCTTAAGCGTGCAGGTGATGTGCCAGACCTCAGCACTGATGCCTACTCTTCCTCCTTGCCGCATGCTTCACTATGTTGCTGTTAGCTCCAAAACTGTATCAGTCAGTGACTCTCACAGATCCCAGGCCCACCAGAAATCCTGTGGAAGAGGTAAGGGGATCCAAGGAGAGGGATTAACATGCCAGGCGATAGAGTACGTTTCCAGGTGGATTTCTACTTGGATTGGGACTAGAGGGGAGTATGGTCTATGCCTTTGACCGAGGTCTTCCTACCATACCCTTTTCCAACCTAAAAGCCTGGTAATGTAATCCTCACCCTAAGGGATTTATGTAGTGGCTGGCTACTAGTCTCTAGGACTTTTAGTGTCTTCTTTTTTCCTGTCCTTTTTGGCTTTGATCTCCCTACACAAAACCATGAACTGGAGAGTCATCATATAATACCAAGAACACAAAAAGTACCGTTGCCTGTAGATGAAATAGCACTTAGTACAACGGTGATCTGAAAGAGTGTATTTAAATTACATTTTATCAGCATTGAAACTTCTGTCTCACAAAAGGGGAAAAACAGTCTTTGCTGTGTGTGTGTGCTCAAATGGGAAAGTCAGGAGTTTATGGATTTGAGAGTCTTTTTTGCTAATGCTTTGAGTGATTATTAAAAAAAAAATAAAAGAAAAATGTCATGAGAAAAAGACAGGCTTGGGCTTTCATTCCTGCTCATGCATCTTCCATCGTCTCCAAAAAAAAACTCAGCTCAGGTGTCTCAGTCTACTATAAACTTCAGAGGCAAAGTTTAAGAAACAAGATGAATTCAAAAGAGTTTGTGTTGTCAGCTACAAGAGTAAAAAAAAATGTTATCGGTTTTTTAAGCACTGCTGACTAATGTATATTCAAAAGCAAATCAACACAGTCGCACCCACTCTTCAAGCATCAAGGAAACCAGATGAGACCAGTGTCTCAGAGATATGGTGTCAAAAGATTTGGTAGTCTTGGTTTCTTTTTTTTTTCCCCTCTTAGAGAGTGGATGGAAGGGGAGAATCGCATTAAAATGTAATGTTTGTCAATGGCAGTGATAAAAAAAGAAAACTTCCCCAACCATTGCTGGCTGCCGCATGCAGCAATCTGAATACATTGGTAATGTGAGGGACTGATTAGTCCTGTAAGGCTGCCTACAGGTTAGCAGGCCTCATTTCAAATCTCTGACAGCAATATGTGTCGTTTCATGCTTCATCCTCATTCCCCATGTTCAACACAAACCGGGGTCACTCTATATATGGAAATCACTGTCTTCAGGGCAAAAAAATTAAAAAAGGTGAGATTGCCGCTTTAACCTCACTGGCCTCAGAAAATATGTTTTAGTCTGATACATTATACTAGTAGGAATTATTTATCAAGAAGATACAAGCTCGATATTTCAGAAATAATGAGATGTTCTGGTTTTGCAGCTGAAATTTTATGGTCCAGAGAGCATCAGCTATGAATCCAGAGAATGAAGTAAACTCGCAATGAATGATACACAGCATGCAGCTGAAGTAAAATGGCTGTGCAAAGGGTAATATGAAAGTTATAACACAATGCAAAGCTCGCTATGTCTAAAGTGCCTTGTTGCCAAACAGACACAGATTTTTCGAAGACAGCGCGGGCACATGATGCTCACAGCATTTACTGAGGGAAGTTTTGCCTGGGAAAGGAATTGCCCAGTGAGAAACTTTAGTCGTTGGCCCACAAATCCTGCAGCTTAGAAGACCTGCTGAAGAATTCATGGCAAAATCATTTGGTAGCATAAATGCAATGTTCAAGTACTTGGTGTGGAGAGATTAGTTAGGCAGCAGCAAAGGCTAGAGGTACTCTCCATCCTTGTATGAAGTGGATTTTTACTCATACCTTCATTTTGATAGAACAAAAGCAGCCGTATAAAAGTGTAAGTGTTGTTTTACTCTGCTGTGTCTTAGCAAATGTCCATAACTTGAATGAGATGGTGAGGGAGCTATGGCTGTGCTCGATATACTTTCCTCTGACTTTGTTTACTTTGCTTTCTTATCTGATGAAACGAGCTGAGTGAAGAACTTCCATTTGGTCTTTTATTGGTCTTGGGTTAGGGTTCAGCAGAAATATTTAAATGTCAGACACAGAATCAGTTAGCACATGCACACTGCCGCCCAAAGTAATTAACTCATTTGACATGGCTTGTGGGGATTATAAACTCCATGTGACCTCATGTGGGCAGGAGCACAGCCATGAGGAGCCCTAGTCAGCCCTGGCAGCTACTCACATCCCTACAAGGCCAACACGCAGGTGCTTTGTATCTACCACAGGTTAAGAGGGACTCACCCCCTGGCAGTGCCACAGAGTCCTGTCTTTGCATCACCCAGCCCTCTCCCATACCTGCTTCCCTTTCTACTGGCACAGGCTGCGGAATTTCACATTTATGGTATCCTTTTTAGTGTTTTAACCCCTATAAAATTTAAAAAAAAAGAAACAAAAAGTTTCTTATGATGAGACCTACCACTGTTCAAGTCAGTTTTTACCTGACAATCCTGGGGAGATAACCTGAAAAATGAGGAATATCATACCAAAAATGAGGATCATTGCAATCTGCAGCCTGGTTTCTGTGAAGAAACACGGTGAGTGGCTCCTGTCTTTCTTTTCCTATTTCAGGACGTTCAAGATAATTTTCAAGCAGCTCTTGGGTGCTAAACAAATGCTGTTCTTCCCTCTGGAGATGGGGGGATAAGCCAGTCTTTGAGCACCTGGGATCATCTCAGCCCCTAGCAGTGTTGTGCTACTGAGTCTGCACTGCACATACTGGTGAACACACGCTGGGACTTGCACAGTGCACACACACACACACCCCAATGGCAGCATTTGTCTCATGGACCTCAGGGTAAGATTCATACCAGGTATTTGGGGAGAGGATGGTGAGGAGAGGGAGGTGATGGAGATGACGGTAAGCATCAATGCTACCTAAACCCCAGACCGTGTCTAGATTTCTATCTCAGCCACCAAAAAAAGAAAGCATAAAAAGAGGGAACTAAGAAAGGAACAATACACCAAATGCTTTATGTTGTTTGTGCTGCAAAATGTGTTCAGTCTAAATTTTCACTGGCCTAACCCCCAGGAAGGCTCCCTTTTTCTGACACAGGGCAGGCCTGTGATATAGCACTCCCAAGGAGCTGGCACTCAGTTGTGTAGAAGCAGTGGCGTCACTTTGGGCACCATGAAGTGTCCTAGCTGGTCTCCAGCTGTCTCTCCAGAAGAGCATTGGTCTCTAGTCCCGTGCTATTTTCTGCAGCCCATGCAGAAATGTGTGATACCCAGTGTATTTCACAGCTACCAAACCCCTCACCAGAGAAGGTGTGTGTACTATGGCTAACCCTCTCACGTTTTCAGGCCTTTTGATGCAACGTAAATATTTATCAGCTCTTTAATCTCTGTGAAGATCAGAAGACTGCACACAACAGACTCAGGCCTATGTAAACATGATGTGGTATTTTAAGCCATCTAGTTACGGTCCATATCCTGCAGAGATCTAAGCTAGTGCTACAGCTGCCCATATCCAGACCATTGCCATGTGTGTTCCCAGCCTCAGGCATCTGTTTCTGTAGTCCTGTCTTTGGACCCACTCAGCATCTACAGTGACTCCAAGCCAGATTCCTCTTCAGAGAACCCTGGAAATCAGAGCAGTCAGGTCTGGGTGCACAGGGGCAGATTTTCTAAGAGGGTACAGGGTGCTGAGGCTGAGATCTTTCAAAAATTGAGCTGTTTTTCAAGTTTAGCTGCATGACATGTGCCAATGGAGAAACACAGCTCCCTGGAGCAATTCTGGAAGATCTTCTCATTGACATAGAGCGTGGACTGAAAGATACTAATGAATAATGAGAAAGAGCAGAGCTCAGACTAATGTTGAATTGTTCTAAAGTATAATTCAAAGCTGTTTCACATTACATAATCCAGGGTAAAACAGATGAAGAAGAGAATCTCCACTCCAGAAGGTCCTGGAGTGGATTTCTTATTTCCAAGTGGGTATCTTCATTGCAGAGGTGGAACCGCTTCCTGAGTAAGAGGACATAAATCAGGCAGTCTCTGCATCACCTGTGATTTTATATACAGCTGGGATGCTGGGAGTGCAAGCAAGGACTCAGATAAAGTATATAATCCATATATACGTTTGAAATTCATCTGATCCAGTTTTAGGCACCCAAGAGTTCACACAAGGCAGGAATCCAAATGCCATGGCTTTTTTTATGCAGTCAAAGGGGAGGAGAAGAGCCTTCCAGAGAGGAGATCCAACCTCGTTAACATCCTAGCCTGGCTCTCTCCACTTGGTGGGTGACCTTAGGTGACGTGAGTGTGGGTTCCCTGCTCTATCACAGACCACGGTATGGCTTGATTTTTGATTTTACCTGAGTATTCTACTCATTGTTCAAACCCATCCAGCACTGAGCAATCTCAAGATGGTACCACCTTTAAGTATGAACAGAGAACCTATGTAGTTTCTAAAATGAAATTACTTACTTTTACGGTTACATGCTTGTCCAGCTTTAGTTGATGGCCATGTTCTTATGGATGGTAAGTATGCTGGGATTTGGCCCTAATAGTAGAAACAAACAA
This sequence comes from Todiramphus chloris collaris, assembly GCA_025345505.1. NCBI lineage: Eukaryota > Metazoa > Chordata > Aves > Coraciiformes > Alcedinidae > Todiramphus > Todiramphus chloris. The sequence goes on from JANVCC010000021.1 coordinate 17,656,105, forward strand.
GCATAAAGTTGATTTTGACACTGAAAGAAGAAAAAAAGAAACCTGTAGAAAATCATAGTAAGAAGAAGGAAAAAAAGAAGAGTTCATCTGAAGGTGACTGAATGCTGTTTCAGAGCTGTTGGCTGTTCTCTGAAGCAGACTTGTGTACTAGTTAATATGCCTGATTTTCCTTCTTCTTTATATTTCCTTCTTATTTTGAGTCCAGATTATGTGCAACATTTCTGCAGAAAAATATGCATTTGTGAAATGCTGATTTTCTGCAATTAGTTTCTGATTTTTCAAATTTGTCCTTCACTCCAAGGCTTTTGAGCCTCCATCAAGCAGCATTTTTGAGAGACTATGGGAAAAAAAAAAAATCCTTACAAAACAAAAACAGTATTTTCAGAATTCCACTCTACTGCTTTCAGACTATTTCCATCAACCCTCTTATTCATTTTGATTTATTTCCATCCATAAGCAGACTAACGCTTTTCTATGCTTTTATTGTTCTTCAAGAATAGGCCTTCTATTGGAGAAAAATAATGTCTCTACGACCACCACTTTGCTCAATGCAGATCTTCATTAATCTGCAGCCACAGTACAGGCTTTTAGCAGCAAGCACTTTTGATGGGAATTGAATTTGATACTGCATTATGGTTGTAGGGCTTCTCACAATAGACTGTGTTCTTTTCTGTGTCTGTGCACAATCAGAGAGACCCAATTAAATAATTTGGTGCAATAATGGAGAACAAAAGAGTATGAGGGCTTAAAGTGAGGGCTTCAGCATTTGTATTCTCCCTTTTCTGTATCATGTTAATTAATTTGCCTCAAAACCAAAAGAAAGAACATAATGTGAAAAGCATAGCTCATCTACAACATGGAGGCACTTTAAATGCAGATACCATACCAAATCAACATGTAACAAAGGAACATTCTTTGCATTTCCATAAGAAAAAAAAAAAAAAAAAGTTGCCAGCTAATTTTGAGTGGTCCTGGTTGTGTCCACTGGAAATAACACTATCTATGTGGGGAGGAAAACCCGAAGTATTAAGGGCAGGATAATACTTTGTGCCCCTGTGATAACACTGACAAATAAAAACGTAGTTTTGAAGCCTAATTGGGGGGTTGGAAAATAACTGGACTCAGAGATCTCAATCCTTCTGGGATTTTAACTTTTGTTTGTGTGTTTGTTTTTTGTTTTGTTTGTTTGTTTGGTCTTGGCTTTTTTTTTTAATTGTTTGGTTTTGGGGTTTTTTTTCTGGTCAGTTCTAGTCCATTCTTCCTGTAAAACAGCTCAAAGCAGACACTTCCAGAGGAGTCCATCTTCTGCTCCTCTCTTTGATTTAGAAGCTCTAACAGTATCTCACCAGGCACTAGGGAAGTCTCTGCTCCATCATCATTCCAGTCTACAGCTGAGTTTATCCAGCAGAAAAGATCCATTTACCTCATGCTGAAATAAATACTGTGGCCCAGTGGTCATGCAGTCCTCATTTGCTCCTTGGAGCCTGGAAGTTGAGGTCAGCAAGCTGAGATTATTTGCAGCTTGGATGACAGGAGCTATGCTGCATTCTGCAGTGCCGTCTCCTCCATAGTCCCTCTCTGAAGGTGAACCACTGAGATCTGTAAAACCAGCAGTTACACATTTTTCCTGTAATAAATCATTTAAGATATTAATTGTTTGAAGTCCTAAAAGAGGCAAACCCAAGGATCATTCTATTGTCTCTTGTTCATTAGCAAGTGGAAAAAGAATATTTGCAGAGCTGTGATCCTGTTACATTCATTATTATTACCCATTCAATATTGCTTTAGGAATATTAGGAGGAACAATTTAACTAAAGTCTATGAATCTTACTTCACAGTACCTTAACAAAAAGCATCACATCTGGGTGAAAGTACAATCACAAATTGAGACTTCGGTCCAGTTTAGAAATTTACACAATTATATCTTTTTAAAATAGAAAAATATATCCCTGCTCCTCCACAGAAAGCCATTTAGTTTGGGGCTTGAGCTATACAGCAGCTTTGTAACTGCAGCTGTCAGGCTACCTGCATATCACACATCCTACTAAAAGTACTGAAAAAGATCTTTACATCACCTCTCATCAAGGTTTATTACATACCTTTGCCGCTACAGTGCTGCACTTCCCAGCAGAGATGTCTTTTTATATCAACATTCCTCCTGAATATTACTTGTGTTGACAAGTTACTAGAATGAAACCTGGGTGGGAGGATCTGGAGGTATCACAAATGGCTAAGATATTTGTGGCTTTTAATCATTGCAATTATGTGTGCATTTCCAAACAACTTTTCTTTTTTGTTTTGTTTTGTTTTAGAAGCTAGGAGTCATCTTCCTCCCTTCTCCTTAAAATGATTAAATATATCACAACAACAACGTGCAGCTTTGTTAATTGCCATTCGTTCCCAAGATCAACTTTTCTAGGAAACACCACCAGCAGCAATCCTGAATCAACTGCAGCACGGGAGGCTGCAGCCCTACTTATCAGCCTGTTTGGTAATACGTGTGAGCTATCATGACAAGTGCTGTTCATTTCAGTAGGTCTTCAGCCCATAATTAAAATATATGAGGCTTACAGTTGTTATGTTTCTACTTCCAGTGCAGGCACATGAAAACAGAACGTCCTCCTTGGATCTTAGCAAATTACTTCTGATCCAACGTTAACAAAAAATAGAAGGCATTTCTTCGTATTCTCAGTTAATTCAGTCTAAAAGTGTCACACTTATTCAGCAGCAGTTAAAATAGGCTGTGATGAGAGCATGACAATTTCCAGCTAAACTAGAGGATAATTAGAAATGCCCCGTAGCAGGCAAGTCAGTGCTTCAATTTATTTGCTGTTTATTACCAAGTCCCTGCCCCTTGGGTGTAATGACTGTAAAGCAGCACCTGCAGCTTCCCAGTGTTTGATTTAGTGCTGTAAATGGTGCTCAGAGAGTAGATTAAGCTGGAATGTGATCAAACCTTATTTGCAATCCGATTATACAAACTGCTCCTTGCACTGACCAGATTGAAGTAATTTCCCTATAGAAACGTTACACTCACTTTGGTGTAAAAATGATTAACATTTGCTGACTGTAGGTCAGCCTTTCACTTTCAGTGTAATTCTTTATCAGGCAGGATGCCCATCTTTTTCTTGTGTCTGCCACGTTTGTGTACTGTGCAGTATTTAACCAATGGATATAATCAAACCTCTTTTTTTTCCAGGTCTTGTTGATGAATGATTGTAATAAATAAGCACTCTAGCATAAGCAGATTAAACCATTTTTCCCCCTGTTTGATTGTTCAGCAGTATTGACATGCTTAATGATCTAACAGAGAACAGCTACAGAATGAAGGAATTTCCATATTTTACCGAAAACGGCTATTGAGGTATTTATAAACAAACAGCCAGTACACACGTGGTGCTTTAACTTCAGTGCTGGGTAGGATTGCTGGGCACCCACATCAAGCCCAGAACTAACCTACGTTGCTTTCAAAAAGTACCTAAATAAGAGCTACCACTACTAATCCTTTCACTCTTAAATAATCAGCAACGTAAGGCTTCTTGGTTCCCAGTAGCATTTTTTTTCTTTTTTACTCTTTTTTTTTCCCTTTCTTTTTTTTTTTTTTTTTTTTTTTGTACCGTATCAGGAATTCTGGATGTGAAAACTGCTTCTCAGACAATTAGCCTCTGGTAATGAAATGCAACCAAATATATTCTGCACACTGAAAGCAAACACTTGGCTCTCCACATATTTCTGTGACAATCAAAGAAATATTTTAGCCTGAAATGCATTATCAAGCCTGACTCAAATACCAGCAATAACATGTTTTGTTGTATAACATTTTAAAGCTGATTTTCTACAGACATCTTAGTTGTAACCCTTTAGAGACCACAGTCCTGAAGGTTTCACAGACCACCACATTCACACCCAGTCTCCTCAGCTGAGAGATCGAATAATACGGCTCCTGCTCCAGCCAACAGCCTTCAGAAGGAGATTCCTGAAGTGGTTTGAAATATGTACCAGATACAACCAGTCAGGCACCATCCAGGAATCCCCAAATATGCTGTGCAATCTTTTGCTGTCAAATCGCTGTGCCTGCCTGGTGACAGCCGGCAATTCTCAGCTCCCGTGCAAATGTCGTGCTGAGGTAGCATCACATTTGTCCCAGCACAGTTCAGAGGGGCCATGGACATATATATCTTCTGGCTGTTTTCTTAAGGTACCTGACAGATTAGAATTAAGTCATGCCAAAAACATCCATTTTACTTCAGAATTTTTAAGCTTCCTGTACAAGTGTTGAAGAAATTAACATCTGCAAGGCAGCAGGCTGAGTTATGAGTTTATTTATATGTCTTTAATTTTACTCCCTGATTGAAATGAGAGAAAATTGGGTCCTGATGGATCTCTTCATCAAAGTCAATTTTATCCCTGTCCCACTGGAAAGAATTCACATTCTTCCACCCATTGCAGAGGGTGTCAGATCGGCCCATTACCCTGCAAACAGGAGGCTTTTCTTTTCACCTTTTCTGAAGATCACAGCAAACATCGAAAACAGAATGCAAGAGCTGAGTTTCATGAAAACAACTGGTTAAACCAAAATTATTTGTAATACAACTTTTCTTTGGTTTTGCAGCAGCAATTGACTTTCTTTTGGACAGAGCAACAGCTGTACAACAATGGGAGCATGCCGTATAGGCGTAAGGGGATGCTGCACCAAGCACTTCATAAAGATAGATCCTGATGGTAAAGCTGAGAAGAATTGTTCTGATGGTTCCCATACCAAATGACATTGTTCAATGTTGCACAAATGAAGGTCCATTTCTCCTGGCCCTGTGCAATATCAAAAGGAAATAACCGATGTTTGCTCTTGCACTCTTACAGAGGGAAAACCAGAGACCCAGTGACACCTCAATTCCCCAGGTCTTACTGAATGGGCAGGAATGTAAATCGTGTCTGTATGGAAAGCAGGGCTGAGGTGACAGGGCTCTTACACAGAGCAGCACAATGGGACCAGTAACAAGGTAAGCAGAAGACAGCTGGGTATTTAAGTGCCTGGAGCAACAATGCAGAGCTGAATGACTAAAAGTTCTTGTAGCTCAAATAGAAGGGAAAAAATGTATTTCAAGAGGCTCCTGAAGAACATTTGTAGGTTGAAAGACTCCCTAAGCACAGGAGAAACATTTTCTGCTTTTGCTGTTTCTTTATCTTAATTCCTTCTCTCATCTTTTATTTCAATTAATAAAACATTACCACTCTTTTTGGTTTGGGTTTGGGTTGGTGGTTTGGTTTGGTTTGGTTTGGTTTGGTTTGGTTTGGTTTGGTTTTGGTTTGATTTGATTTGGTTTTGGTTTGGTTTGGTTTGGTTTTTTTTGCTGTGATGCACACACCATTTTGAGTTGATATTGATGTGAAATTTAGAATTAATTTGAAAATGATCTAGCTGGGAGCTTTTTGATATCAACAGGAATTTGTATGTCTGTGTGGGGCTGGGAGGTAAGTGTCCAAGCTTCTGCACCAGGCAGACTTTGCTCAGGTAAAACAGGACTTCTGTTTCAGTGGGAATGGGTCTTAAAAATGATCTCAGAAATGGTCCCTGATACTGGCAAAGTAGTCTTTTTCTTTTTCTTTTTTTTTTTTTTCTTTTTCTTTTTCTTTTTCTTTTTTTTTTTTTTTTTTTTTTTTTTTTAGGAAAAAAAAGGGGGGGGGGAAGATAGGCCATCATTAGAAATGCTATGTTTTTCTAAGGTTCACATTTATTATGGAGAAAGTCTTGTGCTTAAGTAGCACGGCAATCCAGACTGCCATGCTCAACTTTCCTGTTGTGTTTTCTGCCGTGTGGTACCAGCTGCCTCCCAGCATCCCATTCTTGCAGTCATTTTCTCCGTGTTTTGTCTCTATTTATTTAGGCCAGCAGAAGAGATTTTGCAGTGCTAACAACAATCCCCAGGGCCTGGTTATGGCTGAAGAAAAGCTTGTCTTTAATTTGTACCTACCCTTCCAAGGGGGTTCAGGAAAGCCTCCAAAGGTTGTGCTGGGGGGAGGGAGCTGCTTTTCCCAGGGGACTGCCTCTTCCTTTACCCTCTTGCTCACTCTGGCAGCCAGCAAGGGTGAAAAAGGAAGCAACAGCCTAGCAGGCCCTGTAACGATTTCAAATAAGGTGACGGGCTGTTGTTTCTTTGGCAGCAAGTGGAATACCCCAAATTATATATTTAACAGGATAATTAGTTGTACACCGGTTGTCGTTACATCTGTGGCCGTTATCTTGCCACTGCCTCTGTTTTTTCCAAGCTAATTGGAGGTTGCCCTGTGTTTACAGTGAAGCATACAGTGAGTGCTGAGGTATTGAAATATTTCACATAAATAAAGACAAATGTCCTGGTGAAGGTTTTTCAGGTGTGACTGGAGGCTAAGGAGACATAGGATCCGTCTAGGGAAGTGTTAGTCAGAACTATCTTCCAAAAATTAGTCCTATCTGAAGGTGTTCATATCAGGTATCTTGAAACTGATTTGGCAAACCAAATTAATCTTACTTCGAGAAATTAAAAGCTCGTATTAGTTAGATTACCACAAGTACCACTAGGCTTTAATGTCCCTGGTAGGACCCCCATTCGCCCACCTTCTGGCTGGCTGTGTGGTCCCTGCAGCACCTTGCTCCTCATCCCCTGCCACTGGACATTTCTACTCCTCTGGTGCCCTGGCAGTGAGTTCAGGTGCCCATGAACAGGAAAGTGGGTGGGTGTTCCAGGGGGACTCTGCCACATGGGTGCTCTCATAACCCTGACAACAGCAATGCTTCACACAGCACTTCTGCTGGCAGTAAACTTTGATTTTACATCCTGTTCTGTTAAGTTTTGCTGTCTGAATCCACTGTTTCTGGATGGCTGGGGAGTCCAGGTAAGGACAAACCCATATAGGCTCACAGGTGCAGACCTGCCTACAAGCCCCATGATGTTTCAGAATGGCCGTGCATCCCCAGGGTGGTCCTCACTGGCTCCCAGACTGTGATATACATTTCAGAATGCACAGGACACAGAATGGTTCTCATGATGTGAAAGCAGGAGGTGGGCAATGCCAAATTCACTTCTGATTCGCCTTTAATCTAAGATTTGGACCAAGGTGGCCAGAGTTTTAGAAATATAATTAAAATAAATATCACATACATTGGAAATAGACTCTGAGGGGCTTACATGCACTGATGTCAATGTTATATGACTGAGAAGATCACTGACTTTATTTTACCACTTGTCCTTCCCTCTCACGGCCAACATTTTGGATACTTACACTTACAAATAGGAATGGCTGATGAGTAGTCACCTGATCCCATGACAAAGATTGAAGCACTTCAGTCCCATGTCACAGTTGCTGAGAACTCAGATGCTGCAATCCCTCTATGTCACTCAACTTACATAAACGAGCAGTTTTGTATTATCTCCATTGATTACTGCTACCTTGGTTGAGTCCGAGAGCTGGCTGGGAGGTGGTTATCAGTTGCTGATAAAGTATTCAGAGTTGCAGCCTGATACAGATTAATTACAGAGGGACATGCAGACGTCCAGTCCACTGTAAAATCCAAATGGACCATCAAGGGACTGAAAAGCCACCATATAATTCACGGCTAACCCAGACAATCTGGGCCTCTGCATCTGCTCGTAACTTTATATACTAAAGCTTTTCCCCACCTTCACATGGAAAAAAGTGGGAATGTAGCAGTTGTCCTGGGAAGTTGTTTTCTTTTGTTTCCCTTTAAATCCAGGTCTGAGCTTTCCATCTCTGTGAATGCCAGAACCTAGAGGAAGAGGAAACACCTGCCCTGGGGTGCAGATGGACCTTTAAGGAAGGTCGACATACTTCTTCCTATCTTTCCTCCTTTCTTCTGAAGGTGGGCCCAGGCTGCTACACACACCCAGCAGTGCAAAATGAAGAAAAGATTAATCTTGAAGGAAATAAATTATTGTAGAAATTACATTAGCTCAACACCATCAGAAGCTAATTGTTGGTCTCATTAGGCAACATCATTAATACTCGTAGACGACTGGGATATCCTGCAAAACAGGTGGCTTGGCGCAGAAGTCTGATGAAAAATGCAAAAGGAAATGCAGCAGAGGGAGCTGGGGGGATTACTCAGAAGAATTTATGCTGCCAGCTTGGAGATTCCTATTTGGAAGAAAGTGAGGAGGGGAAAGACTTGGGTATGTCAGCTGGTCAGAGCTTCACAACTAAGCTGCCAGCTGTGAAGCAGCCAAGAAAAAAAGCAGTGAAAAAAAAAAGCCAAAAAAGCCAAGAGAAAAGCCCAAAGGCACCATCCAAGGTATTGCCAGTAAATGCAGGGAAATACTAAAGCCAGAACAGTAAAAGAGAGAGGAAAGAGGTGCCAAATTGGGACAAATAAGTCCATGATGCTGCAGCTGCTGCCATCACTGCCATGCAGGCAGTGGGGCTGCTGGTCGCCTGGACTGTGGGCAGAGGAGCTGGGGGCAGGGGGGGCACAAGCGGGCAGGAATGCATACAAGGAGGGCTCCTTGGAAAAGAGATCATCTTTTAAAAGAAAGTACTACAAGGGTTGTCTTGCTTGGCCCAGCACAACAAAATGGATGTGGGATGCAGCCGCTCTGTACATCAGGGAGAGTAATGTGCAGAGCAGGAGAAGAGTGATTTGAAGGACAATGTTGGCACAAGAATAAATAGGGTCGAGCTGAGCCTTGCTAGGTTTCAGCTGAAAGTTAAAGGATTTGGGGAGTCGCAAAGTTGTGGAATAGCAATCAGATATGGAAAAACGAGCCACTTCTTAAGAAGGAGCAGATTAGCTTTATGAAATGTGAAGTGAGCCTAGTGACAGAGGAGGTTCCTGTGCCCCTTGTTTTCCAGGAAAATCCCACTGATATCTGCTGCATAACTAAGGGGCCCTGGCAGGCAGAGCAGAGGCCTCTGCAGCCTGTTCCTTCACCCTCTGCAGAACACTGGCCCAAACAAACTCTGGCGAGGGTCCGAGGCAAACTGCCTGAGGGTCTCTGCCCAAGCAGGACAACAGCGAGTGCCCAGCAGAGAACAGATGAGACACAGTATTCCCCAGGTGCTAAAGGCAAAGTCTGGAAGGGAGAGTGGAGTTTCTTAGGTGGCTTGTCTGTCTGCCTGCCTGTGTTTTTCAGCAAAGTGGTCTCTGGGCAGCAGCTGCAACGTGGAGGCTTAAGTAAGCACTGTGCAATAACATGGATTACCACACTGCAAGCTCAAGAGAAGCAACCAACATTAGTTATGCTTCAGAGTACTAGAAAGCCTCTGTAACTAAGGCAGGCATGAGCTGCTGGCTTATGGATGCTTCCACTACCTAACTATTCTCTTGCACTGCCAAAATCCTGTCCCAGCATGTGCAGCACATAACTGGAGAAGCATGGACTGGGAACAGCCTGTTCTTCTGATGTTCCCAAGCAATAGTCAGCGATCTGGAGGCGCTTCCTAGGAAGACACAGTGTTAACAAGTCCTGAGTGAAAGACAGGTTGTACTGTCATAAATAATAAAAATAAAAAAAAGGTGGAGCACTAGATTAATTTGTGATAGCTACAATGCTGTATTATTACATGCCCAGCCCACTTGAGCTTTTAAATGTATGTGAGTTAAATAATTTTGCTCTAACACTTAAAAAAAAAAAAAAAAAAAGTATCTTTTGGCCTCATCTAGTTATAGAGACTAATGCAATCCCTGTCCTGATGAGTTTACAGGCTAAGAAAATGTTAAAACCAGCTAATTGTTATTAATATCACCGCAAATTTCTCAATAACATTAATGCATATTATCTGATCTCTAACCTATTGCACTCAGAGATGTCATTGCAACTTTGTAAAGACTCCTTTGCAAGTTCAGCTTTGAATGGCTTTTAATGTGATCTCAATATGGTTTCAATAAGTGTCATTCTATATTTTCCCCATCAGAATTCTAAAATAGTTTCATTCTGGAAAAGATATAGAATATCACAACCACCCCAAGAAAGGGGTGACCACTGAGCACTAAGGTGAGTGGTAATAAGTCATTGCCAGCCCTTGAACTATGCAGTAAGAAACTACCTTGCAGCAGATTTCAGAATGTGAAGCATTTCATGGTGTCATGGTAGCTCCTTAAACCTATAAGAGATGCTCTCTGTTAACCCCCTCCCTCCCCAAAGGGGAAGAGAAAGGGAATGAGGGAGAGAGACTGAGCAATTAGAAAAGGAAACTCAAACAGCTTTAATAAAAATGAAAATAATAATTAATAATAATAAGTGTAGTATATACATATATACACAAAACCAGTATCAAACCCAACCCTGACAATGGCAATTACATCACTGTCACCACTGATGCTGTGAAGCAGGCACCAGGAGAGAGTCCCAGACTGGGCCCAGCAGTGGCTGGTCTGCACACCAACCCTTGGCAGTGACTCTAACCATGGGGTGTTCTCACTGCTAGAAGCAGACACTGCCTGTGAGAACAGGCTGCTACCTCCAGACAGTGCAGTTAGAAGAACTGAGCTGAAAAGTAAAATCACTGAACAGAATTAGTTCTGTTCTCACTGAAGCCAGGACACATGAGTTTCACCAAAAATTGTTAGAGTTGTCCATACTGTTGCTCCACTTTCTCAGTTTGAGCCTGCTTCCTATCAGAGCTCTCATTACTAATCACCACCCCAGCCTTATGCATGGCAAGTAGCTACTCTTACCCATCAATATCCAGGATGCAGAAGAAGGACAATGAACATTTTCAGTGTGACCTAGTGTTTGTGGGTGTTTCATAAGAACAGATTTTTAGGATACAGTTAATGGAGGAGAGGTGTAGAAGGGCACTACAAACACAATCTGATTGAAAAGACACAGGGATGTGTGTGGAAGAAAACAATAACAGGACTAGCAGGGCTGGTACTGCTGGGATGAAAAGCATGAAGAGGAATATGACAGGAAACAAAAAAAGAAAAAGCTAGAGATACAGGGAAGTCAGCATGAAAAGTTTCCACTCAGTTTTGTTAGAAACTGGGGTCAAAGGAAAAGACTTGGTCAAGGGCATGAAATTATCTGTCTAGGAAAAGTCTTTATGTTGTGTTTGTTTTTAACAGCAGCAACACTCAGATAGAACTGGAGGGTGTAAGGTAGGTGTCAAAGAATAATGCAGAAATTAGGAGGGATTTTAAGACCATGGATAAATGCCTTGGCTGTTGGAATGAATCTTAAGTTCATTGTTGAAAAGACAAATGATACAACATAGAGACACTGCAGGTATGGCAGGAGGCAGAGAGGGAAGATGAAGGATGTCTCCATGGCCCTGTGTCCAAATAAAGAACTGGGGGTGGGAAGGGTGATGGTGTGTATTTTCAACAAAAAAAGAGCGAATAGTATAGTGGGGAAAAATATTAGACGTGGGGATTGGTTGTGTTACCTGTGAACTGTTGTGCAATATAGGGTAGAGTTTCAGTGGAGTGGGGAAGCATAGAGGACTGAAAAGAGAGGCGGTCCTTGTGTCCTTAGTGGCGGCTGAATCCATGGAAATGGAAGGCATCTTTCAGCATGATGGCTTTGGGATGCAGCAAGGAATCTTATAGATACTATTGACTGTACTGACTAGAGGTGTGATTCAGGTGCCTAAATTTAGGCAATGGAGCAGTCTTCATCCAGCTGCTCTCTCCCAGTATCCAGTAATCCTAGTTGTATCTGCCAGGACTGTGAAGATATCTCAGATACCTTATGTCAGGCTCAAAGGACACTAGACATTTATATTTCTGCAGTGACATCTCAGTCATGATCTCCTTTGACCACAGTGGAGACATGAAACATCCATCTTACATTAGACATCAACACTGTAGACTTTTAAATTTGAATGCCCATGATCTGGAGCTGAATTTCACTTTAGATAGTCGTAGTTAGTTGAAATGAATGGAGTGAGCAAGGTTAACTTCTACATGTTGAACTGTAAAGATTATTGCCTTCAAATCTTCTTTAAAAATATGAAATTGGATAAAAAAGGATAAACATGTTCATTTTTTCCTTTCTGTAGAAAAATAGAGACCAGTTTGGGATTGGATTGATGTTTGGCCAACCTGTTCACTTTCATCTCTAACTCATAATATTGTTATCTGAAACCAGCTATAATGTATGCCTTTTCAAATCCTGATTTATGAATTTCATGGTTCGAAGCAAGTATGACAACTCTGGCATGTACACATAAATGAGATAACTATAATATTTGTGGTCTGTGGCACTACTTGTTAGCGGATTGATGATTTCAGTGCAATTCCTATTTGATGGGTGTCCGGAGGACAAATGTTAAGTGGTGACTTTATTATCTCTCCTGGTGAACTGGTTCAGGTGATGCCTCAGTTGTCTTAAGCTTTCACTGCCGATGATGAAGACAGCTGACTGAATCTAGATAGGGACGTACCTTCTTGCCCTCTCATGTCACAGACATGCTCTGTGCCTTTACAGCTGGCAGAACAAGGGGGCACCAACAGTACCTTCCAGTGATCTAATGCAATGTCTGGATATTGGCAGTGCCATGAAGAACATTGCTGTCTGCTCACTCAGATGCTGAGTCACTGACACCACCATGTATTTCTTTGGTTCTCCTCTAAACTGCCTATCTTCTTACAAGAAAGACTGAGAAAAAGCAAGAAGGAAGTAAAACATGGAAAATAGGAATGAGGAAGGTGATAAAAAAATATAGGACAGATAGGGACCAGTCTGTCCCTACCTGTTTAGGTACCTGTTCAGGTACCTGTTCAGGTACCTGTTCAGTTCAGTCATCTGCTACTGCAAGCACATAGGCCACTTAATCTGCTTAATAAACCCACAGAGCTCCATCTCCTGAGTTGTTAGCATTTTGCCCACCATCTTCCAAATAAAAGGTTGATCCAAACCCTCTGCCTTCTAACAGCAGAGAACCCCCTTTCCCAGCCAAAGTTTACCCATGGCCAGTTCTTACTTATTTGTTCTTTTGCCAACATTTTATTTAGGTGAAGCAACTCTACTCTGTAAATGTGTCAGAACAATAAACATTGACAGCGGAGATCAATCACTCCTTATCATAAGCAGGTAATAAAGATAGTCTCTTCTAGATCCTTATGTGAGAACGGATTCACTTTTACTGCTAACGATTCTCTCTGACTGTGGGAGTGAATTTTCATGTTCGCTATGCTTAAATCTGTACGTTCAAAATGAGGTGTTATGAAAGTCCTGTACAGAGGTAAAGATACTCCCCCCCCCCCCCCGGTTGAAGTTAGTAAAGGCTTTTAGCAGGTAAGCAGGAATCAAAGTCCTCAGCCAACCTAAAGATCTAGAAAACCTGTAGCTTAAATCATCTACAAGTCTTCCTTGTATGGGGCTCTCCTACAGAAGTGGAATTTGCAATTGTGGCTCATGTAGAAGCTATCCTTTTTTTGCCTTATTTTGACTGTCTTCCTCCTGCATGTGTCTGTTACCAAGACTAATGAAGCACCCATATTTTAGCTGGAGGTAGTATGTATGAAATCTAGTGAAGATCCAGCTATGAAGGCACATGAGACACGTTCTGAAATATGTCACACTTGTATCATCAGCAAATGTTTCTAAAACTGAAGAGTCATCTGTTTTACACCATGTGAAAGTCAGGATAACTTAGAAGAAAAGCTGCTGCCTTATTAAAGACCTATCAATGTTGCAGATAAATATTCTCTCCTTACTGTGATTTTCTTCCTCCATACTTGACTCAGCTTATTAATTATTTTTAAAATGGAGGCATCCCTACTTATAAGTAGAAAGTAGAATAGTGTCTCTTTTCTTAAGTGCAGTCCTGTCACTTCATACCTCCTCAATGAGTGACACTAACAACTGTAATGAAAATCCTGAATATATACAGAGACAGGCCATGGACTTGAGGTACAGTCAAAGCAAAGTTCCAGAAAACCTTTAGACAAATTGGCAAATTATGTCTTTTTTCTACTGCTCAGTAGCAGTGTCTTGAACTTAAAGGGAAAGATAACCCAGCTGAAAATATAGATAGCTCAGCAAAACAGGGGGTAGTGCAGCTACCCTTCATAACAGAACACATCTTGCAGACATTGGTCATTTTAAATTAAAGACTGGATGAGATATGCTTATAGGTTTTTTTTTTCTATATCAAGAGACATACATTCCTTCATTTACAAATATATGGGTTGGCAACACAACAAATCACTTACCTTTCACTCTCGTTGGTGGGGCTGTCCTGGATAATACTGCATTCTCCCAAGCTCTGTAAGTGAAATTAGGGTGTTATAGGACTTCATATACATACATTTGGAAAAAAATAATCTACATTTTATCAAGATGAGGAAACACACAAGAAGGATTTTAATGCTCTTAAGGATAACTATCCTCAGTAAAATAGAACCTTTGAGAAATTCTGACTAAAAGACATAGTTTGGGCTAGCAAAAACTGTAATGCTGCCATTTGCAAAGCTAAAATAAGAGCCCCACTATACTTATCTTACCACCTGTCCTCCATAATACCAGAATTGTTTTCTCTTCATGTCATTTTATTAAAGAGAAGTGGAGTGGATGGACCAACTTAGATTTTGTTAAGGTGATATGCATCAAATTAAATGACATTTCCTTGCTGAATAATGAGCATAAGAGAATGTATTAGAGAAAACTTACAAATAGCTGTGAGTCACCTTTAATTTGGGCATATACAGACTTTTCATGCTCCTTTTTATAACTGTAAAATTTTCCTCACATAGTGTCTTTGTAGTGAAAACACACGAGAGAAATACAATGGCACATATCTGTCCTGGCTTTTACTGAAACTTATATATAAAAATACCCCAAACCAACAAAATAACAAAAACCAAAGGAAAATTCCCATTCAGGAAAAAACACTAACAAAAGTCCATCGCAGCAGTGCAAATGTGCTTTCTGCATCCCCACACACAGGAGTCATTTGGCTTCATGTATGATTTGTATTAAAGCAGCATGCAGGCTCCTGGGCCACATTCCTGGATCTCCCAGTGTTCTCTCCTGTTGCTGTAGCATTTGTCACCGTACATGTCCCCAAGGGCTTTGTAAAGGCAAGTCAGCTGAGCATCCCTACCAACTTGTCAGCTGTAAAAGTTAATAACCCCCTTCCGACGTCATTTCCACAGCCAGGCACATGCGGGTAGATACAAAGGTGAGGGGAAAAGCCTGCAGTTATGACTTTGAGCAGCCCCTAACCCTCTCTGGACCATGAGGAACAACCTACTAATGGCAATATTGTACTTTTTTTTCCTCTGCCAGCTTCAGCTTTCTCTTTCTAATTCCTTGTGGCTCAGAAAAAAACCTGCTGAATCCTGAGCTGGAGGACTATTGGACCTCCATGATTCCCAGGTATGGGAATCCAAATATGGATCCAAATATGAATCTGTAAAGAGAAGATAAATTATAATTGTGACAAACAATTTCTGCAGATCTTTTTTAAAAAAGGGTTAGTCACAGACCAGGAGGATGGAGTAACTTTCATAACCTGCTGTCCACAAAAAAGAATGCTGCCTGGGAGACATACATTAGCCAGCCCTGATAAATGTTCTCCACTCTCCACAGCTGAGGAGGTTTTAATTTTCAGTGGAAAAAGACAAATTTCATCTCCCTGTATTTGGTTGTATGCTATAATGAGAAGGGAAGTATTTGGTTCCTTAGTAGCTTTTGTTTGCCGCTGTTTTTGTTTTTGTTTTGTAAATGCTTAGCATATATGTTTTCTGGTAAATTTGTGTGAGGTAGTACAGAAACAGATTCTACCTGACACGAGTTGTCAAACTGCAGTCTATGAACATTAAAAATACATTTTCCTGGGGTATGCACTTCATGTTCCTAACTGTCAAAATGTTTGCCTGTGACAATTCAATAGTAAATACATGAGCACCTCCATATACCATATGAAATTCCATCTCCTTCGTGGTTTGCATCCACAGCTAACCTCTACAAAGCTTTAGGTTATGCTTCTTAAAGCATAATCTTAAAGCATAGATTATGCTTTCACCTAAAACAAAGGGATAATGGTTTAGACTGGAGGATAGAAGAAGAGGGGCAGAGGAATTTACCTGGACTATGTCTGAATACGGATTACTTCGACTTCCATACAATGAGTAACTACCATTCAGGCACAGATGTCACAGTACAATTGACTATGTTAAAGTCGGATGACATCTCACTGGGTTTTTTCAGTGTTACAAACCTTTGATTGTGGCATTCTAAAGTATTTGTATTTCTCCCTTTCCAAACACTGGTAACACCATCACTTAGCACCGTAACAGGCAAACAAAAATCATCACACCGTGTCCACCGTGAGCTTCAGCCTGCTCAACAGCACCTTTCTAACAGGAGCAGGCACTCAAAACCCCAAAGACACGTGTACAAATCCCCAGTGGGCAAATACAGAATGAAGTCCCTTGCATTAAGTCTCATTCCCTCCTTTAACAGTTAGAAATGGGCTTAAGACACAAAGCGTGACATTTAAGTTAATTAAGTATTGAAAAAAAATTGGAAGTGCAAGCTCTGGATATTCTTTGTGATTCTTGGAGAACACCCAGCCCACAGACTCATGCAGTGGGCCGATCCCAAGGCCACTCATATGAGGAAAGATCTTTCCATTTGCTGCCCGTGGGCTCAGGACCAGCTTCGATGTTAACGTGGTGGGCACACAGAGCAGGGCCTGGCTCCATGTGCAAGCAAGAGGGATAAACTGCCTGCTGTGCTCTGACCCTCTGTGTGCACTTGTGAGAGTGCCTCTATTTAGAGGTGTAAGTGTTAATTAATGCAGCTGACCAATGATTTAAGGAGGCATAAGTGATGGAAAAGGGAAATTTATTAGCATGTACATATTCAAATCCCTTCACTTGGTTGGATTAATAATCAGAAGTGCCTGGGCAACTACTGTGGTTTCATTCATCTATGTGAAGTATTTACAGTATATTTACTGTAGCCATTTATAGTTCATGAGCTTTTTTTCTTAGCAAACTTTAATTTAATAACTCTTAATATCCTCAGCTGCTTTCACGCACAGTGTGCTTACTGAACTAAAGCCTTCTATTTCCTTCTGAATAGAAACCACTCTTGCCCAGACCTTGTGCAGCTAGGGATTTGAGTGCAGCAGACAATTTCAAAGACTGCTCTTTCTATTTAACAATCAGTGCATTAGGCTAAAATATTCACACAGATGCACTAGCAATTGAAAGGGTGTGCGGTGTAGTGACAAGGTCCTTCTGTTACCTGGAACTGTAGAATGATGAATGAGCATTAGTGGAATATTCTTTTGGCCTTTAGGTTTACCTTGATCTTCTCACAGAATGCAAATTGACATTATACCCACATTTCTATAGTATTTATTACTGTGGTCATGATGTGAGGGCTTTTTTCAATATGAATAGTGTAAAAGGGGAAACATATTACTGCAAAGAGGCATTATTGTGCTGGGAATGTATAAACAGCTGAGAAGAATAGAGCGACATGCTCATAATGGAAACTGAAAGCTCTTCATTTTGTCCTGATTGTCTACCCTTCCTTTTTAAACAACCTTCCTTTTTCCTAGCTATCAATACAAAGTTCTTTTTGGTAAAATGAAGTGCATTCATGCTGCCTGAAAGAAGCTTTTAAAGTTGATCTGTGCCCACACAAAAGAGAGGCAGTGTTTGAGCACATCAAGTTGAGGAAGCAAACTTGGTCAATGTTCATTACTCATGGCTTGACACTCTGAGCCTCCATATCATTTTGTAAGGAATCAGATAAACTTTCCTTGTGATAAACAACTGAAATAATTTTTCTTAGCTGTCAAGTCCTTTTCTCCCATTTCCAGCCTGTTCTCACACTCTTCCCAGCTCGTAAAAGCAACTGAGCACAGCTCTTTGGACTGATAAATGGGCTCCTTTCAATTGGTGGCAGGCTTCAGGAAAAAGAGATAATCCTGGATAATGTGGACACAGTTTTCATTTCATGTCACCCAATTAAACTGCAATTATCCGGAGTGCAACAGCAGAAAAACTGGAAAGAATGGTTGGAGAATGAGGAGCCCTGGCTCCCTGGGACTCTTTATACTACACACATTAGCCTAGATTTGTTCTATTCTGATAATAAAGTGCCAGTCTAAGCACTTAGCAGCACACAGTGAGAGGCAGACCAGCTGCAACCTGTAGCTCAGAATGAAATACTATTGCAAGTGCTCTGGGAAATATCAGTTTGATCCAGAGTAACTTTCTGGGAGATTATTTGCATCAGGAATCCAAAGCCCTGTGCTGTGGTTAATTACATCCAGAGCAGTGTGGTCAGGAGGTGTTCTGAACTATGCAGTGAGGTTCAAATTACAGGTAAAACAAGGACAAAAAAAAGGAAAAAAAAAAAAAAAAAAAGCTCCTTTTCTTAACATGACTCACAGTAGCACTGCAAGCCAAAATAAAGCAGATATCA
This sequence comes from Todiramphus chloris collaris, assembly GCA_025345505.1. NCBI lineage: Eukaryota > Metazoa > Chordata > Aves > Coraciiformes > Alcedinidae > Todiramphus > Todiramphus chloris. The sequence continues at coordinate 17,674,491 of JANVCC010000021.1, forward strand.
ACCATTTTATTATGAAGGCAAACTGTGCTAATGTATCTTATCTCTTCAGCATTTTGGCTGAGATCTAGGGCAGGATGAATTTAATATGTTAATGTGTCTTATTAAGTTACTGCTCTTGCAGTAAAATAAACTGGATAATCTAACAGATCTGTTTTATCTCTAATTACCATGATCTAGGTAAACTGCAATTAAATAAACAGATGGAGTTTTTAAGCTTGTGGCCTAGTGTATGGGAACATTTTAGTAATTGAAATGCATGTATTTGTTATTATTGCTTTGTTTCATTTACCCAGTACTGTAAGCACACGATGGCTGTGCTGTAGGCATAGGCTGTAAGTATAAGGGTGACATCTAAAAGTGTCTCCCACAACTAAAAATATTTGTTCCTGCAAGTCCCTACTCTTGTCCCTCTTTTTTTTTTTTTTTTTCCTTTTTTTTTGTATTTCATTTACCTTCATTTAAAAATTTTATTTCATTTACTCCTACATGAAGGACCAGACAGGACTACCTCAGTCTGTGAGACAAGTTAGACAATATGACCCACATTCCCTCTCCTGAGAGGTAAGATGGGCTTTAGGGTGCTACAGCACAGTATGGATATACAGAGAATCACTTTTTCTTGGGGTCCCTTTGCACACTGGAAAGCAGCAGCAAACTGGAGAACTACCATCTTCAGTGGCAACACCGGAAGGTGCACGCAAGATCACATGCCAGGTGATGTGTCATAGTGAAGTCCCACACAGGGTCTACCAGCTGTGATGCAGTTAATCAGATGCATATGCCCTATATAATGGTGCAATAGGGGCAACAAGGGGATGGGAATTCCTAAGTCAGGCTCAGAGCTCTCCACCATGACTGTGAGAAACTCTTAGTTATCACTTAAGCCTTCACCAGGCACCAGACTTTGTGTAAGTTGATATCAAGTGATATACTATTTTTGCAATATTTTTTGTTAGCAAGCCACTTAACCAAAATGCATGTCACGTTTTCACATGAAAAACAAAACAAAATCCAAAACTGTGTAGTGATAAAGCACAGGATTCCCAAATGAAGCACAGCTATTCCATAAGCAGGTAGTTTTCAGATTGGAAACATTCTCTTTTGCCTCAGTTTTTCAGTTTGGCCCCATATCCAGGTATTTATAAAATGGAAAAATGCATTTCCCCATCCCACCTGGGAAAACCCCGGGTGCAGAAAGATTTGGATTCTTCAGAGATGTTAATAAAATTGGGATTTCCCTGTTTCCAAAATAATACCATGCCTCCCACGCTCTTTATTCCATCCTTCGCATTCCTACCTGAAGCAGGTTCTGGGCTGCTTTGAAGATTGCTTTTCTCTTTAAAACTTGAAAGCCACCTTATTCCTCATGGAGCCGATTTAACTAGCAAAAAGCTGCACCTTGATGTGAGCAGGAGCTGCAGAGTGGAAAGAGGGGCTGCGGCAGGGGTATGGGCAGCTGAAGTTAAGGGAGTGGTTCAGTTCCTCTACGGAAGCAGGGCAGTTATACTAATAGAGATACACCTTGTAAGTGCAGAAACTTTCTTTTAACTGTTTTTTGGTCTCAAGAAGCCTTTAAGCAGCTGTCCTACAAAGAAGGGCAGTCAAAAAAGCCTTAACTGGTAGTTTACTGGCAGCAACAGAGAGAGCATGATTTTAAGGAACAAATGTGTTTTCCTTTTGGAAGCTCCCTCTCAGAAACAAGGTTGGTTCACCCGTGATTTCCCTCTCTGAGAAGCTGAATTAGAAACAGACACCCTTTTCCAAACCCAATCCTAGCGTTTCAAAGATGAGCAGGACTGAAGAAGTGAGGGGAACCTACAGGAGGTGCCAAAGACTGATACATATAAAGAGGTAAAGCAAGATGATTGTGTTTGATTTAGGGAACAAAGGCTGGTCAACAAAGCAAAATAAATCAATCTCTCATAGTTTTAGGAAGAAGAAGGTCAAGTGCTTGAGCAATGTTAATCGCTTGCCATGACTGACATCAGTCCTGATGAGAATGTCAAAACATTGATCTTACCAAGTGACATTTATCTATGTAAAAAACCAGAAATTAGGTCCTGTGTATAACACAGCAGAGCACATCAGTCTGTTAGCAGAGTGCACGGAGAATACAGAGTGTATTAACATTGCACGTTAACAGCATATAGTACAATGTAATGGAGAATGACGTTGCACGGCCTCGTTACAGTGATTGTGCCAAGTAGTGTGCCCACGTTAGGAGAAGGTCCCTCCCCAAGGAGACCTGCAGTCCAAATGGGTGAGAGAGACAAGCTTGTGCACAGTGCCTTGACTTGCTGGGCACAGAACCTGGGCTTTCCAGCTCTTAGCTCAGTTACCTCCCAGGAACTAGACAGTGCTGGGTAGGAGATCTGCCTATCAGTCACATAACTGTTTTATCATCTATTTTCTTATCTTAGAAATACAACAAGAATGTAAGAATATCCAAGCCAGATGCTGACTTCATTTACAGCTGGGGAGAAAGGAGAGTCACACCTTCATTAATGTCTCTATTTCCTCATTTCTTTCTCCAAAGAGAAATGCTGTCAAGTACTAATCTTCAGGAGAGGTTCCTGGATGACATTCATAAAACCCTTAAAAAATATATGTATACGATATAAATATATCTACTATATATATATATATATATGATGGTTTAAAACATCATTGTGACTGGGTTTTTTCATTCTGTTGTGGAAAAGGCACAATCATACATTACAAGAGACTAGATTTTAAAGGACTTAATCTCCATGCGATCCTTCTCTCCATTTCTACCTATTTGCAACTTGTTAGGAAGAAATAGAAACTCTGGGATGGATCCAGTTTACCTTCTGGTCTACTGTGCCCCATAAAGTTATTCTGGGAGGGGAAAAGCTAACTTCTGAGCCTGTAGCTTTACCAAAATATCAACGTGTACGTTTCATAAGAGCTTCGTTAGCTGATGGCATTTTACTTGTCTACCAGCAGTCATTGTTTCTGTCAGAAAGGAGCAGTGTCAGATAATTTCACCCCCTGCTTTCTCTTTGGTTTCACAGTGGCCAGAAACAGGAATTAGAGACCCCTAAACCAAGCGGAGGCCAGGGCTCTGAATGGAGCAGCTCTGTCTGAATCTCATGCTAATGAGATCAGGAAGGGAGGAAATGTTGAACTCCAACCCTGGGCTGCCAAGCAGCTCGGCCCAGCTCTGCAGAGGGCAGAGCCAGCTGGGGGCAGGGAGGATCCCGAGGTACGGAGGGGATAAGGATGCTACTCAGCTGGCAGGAAAGGGAGCAAGAGTTTCGCTTATCTTAATAGCTCCTTTTGTTCAGGAATCACAGTAGCAGCCCTTATTTGCAAACTTGAATAAGTATAATGCACTCAGCTCTTGCACAGGTGCTGGGCGCTAGTGCTTTTTCTCCCTGCCTGCACAATGACTGCTTTTTTTTTTTCCCCAAGGCTGCAGGAAGGAACTGGAAAGAGTCATTCAGACAAAAGTGCTGGCTGCACATTTGGGCAAAGTGCTGACTGGCTTTTGTTGTGTACGTGGTGCCATCCGTAAGCCTGGGCGATGATGACCTAGAAGGTGAATTGACAATGAATGTTTCTTTTGGAGAATGTGTCATCTATTGTAGAAGCTCGCACACTGGTAATGAGACTAACTGGTTCCAACAGATAATTGCCTGGCAGTCTCTTGTGATAGCTGAGTAGATAAACAGTGTATTTTCTTCTCTTGCTTCAAAAACTTAACAAGGGAGGCAAAAACAGGGCCTTGAGCATCTGAGGGGGTGAAATAAAATGAATGAATCATAGTAGGATGGAGAACTTAAGAAAAGCAGATGCACTTATTTTGAGCCATCTTTCTTTGAGAATCTGGCATCGGATTGCTTCAGTCTTCAGTAAATGCTGTCTGCCAAATATGATGTTTTCTTGCCTGTGGTTTTTTTTTGTTTTTTTTTTTTTTGTTTGTTTTTTTTTTAATCTGGTCGTGGTTTATACCTTTCCCAAATCTACAACAGGATGTGGTCGATGCTGCAGTATAGTGGCCATTAGATGTAATACTGCCCAGTTTGAGGATAACATCCTCAGAAACATTGGATCTGTTCCTGTGTGGCCTGCCCTAAGTGTTCCTGTGCTGGCAGGGGGGTTGGACTCGGTGATCTCCAGAGGTCTCTTCCAACCCCTACCTTTCTATGGTTCTATGATTCTATGAACATCCCTTTCCTTTTAAAGCTCTGCTGCCCTTCAAGTTCACTAGATGCTGAGGGACTGTAAAACTTAGTAATGAAGAGAGACTTATGAAATTCCTGTAAAATACTTACCTCTTCAAATTGGCTGAGTTGCTTGTGGATTAACAGTTTGAGGGACCTTAGAGCATGTAGCTCTACATGCTGCATTCTGCTCCTGCATAGGCTTTTTTTTCTGTCTTTCTGTGTTAACCTCTGCAGCAACTGAAGAGATGGAGCAATCCATCACATGTGATTCAGGATGAAGTTAATTAGCTCACCATTAGAATACTTGAAACTAAGCCTACCCTCATACATGAATATATTCCCTCTTGTTAAGATTGCTAGAAAGCTAGGAACATGCTTCGGGCAAAAGAAATCTTCACTGTTAATGAGCACACCTTTTTCCAATAAATAAGGAAGAAGGATCCAATATATCCTTAAGTCTTTTGCTGTCTGCTCTGTTGTGATTAGTAACCTTCTTCTGGTGTAAGATGTTTGTCTCTCTGTGCATCAGGCTGTCATTAAAATAACAATTCTCAAACATTTCTATTTTGGTAAATTCAGATATCCTTGATCAGTATTGAGCACCTGTTGTGCCACATGCGTATACAAAAATGTATTTGCTGGTGTTATCCACTATGGACTATGCATCTTTTTTGTTATGTTTTTGTAATATACACTATTGAAAGACATTTTTTTTCTCTCTCTCTCTGGAATCATTAATGAAAATCTCATTTCCAAGAAATTTTTTTTCATCAGATTTTGATCCTTGAAAGAAATGCCAATGAGCTAACAATTTTCTTATGACAGAAACCACAGAGCCAAATGTATTTCCATATTCTTAATGTAAATGTGGACGGTAATACAGTGATTTGTAACTTTTCCAAACAAAGTTATAGTATTTAGTTAAATGAAAGGTAACAAAAATTAACTGTTAAAGTATTTGGGGAGGGTGGGAGATGTTTTTCCTGTTTTCTTTGCAAGAAAGATGGGAATGTAAGGTACTCAGCCAAACGACTTGCGGTGGATTTAGTCTGTAGTTTATCATTTCTAAGTCTCTCTGGATACAGAAGACCAACTTCAATTTTTTTTTTCACTGCTTAAAGACTTGAGACAACACCTCTGATACCTCAGTATTTCAATTTATGAAATACAGAGTAGGTTTCTTATTCTCTTCCACGGATCCCTTCTTCAAAGTAATTTAAATGATTACCTGAGAACTGGGGCAAGACAGGGACCCCTGGTGGACTCAGTTCACCTGAGTTAGGAGGCACTCTGGGTGGGACCTCCCTTCCAACTCCCACTACAAGTATTGAGCTGGAAAAAAGCTTAACCAGTCACCAAGTGTGCAAGAAAGGTGTTTATGAAGGGTGAATTAATGAGGACCTGGGAATCAAAAAATCAATAGCTTTTACAGCCTTAACTATGATCCTATTACAATGCTGGAACATAGATGACTGTCTACCAGTGGATTTTACACTCATCTGCCCCCGCAGACTCAGAGACCACAATGGTGCATCATCCTGCCTTTAGTGTAAATCAGAACGGTGGCCCAGCAAAGCACCCATCCTGCCTGCTACCTGATGGCTGCCTGCAGAGGCACAGGCGCCGGTGCCATAGCCGGGAGAAGCTGCAGGACGCTTTGCACATAGCTGTGGTATACATGGAAATGAATGGTAACTAGACTTGCTGCTGCTGTTTTTATTTTGGCTACTTGGCAGAGGTCTCGCTATTCTTTAGCTTTTGAATTAGGATGATGTAAGAGGCCCAAGTGCTATGCTAAACACTCCACTGCAAAGTTTATCAGAAAAGGCTGTTGGTCTTTAGAGAGTTACCCAGAGTCGCAGAGAATTAAGAGCAAATTTTGTGGATAGTCAACAAGTTCATGGGCTGAGGAAGTGAGTTAGTTCCTAATCCCCCATGACTCTGGGTGACTGGTTTTACTTTGTCAGACCAAGCTGTATCTGTGGGAAGGCAACTGGGCATCTACCTGGTGTTGGCACCCATGAAAGCCATCTAATACACACCCGCAGACATGCACAACCCTCCTCTCTGGGTAGCCTGTCCCAGGAGTCTCTAGCCCCCATTGTTAAATCCATATGCTTGAGCTTCCAGGAAGATGCATCACCCCAATATGACCCTGTTTTTTTTGTAAAGCAGGACGAAGAAACTTGTTTGGGTGAGTGTATCAGAAACAGAGGAGCTCAAGTGCTGGTTGTTATTAACATACCACGCTGAAAACATGCACTGCCTCAGCCTTAAGCCCTCCAAGATACCAGGTCTGTCACAATGGTTGATAACTCCCTTTCTCTGAGGTCATTCCCTGGGTCTCATGCTGGCTTCCTGCATGACTTTGGTTGCTAAGTGTCTGCATCATTTCCTAAAACAGTTCTGAGGGCTTTTGAAGATATAAAACTTGGTAACTCATGCAGGACCAAATTCAAAGAACCTTAAAGAGCAGGGAACATTTTCCTACCTCCACTAGCGGCTGAGACATGAGTGGACTCTCTCCCAGTTCAGGGGCCTCATCTCCTACTCCTGAGGGTGGCTCTAATTAGCTTGTGCCACATCACCTACCCTCAAGATGAATCCCAGCCTTGATGGAGAATTGCTCACTTCCCTTTGTCCCAGACTTACAGTTGTTTCATGTGCAAGCACTCACCATCAGCTCCACTCCCCTGTTGTTCTCTGCCAGTGTGCAGGGCTGTGTGCTGCAGATGGAGTTCCTCGGGAGATTAATGATGTGCTGAACAATGCCTTGTAGTTGATACCCTCTTGAACTCCGACAGCTGACACTGGACACCTTCAGCTGTAAGAGTCAAGAGTTGAACAAGTAAGCAAATTCTGGATAGGTACCAATTTCTCTTGAAAATATCTGCAAGTAATAACACTTCTTTGATGTATTTGTCACACGCATCTTTGCTTTAACTGATTTTCACATAACTGCTGGAGAAAATGGTGTTTTTATGGTTATACAACTCTAAGAAAAAGTATTTTGAACTTTGCCAGTCTGTGCCTCCGGCCCATCTCTTTCAGAGGTGGGAGGAGAAGCACATAATTAAAGTATTTGTATAACAGTTCATCGCAGCTGTAGTTGAAAATACAGACAAAAGCATGATTTCCCGCTTATCTTTTGGCAAGGGCTCCCTTCATGTCAACTGTCCTGCCTGAAGACATGCATTAAAGTAGTTATCAATGCCCCAAGACAGAGAGGCTCAAGACGTCAGCCCCACTCAAGTGGCATCGTGTGTTTTCGCTCTCTCCCTGCCCCCGGCTGGCCCTCCCCGTTCGTCAGCCCACTGCCCTTTCGTGACATGAACCCCACAGTTGGGAAGGCGCTGGGTATTGTTAGCACAGCTCCCTACAGTAGATTGGCAGCCAGGAGTGCCGGGGAATGACAGGTCCCATAATGCACCCTCATCACGAAGATGGAGAGCGTCACCTCTGTAACATTCCCAGCTTTCATTAGCCTGAATGCAATTGTGCTAGGTTTAATTTTTGGAGTGTTTGCAGTTTTTCCAGCAAATAGCTGTTTGAACACAGTGTCCCCATTATATCACCACAGTCAAAGAGAGGAAAGATAAAGGCATTGTGCAAAGTTTCTGTGGCTTTGCAGACAAGGATTTATGTACTGGAGAACTCTCATCTGGCAGTCAATTTGCCTTTGTCTTTTAAAGTAGTGGAAGTATCAAGGGAGTATGGCCGAGAGTTTTATTTGCTATTTACCAGATTACTGAAGTATCGGGCATCTTTAGATCTGTTGTGAAGAAAAATGCTTTCAAACTGATTTTGCAAACTTCTGCTGAAGCTGTGGGGAGAGGCGAATGAAACCCTTGAAATGTTGCCCTTTGAACTGCTAGAGGGGTGCGTGATTGAGGAAAGGACTTGAGACTGTACAGTTTCATGAGTTTAAAATGCAATCTGTCATAAGGGCCTGTGCAACAGAGAGAAGAAGGAAAAATGCATCCACCACTATCTGCTTTAGAGGAGCAACCATGTTAGTGAAAACAGTTCTCCCTGGAAAATTATAGTCCCTGGTTAGCATGTATAAGGATAAATTGAGTTTGAAAAAAAAAAAAATCATCATTTTCTAAACAGGCAAGGGAGAGCTTCATTTAGGGCTCCACTGAGTTTACAGCTCAGCTTACAACAAGCAAGGAGTATTGCAGTTAATAGGATCAGTCCTGGCTAACATTTTCCCCTTCAGTCTTTCCCTAATATTTGATTCTGACTGACACAGCTAAAATTGTAGTGAAGGCAGAGCCTGTAAGACCAGGCTTTATTGTCTGAAAGCAGAACTGAATGGTATTCAGCTAACGCTCCTGGAAGTGGGTGAGAGCTGAGGGGAAAGCTGCTTACAAAAATGTGTAATTTAGCGTTAAAATCAACTACTGTACTGGAGAGCCTGCATTATAAATACCTTGGCCACTATAGATGATCCTGGGATTTGTAGAACAGTTAGCTTTGCTAACAGGATAATTAACTGAAATAGGTGATTCATATAATGTTGCATAAAGAAATCAGAACAGAACTTGTCAAGGAAAAAAAAGGCCTTTATACCAGAATAAAATATGACCCACTGATTTAGGGTTATCAGTAGGGACCAGTAAATACATTGGAATGTCTAACTAGCTTGAAATCCTACCAGTGCCTGAAGCCAACATTTACAAAGTTCCAAAAAAAATACCTACCTGAATGCCTGGCATCCATAAAGTTCTTGTAATTTCTGATTCCAGGTAAAATATGTGTGAAAGACCATTTCTGTAGCTACCCTTGATAAATCCAAGAGCTGTGAGATATGTCTTTAAACAATGCTTATCTCCCATGGAAGATGTGAGACTAACCTGCTGTGTTTTCGTTATCTCATTTCAGGTAGTTTCCTAGCCTATTCTTTCACAGACGTAGGTGGTGTCTGTGTGTGTGTGTGTTTCTGAAAAGCTGGTTTCTGGCCAGACTGCTTAGCTAGCCTCAGGCCCCAGGCTACAGTGCAGAATATGACCCCTTTTAAAATACAGTTTTAAAGATTTTCCTTTGGCCAAGTGAGTCCTTAATGTAATATGAACATTTCTCCTCCTAGTGCCAGCAAGGAACAGCCCAATATCTAGAAAAAGGCAAAGATTCTGCTGGGAACGGAACCTTTTTGATCGACCACAGGCTCCATTTCAGCCAGGCATGAAGCAGCCACCACAAAGATGTGCCAAAGGCCAGTACTGTGACAGTGTCACCATTATTTTGCTTATATATATGGTGCTGATGGTTGTTTCTATTGGCCTGAGAGATCCTTTCTCCTGGGAAAGTGATGTGCAGGAGGACATCAACCCCACCTGCTGCCATATTGTTTCCCTATATGTCTGGGGAGGCTCTGATAAGGCACCTAGAGTGTATTCAACTGGATCAGTACAGCAGTCACTGAACCAGTCTACAGACATCTGCAAAACATGAGCAGAAGGTCTAAGAGGGACAAGGAGACAACCAACCTTTTGTTTAAGGTACTCACCTGAGGCTCAGGAGATGTGTCCAATTTTTATGTATTTTGGACAAAATATTTCAGCTGTCATCAGGGCTGAGCTGCCTCTGTGGTGTAAGGTAATTAATACTATAGAGTTGTCCTCTTACCTGGGCCTTCGTTGCCCACATTTCTGCCTGGAAAATATGGTGCTTTGGCAAAATGACACTGAGGATTTACAGCATAGACACGTTTACAAAGACCTAGATCTGTATGTGATATTAAACCTGTATTTCTCATTCCAAAACTTAGTAATAAAAATTATTAAATTAATCTGCTACAAATAACTGGGTTGAAAACTGCTTGACTTTGGCTACAATACAAGGAAAAGTATTTCAGGGAACTTAAAGGTATAGCCATACACATTCATGCATGAATATACAGAAAGCATTTTCTGTGACGTGTTCAGAAATGCAGGGAATATTACACAGACAGGGAGGCTGATTTATTCTTTCTGGAGCAACTTTAAGGCAGTCTGGATTTCCTCTCCTGTTAGGAAACAATGCCAAACAAGAGCTTCAAGAAGATCTATAATAAACTTCAGCTATTGTTCTGTCTCCTCTCTGGACTTGACCCAGGCTGAACATACCTTTCACAATTCAGTCATTTTACCACCTTACACCCCAGTGTATTCAAACGAATGTTCCCTACATCAGGCTGAGAAGTGATCAGAGTACAAGGCTTATGCTTAATTTTCATCATGTAAGTGCTTTGCTGAATAAGGCATGTGCATTTCTGAACTAAGGGCTCAATCTCATCTATTCAGTGGACCTTTAGATAAAAGCAACACAAAAAACAGAGGTATCTCTTGCCTCTTCCCCCAAGACCTCAGAAAAGCCCTGCTTAACTTAGGTGAGACCAAGATGTATTTCACAGTCAAACGTAAAGCTTGCGAGAGCCTGTGTAACACATGCCCACGGCACCAAGCATGCAGCGGTTCCAGTGTCCTAGGCACTGCACCCTGGTCTTCAACTCTCACGTGATCAGTCCTCACATATGTGAAGCTGGCTAAGGATGGAACCAGCATTTTTGTGACCTGCTCTTAATTTGATGTGGTTCGTAGTGCAAAGTTGTGACTCCTCACAGATTCTACAGTCTTTTCCCCAAAGCCTTCTTTGTAGTGTTATTTTGGGGTTTTTTTCTGGTTGGGCTTTGGTTTTGGATGTTAGCATTTGCTTTATGTCTCAGCTCTAGCTCTTTAGGACATACCTATACTGTCCTCTTAACTATTTGGTGTACCATAGCACAAGTCTGGGCTAGGTTCCCCAAGAGGGAGTTCTGGTGCTGCTGCAGCACAGACAGCAGGTACCAGCACTGTGCTATGAAGTACTCCTTACTGTGACTCTCCCGGTCAGGAATGACAAAGGGTCTGATCTCCAAGGTCTGATGCATGAGCCCTTGCTGAGTCTGCAAGGGACTGATGGAGCCCGACGTGCATCTGGAAGTGGGCATGGTCCTTTGAGGGTTAGTTTTGCAAGGGTTAGGCCACAGAAATACAAGTCCAGATGTAGAGCACATCTAGGGGAGTCAGAAAGTGATGATTCCTTCCCCACTCCTCCGTGGATGTGGCGAGGGAGTGTAAACCAGCTCCTTTGTTTCCACAGAGCACTTTTCTGATCCCACATAGCCAAAACCATGCTTGGCAAAGGGGCAACAAGACAGACCTTTTTTCCATCTGGAAAATCACCATCCTGCTCTCCATGCACCAGAGGAAGTGAGGGGAAGTATCAATCTGCTCCTCAGGATGAGCTCTCCATGATAAACGTGCAATATAGAGGCCTGACCAACAAACTTCTTGGCTTCTTTTGTAGTAGTCAGCAAGCAAGAAAAGACAAATGTCCTGATTCTAGGATCCCGAGGAGCTTTGCCTTGGAGAGAAGGAGGATGAACATGCTACCTCTCAGGCTTGCCTTCCTCAAAGGGAAAAAGCATGTGATGCCTGTTGGGGGAGTAGCCAGATCTGGAAGACCATATGCTGGTTTTGGCTCACTGAAGAAATCCAACATCTGTTTCGGCTCTGTTTCAAAGTTAAAATTTCTTAAATGGAGCCAAATATTTAAATAATATTAATAATTTTATTTCCTGAATATTAACTATGGTATATGTTGAAATGGCTGCTGTACCTGCAATACAGGGCTTTTAGGGCTTGTGAGCTGCTCAGTCTCTCTGTCAGCACTTACACAGTCATGCAAGCCAACTATTCACTGCATGGCACACAATTTCAGCTACACATTGACTGCTTAATTAAAAGTACTGCTTTTAAAAGATCAATAGGTCTGGGTTTGGTTTTTTTTAGTAACTGCCATAGTAATCTCTGTACTAAAATGCTGCGTACTAAGAAGTAATAAAAATTGATGAAACGCATAGAAACTCAATAAAATATTAGTTAAAAATTCATGACATGGTATGTCATTTTGTGTCAGGATACACACAAACACTATTCAGATCTATTTGATGGCAGAGAGAAACAAACTCTAACATACTTTGTGGAACTAATACTCAATGCCAATTTCCACTAATTATCTGGCATTCTCTTTTTTTCAAGTGGGTGGGAGCTTTGTGAAACCATTTCGGTCTTCTCTCAACGTTGGTGAACACACTAAGTTTCAAGCTACCCAAATTTCTCTGAAGGGTGTGGTACATGTGTAATGTTTGGAAGGTGAATAGAAGACCTAGTGGGATCCTAGTGTTTACCCCACAGAGGGCATCTCAGGCAATCATCTCCTCCAGTACATCTCCAGGATCCCCTTTCACTCTGTGGTGCCAGAACAATGTGGTTAGCTTAAGCGATCCTGGTAATGAAAGCAGGTCTCAAAGCTTTTCACCCCAGAACAAGGAAGTTTTGTGATTTTCCCACTTATAAATGAGAAACTGAGATGTGCACAGGTCAGGGCACATATTTTAAATAGGGATTTATTAAATAAAAATTCAATGGTTAGGTAAATTACTTTCAGACCTCTCCAAATCACCTGTGGTGACAGTTGGATGTCAGGCCTTTCATCCCTCAGAGATCATCCTAGATAGCATCAGAAGATGAAGAAGGGAAGTTTCTACCAGGTTTGCTTCCAAAGTGCGTTGTCCTGGATGAAGTCCCTAGCTTCAGGAGTAATGTCCCATGGCAGAAGCCCATAGGGAGGCAGGTGTCTCTCTCTGGCTAGAAAGAAGTGCCCTTGCAGAATAACAGCTTTGACATACCTTCCTTCCCCAGATTTGCCCCTGACTAGCTCTTCTCAATTTTCTGTCTTCTCTGACTCCCATTCATCAGTTCCTCATTCTCCCCATGTTTTACACAGTCAACTCCCAATTACTTGTGGGTGGTTTATCCAGGTGGCTGATAAACTGTGGATGTTGGGATGCAGAGCCAGCTCAGATCTAGCCAAGCTTATTGACTCTTACACAGTGTTGCTCTGCTGCTGCTTGGGCCATCCGGGTTTCAGGAGAGGAGCGGTCACCTCTGTGCCAGGAAAAGCCACAACCTAAGGTATCTGGATAGGCAGGGAGACAACCAGGCTCACTGTGCCTGACTTTCCTGCCTTGGGGACAATGGGGAGGCAAGCAGAGAGATACACAGACCCTCCTGCATGGAGACAGCATCACACCTCAGCTGAGCTGCTGAGCCTGGCTGGTCCAAGAGAATTCCTGAGGAGTTACTGAGGTGTCTTTGCGCTGACACCTCACTGCTTTCAGCTGTGCCTCGGCTGATGTTGTTCACTGTGTCTCACTTTAGGCTCCTGCCTTTGCAAATCCTGCATGACTTGCCCAAGGTTGCAGAGTGAATCAGTGGCATAGCTCAAATTCAGGCCTCCTGCCCCATGGCCCAGGTAAAATGGGTAAGAATCTCCCACACCAACTGGGAGCTCCTTGGAGCTCCTCATAGCATGCATCCGTGTAGGGTGCAGTGCTCTTGCTATACTGTAAATGTGATTTGAAAAGTTTAGGAAAAAAAAAATCTTATTTTTAACTCACATTTACTCTCTGTTTTCCCATTTCCCATATTTTATTTCTCTTTGAAGGACAGGAAACTTGCATCAAGCCTAAAGCAAAATACCAATTTAAAATATCGGACTCAGACATGCAGGCCAGAGCAGATGCTGTCTGCTCATAGAGCAATTGCATCTGGATACATTTAATATTATGTCCTCACATTTTTACGCTCAGTTTTTACGCTTGTCAGCAGATTACTTATTTCCCAAATGTGGTATTTCTGGATTGGACCTGACAGTCATGGCACAGTACATGAAATCTACTTTGGGAGCATGGGATGCTGAAGCCATGTGACCCACAAGCTAGCCTCATGGGACAATATAAGAAAAAAATATGCACAAAATGTAGGTCTTTCACATTTCACAGCCAGGGAAAGCACAGGTTTGTTTTTATCAATGAGTCTCTGGGCTGCCTTCTGCCTGGATGGCTTAGAAATTTTCTATTTCATCTCAGTGCCCAACGGTGACCTCAGTGTTTTCAAGAAGAACAGAACAAATAGCTGATAGAAAAAGGAGTTAAAGTAGCCTTACTGAACAAATAAATTGGCAAGTGTATCTAATAATTGCATGGGTTCAGCATTTTTCTGCGATAAATGAGTAAACTTTAAATGTATCTCTGAGATGTACTATCACAGGCATTGCCATGGGCAAGTTTTATCCAATGATGAAACAGCAAGGCCTTGTGAGATAAAGATGATAGAAGGGGTACTATCAGGTGGCAGCTGGGTAATTACAACTCTCTATTTGGGCTCTGTAGTGATGCTGCATGTGATAAGTGGAGAATAATGAAGAAAAAGGAGTAGTGATAATACAGGAGCTAAATGGTAGAAAATAGCCTATCATAGCCCACAGCCCTCTGAGTGCCTATGGGGACTTTGAACTATCTTCTTCAGTTTTCAACCACAGAAAAAATACCCTCTCTTTCTTCTTCCTTTGCTAAATTTATGTCTGGTGGGACAAAAGGGAAAACTGAAAGGAAATCAAGGGTATGTGAAGAGAATATGACCTTTGCAAATAACGCTGAAGGTCACTGTGTAATTATTCTAAAATAAAAGTATCCTGTAATCTTGTCTGTACCCACAAAAGATGTAAGACTATTTTTTAATGTGAGTCCGAACAATTTTGTTGGGGATCATGGCTTATAAAAGGTCAGCTAAAGTATTTCTAATTATATCTTGTCTAGCTCTTTGCTCAGAAGAACACAAATGCCATTTGTTACAATAGAGTCAAACTCTGATTAAAGCGAAAGGCTGTCAAAAGACAAACTCGTCACATGTAAACTAAAATACTATTTCCTGAGTTAAGATTGGCTTTTTTAGCTTTTTAAAAAACCACAGGAGTGGAAAATACCCTGCAGCTAGACACTAAAACTTTAACTCCACTTTGTTCCTTTTTATTTTTTCCCTACAGATAGTAATGCCTACTATAGCTCCCGGTGAGCTTGGCACAGTTTGCCAGCTATCTGGGTGACTCTTCTGGTAATTCTTTCGATTCCTCTGGGTGAGATGATAGTTCCATGGCACTTCTTTCACCTAAGTGCCTGTTATGCTCGATGTGTCATAGCACGGGTGTGCACATATATGTGTTCATACCTGAAGGAACACACAGAAAATATCTGCTGCTTAAAGATGATCCACAAATTGTTTTGCTTGCTTTTTTTTTTTCATTTTTTTTTAACACTTAGTTGAACAGCTAGAGTAAGAAGTGCGCTGTGTGTTGTTCATGTATGTTCATGTCTTTTTTTCTTCTTAGGACATCAACTCTGCATTACTGCAGACTTGATGTAATGGAGCTCCTGGTCGGTTGTGTAAGGTAAGGTTGTGTCAGTTCATTGCCAGGATGTGGAGTGAGTCTCTTAGGAAAAGAAAGATTCAAAATGAGACATTTCTTGGTAGAGCAAATGGTGATGTTTATTGACCTAGACACCAGTGAAGCCAGTAGTGAAACCAAGGAAATTTTATATAGCTTCTGGATTTGGGAGGTTTGCAGCTTGTTGGTATAACTGAGAAAATACTACTCTGTCTTAGGGGAGGAAAAATGAACGGAACTCTTGTTCTTATCATGACAGAACCTAACTGGAAGTATGACAAAAGCATTTACGTGTTACAGAAATGAATGGCACATAATAAAATACTTACTACTGAACATAATGGTTTGTTGTAGGCAGAAATGCCACAACTGAATAAACAACAAAATTCACACACACATAAAAAGCTTTGTGAAGCATATACCTGATTGCAATAATTACTATTATATGATTAAATTATAATGTCCATTACAAATTTTAAAAAATTCAAATCATTACTATGTTTGGTGAGGCACTGAGATGACCCACACCAAGTCCAGCGCTTCCTCTGATTTAAGATAAAGGACCTGTTAAAAAATAGATATAGATCACAAATCAGAAGTTCACAGTGGAAAGAATTATTGGGCCATCTCAGTCAGCAAATGTAGTTTCTCATTATTGACTGACTCCTACTCCCCTGGAGTAATGGAGTTTTGTCATTGACCCACAAGGCTTTATTTATGTACAGGCTACATAGTGCTCTGGCCATGCAAGTGAAATAGAACTTTCACCGTACAGCTCTGCAGTGGTAACCAAAAGGTGAAACTCCCTCTAGGACAAGATTTCTCTCACCTACCTTTACACATCTAAAAAATTAGACATCTAAGTCTGAGTTAGCCACCCTGCTTCTTTTTTTAATCAATGCGGAGAAACTGGCACCCTCAGGAAGAAAATTATGTGATCTGTGTCAGACACCCACCTTAAGGAGGGATCAATCACCCTCTGGAAATACTTATTTCTCTTGACTGAATACAAAGGGAGCCTGGGGTGACTGGCTTAGACATTTAACTTTTAGATGACTGAAGACAGGTAAAATGAATTGCATCCTGACTGTAAAGGAGATTTGTGTCCAGCGAGATCAAGACAAGTCTCTATATTTGGACATTTCTTGCATTTTAAATCATGCTAAGTGCTTCCCAAACCACAGTGATGAATAACCTTATTGTCCTTCATCTCAGGCTGTCTGGCTTGCGTTTTGCTCACCTTTGGCTATACAAAGGTTACACAGAGCTCTTCAGGTGGCCATGATGACTTAGGCAGTCCCCTGCTCCTTCTTCTAAACCCCATTCTCCACTGATTGTTTAGGTGGTCACATAGTGAAGCAGACCAGGACACTGACCTGGCTGAAAAATGAGTAGGGAAAAAAAAAATTTTTCTTTGTTCTGGCTCAAGGGACCATACAAACAACTACGTTGGAAAAATGGAAGAAATACCATAAAAGCAGCATAGGGCTAAAGACTGGTCTGCTCTCCTGTTGACCTTCAGTGGCCAGATCATGTTCACAGTTCACAAACAAGTATGTCAGGAACATTGAGGGAACAAGCAGTGGCTGGGAGGTAAACAGGGAATGGGAACCCCTTAGACGGACGTACTGACTGCAGAAAATACACTGTTTGTCTCTGAAAATCCAGGGATTTGGAGGAAGGACTGCCCCATAGATTGGAACCTTGTATTGGTTAGGGAAATTATTTCATTTTGGGTAACCAGTTTCAAGGCTTAACATCAAATTGCCCCCTGATGTTGCCTGATGAAATGGGGTACAGAACAAAATGTGGCACTTTCTTGACCTAGCAAGAAATTAGCATTTTAGCTCAAACCAAGACTACACTTTCAAAGTGGATTTACTCACTTGTTGGGCTGTGGTTCACTTTGTTCACATCACAACTTGACATCCATCAGCTGTATTCCTGTTGGGTGAACCTAACCCAGAAGACATGCTCCAGAAGCACACATACAGTGCTCTCACTGCTTATAGGCACGTAGTCCCTGGGCCAGTATAGCAGCTAGTCCAGATTCACTCCCTCTGAAATACACAGAGTGTGGATACGGGATCCTCAGCACCAACTTCCCTACCTTATCAATCTGTTCCTACTGGTCCAAATGACTTTGACAATGGAGATACATCCTATATGTTACCATATGTGACCACAATAATTTTTCATTATTTCGTATTTACCCATCTCCCATGACCTTGAAATAAAGACCAACTGCCACTTTTGCAAAAAGAAACTGAAATCAGAACTGGCCTCTGAGGCAGATGACCAAGACCCACTAAGAAGTTTTGGCTTTGTGGTCTTGGTATGATCCTTGTCAAAAATCAGGAGCTTTCCTCTGTCTCTTTGCAATCTTAGATTGCACTCTTACTCATCAGTTTCTAGCACCCTAGTCCATAAAACGTACATCCATTATACATCACTTTTACACCGGCATATAGAAGTTTATAGATATGAAATCCTACACCTATGCAACTGCTCTGCAGAGTTCCCTTATTTCTTCTTTTCTTACCAGTCTCCTTTTACCTCCTGAAATTACAAGGCCTACACCAGAGAAATGAAGTCAGAAATTTTCATAATTTTTAAGTGTATTCATAAAGGTAGGGAATAATCTGTTCTCCATGTCCCTGGCAGATAGGTCAAAAATTGATGAGCTTAAATTTCTGCAAAGGGAATTTAAGATAGTCATTAGGAAAAACTTCCTAGTTAAGCCTTGGAGTAGATTGCCTAAGGAGGCTGTAGGATCTCTATCACTGGTGGTTTTTTTCAAGAACAGGTAAGACAGGTGTCTGTCAGGAACATAGTAGTTATAGTTTATCTTGCCTTGAGGGGGTGGAGGGAGTAGATGGCCTCTCAAAGTCCCTTCTAGCCTTTTTTTCCTTTGATATTCCAACATATTCTGAATGCCTTATTTATCTCTATCAATGCATCTCAGTATTTCTAATACAATGTTTATCCAGGACTGAGATTTGGAAATCCATAATCCTCCAAGACCACAGATCACTCAGAAGTATGTGTCTTTCTTATCCATTGATGCCTGACACTAGTGCAGACACTAGTGATCAACTATTGACTCCGTCTGGAATGCTGTCTGTCATATTTTACCCTATTCAAAAACCTCATGGTAAAGCATCATCTGTATTTGTAAATCTGACATGCCATAGAACCTGGATTTCAAATGTCAGTCAAGATGAAAACCTTACTGATAACATCATTAAGACCAACTAGTGTATTTATACCATCGATTTTTGAAACCTTCCTTCTGGTCAACAGAAATAATCAGTCAGTGGTTCTCTAAAACTGACAGACTTAAAATATCAAACCATATTTTCCTATTAAATGCTTAAGCGTACTGGATGACATGATGATTTTACACCCACAAAAATCACACTAATATTGCACTGCAGACAGAATGATGCTCCTTAACAACACAAACCCCTGAAATATGATAAAAAACCAGAATGTGATTGGTTTTGTACATTGACATTGTGTTGTAGAGAGACGGTGGTCTCCTCTTACCCATTTCCATGTGTTGATGCAACAGGCTATTTCCTTCTTATTTCTCCATCCATCCCATTTCCTTCATGGCTTCCATTCCTTGCCTGACTGTTTGCTCTTACCTTTAGTGACACAAGTTCATGCCCATGAACTCAACCGCAGTCTGGTTTGGGAGATGAGGAAAGATGCCCAAAGCCACCAGTCGAGAATGCAGCCCTCCACTGGAAATGTGGAAGTATGTGGCAATAAAGACCTTCTGTCCCACACAGCACCAACTGAGCAGTTAACCAGAAGCCACCATCCTCATTTTGTGGCCATCTCTGACACCTGACTGAATTCCAGGGCTTTTGCCAAGTCAAAACTTCTGGTTATGCTCTTCTGTGTGATAGGATAGGACTCAATGAGGAGAGCTGCTCTCCACATCTCTGAGAGATATCTCCTATCTTGTTTGAAAGCTGATATACCCTCCAACTCTGCTGAAGCTATTTTAGTTAAGCTACAACAACTCAATTGGCTAAATCCTTACTAGTGATATGTAGTTAGAGATCACCCAGAGCTGATACTGGGACTGTGGATCTTGTCCTTAAGAAACTTTAAGATTTTTATTATTTTCTCAGAAATGTCAGTGGAAAACATAATAATAGCAAAGGATGGGCAAGGACTGATTTGTCAGCAATTACATCAATTCAACGGTGCATCAAAACACAGCGGCCTGACAGAGATGAATGACAAAAAAAACATCTCTCCCACAAAAATTCTCATTCTTACTGTACAACAGACGATTATCTTGCTTAATCAAATTTTCAATTAAGCTGCCTACAGTGTCAGGAAGCCACAAAGTCATTTAACAATCAGCAGTCAGAATGGGCTGGAGAGGAAATATTTAAACTGAACTGATCCTGATGGGATTTCCCAAGCTCAGAAAATTCTCATAGAAAGGACATTATACGAAGAAAATTAACTGGCTTTAGAAGGACCAAACTTGTAATTTTGTTTTCTCTAGATTTGAAATCTTGAGCTGAAATCAGCACGCTATTGGTTGTTTTTGCAATACACACATTTAACATATTTAGAAATAGGTAGAGCTTCAGTAACTGCTATCTAGAAACAGATTCCCTTTGTTATATTAGGATAGAAATCTGAAGAACCTTGGGTTCTCAGAAGTGCTGTTCTGTGTTAGACAAGAAGGAGCAGAGGTGTCCATGACATTACATGGTAAAGGCTACTTTAATTATGCATATTTTTGAAAAGTAGATGTGAAAGCAAATGGACCACCTCTCAAAATACTTGGTTTCAAATTCCTGCCCTGCAGTAGATGCTCAGGCTATGAATGATCACTCAGAGAGCAATTCAGGTTTCTAAACATAAAGCCATTTCAGGTTCCCCATTTGATATACTGCCCAGCCTCCTGCTCTACCCCAGCAGACTGTGTGCCTCCTGAAGGTCCTGCCTGCATCTGCCATCCCCATGCAGATGTCTTGGATACCTTCAGATGTTTACAATGGCAGCAGATGCTCATATTTAGGCTCAGGAATTGCACCTTCGATTTGTATGTGCTCCCATTTCGTGTCTATAAAATTATAAAATAAGCCTTGCATTCTCCCAGCTTCAGCCTGTGCCAGAATTTGCAGAGTCGACACAAACATTCTGCGTTCTGAAAATGCCAAAGGTGTTTCCAGAGCAAAAACCTCATGGATTAGGCTGAAATCTATGCACAGAACTTGTCATGAGATCCTTCAGGAAGCAACTATCTGCCTGTCTGTTTTTGTGGATGGCTAATTCCCTCCTCTGAAGCATCTTTCCTAGCTTGATCATGGGCTACATAGTCTGTCCCTGCACCCTGGCAATCTGTGCTGACATCTTGTCTAGAGAAGTTGCAAACCCTCCATAAGGTGGGCATTTCCCTACTATACATATGCACAGGAGTGTCTGCAGCAGGCCATGGCCTCAGCCAGAGCCTCTCTTCATTCTGTTACAGGACTAAATTGTACCAACTTCCACTCATTAATTACACACTGAGATATTTGTGTGGAACAGCACTATTTGCCCATAATATAAAGCTATTCTCTAGTTGACATCCAAGCAAATAGAGAATTCTGCTGAGAGTCCACTTCTTTGTTCTGTAAAGAATTTCAATAAGGTATCTTTCATTTTTAAAAGTCAATCTTCTCCTATTTAAAGGTATTAAGCAGTCCTTCATTCTGATGACTGCTTTGCCGATGCTTCATGCCCTCTGATAATCAGAGATCAAGAATATCACCACTGTCCTTCTCTGGAACTAGGATTTCTGATAGCCTATGGCAAATGCCCTGGAACAGGAAAATATTCCACAGATAATTTAACTGCAACAAATTATTTTGGAAAGTGTTTATTTAAAGAGGACTCTGCACATCAGTGACACACTTACAGATTTGATACAAAGTACTCATTTTCTGGTTGTATTATTTTATCGTGTTAGCTTTCTGTTGAATTTTACTTTTTACTGCACAGGTCATTTGTTCTCAAAACAAATGTATTAGGTAATCAGTTTGAAATAGTTTTACTGAATTTCTTATTGTGTTTTTCCCTCCAGATGACTTTCATTTAATACATCTATCCTTTTGATTTAAATATTTCCCTGTGTAGGAACTGACCCCTAGGAAGGATTATAGCATCAGGATACCTGCCACTCCAGCCATTTTTAAACATTTCCCCTGAGTAATTAGTTCAATCACTGTAAGACCCTGTCAAGAAAGTTCATATGCCTCCAGACCTGATTTCTTACGATTATGGGTATTTACCATTTTGTAGGGTATCTGGGATCAAGGGGGCCAAAAGCAAACCTATCATGAAATGGAGGAGCTGATCCCAATCCCCATGTTTGTCTGCTCAGTGACCTCAAATTAGTGACCTCCCACTAATGGGAGCTCAGAAAGGGTTTCAAACCCTCTGTCTCACACTTACTAGTCAAATGAGTAAAATAGAGCCAATAAAACAGCCAATGGCACACGGTTGGTGTCAGTGGAGGCTTCTAAGAGGAGTCTCAGTTCCAGCCAATGCTGTTGGGATCTTGGGAACAAACCTGAAATTCACAGGCTTCTGGATGACTTTGAGCTAAGAAGCAGCAAAGCTACTCATAACTGCAGAAAAAATAAGACAGATTAGACATATCAATGGAAAGATCCATATTATACAAAGTTACTTCTTTGTCATAATGTCACAGCCATTTTCCTCATGAAATTGAGATGTCAAGCACTGAAATATCAAGGAAATTCTAAATGGTTCCATTTCTTTTAATATGTTGTCTTTGGACAGATCCCAGAGCTCAAAGCATGTGAAATTTGAGGTACTACAGTAAAGAGCATCAGCCACTCAACTCTTGACAGCAGGCACTGGGTAATTTGGGCCTCATCTGAAGTTACTGAAGTCAAGAATATGACCCATATATACCTACATGTGTTTCAATCCCTTCTCTAATTACAAAGTAGATAATCTCTAACAGTTAGCATTCTCAGGGGAAAAGTTAATTTACCTGCCAATCAGTTTGTAGATTATCCTTCCAGCTTTGTCATGAACTTATCCCAAGGAATACCACTACTACTCCATGCTATAAAAAAGTTTAATGTTCACAACATCGTTACCAAGCGAACCTCTCCACTCTGCAGTGATGGCATTGCATTACGCTCATACTGTAGTTTTAACAACATACTGCACATACATACTCTCTGGTTCCCATCACCTTAGTGCTGCTACACTTACTATATTGAATGAGTACTCCAGGTTGCATCTTTTTCCCCTGCGGGCACAGGCATAATAACTGACTCCACTTGAGGTCATTAGGAGTGAAATAATCTCCAGGACTTTCTCACATGCAGGCCTGGATGAAGAAAGAGGTCTGGAACCATGTGTTATGTCTGCTCAGCTTAGACATGGCTTGAGTATTCATCCTTCTTTTTACTGAAGACAGAGCCCTCTACAGTTCTGCTATACATTGCCTGATCCTGTCAATAAGTACGTATGTAGATGTTCCCAAGCAAAATCTCCTTATTCATAAATCTTAAGCCATCAAAACATGAATAAGAGTTACTCTATGAAAGGTCTCCAGACACTGGACATTTAAATGTATTAATTTAGCTAAATGCTAAGAATTTTTAGTAGCTCACCAGTGTCACCACTGCTTTCAGCTGTGCTGAGTGCATGATGGGGCACACTAGGTAAGCAGCTGAAATATGAAATAATTACCTACAGATGAAGTTGCACTGACAAACAGAAGCAAAATTCTCACTCAGCTTCAGCACTAGCTCTTGAGAACAAACAATCCTGAAAGTGGAGTTTGTTCAAAAGCAGAACCTCTGAGAGTGGCTCCGTGTCCTTCCTATTTTATTCAATGGGAATAAGAACCTCTCTTAAGGGGACCCAGGATATTCTGAGGGATGATTGGTAGAAGTTTATGGGGTGCTACAATTCATACAGTGTTTACAGAACTGACAACATTTACAGCATAGAGTGTTCCTGGAATTTGAAGTGTATTTGTGCAGCTAATTAGGAGGACTCACACAGACATGACATGATTTAGGAGATGAGAATTTAGAAATTATGGAGAACCCTATAGCCAAAACCAACAAACTCTATGATCTTAAAGAATACTCTCTCACAGGAACTGTATGAAAATTACAAACCTGGGTGCCTAGATTTAGACATTTAAATTCACACATATGCATTTAGATTCCACTGCCAAAATGGACTATTAGATCATAAAATTTGCTCTGCAGTATATTAGAACTATTACTTCATCACCGAATTAATTCTGTATGGAGCCAAGTAACTTCTGTTTGATGAAATGATAATTTGTGTTTGACTAGCACATAACTTCTAGCAGAGTATCTGGTTTTGATCTGACAATAGCTGGAGACAGAAAATCTATTGCATGGTAGTTAGTTGGAATGGTTAATCCCATTCGCTGTTGTAAAAAAAGATATCTGACTTCTGTCCTGGATCAACTCATCTTCATATTCCAACCACACTTTCATTCTCTATGAAATTCAAGTTCATTTTAATGCTCAGTGTTTTCTTCCAGAAAAGAGATTTATATACTTCAATCAAATCCCTTCTCAATTTTCTTTCTGACTAGACTTAAAAAAAATTTTAAAAATCCAGTTCTTAAATCACTTACTGCATTTTTTTTTATCACTTTCTCCATCTTTCTTTTTTTTTAATATCAAAACTGAACCCTGTATTCTAGCTGTTGTCTCAACAGAACAACATATGCAAGTGGTATCACCCCTCTACTTCGTTTCATTTCTTCCATGTTTGTACAGCCAGGCTGTGTGCCCATGGCACAGCATTGCATTGGGAAGGACTGTTGAATTCCTAGTCTGTTAAGACCACACTTTTTAGGATACTATCAGCTATTAATTTTTTTGCTTGGCTTATCTTTGTCAAACCAGCTCCTTTTCTGAGGTGTTTGTTTTCTTCTTCCCTGCTTGACTATTCTCCTTCTTCAGTCTTCCAACAACCTGCAGCATGCCATGGGACTTTCTAGACCCACTCTATGCTGCATTGACATTCAACACAGCAGCTTGGATTCCCCTCGTTAATGCCATTCCTAGGTACCACAGAGCTCTCCATGGCTAAAGCTTTTCTACTTTACCTATGAGGACTTTCAGCTTCCCAGGTTTGGAAGTTTCTCCTGGATGCACTCTGGCTCTACATCATGTGAGCCTACACGCAGACCAATACCCTCCTACTGCCATCCCTGATTTCTACCCCAAAAGCTGGTTTATCTCAAATGGAGTCACTCTATCGTCCTGCACGCAGCTAAGCTGAGTCTGTGTAACACCATGACCCTAAAGATCATTCTATGCACACCAGAAGGCATGGGTAGCTGTTGTCTGTCTACATTGCCCCAACATGTGCAAGTTAGAAAGCAGTAAGTTTCTAAAGAAGGTGCTCACTACATAATAAACACCCTTTAAAAAACAATAAAACCAATATCCAGTCTTGGAAGTCACAGTAAGGAGAGGAGGCAAGAGTAAAATGGAGTGAATACAGCACTGAATTACCTGAGGCTTACAAGTCAGCAAATGCCTGAAGTAGAAGATGGCAGCTGGAATCCGTAGTAGGACTAACAAACTATTGGTAAGCCAGTGAGAGGAATTATATGAAGAACAGAGATCAGTGTTAGCCAAAGGGAGATGCGAGAGATGCTGAAGGGAAGAATTCTATCTGTTCTGAGGAGGGAGAACATAGACAATCAAACACACCAAGACTGACGACAGTAGAGGCTGGGAACAGAGACAACAGTCTGGCCATACAGACTGTTCCCACTGTTCTCAGCTTACACCAGTGAATCCGTAGGGAGAGAGCATTTATACCTCCCACAACTCAGAAAACTCTACATCCACCTATGAGTCCTATGGCTCAAGTATTAACTTTGCTCTAATAGCAGACCTAAGATTCACAAAACAAAAAGTAGCAGCCATCTCAAGGCATTTTTCATTGGGAAGTTATTTTAATTGATAGCTGAAGCCAGTCAGAGCTGTACTGGCCCCCTCATACATTTATAACCTCAGTGTTAAGGAGAAGTTTAAGGTGACTAGGAGGGATACACTAAGGAAATATCATATTTAACAACTAGATTTCTTTTTCTCGACTGATGGCTGGGCTTACTTAGAAGAATGATTATGGTATTGCTTATGTAGCCTTTAGCCAGCAAAGCAGGTCAATATTTGACTCTCGTGCTGCTTGGTGTAGGCAAGCAATTTAGTCACACCACTGAGAGAGGAAGATAATGAAAGCCAAAAACCCCTGCCAAAGACAGTAGGTCCTTATGATAAGAGAAACTCATTGAGCAAAGTGGTAAGCTCACAAAATCTTGCGATACCAGTCAAATGCTAGGAATTACACGTTAAGCAGATTGAAGAATGGACTGACTCATGAGCTGCAAGCTGAATAAATGCAGAAAGTTCCATTTACACAACACACCAGTTTGTGTCCCTAGTGCCAGGAGGCTACCACCAGCAGATGCTCAGGTCCAGCAGAGGGAAGGCAAGAGATTCTTGGCTGCACCAGGACCAGAACTTTTTGTTGTTTTGTTATGGTTTGGGTTGTTTTCTGAAAACCCTCAGCGTAATAGTATCCCAAACTACTGGGTGATTATTGAAAGTTTGAGATATATGCAATTTGTCTCCTTGGAATACTTCACAATATTAGCTTTATGTTTCAGAGTGTTGAGTGTTAAATTACTCATCACAAACAAAAGAACAACGGCAGGATAGGTGTTGATAATAATGCCTGATAGCTGTGCATAATGTTTTGATTGGCAGAGGGTAGTCTGACTGCTACAGGAAGCAATTGGCCAGAGGTTCTTGTTGAGGCATACTAGTAAAAAAAAAAATTGTACAAGAGAAAGATTTGAACAGAAAAACTTGGAGCTCTGTCTACTAACTTGCTACCAAATAAAAAAGAGTTTTTCCCTTACCAGTGGATTTGCCTTCCATACAATCCAAAGAGAAATAAGAGACTCTGAAGTCGTAGATACATGTTTGCATGAAAAGCAGTGGTGCTTTAAGAATTTTTTTGCCCTACGGTCATCAAAAGTTAAATGGGAATTTATGCTGGTGAACAATTTCTCATTAAGGTAAAATGTGAATTAAACAATGAATATGGGACAGGTTTGAAGAGAAAGAAATCATAATAATACTCAAGGAAATTTATACAATCCTAAACTGAAAAAAACCCACATTATGTCCTTAGTCCTATAATGAAGGCACTGACACAACATGATTAGTGGAAGAAGGAACCAAGATAACCAGCGTTTCGTGGAAGGCATTTTCCATCAGACAAGGAAGTTCCCATCAGAGGACAAAGTGAAAAAGGCTCTTCTGTCTTCATTCTGTTCTGGTCTAAAGTTCCCTTCCCCTTAAAACCCAGACCAAAAGAAGAGCTGGATATTCTGTTCTCTCTGGGAATCAGTGGTTGCAGAAGAAAACATGTAAGACACTTTGCTATGTAGGGGAGCCAAGAGAATTAAAGAAATATGCATAACATGGCTGCTTCCTACTGTCAACAAGGGGAGAAATTCTGTGAGATGACTGGTGCCAAACATTTTTCAACGCCTGATATGTCAGCAAGGTTCTGGCAGGTGTCCTTAGGAAAACAGAGCACTCGTCTGAACATGTTCAATACTCCCTTGGGAAACACTGTTTTCTCAAACTGTGTGAAGCACCCAGTGCATTTTCACTAGAAAATACAGCCTTCTTTCTTAGTACATAAACCTCTGAGATTTACCCATTGGAGGTCAATGGGTTAATCAAGACAAACAACAAAACCATGAGAATACACAGCTCTGATGCTCTGAAAAGCTTTGGGGAAAATCAGAGCTTCTGCTTTAAACGTAGACTCTGTGGAAGGGAACTTGCCTACTGCAGCTGGTCAGAGTACAGCACGGTGTACTGCAGGGCACTGCACAGGCTGTCACACCTCCTCCAACAGCAGAGAGAGGGGTACAAGGACTGCACTGTGAAGGGAACACCTACACGCTGTGAGTGCGTGACCGACACCCTGGAAGCACTACCACGTATAGGATATAAATCGTAGTAAAGAGGAAACTGAAAGGGTTAAATTAATCTGTGTTCTGGAATAAGGACTTCTGACACTGAGCTCAAACTAAGTGGTCTCCAGACGCTTTCAGGAAGCTCTAGGCACGGATCTCCTGCACCATCATAGCCCAGATTGGTGTTTACGCATCCCACTTGATAACAAGTGAAGTGTTAACATACTCAAGAAGAGCGTGAGGAACACCAGACTTAGACTGTGGGTGTTAAAAACTTTCATGTTTTTATTTATGGGAGGCCAAGGTTAGCGTAAATTACCATAAACCACTTTTTGCCACTGCCAAAAGGGACCTGTCAACTTTCCCACCTCCGCCCATAAGAATGGAGATTATTTTTCCAGCTACAAGTGTATCATTTGCAAATTAAATATAAACGAGGAGATATTTGATTGTTCAGACACAATCTTGATGACATCTGACAAAAAGGCAGGAGAGGAAAATCCACGTTAGATTATGTGTTTGACAACTTGAATTTTTACAGCAAAAACCCTTGAATGTTTTGGGTTTAGCCGAAAGCTAATTAATTAATCTTAATTAATTAAATGAATTAATTAAAACCAGTGACACAGTCACAGCCCTTATTATCAATTTAAGAAAGATCTCTGTCAAAGCATAGTGGTCATGACAACAAGGAATTTGCAAGAAAGTTCAGGTTTAGATATGCAACTGCTAGTCCTGCCTGCCCCAAATCTACCAAACATCTAAAATAGCACATCTCATTAAAGAAATAAAATCATGGAATCATACTCTAATATGCATTTCGGACTGTTAGGCACCAGCATAGCACCAAGAAAATCCGAGGCTGTCTTCTGGGAACACGTGAAGTTAGCAGAATGTGTAGGCTTGGCTAGAAAGCCACAGCAGGGTATACATCTGACTGTGGATATAGAAGGAGAAAAATGAAGCAAAACAGTCGGTCAGGTTCATGGTCCTGAGAGCTCTTAGCACTCTTCATGAGAAAGACAGTGAAATTATTTATGCCCAAATGCATTACATTCAGCCCTGAGGTCAAAACAGGTACCTCAATGTTGATGGAAGACAGAGACATTGTGGGGTGCTGAATTGACCATTTGGCCCAGGGAAGAACAAGTCTGGAAATTCTGTATCATCTTGAGATTTCTGATTCCTAAATATAAAAAGTTTGGGACAAATGAACTTTCCACTGTCCAGTAACACAAGGAAGATGTCTTGCAAGGATGTTGCAGAGATTCACATTACAAGATAATTAATAGATTTGTCATAAGTATTTTGCATTATGATGTTTATTACTAATTTCTGATTATTATTTCTGGCCTTATGCTTAATTGGGAAAGGAAGATGAGTGAATTATATCTCCAGGAAGGTACAGCAGGAGTTAGTTGAAGCTGGTTATTTTGTTGTCCATTGATTCACACTGCGTGATGTTGAACAAACTAAAACTCAAATACTGAATTGAAGCAGATCTCTGTCAGATTTTTCATCCCAGACCTTTCTCAGAAGTACATGCTTTCCCTATAGCAAATGTAGGTTAGATTATTGTTTCCTCTCTCTTTAACATTGCCTGGATCATCTAGACAAGTATAGGATCTTTGCTCCTTTGGAGAACTTTGGAGAACTTGCTGAAGAGACAGCACCTTCTCTCTGTTACATTTTTTTATGGAGAGACTCAGCTCTTCCAAACCTTTCTGTTTCTGCTCTCTCAGCAGAAAACTTCTTATGGACTCCTTAGGGATCTTCCATTCACTTTCTTTAACTCTTACATCAATTTAGACAAAATGAATTCTGGTTGTCTTCTTTCTTCTCTCATTCTACTTCTATATTAGTTTTGAATGCTCAGAGGTTTTTAATAATCTAAAGCTAGAAGTCTGCCACAGATGCATCCCTTGCTGTTTTACCGTAGCATTACGTTATTTTTTTTAAACCATTTTTCAATATTTTTAATGTCCCTTTTTGTTTCTTGAATAATACCAGCTTGGGCTTTACCATTGCCTGCCTTCTCCTTTTGCATCTTAGTTAAGGTTACTTTCTTCACAATTTCTCATTCACTGACTGTCAATCTGCATCTTAAGCAAAGCCCTAGAAGTTCATCTCAATCTAGCCTGCACACAATGTCCTTGATGGTAATAACAGTGCTGCTGCCAGCTGCTGCCAGCTGCTGCCCTGGACACTATGTTCTGATACTGAAAGTGCTCTCTCCAAAGCAAGTCTGGGTACAGCAGATGTGTAACCCAATTCTCCTGTGTTAGGGGCAACCCCCGGCCCGCAAGGCAAAAGAAAAGGGACACTGCTCATCTTCTCACAAGAATCAGCCCTACCTTGTTGGGCATCTGCTTTCAGGAGACAACTTGTGGGCATGAGTTCCAGCAGCTCTCCCCTCTGCCTCCACCACCTCTGGGAGGAATCCATGGCTGGTTATGGTCTGGAGCCTCCCTTTGACCACAGGTTTTTTTTCTGTCCTGAAAGAAGACTTTGTTTATCAGCTCCCTGGGACAAAGCTAATCTACAGTTCTAGACAATGTTTTTCAGAAAGAAATAAAAATAATAGAAAACACAGTTTTAGCTAAATATTTTTCAGAATGTCAGTTGTGATTGATATTGCTATGGGAAGGTTCACACCCCTGGACTTCGCTACCCTCGATTGCAGAAATTTGTACTGAGGACCAGGCTGGTATAATGTATGTTGTTACTGCTTTCACAGATAATCTAACAACGATACACACTGTCCATGTATTCTCTGGCTGAAAACAGAGAATGAAATCTGAAATACAGTGATAGAATTATGGAATTAAATATTGATGAAATTCAGTATTTTTCAAAACTGATGTTTGTGTGGCGTATCAGAAACATTTGATTTCACCCTGAATTGAAACAATAACAAATTCTCAGATGTCAGCATTTCTTGCGAAAATGATATTGTATATCTTATCTGGTCTTGTCTAATAGGATTTTCTCAGCACTGTTCCCAAGGTTTTTCCTCTTTAAAAGATAGCAGTAATACCTCAGTAAAGACTTTGATTTTTCTCTCTTTGTTACATTTCTTCGAACACGTTGGTTATCAACTTAATAATTAACATTATTGTGTTGCATATAATGAAATAACCAACACCATATTATTGGAGAATCTGATTCACCCTTTATTCCTTTTGTTTTATATTAAAGCATTATTAAAAAGTTACAAAGCCATTCAGTCCATCTAGTCCTGCACAAAATATGGCTAACTTCAAAGCTAAACTGAGTTGCTCAGGGCATTGCCCAGCAGTGTGGAACACCTCTAAACCACTTAGGCCTGTATGGTGTGAAAACTTGTATGAGGCTTGGAGTCAAGACCTGCACCTCCTATTTACGGCACCAGTCTATCCATAGTGCCTTTAATAATTTTGATGTGTAAAGTACAGAAGACCGAGTAGCCTTTCTGTGAGAAAATAATGCTTCCTTTAGCTACTTGGATATGGTTGATATCCAAAACTGGCTGACATCAGTGTACAAAAGGTAGAAGCATACAAAACTGTCCAGCCAGTGGCCTGGTTAATACACACAAAAAGAGGGAAGAAACCCAACTGTCCTCACCAAACCAGCTTGGTTTTTTTTCTTGTTCTGTTTATTCCCCAACTTTGGATTCCAACTTTTCCTGCACCTGCCTTTCAGACTGCTTTAGATAATTAGCAATACACCATTTGTGAGTTCCAAGTTTTACACTGAGTGAAATGAGAAGAATGAAGTTACTATTTCTGTTACTTCATTTTCCTTCCATTTCCTTCCATTTCCAGATGTATTCTTTAATAAAATCCTAAACAAGGTGCAGGCATGCACTAGTCTGTCATGCTACTGTTATGTTGCCAAACAGGTAGCATGAATTTCCCTCAGCAAGCTATAAAAAGTGCAGAAGTCAATGAAGCAGGATTTATGGTTAGAGAAAGAGATTACAGAATGAGACTTAAGCACATGCTTAACTGCTTTGCTGAGCTAAGGCGTATGTGGGGACACTGATAACTTTAACATTTGCAAAATCCTTCATGATAGCAAACCACCATTAACCCTATAATGGTTATATCAAATGACATCATGATGCCAGCAGCTTATTAACTGAGCTTTTATTTTTAATGCAAGTGGAACTGCTTTCTTACTGTGTCTTATTTCACGTCTTGTAAAGGTGTTGGTTTCTATCATTTTGTTGCATAGATCATTTAGATTGTTATCAAATTTTGTCATGAGAGCTTAGTTCTGCAAGAGAGAACTGTACTTTTATTCCTAAGGAATAGATAATTAACTTCAAATGCTGTGGAAAAAATACATGTAACTGTTGAAACTACTATCTTTATGATGACAATAAGATCAAATATTAAAAGGAATATACTTAATCAGTAATTGTCTGGACATGGCACAGATCATTATTTTTTAGATCTGATTTTAGAACAGACTATAGATGCAGTGCAGAAGCAGTTTTTCATACCATGGCTGGTTACAGTTATCATAATAAAGCAAGTTAAAGTGGGGAAAGTGGTATAATTACATGCATGGCTTTGCAGCTCTAGGTTACTGACTCATATCCAGGTCAGATAACTAATAGCAGGAATTCATTCTCAGGAATTATGACTTATTTTGATATTGCTCAAGACATTTAAATAATAAAAAATGTAAAATATTTATCCGAGATAACATGTGATGAGAAAGCCTCCAATATTCTTTATTTTTTACTTTTCAGTATGATTATTTTAAATATCTGTCTTGCATCAAGATTCACACACACACAACCTCCCTGATCCTCCCTAATCTTTGAGCTGTTCCTCAAGTCCTTATGATGCTGGCAATGGATCTGCAAGACGTCAGATTTCAGTAGTAGCTGGCGGCTGGATTCCAGCCTGCCATGTTCATAGTCCTTTCCTTCCCAAAGCTTGCAGACTTAGGGTGGAAGCCATCACCTTCTGGGTTAAGGACTCAGAGCTATCTGTGACCAGAGTCCTGGGAAACAAGGACTCTATGCATAATGAAGATCTAGCCATAAAATACTGCCTATAAAGGAAAAAAAAATAAAAATCACAAATGGATAACTGCTATTGATTTGCCAGCACAGTCTGTGTTGTCTGGATATTTAACTGCTGAATCGAAGCTGCTGGCATCCCTTTCTTGAGCATATGAGACAGATTGCTTCCGCGGGGTAGCTGCTCCATTTATTTCATATTTCCTGTTGATTCCTCCAGGTAATGTGTATAAAATTTATGCTATATATATATACTCCTTTCCTGCAAGGGCACAAACTTGAGCAAAGCACCACTTCATTTCTCCACCTTTCCATCTGGTTAGCCTTTTTTACAATGCTAAGGACTACAAAGTGCAAGAAGATGTATGAGAGAATCAAGCATGGCTGAGGTGGGAAGGCACCTTTGGAGATTGTCTAATCCAACTCCCCTGATTAAGATGGATCACTTACAGCAGGTTGCTCAAAACTCGCAGGTTTTGAATATCTCCAAAGTTGGAGAGTAAACATCTCTGACCACCCTCACAGTGCAAAAGGGTTTTTTTCTTATTTTTGAATGGCATTTCCTATGTCTTAGTTTGTGCCTGTGCCCCTTGGGCACCACAGAGAAGAGCCTGGCTCCATCCCCTTTGTGCTCTTCCTTCAGGTATTTATGTACATTCATAAAGCTCTCCTGAGCCTTCTCTTCTCCAGGCTGAACAGTCCCAGCTTTATCAGCCTTTCCTCATAGCAGAGATGTTCCTTTTACTGGACTGTCTCTAGTACATCCATGTCTCTCTCGTACTGAACACAGGACTTCAGATACATTTCAACAGTGCTGAGTAGAGGAAGAACCACCTGTCTTAACCTGATGGTGACATTTTCCTGCTAGGATTCTTCATAAGGTGCTGGTGGCCTTCTTTGCTACAAGGCCACATTGCTGGCTGATGATCCACTCAGTGTCCAGTAGGACCCCCAGGTCCTTTCTTGCAAAGCTGATTTCCATCCAGTCAACTTTGCAGCCTGTGCCTGCTGCATGAGGTTGTTCCTTCAGAGGTGCAGGACTTTGCACCTCCCCTTGTTGAACTTTATGGAATCTGTGTCTCCAGCCCATCAAGGTCCTTCTGAATGGCAGATATCAGGCTGGTTCAAGGACAAGGACGTACAAAGGCAACCAAATCTAGGTTGCCCTACTTGAGTAGGGAGGGTTGACTAACTGACCTTCAGAGGTCCCTTCTAACATCAGCCATCTGGTCATTCTGTGAAACGTGAGTCATCTTCCAATTATCTGCACACAGACCTCCAATTGTCCTGTTTCTTTCCCATGCTGCACAAGCACTTGAGAGAGGCATCCTCTGACACTGATTCCCCGGAAAGAATAAGAGAACCTCTTGCTTTCATCAGTTCTGATGCTACACAGGCTGCTGAACTCCTGCAGCTCCTTCACTTACCAATGCAGACCCTCCACCAGTGCCCACCTTCTGGGGTAGGGAGGGAGGCCATCTCCCACTGCCCCAGCCTCAGTGAGGGGTCCCAGGCTCCCCAGCACCCCCAGCACCAGACTGCTGCATCATCCTTTGGGTGCTCAGTCTGTGTTGAGACCTCTGACGTGCTGGAGTGGCGGCTCCAGCAGGTGCTGGAGATCATGTTCTGGGGAACCACTACTGCAGAGCACCATTTGTACTCCCGTTTCCCATGCCCTTCTACACAAGTGGCTGCCCAAATTGCTGTGCCTGCTGGCGGCCTCTGTCATCTGTGCTCTCAGGTAGGGAAGACAAAGGTTTCCTGAAGAAGTTGAAGCTATCTGGAGCTTTCCATAGGACCAGTGTAGATTGCACATCAGGAGCAATCCTTGTGCTTAGGATTTAAAGTATCCATACTGAGCCACACCATGAAATCTGCAGACTTGCATATGGCTTGAAGGAAGTTCATCAAAGGAAAAAAAAAAATTAAGTAATAGGAAGAAAGAAAATGAAAAGCAGTAGACCAAGGAGCCACAATCTGGAGATAAGGTTTGGAAAGGGATGATTACTATGCTTCAAAGAGACAGGAAGGCACTTTCAAGCCTGGTAGAGAACAAATCATGGAATCATCATAGAATGCCTTGGGTTGGAAGGGACTTTTAAAGGTCAGCTACTCCAATCCCTCTGCAGTAAGCAGGAATATATTCAACTAGATCATGATGCTCAGACCCCTGTCCAACCTGACCTTAAATGTTTCCAGGCATGAGGTACTCATCACCTCTCTGGGCAACCTGCTTCTGTGTTTGTTTCACCAGCCTCGTAAAATATTTTGTCCTTGTATGTAAATTTACCCTTCTTTAGTTTAAAACCACTGTCCCTTGTACTGTTGCAACAGGCCCTGCTAAAAGGGCTGTCCCCATCTTTCTTATAGGTCCCCTTTGTATACTGAAAGGCTGCAATAAGGTCCCCCTGGAGCCCTCTCTTCTCCCAGCTGAGCAACCCCAACTCTCTCAGTCTGTCCTCATAGGACAGGTGCTCCAGCCCTCTGATCAATTTTGTAGCCCTCCTCCAGGCCTGTTTCAACAGGTTTATGTCCAGAGATGGACACAGGACTCCAGGTGAGGTCTCACCAGAGCAGAGCAGAGGGGGAGACTCATCTCCTTAGATATGGTTGACCTTGTGGGCTGTGAGCACACGTTGCCAGCTCATGTCCACTTTTTCATCTACTGGTACCTCCAAGTCCTTCTCCACAGGGCTGCTCTCAATCTACTCATCCCATATTCTATACTGATATTGAGGATTGTCCCATCACAGGTGCAGGACCTTGCACTTGGCCTTGTTGAACCTCATGAGGTTCACATGGGCCCACTCTTCAAGCTTGTTCAGATCACTCTGGATGGCATCCCATCTCTCTGGCTTGTTCACTGTGCCACTCAGTTTGGTGTCATCTGCAAACTTGCTGAGGGTGTGCTCGATTCCATTGTCTATGTCACTGATGAAGATATTAAACAGTAATGGTCCTAGTACAGGGACAGTGCTGTTCCCAGTACAGGACAGTGCTGTCCTGAGGGACACTACTTGTCACCAGTCTCCATCTGTCCATCACGCCATTGACTACTACCCTCTGGATGTGACCATCTAATCAATTCATTATCCACCGACCAAATCCAAATCTCTCCAATTTAGAGAGAAGGATGTTGTGGAGAACTGGGCCAAAGGCCTTGTGGAAGTCCAGAGAGATAACACCCATAGCTCTTCCCTTGTCCAAGAGTAAAGCTTCTGTAGAAATAAACCAGTGCTGACATTAGTGAATGGAGTAATTGCAAAAAAAACCCCACAAACAAAAACAAACCAACAAAAACAAACAACAACACAACAAACCCTGAAACAAATTCCTAAAAGCGTCATTCTCACTGGGAATGTGGCACGAACTCCCTTTTCTCTCTCAAAGCACTTCTGTACAACATCTGGACCGACAATCACACACATACACCCCTAATGGCAATTCAGACTGGCACAAAAACAGCAAGAAAGGAAGAGTCATAAAAGGCAGATCTGAAAGATGCTTTCAGCATCCAGCAGAGTAGTTTTTCCCACAAACCACTTGCCAACATCCTGACACACAAACACCTCTATATTTATACTGTATGTGATTTATATCTTGCCAATTGCAATATACGTCTCTTTAGGGATGGCTTCTATCCATACTGGCACCAGCAAAGAGCTCACAATATTTCTGCTCTTCAGAGATTAAAAAGAAAATAACTATGTGATGTGTCAAAGAGAGGTAACAAAAGCTGGATACATGTCAACAGAAGCCTTTTAGCACTAAAATACCAACAAGGTACCTGATATGCAGATCATTGTGAAATTCATCACTTTTGAAGATAAAGCATGCAATTAGAAGGTTTTTCTTCTCTTTATGGAATGATTTATAACACTGCTTTCCTTAATAAGACATTGTGTAAATGCTTTTCCTTCTTAAAGGATTTTACAGCTAAAACACTGTGCCACTAATACACACCTGTCATTTTCCTGTTTCCTTCCTCAGAGTCTCCTTCTCTGGAGACTTTCAAGACCTGTCTGGATGCATTTCTGAGTGATCTGCCCTAGTTTTGGTCCTGCTCTGGCAGGGAGGTTGGACTCGATGATCTTCAGAGGCCCGTTCCAACCCCTAGCATTCTGTGATTCTGTGATTCATCAGATTAGTGAGCCTGCTGCTGTGGGCACATTACGTGTGACAATGTGGAGACAGAGGCAGTCTGTGGCCACCACAATGTCACTGCAATATCATGAGGACAGAGCCTCATACATGTGTAAAAAAAGGAAATACTCTCCTCATTTCACAGGGAATTAGAGATAGCCAAGATTTTCCATGCTTTTGTTGGAAAATGATAACTCACCAAAATCAAACTTATTTTTAGGAAGCATCTTTGAGAGTCTCCTGATTTGGGGCAGAGGTCTGGAATTATTTTAACTGATTAAATTAAATCTCACCATCTCTTGATGGACTGCATTCAAAAGGAAAACACATACAGAAAGTTAAATTACCCAGTAATGCACACTGGGTTTGACTCCAATGCTATTTAAAGTAACGTGCCCTGCATTATTTAAATGCAATCCTTCCTTGGATTGGGCCACTATCCAGCAGGAAGACAAAAGTCATGGGAGTGGGTGGGAATACTAGCAAGAAGACTAACAGCTCTCGCTCTGAGTGCTTTGGATATGTATCCTGCTTTCTAAAGATATTTGCTACAGATACGGTTGATTCGGCTAGTTTGCAAAAGCTGTGGGCTAGTTTCACACCTTCCTTCTTCTGTGTAGAAAACAACCAGCACTGAGAACTTTGCAAGATTCATGTAGAGAAACCCTGAACACAGCATCACTCTGTGGCTTCATGATTATGAGCCTTATGAGGGATGGATTGATAGGAGAGATTCTTGGCTATCAGTGGCCATTCATATACTGTACATTAAGCATATGTTGGATAAAACACGTAACACAGGAAGGTGCATGGACTAAAATCACTCTTTTCCCTCTACCAGAGCCAAGTTCAGGTCCTGACCACTGACTTGTGTAGTGATTCATGCAGCTCTTTTCCCTTTCCAGGCCAGTGAATCCTGGATCCTCCCCTGCACTGCCTCAAAGCTCCCTACCAACAAAGTGCTGACACCTTTTTGCCCGTTCTTTTTGTCGGTCCTCCTGGATCCTGCCTCAGAAAGTCTGAGGAAAGTGAGCAAGTATTTTCAGTGCCCCAAGCAACAGATCAAACAAGCAGGAGCTAAGGCAAGGGAGTCTAGTCGGAGCAGCAACTACAACTGCATTTTTCAAGGGGCCTGTGTGACCTCTTTTTTTTCAGGTGTTGGTCACTTGGGGAACATTAGCTTAGCAGAGCTTTTCACAGTAACAGTTTTGGACTTAAAGATTAACTTTTTCCCAAGTCTTGTTGTACCTTCTGGAGTCCTTTCTGGGATATAGCTCACGAGCACCAAGCCAGCCAGTACTGCATTCTAGGAGCTGTGGTTTTCCTGCAGAGGACACTGGTCTTTCTTGCTTCAATCTCATGCAAAGCAATCACCTAGCCCACTGGAGCTCCATACAGCTGTCATTATCCAGAAGAGCAATACTCAGCATTTTGTGTTTTCCAAATGCCCTCCACATGCTTTACAGTAACTAATCATGTATATAACTTGTGGGTTATCTGTAAAGTACTCTGTGATTTCAACAACAGTGGGGGTGTTACTCTCACAAGCAGAGAGGTTTACTTCACAGTCCCCTTTCTTCCTATCACCCCCTGTCCTAGAGTCATAGAATCAGAGAATGTTAGGGGTTGGAAGGGTCCTATGGAGATCATTGAGTCCAACCCTCCTGGCCTCTTCCACTTGACACCCACTCCTTGGTTATTTATAGACATAAATAAGATCCCTTCCCGGTCTTCTCAAGACTAAACAGCCCCAGGTCTCTTAGTCTTTCTTCATAGGAGAGATGTTCCAGTCCCTTAATCACCCTCGTAGCTCTCCGTTGGACTCCCTCCAGTAGATCCCTGTCTCTCTTGAACTGGGGATCCCAAAGCTGGATACAGTATTCCAGGTGTGGTCTCACCAGGGCAGAGCAGAGGGGGAGGAGAACCTCCCTAGACCTGCTGAACACAGTTTTCTTAGTTTTCTTAGTTTATGAGTCCTTGCAAGAGTTCTTACTCTCTACAGTCAGATTCTTCTGCCTCTCCTGTCTTTGTTAGTTGAGGTTATGGGAGGGTAGAGTTTTTCTGACTCTTCTTTTAAAGCACCAGTATTTTTAGAGTTTCAGACTGTGTGGGTGGATACACAAATTGAAATACAAACTGCAAGAATGACTGATACAACAGAACTGGGAGAAGAACTAATTTTTCACTGCACTGGCAGTTCTGAAAATTCTAGAGAAAAATTCATTTGACTCACAGCAAAAAGGTTGGTGCCTTTTCCAGGTTTTGTTTACATTAACAGTATAATTAAAATGCAGATTTGAAAACATATTTATAGAAAATGCTAAATGAAACAGTCATTTTAAAAAATGTGGTTAGTTTTTTTAATTGAAAAAGATTTGCTGAAAAAAAAAGACGTAATATTGTAAAGAACATCAGCTGACTTAAATCTGAATTTTCAGTGAAATGAAGTTGCAGCTGGGTTTTTGCCCATGTTTCTTCATCACTCCTAAAGAACTAAATGAATACTTAAGATGACAGTTTA
This sequence comes from Todiramphus chloris collaris, assembly GCA_025345505.1. Taxonomy (NCBI): domain Eukaryota; kingdom Metazoa; phylum Chordata; class Aves; order Coraciiformes; family Alcedinidae; genus Todiramphus; species Todiramphus chloris. Next base: position 17,713,736 of record JANVCC010000021.1, read on the forward strand.
TAGTGAGGAAACTAAACAGAAAGATCGAAGCAGTGTTTCTTGCTGAAGAGAGGACAGTCTTAGAGCAAGAAGCTTTCGGGTTATGATGGAACAACAGTTTGCCCACACTGCTGCTTTTGGTTTCCATCTACTGAGTGGACACCAAAAGCAACTCAACTTCAGCTTGACGTAGTGGGATGAACATCCATCAGTTAGAGTTTGCATTAAAACATCAGTCTTGAAACTGCCGCAGGTGAGAAGCCAACACATGTTCACTTCAGACATTGCTGTTCCATACACAGAAACTCCCAGCAGAGGAAAAGGGCAGGGTTGGAAGGGATGTTACTGATTTAAGTGCCTCAGCAATAATTCTTCTGCCTGTTCCCTTGTCTTTCAAACCCCTCTTTTTTTATCTCTACATGATCAAGGACTATGTTGACTTTTCCAGGACTGATGAGCCCAAAAAGAAAAAAAAAACAACAAAACCAAACAAACAAACAACAACAACAAAAGGTAAAAACCAACCAAACAAAAAACTCTACACCTTAATTTTGCCACTTATGAAAGTTAATGATGTAAATCAAAACAAAGAAATGCCCCTTCAAAACTCAGTTGCTTGAAGCTTGTAAAGAATAAAATGGATCCAGATATCTTGAACAGAGCCAAATGAGCCAGCGATAGTAAAAAACTTCCCCAAATACATAAGAAATTTTTCACTGGGATAAAGCTTGGTGATCTGGTCCCTGCTCCACACTTTCTTTGTGGCACAGATAGACACAACAAAGAATCAGCCTTCCACTTTTATAGGTCAACAGGAGACAAAGGGATTTCGCCAAACACTGCATGTACATGTGCATGTGCCCTGTGGTTAGCACTACTAATACATCATTTCTTAGTATAAATGATAAGGTACATTTCCCAGGACCTTTCTAAAAATCTTCTGGATAGAATATATAATGAAGGTCTGTTTTACTTCTGCAGTGTTTCTGGATTAATCTAATCTAATGACAATCATTAAGAGAAAATATACTCAGCAGTCACTATGTGTATGGCAAAATTAACACAAAGGTTTCTCCCCCCTGTATATTGGCAAATATTTTTATGTCGGTTAACAAAAATCTGTGATTTGAACAAAATATTTTCTGCACCTGTGTTTGTATTTGATGGATTTGGCTTTGAATGAGAAAAAGATGTTTATATGTTCTAGTAAAATATATTCAAGGATATGAACTTCTGTGTAATATAAATTATAAATCTGTAATGAACCCTTGTCCAATTAATATTGTTGCTAGAACCTGAAGATGTAAAGAGTTCACATGTAAAAATAACTGCAGATGAGAAAAATAAAAGTCATATGCATGATAAAATTTTAATAGATAAATATCAGGTGTTTATGAACAGATTGAAAACTTACACTCCCAACATCATGTAAGTAATGTATGTTAACATAAATATTGTATCTAGTAGCCTGGGTTCATGACTGTAGCATCAGATACATTTGCACAGCATAAAGGTAATAAAAATTGAGCACTTCATCAAAGGTCACAGGCAATGTGAAGAGAGCAGTTTGTCCTACTCTATACTCCGCCAGCTCTGCAGCATTAGAAGCAAAACGAGAAAAGTTTCCTGTTTCCAGTGTCCTCCTCCATTTGAGGTGGGTTGGTACAATGCTTCAGGAGTTAGCTTCTTTACAAATAGTGGTTTGGAGCACTGCACACACACACGAGTCCTGTGCCATTCTGTGTACAGTGCAGCTGCCAAATTTTTATCTTCTCTAAGTTGCAGAACAAGAACGTCTTCTTCCTATTTCTACATTTCTGGCCTGGCTGAAGCAGAAGGATTAAACATTCAAGTTGTGCTGTGTTCACACCCCAAGCTGTAATCAAAAGTCTCAATGCTGAAAAAAAGTAACGGGACAAAAATACTCCAAAGCTGCCAAATACATAAAAACAAGAGCAGTTCCAACAATGTATTTCTTTAAATGTTTCATAAAAGTGAAATTTTTTAAAAAATAAAAATAAAAATAAAAAAATTAATTACCACCTGGAGTAAGATTTCACAGCATGTTATTATATTCTGAAGTAGTTACCACTTTGTTACTGATCCGGGTTGGTGAAACAGCACTCCAGCCTTGATTCCCTGGGCTTAGGTAACCGAGCAGTGAGTGGAAACCTGCGAGTCCTCTATTCAGTTTGGTAAACACGGTCTTGTCTGTCACTTCTCATTGTTCCTCTTCAAAGTACAGTCGCCACCTTATCTGGCAACAGCTTTCTTCAAGAGTGCTGCTCATGTGAAATAATCTTTCAGCACCGAGGCCAGCATTTCCCTAACACAAGAAGAAACATTTATCTTGCTGTTAATGGTTAATTAATTTTGAAAATGTATATTATAACACAATAAAAAAAAGGAAAAAAAAAAAGCCAGGCCGGACAATGGAGCAAAATGTCCCTTCCTCAAATTGACTCCTATTTAGTTCTTCCAATGTCATCCAAAACACAGATAACTTTTCTTTCATGAATTGTTCTCCTGAATGATTTATACATGTTGTGTTATCTGAGGCCCTTTCCAGATCCCCTGTGGTTTCAGCCAGCCATCAGCTGCATAATTGTTAATTTTAACACTATAAAAGGTTCTGATGCCAAGGAGATAAAGCGTCGGAGGAAGAATTAATTGAAATGTATCTTCCAATCACACTGGTTCCCTACTTCCAGTTCCACAAAAATTATACATTGGATTTGAGGTTAAAATAAATTTACATTTGTGCTACCCATAAAGCTTTCGGACTAGTAGAAAATAGATAAGTTAATTGTTTCTAAAACCCATAAAGGGTTTACCCTGAGAATAATTCAGGGCAGTCTCCTCTTCATAGCCCACAGCACTGTGAGCAGCCGGATAGAGGATTCTTCCCAAGCTACTGCAGACATAATTGGTCAGGAGATATGTGACAGGAGTCTTTTACAACAGCAGGTGATAGACTGACAGAAAAGGAGCTCAAGCTCCACCAATATTTAATCTGGATATTAAACACTCCATGCTTCCTAGAGCTACTAATACTTTTTTTTTTTTTCCCCAGTGTTTACTCTCTGCCTGTATGCTTCAAGTGAAGTATTATGAGGAAAAGCTACCAGGTTTTGATTCTTTCATTTACATTTTTATGATAAATATATAAATACATACAAAAGGTGCAAAATTAGTTTTAAAGGCTATTTGGAGGAACACAGTTGGGGCAAATTAATTCAGAGATCATGGAATTTGCATTTTATGTACGGTTAGATGACTGTAAAAGGCCATCCTCATTTAACCGAGGACTCCAAAATAAGGTAAGAATACTGGCTACATCCCTGCTAAGCCTTTGTTTGAATGCTATCACTATTAACAACAGTCCTTTGCCAGATTCTTTAGAAATAGGTTTTCACTGTGTAGTATGCATGTTTTCAAGGTGCAAGAAGAGAGTAAAAAGAAGCAAACGGTCTAATGTTTCTTCACTCTCTGTTCAGGTGGGGTGAGAAGCTGTATCAGAGCACCAGCTTCTCACCTGTAAAAACCCCAGTTCAGACCCTGCACAGGGAAAAAAAAATGTGGAGGTTCCATCTCAGAACTCAGCAAAATGTTTGTCCACACAATAAAGACACCACATTTCTGCCGTAAGGAGATACAGTGTAAAAACAGCAACAAACTGAGATGAAGGGCAACTGGGAGAAGCTGTGAGGGAAAGCCTGCACAGCACCTACCCACACTGTACTTGGATTTAGTCCATTTTGTGAGTCCTACTTTCCTGAATATCAAATTCAACAAAGACAGTGTAAGTAAAGACCAATGTTAGAATCTGCTTTACGCTAAGATGTATTATCACTTGAAGAACATTTTATTGCTTGGTAGAATACTCAGTGTTTTCCCTCCCTATTAGGTCTCTCACAAAAATAATAGCATGCCAGTTGTTTCAAGTCACAGAGCAAAAGTCGGATTATACACCTATAATTTTAGGACACACAAGCACAGAGCCCCCAAAAAAAACAAAGATGCCAACTGAGCTGAGAACATAAGATGTTATACAGCATATTGTACTAAGAACATAAGAGCATCATCAAAAGCTCTCCTTGGCACAGCATATATGGCATATAGGCCAGAAGTGGGCAAAGTTTAGTCACTAAGATTTGTGAAAAGTAGTTCCCATTTCTCAACAATCCATATCTTTAATTGCATTTTCTATGTAAGCTGAATGTAGGTAGAATTACAATACAGCAAGAGAACACCAATGATTTTCTAAGCCTGGGATATTGGGCATTTAATTTTGCTTTTAAATCCATACTGTGGTGGGCACTTACACACACAATAGAAAAGAAGATATGTCCCAATCAGTTTATAAGATAGTACGAAGAAAGTGCATAATAGAGAAACCAGATATATATAAATAGAATAATACAAAGAAATCTAATCTACTGCAAAGCTATAATTCAATCCTTCTGCAACACAAGAGCAAAGCTAAACTGGCTTATGAATAGCACAACAATCCATACAGACAGAACCATATAACCTATGTCAAATCGAAAACCCTGAATTACTGTATATCACTGTTATTTCATTTTAATAATATATATAGTAAAATAAAAGGAAAAAAATCTAATGACTATGTGAAGAAATAAGCATTATTAAATTATAATTTTGTACTGAGCACATACTGGAAATGATAAGGTTTGCATGCTCCACCCTCCCTTTCTCCTCACTCCTTATCCCTTTCTTTTTTTTCTCCATATGTTTCTGTGCTCATGTAAGAGGCGGGGAGAAATGAATATTGAACACTGGAGGCAAATTCCAGCCTGGTTTACATCTTGTGCAATTCTCTTGATTTCAGGTCAGTAGGGATTTGTCTCATACCTTTTGACCTGAGCACTTAATTGAAGTTCAGGGTCTTGTGAATTTTTTTTCCTTTAGAAAGAGAAAATTTAAATGGAATCAGATCTCCCTAATGCAACCTATTTATTTGCAAAGACTTTATGAAGTCCCAGTTCCCTGACCACAGGAAGATTCAAATGTTCAGCTTGAAGACTTCCTTTCTAGTCTTTTTCTGATGGACACGGCCTCGGTATTTTGTTTAGACTCTGTCTCATTTCTCTTTCTTTATTCTGGTTTTCTTTCCCTCTTACACACACACAGACGAGTACACAATATGCTCCATTAAAAATAGTAGTCAGCAAAACCCCTCTCCTGCACCATTGAGCCTGTGCAGCCTATGTATGTGCTGTGGTTTTGAACAGTATCATATGCTTTTGTTTGGGGTGGAGGTCACTATTATTCCATAAAGCAGCTTAACTGTTTCTTACAGATGCATTAAAAGAAGGTGGTGGTTACACCCATAGCTTCAATGACATTTCACCCAACCCACAACACAAGGAATGTAACTCAGGATAGGGTAACTCTAAGATGCGAGAGACAAATGAGCGCTGTCAGAGGTGTAGAACGAGTATTTTTACATAATTGACATAGTATATGCCAATTAGTTTGAAGAACTAAACATTATTCCATATAAATAAAGACCATCATCTGCAAACTGTAGTAGCTTTGGACATCATTGCTAGAAATGTTTATATCTACGAAAAGGGAGGTTGTCAAGAGGACAGGGACAGTCTCTTTTCAGTGGTGCTGAGTGATAGACAAGGGGCAATGGGCAAAAACTAGAACACAGGACGTTCCATCTGAACATAAGGAAAACACTTCCTCACAGTGAGGGTGACAGAACCCTGGAACAGGCTGCCCAGGGAAGTTGTGGAGTCCCCTTCTTTGGAGACTTTCAAAATCTTCCTGGATGTGTTCCTATGCAACCTGCTTTAGGTGGTCCTGTTTTAGCAGGGCGGTTGGACTAGATAATCCCCAGAGGTCCCTTCCAACCCCTAACATTCTGTGATTCTGAGCAACGTTACTTGACCGCATGCTCTGGATCAGATGATCAAGTGCTCTACTTCAGCCATTGGCCATTGCTCCATGACTGGTGCAAGAAACACATGATGGGACAATTAATGCATTGAGCCATACCTGAAAGAGCTAGGAAGGACAGCTGTACCTTCAATCACAAATAAATACATGTACTTTGTCCAACTGGGGACAGTGAGAAATGTGTCTTGAATGATCTGAGGCTGTAAGATTAATGTACATAAATTACTTTGCCTTAAATCCTCATGTGGATGTCCTTATTCATTTTCTAGAAGAAACTCCTGTAGAGTTTCATATTGAAGTCAAAAGATTAAGAAGCAGTGAAATCAAAGTCATTTCACTTCTAAATAGGAACACGTGTGCAAGATTTAGAAATGTCAACGTTGTGTCTTTGCTTACACTATCTTAATGTCCTGTATGGACACATAACAATTTTTTTTTTCTTTTTTTTTTTTTCCTAATTTGTTGAAAGGTTGCATTCAAGATCAAAGTGATTTCTTCATGGACGCAAATATGTATTATGGACAGGTTTATCTTGTTGAGGTGGAGAACCTATTTTAATAGTCAGTCCTTGGAAGCTAATGGTTCCAGTTTGGTTTTGGGTGCCACTGATAAAGATTGTAATGTAGCTTACATATCTGAGCTTCTTGAATTTGTTGTCATTTTTATCACAGCAAATGATCTTGGAGCACTATTTGTGGTTTCATCGATGTTAGAGACAATGAGACAAATTGTTGACTAGATAAACGAATGTGGTGCCAGGGATTTCTCCATAGAAATCTACCAGCTCAGTGAGAACCTGGTCCAATCTTCGGACATGTAGGCTATTAATGAAACATTCAGTCATTAAGATATATGAATCTACAGCACCTTTGCTGTTGTGGATGTGTTCCTCTTGCTGGGCTTATTTAATTCTGGAAAGGTGTCCAGGAGAATCAGGAGGAGCCAGAAGCTCAGAAGTGCTCATGAATCAGAAAACTTTGAAGAGCCTGAGGAGCTCGTGGGGAGAGAGGTGTAGGAAGCCGAGTATCATGAGTTTGGGTGTGACCATAATGTAACCAGAAGCCTGGAGCTTTTGAGATCTGTGAGGAAGGTGAGGAATGACATTAGAAGAGCTTCACTCTCCTTGCTCCCATCTGTTCCTGCACATCTAGTCTTGAAACCAACCAGTTGCCAGAGACTTGTGAGCTAGCAGAGTGAGAGCACAAGGAGCCAGGGAAAGGAGCTTCTTTGGACCTTTTACCTGTGCTACCACTGCCCCTGCTGGCTAGCAATACTACTGCATGGCCAGCCTGCTGGGTGAGAGACACGCTCATTCGGGCTGGGATGGACATAGGATTCATACAGGGATTTTCCTCCTTCGTTTCCAGAGGTAACAGGCAAACTTCAGAGTCCATTCATGCGCTCTTGGTGTGCCAGGCCAGATCCTATTGACTGAGGAAGCCTGTTACAGTCTGCTCTGTAATGGCCTTACACACTGATAAATCACTGATAAACCAGCTTCAAACACCTTTTCCAATACTTCATTGTCATAAGTAAACATATTATACAAACAGACTCCTGGTGCAGACAGACCTATGCCAAATCCATCTGATTTTGAAATACTGTGTTGGCTGCAGACCCAAAAAGGAAAGGCTTAATTCCTCCCACCACAGCAACTGCGAAGTCACGATCAGCAGAGCGAGCAGCGCAGCAGGATGGAGAGCAGCTTCATGAGCTGGCGGTGGTGGTGTTTCTATCTCAAAGGAGAATTCAACTTCAGCCCAGTGTTACCCTTTGTAAGAGGGTCTAGATAAAAACATTTGCAGTGACATTGGGTGGCATTGCAGTGTGCCTTCTATGTGCTATCCCTGTGCTCTCTGAGAACCTCACCAGGGCACAGTGTGGCTGTCCAGTCCAATGAGGGGCTTCCACAGAATGCTTGTATCTTCAGAACTTTACTGGACTCATTTCTAAGCTTCAGTAAGGAACACTCATTTTAGCATGTGCATTGGATACAATTGTTCCTGGTTAACTCAAGGACAGCCGCTCTCTTGGTACCAAAGAGCCCAGAGAAGATACTGTCTAAAAATCCTATGGGTAGGTTGGAGGCAGGCCCATTCAGTGAGGCATCCCCACTGATATCGCTTTGAAACTCGCTTTGTTATTTACCTCCCCTCCTACCTGCCAGAACTGAGATTTGTTGGTCCTTGCATAACTCGGCAAGGCTTGTTTTTGCAGGCTTTTTCTGGATGAAAAGAAGGAATGATAGCAGAGCGCTGAGGAAAAGTCCTGGCTGGGGTGTGCAAGGTGAGACGAGGGAAAGAGGACAAATTCCTGCTCTGATGTTTTGTCCAACCTGTGAAGTTTGTCAAGCCAGCCATAGCCTGGGACCAGCTCTGTATTTGAATTAGACCAATTTAAATAAATAATCATTAAAGAACAACAATCACCGAGCCCTGATTCCCGACCAATGCAGAAATGAGTTTGTTATCTACACAGAGATATCTGGTTGGGTTGTTTGTGTCAGCTGAATATAATACTTGGTGAGTTCACACCCAGCTATTTACATCTCTATGTTAAGATCCAGGAGCATGTAAACTATAGAGAAATCATGCTTAAATTAACTGTGTTCAGCTTCCACCACAGAGAAAACAGAGGGGAAAAAATACGAAGAGAAAAGAAGCAAAATTTTCTTGTATAATTTTATGTCTAAATACTCCTACAGATCAAGTACCCACTGAATTATTTCTGATTTCATGTTAGAATAATCACATACACACAAATACACAAAGAATAAAGTTTCGCTGCATTCTGTATTGTTAGACTTCCCATATCCTGGATTCCCCATCATGTTCAGTCCTGTGTAGATAGTTATAGTAATGATCTTTTATTAACTTGGCTGGAATAACTGCCATGACTCTCAATAATGACATTAGCGTTTAGGTATTTGTATGTCTAAGCACTTACATAAGTAATCATATCACAATGTCAACTTACTGTACTTATTATTTTGCAAATGTTACAACCGCCACCTCCTGTTAAACACAAAAAGAAAAAGGGAAAAAAAAAGAAGAAGAAAAACGTCAGAGTGCCTGAAGGAATCCTGACGGTTTTAATTTATTGTTTTGTCTTAAACTCTCTGTGCTGTGAGCCAAAATAAACTAATTGCATCTACACTTTGAGGTAGAACTCTCCTGTTAAACTCATCTTTGCCTCTAAGAAAAACAAAACATCCATAAGCATAGCTGTGTTTGAAGGGATCGCACTAACACATACAGCAGACAAAGAGAAAGGGATCCATTCTTCTGAAGAAAAGGGATTATGTTCTTTCAGTCTTTCCAGCAATGGAAAGAACTTAAAGTTCAACAGACTCCTTATCTTTAAGACAACCAGTCATGCCATTAAGCAGGGAGATAGATAAGCAGAGGATAGGTGACTGGCAACAAACTGGTTTCATGAACCTACCTAGGAAGACCTGAACTCAACAGTGAAGTTGCAGACTTGGTTTGCTCAATTTATTTTATTGCCTGCCTCCAATGATCCTGGGAGACATCTTGGGAGAGTCCATGTATTTTCAGTGGACTTTACATGAGGTTTTTAGAGAATAAAGCATGCTTTCTGTATTCGCTACGTCCAAGGTCACTTCTTTTTTACAGCAAACAAACTATTTTTTATTTTCTACCTATCATACATATAAAACCTGGGGGGAAAAAAAATAATAATCCTATTCCAGAAAATCCCAACATTAATACTGAGGTGGATTGTATGAAGGTGCTTTACAATTTACCTGTCCATGTAATGATCAGAAGAAGAAAAGGACTCCCGTTTCATGTTTTCTAGGAGGCAACAGGAACATATTAGTAGGCTGGGGTTGTACCTTGTGTTTCCTTGAACTGTGTTTTAAAGTATGGCTCCATTGGAAGACAACAGCTTTATTGCTGTTTTTAACAGGGCCATTCTTTCAAATGAAGCAAGTGAAAGCACGTGGTGTTTCATTGGTCAAACACAGGTACTGCTATTGCTTTGTTGTACAGTAGTATTAGCACATCTAATAGGTGTATCTGTAGCATTTTTATAGGATTATGGCAATAAAGAAGATTATTCATTAATACCATTTTTTTCTGGCATTAAACAACTTTATTAAACAAAAAGAGAAGGGCACTTAACACGTGCTTTAAAAGAAGGTTTTTGTGTGAAAAGCAAAGGTGGTATATCTTGGGGCTAAAATGTGCTTCTTGTTTTTCCACATGCTGAAAAAAAATAGACATGGTACTCCTGGCAATTTAGCAAAAGACCAGCTAGGCCATCCACAAGTTTTTGGTTTAGCATCATCTCCATCTGTATTCTGTTACACAAATGCTATACCTTCCTTTATCCCCAGTTTACAGCACAGATAGACACTTACTGCTGAGGGGCTACATGGGCATGCTCACAAGCTAGCTTGCCTCATGGAAACTTGTTCAGGTAGCTCTTAGCCCAGCTGGATGAGGCTCCATTTGCAAAATGGAGTAAAGACCCAGATAAATCAAAAAAAAATTGAACTTTATGTAGTCTTTGTTATAACCATTGTTTAACCACGCTGCTTGGAAAACAGTTGAAGCATTAAAAAACTGGAGGGGGTGAACAAGAAACAATACAACAATCTGTTTCTATCATAAAGCATAAATGTGCTTTGGGCTGATTCCATTCAGAGTATACAGATATTTTCAAAGAATTTAGGACACAAAATCCCATTGAATCTCCTTGAGGGAATTAAAATCAATGGAAATTGGGCACCCTCATACTTTAAAAGGTCTATGCTTAATTCCTTTTAGGTTTTTTAAAAGATCTAAGTCTGAATTGCTTACTTTCTGGGTAAATGAGCGTTTTTGGCATCACCTTCTTCATACATTGTAAACAACATCTGATAAAATGTAAGAAAAAGTTGACAAGAGAACTGAAAACTGAAAGAACTCCAGGAAATTTTGGTTTTATTTTTGTCACGGAACTGAAAAGGTTTCTCTGAGAATTCTGCAAAAATCCTTGCACTTTCATAGATCTATTGCTCAATGTATGTTTTAGTCTCTTCTTCTCTCTACAGAATCAGTAGTAACTCAGAATTTTAATATGAAACACTAAAGAAAAATGTCTTTATATTTTACATCATTACTAATAAGCTTCTTCACATGGGAGAATATCATGGAAGAAAGCAAAATGTCTGGAAAAGACAATGTAAACATCCTTGTCCAGTACGGCCAAGATACCCTAAACAAATTTGAGATGCCAAGGACCAAATTTGTCACTGATTTGGTACACCATGGACAATTTTTTGCCATTATTGAACAATGATAACACTTTCTTTTTTCTCATGCTGTGTAGCATGATGTAACTAAAAAACTTGCAATAATTTTTTAATGATAATAATTTATAGAATTAAATATTATTATTTGGCTAGTTATAAATTTGGATGGCAGTTGAAAGAGGAACTCAGGTAGAAATGATGCAGAAAATGTGTTTTCAGCAGAAAATGATGCAGAAAATGTGTTTTCAGCAGAGATTTGAAGCAAAATAGATAGGTGAGAAAGTGGGGGGGGGGGGGGGGGGAGGCAAAGCTGTGTCAGGAACAGGACTTCTCACAGACAGGGATAAAATAGTGCTAAGAAAAAGGCCTGTGCAAACTACATGAGAGAGAGAGAGAGAGATATAGAGAGAGATATAGAGAGAAAGAAAGAAAGAAAGAAAGAAAGAAAGAAAGAAAGAAAGAAAGAAAGAAAGAAAGAAAGAAAGAAAGAAAGAAAGAAAGAAAGAACCCCATCAAGCACAATAAACTATTTCTTCATTGTGCTGATGGAAGGCATACTCATATATGAGGATTTCGGCAACAGGGCAGAGGGGTGGCCATGGTGCAGGTCACACATGTGGGTAGGACAGGAACAGTGAAGACACAAGTTGTGTATCAGTAAAATGTCTGAGCTCTGAAGGCCAAGAAGAATCGCATGAAGAATTACGTTCAAGTTGATTCTTCCCATGTCATAGACTTGTACAAAACCAGGCAGAAGAAAACTTCTGTCCTAAGGCTTTGTCACTCTTATCAAATTAGTCTCATCTGTTCTTAACATCCTTTGGTGTTCCCACAGGTTCCCCAGGCAAGAGGAGGCTCTGCATGTCTATCCTCACTATTTGCAACTTGTTTTTCCAGCATTTAACTTAAATTCACATCTTAAGCTCCTTACCTCTTGTCTATCCTCACAAACACAATCTAATCCCCTCATCTCTGCATTTACCTTTTATATATCCTTAAAGACTAGTTTGTCTCCTAAGTCTTCTCCTCTCCTGATTAAGTAACAACACTGCTTTCAATCATTTCTTGTAAAAGACATTTTTTCAGGAGTCTGATCCATCTTGCTGAATTTTGTCCACTGACTCCACATCTTTCTTGAAGTCCACTGCCAGGGAATATACTCCACCAGAAGCCTTTACAATGAATACAAAGTAAAAGATCTCAGTGTTTCACTGCTATTATTAGTAGTATTATTAGTTTGTTTGCTTATTATGACATGATTATACACACCTGTCAAGTGGTCATAGAAATGAGTTATTCAAAATAATCACTTTTTAAAAAGAGAGAAAATCTAACTTTGGATATGAAAAAAAAAAAAAACCAAAACTCTAGCAATTATTATTATTATTCAGAGGCAGAAGTGCCTTTTCTGTCCTCTGGCAGAAAAGATGATCCTGAAGCACCTAAAATAAGTGGCTGCAAAAAGTGGAATTGTCAGCTGTCTGAATCAAGAACATTAAATATCATCCATTTTATGCTATCAGAGCCTAGCCTATCTAGGCAGAGCTACACTCTTTGCAGACCACACTCTCTAAGCAGTTGAAGAGCACCTGCCAGTCTAGTCTCCTCTGAAACTCCTCCAGAATGAACACCAAAGCATGGTGAGTGAGCACAGTGAAGAGATTTGCTTGGAAAGCTGTGGCACTGTTGATCTGAGCTAAAATGCAGGTGCAGGTACTGATGTAGGTGTGGGGCGTAGGTGTAGGCACCCTCTATGTTTAACTCGTCTGATCACTAGAACTGGCTTGTGACCATTAGCTTTGAACTTTCATGAGTGACTTGGTATTAATGAACAGACATTTTGATTACTCCTAACCATATGGAACTCAGAAAGTGGCCATTCTTACAGAAAAGCAAGCCACTGTTCATAAAAAAGTAAAGGCCATGAATTTATGTCCAGAAAGACAGAAAAACTTTTTGCATTATGGGCCTTCATTCCCTATGTGTTTGTAGTCAATTAAAAAGTCAGAAGGCAAACAGCACAGACTTATGCCTAGCTTTTCTTCAGAGGAGAATGGCCTAGACATTTAACTCAGATCTTCTTTTTAGCCTCCTTGTGTGCACTTACAAATCCTGAATGCCTGCCAAGGGTTTTCAAACCGCAATCTTATCCAGTGAAATCGAACACCTTGTCTTTGAAATTGCATGGATTTTTTGAGACCTGTCTAGCACCCATGACTAGCAAAACAACCTTTTGTGGTTTATGGTTATGAATCATCCTTGAATAAAACTAGATTAGTCATTTATTTAATTTATTTTTTTAATTCCAGGAAAAAATCCTCTATGCCTGCTGGACAGCCATAAGAAGTGAAACAAGATGATCGTTGTCAGTGTAAAATTTCAATTGAATATAAATGTAAAAATCTTCAGAGATCACTCTCCCTCTGAAAGGATCTCTTGGATAAAAAGCTTTATGATCTACTCCAAGAATATCCAATCTAATTTACCTTTCCACAGTGAGGATCCTTTTGCAAAACAGTCTCCTACCCACTAAATTTGAGGGCACTCAAGGCTTCGCTCTTTGGCTGTTCACTGGGTAGCAGAGAAGGTGAATGAATAGATCAGAAGGTAAGCAATTGAGAGCAGCCTAGGACATGAGGACATCCGTTAAGAATTCCTGACCTTTGTCCAGGGACCAGTGACATTTTAAGAGCTTGTGAATATAAAGAAGCCTGTAGTAGAAGACACCAAAAAGCAAGGCTCACCTTTCCTAACAGTGAACTGTAAAACCACACTATTCAGTCTGTAGAAGGTAGTGACACAGCAGCATTAAGGTCCATTTCTTCAGAAAAAGAAATGATGAGCACTGCTCAGGTCCTTTGAAGATAAACTATAGGTGATTGCTCAAACAGGAAAACTTGGACCCTGGACAGCCTGCAGTCTCCAGCCATATCATCTCTGATTTCATCATGGGAGGGACGGGAAGCTTACACATCCACCTTACTTGATGAGCTTTAGGCAGTAGCTCCTTGTGCTTGAGAGGTATTTAGGTGCCCTTTCTGGAACATTAAATCCTTCCCAGAAACTCTGCAGTGAGATTAATTCTCGCCTTCACATCCCCAGACAGGGACTAGTCATCTAGCACCCAGGGACTAGCATGTAGCCACTCAAACCTTTCTTTTTTTGTTCTTAGACTTCCTTGTCTGCTGCTCTGATTGTGCTTCCCAGGCTGCATTACTACTGCAAGGCTAACAGGATTAAAAAGCACCAAAAAAAAAAAAGTCATTAAAGCACATGAAAATAGCTTGGATTACAAATGGAGTGCGTGCAGGTTAGATAAATTTTATCTAGTCTCTTAGTAAATCAGAATAGGCTGCCTTTTACACTTTTCTTTACAGATAAACATAGTAAAGACCCCATCAACATCTCCTCAGAACTGCCACTGACAGTTGTGCAAGGTCTAGATCTGCTGCTCCTGCAAGAGCAACCCCAGTATCCTAAAGCACAAAGACTGGGTTTTGCTTTAAAAATAATAGCACGTGAAATCACTCGGGGGGGGGGGAGGGGGGAAGGGTGGAGGGAAGGAAAAAAAACCCCAGACCATATTATACTCCTGCCGAAAAAATAAAAATAAATAAAAAAAAAAAAAAAAAAAGTACAGGACTTTTCTAAGCTTCCCAAACTAGTAAAAACTTTGTTAATTCTCTTTTAACTTAAAATAGCAACCCAAATAAACCAATGTTTTCATTATAAAAAGTTTACTCTCCAGCTGAGTGTTTGAGTGCCAAGTTCCATCCAGAATCACACTTTCACAGCCAAATTAGAAACTATAAACTTAGAAACCAGTGTTTTATGATAGAATCCTTTGCCAGGCACTTCATTAGAGCTTGGGCTACCAGCTGCTCTAATAATAAGCGAATGTTATTGAAAAATAATAATTCCGAACATTTGGAAGCCCTCTGTAAAAGCAAATGAATGAATTTAGTGTGTTACGCACAATAAAGAACTCATGGGTTAAAACTCTCTCTCACTACAGGTGTACTCGACTTCGCACAGAGAGAAAAGCCTTTGGAACTCTGACGGATCTGCCAAAATCCATCCAGTCAGGAAAGTTAGCCTGTTAACTAGTTTGCGTGTTTAAAATACGAGAGTGCCCGGCAACTTTGGACCGCTAAAAGTGGTGCGGGATAGGTGGCTGATGCCCTCAGCAAAGAAAATGGTCAGCTTCCGAAGTCAGCGCATGGAAACGCTCCGGTGCACAAAGGCAGCCCTGCAAACGCGGTGTGACTCTGCAAAGCTCGGGGAGCGATGGGGCTGGGGAGCCCTGAGCCAGCTTTTCAGGCGGGAGGCACGGCGAGGCGGAGATCGCTATCGGGCTAACCACTATTCTTCGCCTACTTTTTATCTCTTTTGACTCGTCACTTGATTATTAGGCTCAAATAAAAATTAGGAGGAAAGGAGCTCACTTCCTCGAAACTCACTTTAGAAACAAGAGCAGCCTCCTAAAGCTGCGTGCACCAGAGATGAGGTGCTGCTTGAGAAGAACACGAGAAACCGGACAGTATTTGGAGTGGGACGTACTTGCTTACAGGAGATGTAAGCAGCGTCGCAGAATTAACATATGGGTATCGAGAAGATAGCCTAAACTCCACTTTAATATTTTTTAAAGCGCTTTGATCTCCCTTGGTGGAATACAGCCCCGCATTCTGGAAATTCTTGTTTAGCCTCCATGTGATAATGAATCTGCTCGGGCTTTTTTTGTTCGGGGTTTTTTTTTCGTTGTTGTTGTTGGAGGTTTTTTGTTGTTGCTGTTGTTTTCTCCGCCGATAGCAGGAGGAAAGATTGCGCCCTTGAATTTGCATGCGTCAGGAATTGACAGGTCAAAAGCAAGTAAATCACATTATACACGATTGTGTTGTTATTGTATCGATAACAGCACATTATCAGAACAATTAACGCACTCGCACAACTACGGGGAGATCACAGTAGTGGTTTAACAAAAATCCAGATAAGTAACTAAAGTCCGATAAAGCCTTCCCTTGTGTTTGGGGATTTGAAGGCTCTCGGAGACACTCTTTTCTTTCTCGGTGTGCGTGCGCGCTTGTGCACACAGCGTCTCCGCGGCTGCGGATCCCACCGCGGGGAGAACAGCTTCCCCCACCCCCCGTCCTGGCTGCCTCAAACCGCCTGGGACCCTCCGGTCGCTCCTAACCTGAGTCCAAGCTTGCTCCAAGCTGAACTGATACGAGTTTCCATCACTTTGTGCAAAGCCTCTGAAAGGCAGACCTTCTGTAACTCCAGGCATCGCTGAAATAACCGTGTGTGTGTGTGTTTTAGTAGGTGAGGGGCGGCGGGGGGGGGAAGCACTTTGGAAGCGACACCTTCGAATATAGTATTTCATTTGCAACTAGAAAAATATACCATTGAACCATTTACAGATTTCAGGCTGTGAAGGATTCATGTACAATAATTTATGACCAATAAATTCTATTACCGTTTTCACTATATCGAGGACTGAACGCAGTCAGAAACATGCGCAGATGAAGTCATGGGTTTGCAAATGGCAACATTCTTGGAAGACTGTAGACCGTGAGTTGAGGCGTCTTCTCTGCGGGAAGTTACGCAAGTGCTTCTTTTTAAGATCAGTTCACGTGTGCGAGACTCTGTGGGACCTGCGAGATGGTGGTTGCGCTTTCTTCAGACAACTGCGGAGCAAATGGTGACCACCCACCCTCGGAACCTCCCCGGAGCCTGGGCCGACACCCGTGGAGCCCTTCCCCACGCAGTTTCTGTGGGAGAGCTGCCCGGGCTGCCTGCAACTTGGCCATTTGCGTACGTGCGGATCCGGAGCTGCAGTCCAGCAGGTTCCAGCAGCCGCAGCAGCTTTGGTCTGGCGAGACCCGCGGACTGACGCACAGGCAGAGAGTTCGTGGTGGGGGTATTCACCTGTGCAGGTACTGCCACGTTACCCATGTGCCTGCCTTGAGTGCCTCACGCGGTTCTGCCGCGACACCGTCGCCGTCCCCTCTACACCGCACCTTGCGGTGGGAGCGGGGTCGTCAGGGCAGCGGCGTGGCTGGCGTGAAGAGCGGGGAAAGAGCCTCGCTGGAGCCGAGCCCGCTCCGGGGCTGAGCCCGAGCACTCAGCTGCTCCCCGTGGTCTGGGGGCGTTGTCGGGAGCCGGGAGCAGGGGGGACCGTCAGTGGTGGTAACAGAGAGTCGCTGCTGCTGCTTCTTCTCCCCATCCCCCCGCCCCCCATCATCCTCCAGTAGACGTTATTGGTTCTCACCCTGCTCAAGGTAGCGGCTGGGGACGTACAAACCGCGCTCTCGCCTTCCCCTGAACCGAGTCCGGGCGGTTTCCCACTGGCATCCACGATGCGAGGGGAAGTCGATCCAGCGGGCAGCCGACCTGTGCGGAGAGAGCCAGGGGATTAGTCCTCGCCTCTCAGAAGTCAAACACAATAATGTAACGTGTGAACGAGCGAAATAGGAGATCGCTTCCCTGATCAAACAAGAGGATTTTAGGCAGTTGAAAAACCCGGCTGCTCATCTCAAAGCGGGAAATTGCTGGCCGATGGGTTGATAACCTGACCTCCAGGGCAGAGGTACCTGCACCGGGTTCAGTACCTCATGGTAGGGCTTCCACCTTCGACAAATAAACCATTTCCCCGCTAAACCCAAACGCCAGCCAATGCCAGCAGATATCTTAATCTCTCCGCTTTTGACAACCGATGGGAACTTTTTTTTTTTTCCATGGCTTAAATAGATCGTAGGAGGTCAGGCATTGGCAAGGTGGCTTTGGAGACTGGGAGAATTACGTTTAAGTAGTAGCAAGTGGGTCGTAAAACACGAAGCGGGAGAAGGTGAGGTTTATAGCGGAGGTGTTCGGTATTTCACAGAGCACTGCGGCCGGGACACGCTGCCGCGGGACCGAGCAGGCTCACGGGCAGCGAGGGGGCCGGAGGCTACCAGCCGGTCGGTGGCCAGCGTTGGGTTTCTCTGCCAACATCTCGACATCCCCGGAGCTGCGGGAGGCAGGGGTGCGGGTGGCGGAGGGTCCGGCGAGGGGCTGCCAACCCAACTCTTTTATCGCCCCCGGCAACTCCGGATCTGGCTTTTCCTTAAAAGCCGTCGGGCGGCGGGGCTGTCCCGGGCAGAGCCCAGCCTGCTGCCAGCACGGGAAAGAGTTAATGGTTCATTGGAGTCGGCACTTCCACATACCACAGGGGTAAGTCAAAACCGACCCGCCGAAGTACAAACAAGGCGAGCAAGTTCACCCTGACTGACAGGCAGTAGGTGAGGAATACCGTCGGACTGCTCGGGCTGCGGGGACTGCGAAGCGGCGTAACGAGCGGCCAAGGAAACAGGCGGGGGTTTCCTCGGGGTGCCGCTGTCCGCGCCGGGGACGCGGGGGATGGTCTCCGAGGCGGCGGGCTCACCCCGGCGGCCCGCCCGCTGCTCCGTCCCTCAGCAGGGGAAGCCCCAAAACGCTCACAAAGTCACGGCTGACGCCGGACGAGCGCACGCACCAGCCCCTCCACACCGGGGCCGGGGCAGCGCCGGGCACCGGCGGCGGACGGGGCGGCACAGGCCGCAGCGCGCACGCGCCGCCTCCGCCCCCTCCCCGACCCGCCGGGACGCGAGGGGAGGGGCGGGGAAAGCGCGGCACCCGCCCCTGCCTGCCCGCGGCGCGCGGCGCGGGCAGGCCGCATGCGAACTTATACGGCGGCGCGGCGCGGGGGCATGCAGAGCGCGCGCGTTACCTGCCGCCGCGCCGACGGGGCGAGAGGAGGGGGCGACTGCGCCGGCTGCAAACCCCACCGCGGACTTTATAACCGGGTCGGCTGCCCGCCGCGCGCAGACCGCCGAGCATTTTAATTAGAACCCCCTCCCTCTCGTCCGCCTCCTCCTCCGCCACCGCCTCCTCCTCCTCCTCCCTCCGCCCCCCGCCGCTCCCGCCCGCCCCGCCGCCCCTCCGAGTCGGCGGCCAAGAAAACCCAGAGAGACCTGGCGGCTGCCGGAGAAGGGGGAGCGGCGCGGCAGGCGGAGCGCCCCGCAGCCCGCCCGAAACTTGGAGAAGTTTGTCCAGCGGCG
This sequence comes from Todiramphus chloris collaris, assembly GCA_025345505.1. Taxonomy (NCBI): domain Eukaryota; kingdom Metazoa; phylum Chordata; class Aves; order Coraciiformes; family Alcedinidae; genus Todiramphus; species Todiramphus chloris. Next base: position 17,732,981 of record JANVCC010000021.1, read on the forward strand.
GGAACCAGGAGGCCGCGGCGTCCGGCGGCCGCCTGCAAACGGCGGCCGGCGAGTATGTGCGAGGAGCGACCGGCTCGCCGCGCCCCCGCGGGCGGAGCGGGGCGACTGTGAGCGGGGCGGCCCGCGCCCCCGGGGCCTCCTCGCAACGCCTGAGCCGCTGCGGACCCCGTCCCGCCCGGCCCCGCACCGCGCCGCGCCGCGGCGGGCTGCCCTCCGAGCACCGTGGGCGGCGATGGCACCGGACGGGCTCTGACCGCCGCCCCGTCCGGGGCTCGCCGTCGCACCGGAAACCGTCGAGGAACATCGCGCCTGGAGCGAAGCGAGGACCCCCCTAGCCCCGCGCCGCTCTCTTGCCGCCGGCTCCCGCCCTCGCCGTCGAGAATTCCCTGCGGTCCCGCCTGGACTCCGGCCGCTGCTGTTCGCGGGGAGCCCCGAGGAAGAGCCCTGGCCCGGAGATCGGCGGCGCGGAAAGAGCCTCCGCGACCCAGGCGGGGAGAGGCGCCCGTCCCACCCGCGCTGCCCGCCGCAGCGCCCTGACGGGAAGGGGCCGCCGCCACTCGGCAGCGCCCCGCGCCCGGAGCCGGGCCGCCGGGGGCCGCCGCCCCGCACACGCCGGAGCCGCCGCGCCGGGATTGCTTTTGGAGGAGCGAAGCGCGGCGGGGACGAGGAGGAGGCGGCGGGAGAAGCTCCTGGAGGAGGCGGCCGCCAGTGCGGGGCGGGCGGCGGCTCGCCGGTGCGGCGGGGGGACACCATGTCCAAGCCGGTGGACCACGTCAAGAGGCCGATGAACGCCTTCATGGTGTGGTCGCGGGCGCAGCGGCGGAAGATGGCCCAGGAGAACCCCAAGATGCACAACTCGGAGATTAGCAAGCGCCTGGGCGCTGAGTGGAAGCTGCTGACCGAGTCGGAGAAGCGGCCCTTCATCGACGAGGCCAAGCGGCTGCGGGCCATGCACATGAAGGAGCACCCCGACTACAAGTACCGGCCCCGGCGGAAGCCCAAGACGCTGCTCAAGAAGGACAAGTTCGCCTTCCCCGTGCCCTACGGGCTGGGCGGCGTGGCGGACCACGAGCACCCGCACGGGCTGAAGGCGGGCGGGCTGCACGGCGGGGCGGCCGGCGGGCTGGTTCCCGAGTCGCTGCTGGCCAACCCCGAGAAGGCGGCGGCCGCCGCCGCTGCCGCTGCCGCCCGCGTCTTCTTCCCCCAGTCGGCCGCCGCCGCGGCCGCCGCCGCCGCCGCTGCCGCCGCCAGCAGCCCCTACTCCCTGCTGGACCTGGGCTCTAAAATGGCCGAGATCTCCTCCTCCTCTTCTTCCTCGGGCTCGGGTCTGCCCTACGCCTCCTCGCTGGGCTACCCCGGCGCCGGCGGGGCGGGCGCCTTCCACGGGGCCGCCGCTGCCGCCGCCGCCGCCGCGGCCGCCGCCGGGGGGCACACGCACTCGCACCCGTCGCCCGGTAACCCGGGTTACATGATACCCTGCAACTGCAGCGCCTGGCCCGGCCCGGGGCTGCAGCCGCCGCTGGCTTACATCCTTCTGCCGGGCATGGGCAAGCCCCAGCTGGACCCTTACCCCGCAGCCTACGCCGCGGCCCTATGACCCGCGGCCGGAGGATGCCCGCGCAGAGCCCCGGCGCCCGCCTAGATGGCTGCCGGTGCATACGTGCGGCCGGGGAAGGGGGCAAGCCGCCGCCGGGGCGGGGGAACGCCGGGGCCGCCGCCGACCTGTTGCACGTCGCCGGCAGAGGGGCACATCCCCGCCCGCCGCCCCGCCTAGAGCTTGTGTGTGTTGCATGCGGTCTTTGCAGATAGCCGAGCTGAAAAAGAAGAAAAACAAAAAAAGGAAGAAAAAAAAAAAAAAACCCAAACCCGAGACAGTAACCGACCCGCCCTGCCCCCAAGAGTGCTTATTCGGGACAGACACGGGGATCTCCGTCCCTTCCCGGCTCTTCCTTCGGCCACCGGCTTTCCCCTCTCGCCGCTCCCTTACGCGGTGCTGGACTCGGAAAAGTCCCGCTGCAGCCCCGCCGCCGCCGAAAAGTGGAGGAAGGGGGAAAAGGGTGGGAGGGCCAGGCCAGGGCAGGGCGAGGCGCGTCTCCAGTAACGGAGAGAGCCGCCGTGTACTTGGTTCGTAGCCCCCCGTGGGCCAGCCGGAGCAGGATCCACGCAAAGGAGGGTTCGGCTGTGCGGGGTGGTGCCTTGCCCCCTCCGCGTCCTGTCCCGCGTGGGTGTCTGCCGCCCGCAGCTGCGGGACGCTGACAGGCGCGGGTGGAGATTTCCACGAGAGGAAAGACGCGTGACCGTCGGTCCCCGTGTGTCCGTCCGTCCCTCCCCCCCCCCCCGTAATTAAGTCTCACACTCAGACTGTAAATTTGTATATCTCTGTGGAAACGTTAGGTCTCGGATTGAAAACTCTTGTTACTTACTTCGCCCACGGTCGATTCAGTTTTAACCTGAAAGGAAAAAAAAAAAAAAAAAAGGAAAAAAAAAAAAAAGAAAGAATGCCTTTCAAAGGGAATAAAAATATTGCGGGACCGCTCGGGAATCGCAATATTATCTAAGGTTAAATCAGACTTTTTTTGTCTGAGTGCTAATTATCTATTTATTATTTAGCTGAACTGAAACAGAGCTTTGCTTTGACAGAAGAGTATTCTCATTTAAAAGAAAATCCATCTCCCCCGCCACCATGAAGTGTTTCACATGTGTTTTGGAGTACCCTACCTGTTTAGGTTATTTTAGAGCGACTGCAATTCATTTGCAAATGGCGATTAAAAAAACAAATCAAAACAAACAACAACA
>JANVCC010000021.1:17739886-17750370 GCA_025345505.1 Todiramphus chloris collaris
TCCATCCATCCATCCATCCATCCATCCATCCATCCATCCATCCATCCTCCGGCATGACGCCCTCACTCCCCTCACCACCTAGGCAGGAAAAGGTGCAGAGACAGCCACCGGCGCACGGGGAGCCCTGAAACCAAAGCAATTAGCGGTGAGGCTGGCCTCTGCCCAGTGCGAGACCTGTTGTCTCTCTATCTGCTGACCGGAGGCTGTTATCGGGGCTCCCTCAAACTCCCGCCTGACTCAGGAAGAAGCTGACACTTCAGAGTGGGAAGGAGGCGGCTGTGCCGCGCCTGAGAGAGCGATCGATGGCAATTTTCTAATTTCTCCTTCGCAGCTCTTGCCCCTTTCCCTTTTTGGATGTGCTGACTTCAAGAATGTGAGCCGCAGCTTCCCCGGGTTGTCAGTCATTGCCTCCCGCTCGCAAAGAGGGGCCGGGGCCGGGGTGGGGAGGGCTGGCTGCTCCTCTCCCCGAAGATCCTTCATCCCTCTAAGATACCTGTTCCGATTCCCGGTACTAGAAAATTTAGGCAAACCGGAGAAGTGAAGGTACTAATTGTAAACACCTCGTTGCTTTTTTTGAATGCATTTATTATCATACTAGCAAGGGAGTATGAAACATACGGTATATTACTCATCCTATGCCTCCAGGCAGAGAATTCTCCTATTGAAATCAACCAGTATAACCAGATTTCTTATGGGAAATTACAGAGGACATCTTAAAACTCTTCTCACGGAAATATATTACTGGAATGTCAATTCCGATCCAGTATTTCCCTTTTCTCCCCCCCCTCCCCCAAAAATTAAAAAAAGTAATTAGCCATTTACAGCTGAACCTTTGAGATCCTGAAGGCGCTGGTAAAACACACAACCTGGCACGGACCCCCTACAGCCGGACCCTCCGATCTCCGAGCCCCCCCAGCAGCCCCAGGAAAGCAGCTTGGGCCGTGGAGGGGGGGTGGCCGTGGGCAACCAGCGCCGGGGACGCCCTCGCCCCCCGACGACCGTCGGGAGCGAGGGTGTCCTCAGCGGTGGCTGCCCGCGGGCCCTCGCTCATCCCCGTCAAGGGGGCCGCTTCCCTGCCGGTTCCCACCTGCTCGTAGGAGCGTTGGGCGCCCGCGATAAGGAGATAAAAGGGTGTTTGCTGTTGCTGGTGGGGGTAAAATGGTAGCAGCCCGCTAAATACCATCAAACAGCGCGGGGAGGGTGAAACAACACCATCCCCACTCGCGCAGTCCTATCGATGGTATCCACACGGAGAAGAGGGGAAAAAAAAAAAAAAAAAAAAGGCTATTACCGCAGAAAAAGGATCTCTGGAAAAGAAGAATATGTACCGGGATTGTTCAAATTTTAATAAGTTTTGGGACTAATTCCAAAACCAGCAATGATTCCTGATCAAATTATTCCCCTGGAAATGCTTCTACACGTTCTTTTTATTAAGATTTCTTTGGCTGCCAGAAATGAAATATGAGACGTACAAGATAGAAAGTAAAGGAAGGCCAGAGCGAATTCTTATAAGCTGGTTTGGATTTTTTTTTTTTTTTTTTTTTTTGGAGGAGTGGAGGGGAAGGAGGCGGCAGCGGAGGCTGGAGCCAGGTAAATGACAAGTTACCTAACCCAGCTCTCTTCCAGGTTCCCTACCATATGAATCCATCCTCCTGGCCTTGACAGCGAGGCGGCTTTCTAGCACATCCCAGACTTTGACTCGAGGAATTTGATTCTCCCGCTTTTGCTCAGGGGCTGAAAGACGGGCTCGGTGCACTTCTTGGGATCTCTTTTCTCATCGGTAGAGTCAGAGACCAAAGTAGTCACCGGGCCTTTGTTTAGATGCTACAGCCTGTGTTTCTCCTGTGCGATGATGGAGAATGACTTCCCTGGGCTCTGTGGGATAAGCCACCTTCACTCTGCTGGTTGTAGGGTATTTTTGACATGCGTGGGCAGTAACTGTTCATCCCGAGTGCAGGAGAGCTTCCATAAGGGCTGCTCATTTATTTCGGACTGAGGAAAACCTTACCTCTCTGGAAAATAAATAAATAAATACATAAATAAAGTGTCTATTAACTGTTTATTAATGCGTCTTAATAACCCAAATTATCTCTGTAGCATAGAGCTTGTGAGTAAGAACCATTAAATCTGTTCATGTTTTAAGAGGGATCAGCTTGAACAGAAATCAATTAGCACCGCAGACAAAACCAAGCCCTTCTTAAGACAAGTGACACCGCATTTTCAACATACTTTGGGAGTTAATCGGTAGCGCCGATCCTGTTTCTTCCTATATGCAAACATTTCAGCATGACGAGGCGCAGATACCCGTCAGCTGTCTCACGTTCGACAAAGTCCCCATCACCAGGAGGGGATACCACTCCTTGCCCTCCAGTTTTCACACCTGCTGAGGAAATCCCACGCAATCCCTTGCCACAAGTTGGGGCGATCAGCAGAGTTGAAACCCGTCCGCATCCTGCCCGTGCTCCGGGTGGGTGTCACGGAGGGAGGCGACCCCACCCGTGGCTGCCCTCCCTGCCGGGGCTGGGCACGGCCTCGGGGACCCTCCCGGCGCACCTCGCTGCTGTTCCCGGAACCGTTTAGTTCGTGAGCAGGTGAAATAGCCCCGCGGCACGGTAGGGCCGGGAGCATCACCCTCTGCCCTTCCTCGGGTAGCCTGGCGGGGTGGCTGGGGGCCGGTCTCCCGCCCAGACGGGGCTGGCAGGCGGACCTACACTGCCCCCCCCTTCAGCCTTCCGCGGCTCTGTCAGAGCGGCTGCCCGGGCTGCGGCAGGCCGAGTGCGTGTGTCCCCCCCGACGCCCCCGTGCTACTGCTCGCCCTCGTGTAACAACTCCCCCCCCCACCCCGACCTCCCGCAGCGGCTGCCGCCGGTAGCGCTGCCGGCCGCGCATCACCCCCGACGCGGCCCGACGCTGTGCCAGCACCCCGGCGCGTCCCCCTCTCTCCCCCGTGTCCCCTCTCCCGTGCTTCCCCAGTGCTTTCTCGGTGCCTCTCTGCCAGCCCGGTCCCGCGAGGGCCCCCCCGAGGACAGAGAGTGGGGACCCGATAATTGAGGGGTGCATCAGGGACTGCCGAGGACAGAACTCCGGGGGTCTTTGCTGCGCTCCACGCGCTGTGGGCACCGCCGGAGGTCTCGTCTCGGGGGTGAGTTCAGAATCGCGGGGTCCCGCCTTCCCGGCGCCGTGCTGTGCTCCCCCTAACCCCGGGGGTGCCGCGCTGCGCCCAGCTGCAATGGACTGAACTCCCTGTCCTTCGGGAGCTACAGACAGGATGGGTTTGATTTATTTTCTCAGAAAAAAAAAAAAAAAAAAAAAAAACAGCCCCGTAAGGGAGGACACACCTGTGGGCTCGCTCCCCCTCGGGACCTGTTGACGATTGTGGTAGCCTAAAACCAGAGGAGTGGGTCAGGAAAACCCCGCTACGACAGCCTGGCCGCGGCTCCCCGGACCCGCTAGGGCTCCCTGAAGACCACCGGCAGTCTCTAGCTTGCCTAAAGGCATCTGGGACCCCAAATCAGGCAATCTCAGGGCGTACGCCCGTGTGTTTCCCGCCTTTGCTCCTGCCTGTAAGAGTACCTCTCGCTCAGGAGATGGGTCTCCAACCTAGGAAGGATGTTTACCTCCTGCTCTCCATCTGACCTACCCGGCGATGGGGTGGTGGACATGCACTTTGTGGGATGGAGGGTGAGATTCGTAGAGGCAGAAGATGGAAAAGCTTAGACAATAAAGGAATTTAAGACATTCCTGCTGCAAGGGTTGGAAGCGTTTCTTGGGGTTCTGCTCTGTGCGTGCTTTACTTAGATACTTATGGGGTAAAAACCAGACGTTGTTCAGCATGCAGAACTCCAGTGGAAACTTCAGATCTGAGTGAAATAAATAATTTCAGGCTCTGATGCTCAGCTTCAAAAAGATGCCTATCTACAACCTAGGGACAGCTACAGGAGACGAACATTAGATACATCTTTCTCTTGGGAGCCTCCTTTGCAAATCCCAGTGTGGGCATTCAGCATGGTTTGTGCAAGCGCATGGTCAGCCCCGTGCAACTCCATTTCCAGTTTTGGCCCCTGACTCGTGTACTGCTGAGGCCAGTTCTTGAACGTGTGTTCTGGGGTGCCACTAGGCAATGACATTTCATTAAAACCTGCGGTAATTGCCCAAGTCCGGCTGGTGGCTGAGCTACGGTCATTTCTTGACCATCCTTTCTTGACCTTGTTACTGTAATTACTGAAGAATAAAAGTATGTCTGAAATTTAGTTTTATGGCCTGAATATTCTGCATACAGGATAACTAATAGTTGCTCTAGCACCTGATCAGCTAAATTTAACAATTAACAAGCCAGGAATCGAAATAGCTCAGGAAGCAGTATTGCCGGCCATTATTCACTGAAACATTTTGTGTAAACGATGTCCATTCGCACATATCTGCACAAACCAAACTATATTGTTATATCCAGATCCTTTTATTAAAAATCAACAATATTATCGTTGATATTTTAGTTTATTTTGAACATAATCTCAGCAATTTAAATAGAAAACAGCCTCCCCCATGTCCCAAATTTAAAAGCAGTCGGAAAGCATCTGCACCAAGTTTATATTGGCCACAGACAAAAGACACTGGGGAAAAATCGAAACCACACTAAGGAAAATATCTCTGACCCAGATCACTAAGACCAGGCTTTTACTCAAGTTGGGTTTTTTGTGTTTTTTTCCCGTTGATGCTTTGCAATAAATTAATTAGTTTCTGGGCTCCACACTCTTCAGAGGGCCATAAATCGTGATGAAAACATGCTCCCTCTTGAAGTTGCACCTGGATCACTTATAGGAATATTTTTTTAAATTCATGAAAAAGTTTCTTTCTGCTTAATAAAGCGAAAAGTTGAAGAGGATAGCTGATTACATGAAAATTTAGTTTTTCATTTACACCTCCTAAGTATTCTTGAGAGTGCTCTCTTTCTGACATGAGTTAATGACAAACCTAGTTCCTCAATGACCAACTAGGACATACTATTTAAAGATTACGGATCAAAACAATTGCTGAAGATGTATTTGCAATATTTTTGTTGTTTTTATTTACTTGCTCTGAAATCCTCAACAGCAAATAAGATGTACCCAAGGCAAGTTCATTCTAAATGAACAAAGTATTTTATGTCTGGCTCATAATGAAGAAAAAGATATTTCTCTTTTGAAGGATTCATGTACAAGATGGTGAGGTTTTAGAGAAAGGGTGCTCTTTATGAGGCATTGATTTGTAGGTATTTCTTCCATATGACTGATTTAAGTGTTTGTCACTCTCGAAAACCTACACTTGAAAGAATTGGAAGGAGAGGAGTTAAGTCACCTATTAAAATGTTTATTTATGATCAGCTGTGTAGAAATAATGATAACCTCAGAGCAAGTCCACCTTAGCCAGGTATTATAATACTTCTGACAAGTATGCCTGTCACCTGGGAGCACACCACAGAGCCCCGATAGAGCTGAACATCGAGTAGCAAAACAATACTGGTTGCAGCTGCAAGATGAGCCAATATCCCACTTTGTTGAACACCTCCTGTTGATGGTGGAAGATATTCTGATCAGCCTCCTCCCTTGGACATGCCACCTGTGCTTGCTCTCTCGAGGGTTTCCACCTAGCTCTTTCAAGTTCTGGCTCATGGTTTGTTCTCATTCTCTTCAAACTCTCAGCTGGCTCTGACATCTGTAGCCACACTCTTTACTGTTCATTTCTTTCTAGTTTTTTTTTTTTTTTTTTTTTTTTTGAGGCCATCTTTTTCAGATTAATTTCTTCTAGCATAGGGATGCAGCAAATCCCTCATGCTGCTCACACTGTCTTTTAGCTAAGTCCCAAAGTCTTGTGTCTTTCACCTTCTCTTTCACTTACCTTCCTTTCCCTGTTGACTGTAGAGAACATGGCTTCATCTATCACTTTGACTTTGACAGCACAGAATATCTCTCTTCATTCAAGTTCTGTCTTTGTAGCTATTTTCCAAATACGTTCTCTTCATGAGTTTTAACATACCAGCATTAAGTCACCATAGCTCAGAGTGAGCCCCCAGGTCCTTGGGCTTTCTTTCACTTTCTTCTCTTGCTTAATATTCCTACCAGCATCTCTGAGCCTTAACCTTCCTTTATTGCCCTTTAAACAAACCCCCCACTCAAGTCTTACATAATTTAGATTAATGTCAACTCCTTTGACAAATGTAGTTTGTACATCTTCTGTCTACCCTTTTATAACATCTCATGGGTCTTCTTCACACATGTGACCACCTCTGGATCTGCTTTCTTCTACTGTATCCTTTTTCTTCACACAGCTTTCAACAGTTTCAACACAACTGTTGTGCTAGCATTAACAACTGTGTCTTACCCCATCTTACTCCTTAACTACATAAAGTTCCAGTATTGATATATGTGCTTCTGCCTTTCTTGTGGTTTTGATACCATCTTCATCATCCATTGATTGAGCTTCCATCTCAGAAACCTCCAGTTTTGCCCAGTTGTGTTCTTCCTGTGAGATTAGTTGTACAGTATACTCCTAATCTTGCCTTAAATTTGACCTGTCTAATTGCACTAGTAAAATACTCAACAAAATCAAGGCATATGGAGGTCTGGATTGCTGCTTATTCTGATACAAGTGATAATTCTACTCTTTCCTCATCCTGTGTGCATGCTGGATTATCTATTGTCTTATATCATGTACTAGGCTTGCTCATTTTCCAGTCTCAGGAGTGTATCTCAGGTTGCATGCACAGAGAGCTGTCTGAAGAAAATAGTTTTCATTTGTCAAGACTTAAAGTACACATGCGCACATTTTATATATACCTTTAGTTTCAGTAAGAAATGCTTTTCCAAAGCCTGGACATTTTTAGAGTGATAAATTCCCTTTAGAACACTGAAATGTAGTGTTCCCAAATAAAATATGAACCTTACGTCTTGAAGTTGATGAGGTAATCACTGTTCTTTCATTGGTCTTCTTCAAGGCTCTGCCACCAGGCATCTGTGAAAGCTCCCAGAACATGTGTCTGTAAGACATTTCCAGCACCCAAACTGACCCAGGACTATGGATCCCAAGACATCACCCTAGAATTTGGGCTTTGAATCCCAGCCCTGCAGCAGGTGGTAGGGAAGCTCATAAAGACCATCTACAGGGAGCCTGGGTTCAGGGCAGTGTTTTCAAGGCTGAACTCCTGGACGGTCAACCAGAGGTAGCTTTCAGGGTTTCACACTGAGAAAAATTCTTCTTCAGGGTGCCACATAAGCTCTGTGAGGCAAACATTCATATTTGGTTTGAAGATACAGTACGAAATATTCTTGTGGCATGTTTGGACAGGGGGACCAGAAATGAGGTTCTGAGATGCAGTGTTGGCCACAGAGCATGAAAGATCCATTCCCATTATCAAGGGTAAGAGGTAATAGCTCCTTCCCAACTGAACTCAAGATTATTTTGAGTGGTTTCAAGGAATTCTGAACACAAAACTAAGTACCAGCTCAAGTCAAGGTTATTTTGCATCCAACTGTTTGGATATAAATGCTGGGATCAAGCATGAGCTTTAGGCATACTCAGGAAAGCAGTGAGACAAAAAGCTGAGGATGCATGAGATTACTCTGCTGAACCAACACACAAGAGAAATAGATCCAGCTCTGATATGAATGGCAGACCAGTAGTCACTGAGCTGTGCTCCTATCACATAGTTTGGGAATATGTACAGCATTGATGGCTACTGGTGGGGAAGGGGAGATAAAGCTCCCTTCAGCCCTTTATGAAATCCACACTCACGTAAGCAAATATTCCATCACTTTGACATCGTCATTTTACTTTCTCCCTCTGGTTTATCACAATTTACACCGCAGTGGTTCTGCAGGATTTATCCGTTTTCTACCTGTAGATTTTTATGAAATCTAAACAAAGACTCTCTAAATGGTAAGGGTCACAGTAGTGAGCTCTCATCATCATTCTGTTACTCAAAGGAGCAACATTCCCATGGAAGGCAGGGACCTCCAAGAAAACATGTGTGCAGCATACATGAAAGTTGGACTTACATACGTAAATAGTTACATATGTAAATATTTACATATGTAAGTGATTTTTCTTAATATGTTGGTGCAAATAGTATTATCCAACAAGGATATTAATCTCATGGATATTTCTAGGGTATGTTTGAATATACAGCAATACAAACCAAAATGCATAACTGTTGACATTACCTAAACATCATATCTGAGGACTGAACAGATTTTTTTCCTTTTACTTTGTATTCTTTACTCCTATCCATTTACTTGATTAATTTGTTGTTATTTCTATCCCTCTCATTTGCATTGCTATTATTTTTAGGAATCACAATCATCACTGCCATCAACAAGAGAAGGAAGGCAGAAGCAGTTGAAATGCACAGTGCTCCTCTAGGGACCCCACTGGGCCGTTACGCCACAACAGGTTACAATACCCATGTGCTGTAGCTCCCCAGGCAGGTCAAGGCTAAGCAAACCAACATTTGCACGGAGTTGTAGATTGTGGATGGAAATAGGCCTAATTATGTTCAAGATTTGTCTGAAACTTTTCCTTGGGTTGGGATGCTTATCATCTCTGTGCATCAAGCATAGGCTTGAGCTTGTGTTGGAGTCTTTCCCTCTGGAATCACCAGAATGGGGTTTCCTCTTATACCCAGCTTTCTATTTCCATAATAAAAGGCTGCGAGACCATCTTCCCTCAGCTAGATTTGCCATTTGGTCAAAGAGGTAAACAGTTTTCAGGAGGAGACCATCAGAGAGCCCTACACAAGTACACTGCCTGGTAGTGCAACTTTTTTTTTCCATTAGGAAATCAGCCTGTGTATGTCCATAGGATGAAAAATCTGCCAAGGATTGAAGAAGAATCACGGGCTATAAGCAGTGATCTGTTTGTGTGTGAAGGTGTTTTTGTAGCGGATTGTTTTAAACTGGATCGTTTCGACAGGACTAGGCTGGGGATGATGTTTTCGAGTTACACGAGGAAACTCATGGGGCTGTTGCCCCTGCAGGGTGTCTGACAGCATCTGGGCAGCGTGAGGGTCAGGCCTTACAGCCTGCACTATCAGATTGTGTCTGCTCGCACCCAGAGCCAGATATCCACGTGGTTTCACAGGAATGCAGCTGGGGCGATGCTGCCATCCTGGGAAGCCGGCTGCGTGTGGCAGGTCTTGGGCAGAGCCTGTCCGTGGCTCGGGAACTCAGTCCCGCTGCTCGGGGACTTAGCCCCATGGGTCTGAGTCCCACACTACTCAGAGCTCATCCCATGGCTCACGGATTCACCCTCCCGGCAGCACGGGGAAGATGTCAGAGGTGCCGGGACGGAAAGGGGATGGGGGGAGGGGCTGAGCACCAGCTGGGTTTTTGCTGAAACGTTGCTCTGGCTCCGCGGTGGGGGAAAAGATGCTCCGCGTGTGCGGACACGTGTGCCTGGGACGAGACTGGCTTTTTTTTTTTCTTTTCTCCACCCCTGTAGAAGCAGAGCAGCTCCGCCAAGGGGCTCGCTGAGACACCCCCCCCCCCCCCCCCCCGGAGCTGGCCATGGGCCGCTAAGGCCGCGCAGACCTGCGCCCGGCCGGGGCTGCTGCAGCCAGCGCTGCCAGGGAACGACTTCCACGGGCAGGGAGGTTTGCAGGGTAATGAACAGTCTTATCGTCGCCGTTATCTTTACAAGTGCTTAGATGACTTTTTAATTGTGGCTTAATGCATTTAATTATGACAACTCTTCTCCATTTTCAAGTATGATGTATTAATATTACAGATCATTAACATTGCTAAATTACTGTAATGACACAGAGTCCTCAGTGTCCCAGTTAGATGGAAAAAAAAAAAGACCCGCTCTTCTCTTTTGGCTCTTTTGTTATTTGCCTTATAGGAAATTCATGCACGATTCTTGAGTCTTTAAAGCATGTAGGAGATGCTGCTGCTGCACCCTCCTTATTAAATTATGGATGGAGAAAATCCCCCATGTAAAAACTTCCCGAGCCCGAGACTGCACAGCAGCTAATATTGTCTTTCTAATATCCACTTCATCAATGTAAAAGTTAGAAAGCCTCAGCTCTTGAGCGGGTCCCCCCCCCTCCCCTCGTTCATAATTAGAGCAGACCGTATTTAACATCTGCAAAATAGTCATGCTTATAAGGAATGAGAAATGCGAGATGTTCCATTCTGTTTGCAATGGTTAGACCGTTTTAATCTCTTAACTTCAATATATGTCCTCTAGCAGGCTATACTTCTTGGATTTCATTTTTAGATCCTTAAGGCTGCATATATCTGTCAAACAGACATAATGAATTTAAAGTGCTAATGCCTAGAAGACCAGAAAAAACATTGAAATATATCCTTGGTTGATTAAATTACCACCTCTAGCTACTTTACCTCCTTATGTCCAAACAGATTTCCCTTTTTACTTACCAAGTACCGGATCTGGGAGATGTGGAAGATGTAATTTCATGGTAAAAAAAAAAAAAAAAAAAAAAAAAAAAAAAA
>JANVCC010000021.1:17758860-17843525 GCA_025345505.1 Todiramphus chloris collaris
TTTTTTTTTGGTGATGGAAAGCGCATTGTAGAGAAAGAGAAAGTTTTCCAATCAGGATGCACTGATTGAAGACAAGTGAAAGAAGGCTGGAAGCTATTCTTTCAAGATGAGGTTATGAAACCAAATTGATAAAATGAGTAGCTGCGTGAAAAAAGCATGAAAAAAGCAAGGTCTTATCAGCTGGTCTCACAGAAAATGTACGTTAGGAAGAAGAGATAGGCTTTCACATACTGACACCACTCTTCGGGCATGATCCAGAGGCAGCAAGCTTCAAACTAGAGTACAGGTAAGTATGAAGCTTTGTAAATTAGTCATACTTGAAGATTTCCACCCGAGATATCCTGTACCAAATTAACTGACATCTTCAGTACTGTTCGAATCATGCTGACCTACTACTGCTACAGTACATATTAATGATTTGGTAACATGAAATTGGTGAGTGGTGGTTATGAAAGCACCAATAGACCTGGGCAGGAATGCATGTCCTTTGTACCACTTACCATGAGAAAGTGATCCTTAATTGCTACAGTTACATTAAAAGCAAAATTAAAATCTTATTTTCAAATTGTTGGATTCAATGCCAAACTAAGAAGATAATGTTGAGTTATGGGGCAATCTGGAAAAGACTAAGAGACAACATCTTATGTTTCATATTTACACTCAGATTAACTACAAATTCATTTCATGAATTGTTGTAGGGTATATTTACAAGGGTAAATTAAAATACCATTTACCTTAATACTGACCGATTGAAGTCAGAGGGACTACAGGAAGTAAGAAAATAATTCTGGAGAATAAAACAAATAGAGTGCCTCTTCTGAGAGTCACGTACTGGTTTTCCTGCAGAGATTAAAACATTTATCACGATGGATCATAAACTGTAAAGTGCTTCTTGTGTGCATCAGAAAATTCTATTTTATGTGTGAATTTCATGTCTTATACATGAGGACAGATAGAACTCTTCTACTGCATTATTGGAGACTTATCAAAAACAGGATGCTTTTTTCTTGAGAAGATGAAAAGTACAGAGATAAGCAGGGAAATAAAGACTGAAGTTTTAACCAATAATATTTTTGTGTGGTTATCAGAGGAATGTAATAATTAATCTTTTAATCATTCTGAAGATTGTGTGAAATCATAATATCTCATCTTTTCCAGCCTCAACCTGCCATTCTTGATCTGAATTACAAACAATAAGAAAGGAGATGATTTAATGAGCAACTTTGTCATGTTGCCATTTTGCCTTAGTCAAAGGCAAATGTCTAGTTTTGCCTCTGAACTGAAGTGGAATAGACTTATGTTTCAAGTATGCTCACAATTGAGGCAAACACGAATAGAAAAGTTAGGGCTATTTTACAGCTGAACCTCTGTGTCTTCACAGTTTCATAGAGGCATAATTAAATGCACGCTGTTAAGAAGAAATAAACATTTCCTTAACTAGAACATAAAATCCATGTTGTGAAGTCACACACACGTATGAAAGGAGGTGTAAAATGCGACAAATACTAAACTAAATCCAAAAAGAAAGATTTCAGTCACTATTGCAATAGGTATGTTCCTGCTATGAAGGAAAAAAAAAAATGTCAGTATGATTTAATCATACTCAATAAATAGGCACTTCAATAAAGTATATATTTACACTGGCTTTCTGAATGCTAGGGCATCACAAAGTAGTATGGCTTTATTACAATGGATGGAAGATGGCAACTACTTAGAACCCAGTGCCAACATGGATTATAACAAATCCAGTGAGTATTTTGTTTTTCAATTATTCATAGAAAATTTAATCCTGATTAAGTATCCTTGGGCAGGAATTCATGGGTAGTTGATGACTGAAACCAACATTTATTTGAAATGCTTCTGTTAATTTAATCTGTGTATATGGCTTAATTATGATTGAATCCTCAATGTAACAGAAATGAATTATATCAGGATTAAAATTCTAGTACCACATCACCCATTCCATTTTCTTTGCCTTTTTTTTTTTTTAAAGATGCAAGGCTGCTGTTTTAATTACCTTTATGTTGCTATGTCTTCTAAGCCTCAAATACTATTTAGACCTTCATTATTGGATGACATTTTTAGCTACATTTATTTTTTTAAAAAAGGCTGATATAAACACTATTTTCATTCCCATTAAAATTTTAACCAGTATGAACATTAGTTGCAAAAACGGCTTTTCTTTCACACCAATAATAAGGGAAAGTTTCTCACAGCCAGTTGTGAACACTTTACATGGGTTTTCTAAAGAAGTCTCCCTCTTTTGTTTCCCCTTCTTTTATACTTATACATAAAATGCATTTTCTCTAAAGCATGAAAATAAAATAACTTGTGCTCATCATTACACATCACACCAATTTCACAACTGGCCTATTTCAGACTTGTTTGAACTTGTAGATGTTCTAAGAATTGCATTTTATAACACCTTCAAACCTAGTATTGATATGAAGTAAGGACATTTTTTTTTCTGCCTGTGAATGATAGAGAAAAAAAAGATTCATTGTACTTTTCTGTGATACAGCTCAGCATCACATGGTACATGTAAACAATATTTATAAAATTACTAAAATTACAATTTTTCCCAGCCTTCTAACAGATTAATCTAGGGACCTTGTCAGATCAAAGGTCAGTGAAGTGTTCTGATAGTATCACTCAGTTTTCCAAGTAAACCAATGTATCACACACTTCCGACAAAAATACCTGTATATTTAAGTCATTATTGCACATTTATTACGTAATGTATTCTTCCTAAACATCTCAGAAGTGATGTCGATTTTTATGTCCAGAGGATACTGTTAGTGGCAATGTCACTGATGACAGTGAAGATACTTCCCAGTATAGACTATGAGATAGAAAAAGTCTGTAGAGCATAACCATGGAGATGCACTGACAGAGGATAACACCTATGGTTATAATCTAGAGAGACAAAAAAAAAATAAAAAAAAAAAAAAAAAAGAAAAAAAAAAAGAAAGAAAGAAAAAGTAAGTGAAAAAAGACCCACCAAACAACCCACCATCAATTTCTATCAGCATACTGCATAAGTGCTGGAGGTTTAACTTTAAGCCTTTTAATGCTCCTGCAGTTACAAAAGACTTGAACGTGAACCTCAAGTCCAGGATTCAGACTCTCACACCTGGGTGTTTTTAAATCAGTAGATAGCCCTGGGCAAGTCACATAACCCTTCTGGCAGTCTCTGTTCTGGGGAATTTCAGACTTGCAATTCACCACCCATGCAGTTTCACAAGCAGAGGTGATGTTTAGATATTCTATTGTTACAACAAACAGATAGAAGGGGTAAAAAAAAAAAAAAAAAAGAAAAAAAAGAAAAGCCTGGAAACACTTTGCACTAGCACAATCACAGAGCTGTGAGGGTAGTCACTTATAAGTCTCACTTAGCCAGGCTGAAAAGTGCAAGTCTTTTCATCTGTGAAAAATGTGTAAGGCAGCACTTATCAAATGCATAAAGGTAACTGCTGTTTCTGAGGAAGCAAAAGTCTAAGCTTGTGTACAGAGAGTCTTTTAAAACAAATTTTTCTTAAATAAATGTAGTATTTATTGATCACGCATTTCTTTATTGTATTGAAATGCATTTAAAGAAGGAAACACAGCTAAATTATCATAATGGAGGGAGGAACTGCAGCTGCACACAATGATTAAACTTGCTCAAAAGCAAGTGCAGAGCAACTGTACTCTCTCGTCAGTAAGCTCAAAATCCTGCAAAAATTTCCTTTAGTGATCGTACCTCTGGAGATTGTCCTCCTGCCCTGATGATGTTTTCATCAAGCAACAACAAAATGTCTCTTCATTAGTAGCTGTAGAGGAGTCTCTTTTTTTTTCTTTTTTTCAATCAAACGTATTTGATTTACTATGTATTTTTTGGTGGAATCTTTTTCTTTCCCTTACATACCCTCTACACAAATAAAAGCTCAATTTCTGAAAATATTTGCATACAAATGCACAGATGCTTATAACCATAAAGCAAAGAAGCAAACTCTACCCTGGAATGAGGTAGTCAATCACCTGAGAATAGTAGTGCACTTTATCTGAACATGGCAGGCTCCCCACACTACTTCTCTAGTTCCCAATATGTTCAAGCAACCGAGAAATCCAGTGAGCCCACCTTTAACTGTTTAGAGCTTTCAAACAAAACTACGTATTTGGACAGATTTCTTAATCTAAAGAATACAGTTCAGCTACAGGTTCCCTGACCTATTTAGCCACATAAAGCTTTTAAAGGATGGAAACTTAAAAAGCAAACAACAACAACAAAAAAAAAATCCACTGATTTATCTTTCTACTAGCTTTGTTAAAAGAATCCCCAAGGTGTTTTTAATTAAAAAACAAACAAGCAAACAATAAAACAAAACAGCCCCTCCACATTTTCCTTTGACTTAACAGTCTCCCCCTCTCCCTCACTTAACCTAGAAATGATTACCCTTAGATGATTCAAACCCTGTATGCCTTTGTAAAATATGACTCACATTAGCATCAATGAGAGCTGTGTGACTAAGACTTTTCAAGTTGCTTTGGGGTCATAAGATTAACAGCCTAAGAGCATGAGTTTGCTAACAAACACTGAACATGAAGAACAACTACTATTCAAATTCCACCTCTTTCATCTTGCTTATACATACCTTTTCTCTTTGATATTCTCTGAATATTACAGCAATAGTTGCAAGACATGGGTGGCACAAAAACCAGAGAATGCAGGCCTGAAAGAGAATGTAAGTTATAAAATGACTACATGCCAGCTTAGAAGAAAGAGATGACAGTTAGAGGAACTGCATTTACATTTCTGTCTATTTTATGAACGCATTGTTTAATTTTCAATCAACAGAATGAAAACCACACAATGAAAGGTGGGATTTCTGTTTAAAAAAGCTCTATACTTCTTGTCAAATTAAAATGACTACTCAGAGTACGATGACAAGGTGCAATTTAATCAAATCAGACACTTAAACATTAACTTTCTTATGGAGGAAAAGAGTTTAGTGCTTCAGTTAGCTGCACTGTATTTACAGCAGAAGGGATCAGCTTCTCTGATGTAAGCCATACTTTGGCAAAAGTGATATAGAACTCCCTTTTCAGAGTGCTTCTCTCCGCTGTGATGATCTGGTAAAGACCAGCAGCCAGTGACAAAGCTAGGCAAACTCTGAGGCCAATAAGCAGTCCACTTGCTAAGCCATGGTGTGAATGGTAGCTGTGGTGATTCGTGTCTTCAAACTGCTCCCAAATTAATAAAAAGCCCTGGAAAAGAACAACACCAGCAAAGTACATTTAAACAAGGTTACACTAAATCTTCCCATCACAGATTAAATTATCTGCACAACTGGTCATACTCTGCTCTGCTTCTTTAGGAGAGTACCACGTTGCACAAAAACCCATACCCTAGCCTGAACTGCTTTTTTGGCACTACCTACTACTCCAAGTGCAACTGTCAGGAACAGTCTCATGTCTTGCATTCCAAAACTTTTAGAAAGTTTGACAAGTTAAATTTTCCTCTAATTTGGACAGAAGGAATGTGGCACCTTAGCATAAGAACCAAACTAATCACCTAGTTAAACAGTTGTCCTACTCATCAGGAAGCCCACTGAAAAGATTCCACAGAGCTACAGGGAGGTGTCTTCTTCCACTTGGGATCTACAACCTGTAAAGCTTGTTTCAAAGGCAGGCGACTACGCCTTTTCTTTCAAAATCCTAACAGGATTCACTTTTCTTTTCAAAGATGGGGAAGTAAGAGGGTGGTGCTGGTGCCCCTTTTATACAATAGCCTCAAGGCTCAGGCATTCACCCAGGTTGAACCTGGATCTCCCACAATTCCCTTCTTTGCCTAAAGGAAATCCAACTCACATCTCCCACCTCCTTGGAGAGTGCTGCAACTGCCAGGCTATAGGCTGTTCTTGGGTGGGCCACTCTCCACCTCTTTTATTGAAGCTGTGCCATTGTGGAGAAAAGAATTTAACATCAGCTAGGTCAGAAACTGGGAGTGAGCCTGACTCTGCAAGCACCCAGCCTGGAAACCTCCTAGGGTCTAGGAAAGTGAGCGTCACAGGTTCCAAATGCCATTCCACCACCTGGACAAATGCTCTGGCCAACAAACACATGCCTACATGAAAGACAGTAATCCTCCTTAACTCTCAGGACTGTATCCCATTTGCTGCAGAATCCAATGTTGTAGAGGCACTGTGAGAAAGAATATTGATAGATTCTCTAAGGAAAAACAGACTATGAAGTGCCTAGTTTCTGAATCTTAGTTGGGTCGAAGGCAGGCACTTACTTGTTGCATAAAAAAATGGGTCCTGCTGAAGAATACCTTTTCAAGACTTTGGGAATGTTAACATTATAAATTAGAATACCCATAAAGCTTAGGCTCTCACAGCATCATGCAGCAGCTGAATGGTGTTTTTTTAAGACCTGAATATACACAGGAATCCAGTCCACCTACTGCACACACATAACTTGCACTTAGGTTTCATGTGCCTAATGAAGCAGGCTTTCTGAAGAAAGGTAGGCAAATTTGATTTATGAGTGAAGTAGCTCTGAAGGCCTTCAGAAGCAGACATTGTATGCCTCAATTTAGAAATCTAAATTAGTCAGATTCCTTTCTGAGCACATTCAAAGGCTCTCTCACTACATTAATTACATAAAGATATTTTTAAAAAAATGTAATCCACATGTGCCTTCCAAAGGTGGGTGTCCTTGAGTCTCATCAGTTGAGCCAGGATCATTTTTGCTTTGAATATCCTCAGAGAGTACTCTCGTGCTTTCCCCCTCCCTTACCTAGGCCATGACACAGCAAGCATGACTGCTGTCATTTCAGTCAGTCCTCAACTACCTGGATGGAAAACGGAAGGATGGGAAAGGGACAGACATGAAGACTGAACATCTCGAACATCATTGACTACTGTGAACAATCTGACCGACAACCCTCAAATGTTCCCACCACAACACTTCGCTTCTGAGTAACTCCAAGCAAACATTTTCAAATGATCAAGTTTCTTGACTGAGAATTTTCTCAAGGAATAAGACTGAAATGAGACTAAATGTCTTTTGAAATCTGGAGATACATACAGCACAGTGTTTGATAAAGTTGTGTCTACAGCACTGGTTTTGGCATGAAATTGATGAATTCCTATCACAGAAGTTATTTCAGTACAGATAGAACATGCTCAGGCAACAAACAAAGGCTCTATCAGTTACAGAATCACTGCAGTCCCACACAGGGCATTTTCTCTTCTGATATTTACATTTGGGAATAACCAAAGTATTTAATTTCCCTGGACTGGACATACAATGTCTGAGAAGACAAAAAATCCCAGGCAGCTCCCTACGTACAGAATCTTCCTGACTAAGGCATGCATCTAGGATGAAGAAATATAGGCTGGTGGAGATGGGGCTGTGATACTGCTTTAAGAAGAAACTTCAGGTAGAGTCCAGAAATAGCTTAACCTTGAAAAACAGAGCTCATGAGGGTTTAAGTTTTCCTTAACATCCACCAATAGTAACAGCAATGAAGGAAGCCACTTTCATGAGAAGATGACAAAGGGCTAGAGTAAAGGAATCATGAGAACAAAGTCCAAATCCTCATGGGAAAATAGTGTCTGACAGTAGGGTATGCTCTGGACTAGCTTTTTAAAGAGTGCAAACAACAGAGGAATCAGTTGATCAAAGACTGTGTGTAGTGACAGCAGTGTAAGATCACAGTAGTCCAGCTTCCTTCAGTTTCGTAAGATTACTCCAAAATAAGCAGAAGGCAGAGACATTAGAGGCAGAGATGGAACCATCCGTGCAATGCACTGGAAATTGGAACGAGGTGAACATGTGTCATTGCTACGAGCTGGGACTCATAGCAAGAGCCTATCTTTCTTACCAGAGAAAAGCATGATCCTATTAAAGAGAAATCTGCGCTATGGAGTGTGTTTCTAGGTTACAATGGATTAGGCGATCTGTTGTCAGTGAAGGAAAAGCTTTCATAGACAAGCATGATCCTGAAGTCAAAATTTATTTGTGAGGTTATGCCTGAGAAAACAAGGTCAATAAGCCCTGAAGTCCTTTAGGTTTTTACCTTGACCACAGAAAGGCATAGATCAGCTCACTTGGCTGCAATATCAGCAACAAGATGAAAAAAACAGATACCAACTCGCTGAAGGGGGTACGAGAGACTTTTTTTTGTTGGCAGTGAGCAGAACTATGTTTGAGCTCTGAGAAGAAACCAGGAGGAAATTCTAGTTGTTACCCAGAAGAACAACTCTGCTTAGGCTGTAGATGACCTGCATGAGGTTAAGTATCTGAAAAGCTGACTCACACTAGCTATGTCCAACGCTAAAGTCACAACTGCTTCTTCATAAAGTAAAGGAGAATGATCATCTCCTTGTTTACATAATACCCTGTACAAAATGCCTGACTTCACCTGCATGTATTTCTGATCTATCTCGGTTCACAGTGGACACAACCACTGTACAGTACTGGTCTCTCTCTTCAAATGCTAGAAGAGTATTTGCCACGGACATCATCTTGATCTTACAGATATACAAGCTGAACCTCCACATCCATACCACGAAGAACCAGACAGTCTTTGTTTTTGTCATGAGGGAACAATTATGGCAGAACCCCTTCCCCCCTTTGCAAAGCCAACACTGATTTTATGGCAAGCCAAGATAACGTATCAATCTCCAGCAAAGGCAGGTTCTCATGGGACAGATCATGCCCTTGAGGGCAAAATGGAAAATGTAAGTAACAGCAAGATAAAGTCAATTAATTAGCTGCTTCTAACCTGGTATCTAGTACTTGGGTATCTGATGTCATGGAATGACAGTACGGTACAAAATGGTTTACATCTAAGGTCAGAGGTAGAGCTCATTCTGAGCACACCTTTGGAGTGTACCCCAGAACCCCTGTGAAACATGACATCTAATGCAGTAATTTCATAGAATCACTCAGGTTGGAAAACACCCTTGGGATAATCATGTCCAACCATTATCCCTACTCTACAAGTTCACCCCTAGACCACATCCCCCAACACCACATCCAAGCAATGTTTAAACACATCCAGGGATGGACATTCAACCACCTCCCTGGGCAGCCCATTCCAATATTTCACTACCCTTTCCGTGAAGAATTTTTTCCTAATGTCTAGTCTAAATGTCATTGTAGTCAGGTTAAAAATTATTAGCTATCTTTCTAGAATGATTGCCTCCACTCTGATCAGCCCTGAAAGCTGAAACCGCTCAGGTCCATGTGATGGCAAAGGTCTGCCATCAATGAAGTTTTGAAGAAGGTTTGTGTCTCAGCAGCAGAGAGTGGAATCTTTAATGAATACAGAGTGGCCTGGGAATCTTTTGTTCTGAGGCCAAAATAAAGAACAAGTTAAGGCAAATGGAGATGCTCAATGGCAGACTTGTCCCTCCTTTGAGATGCTACCTTTTTGCAGCCACAAAGACCACAAGAGATTTGCTGACTAGGAGGCTGCATCCACCCTACACTGATGGGCAACCTGTAAATGCAGACCAGGAAACCTGGGCATTTCTGAGAAACTGGGATTTCTGAAAGAACAAAAAGAATACACAGCATCAGTACAAAGAGCAGAAAAAACCCTGAAAAATTGCTGAGTAATTTGAACTAGGAGCAGGCAAATAGGGTCAGATAGTTTGCCAGTCAAAACTGCAGTTAAGTTGAATAACATGTTTTCCTAGGCTGTCCACTTGCTTGACTTCCCTGAAGATGAGGACATGAGAATGTCAATAAAACTAACATGGTTCAATCTCTATCTGCTCTGTTGGTAATGCATGGGGTTTCCAGCACCCTTCAAAGTAAGTCCTTAGTATGTCTCAGATATCCATGCAAGTCTGTCCAACCTCCAGCATAGGAGGAAGAGGGCTCTTCCATAAGAATGTCTTGGAAAAAGCAGGACAGAAAGGGGGTTATTTGCGGTTTTTAATCATTAAAAGTGTTCATTGATTGCCCTGTCACAGTAGGTCCAACATCTCTGTCAATCTAGAGAGACCAGTCAACAAGAGACTAATCCAGACAGTGAAGTCTTGAGCTCACCATCTTTGATAGAGGTAATGTAGTCTGGATCCTGCATCCTCCCCTGAGCTCAGCAGCTGTATTCTTTATTAAGAAATCTGGCAGAAGGTATATTTTGTATGTACTGAACTGTCAGATGGAAAACATCCTCTCCAGAAGGGGTGAGGATACTGTTGGTGCCAGGGAACTTCTGCTGGAGACAGCAAATACTGATAGGGGTGCAAAACCACCCAGGCCATGACATAATCTGACATCCCTATTCTGTTCCTTCAAGACTCCTGCTAAACCTGACATTCCCAACAGCAGCAGGAGGAGAGATGTGGTAGAGATGTGCCTTCGTGGTGAAAAGTAAGATAGCCAAGTTTGTGACAGTTCTCCAGTGGTGTTCAAACAGCCACCACCAAAATGTAATGGACCAGTACTGGGGGAAGCAGCATATAATACCTGCCCCAACTTTTACCACAAGTACAGCCAAAAAAGGATCAAGCTGATGATACCGAGTCTCCTTTCTATGTATAGTGAAAAGGAAACAACAAAGAACTTTCCAGTCTCAAGTGAGAGAGCACTAACACACCCATATACATTTACAAGTGGAGAAGAAGCATGAATTAAATACTTTAGAAGTCTTCTTTACTACCAGCATGTAAAATTTCTGGCGCTAGACAGGTGTCAAAGTAAGGTGGAATGAACCTATGTTTAAATTTCAATAGTCCCATTGACCTTAATAGCCTTTGGTTTATATTCTTAATTATCAAGAAATGTCAGCTCCCAGCTACTCTTAATATTTTACCAGTCCACTTATTTAGTTTGTAAGCAGCACTAATTACAGATACTACTCAAATGGCACAAGATCTTCAGTATAATCTCTTCCTCATTATTGTCTCCAGTTTCTCCCTGCTCCTCTCTTTCTCAATGGCTTTCAGATTCTCTTGGTTTTATGCTGTGATTTTAAAAAATTTGTTTACAAAAGGCACCACCAGGGTTGGATGATCTCCATTACAATTTACTTTTAAGTTACTGCTTTACTTGACTTTCTAATTTATACTAATGGAAAATATTTGAATGAAATTATGTGTCAGACCATTTGTATATTTGCAAGACCAATCCTGCATACGAACCTTTCAAGAATTCCCTTATATTGATTGAAAAGACCATTAGACATCCTATTTGAGTGGTTCCAAGAGGGATTTTCATTTCTCTCAACTGAGGATTTTGCTTTTTTGTTTAATCACAGAATTTCTCACAGCAGCTTTCCTCATCTTTCCTCTCATTCTGGCTGTTGTTGCCCACCACAGTGTAGTTCACAACCCTTCACTTGTACTGATTACAGCTATCTATAGGACCACCATTATAAATCAGATCAGTAAAATGACTATGCTGAAATCTCACCTTTTTTTTTTTCTTTTTCCTTTTTGCTTTTTCCTTTTTCCTTTCAGTCTAGATCATTCTACTGATCTGGTTTACAGTATAATGCTACGAACAATTGGCACAACCAGGAGTTTGGAAAACTGTGGGAACTTCTTAAGTGGTTTTACTGCTGAACAAAAACATACTGTGGAGCTACACCTTAAATTGTTAAAGTAAAGAGAAGGTGTTGTTACCTATTAGACATACTGGGTGCACATTATGCTGTGGGGTTTTGTTTTGGTTTTTTTTCCAGTCTTGATACTCCCTCCCTCATAAAGTATTGAAATTAGTTGGTTCATAGTTCTGTCATACTTAATAGCAGATGTATATTTCAGTATTAGAATGAAGGTAAAATACTAACCTGTGTAACAACAACTACTACAGCAATGCCAGTAGATGTTGGAGTGGAATCCCACTGAAGAGGTCTGCCATGAGATTTCTTCATTCTGCCTATTGTCCAACCCATACACAGACTCAGCAGTAAATACAGCATTTGTATCTGTGAAACTATGTCACACACTATTGAAAACAAAAGAAAAAACAAAGTTTTTTCTAGAGCAAAATGTTCTATATACCCATAAATGAAGGATGAACATTAATGCTTCTATCGTACAACCTCTAGTTGTAATTTTGATGATAGCTGAGGTTGCTTTGCTACAAAATGTGGGTATTTTAAGTAGTCTCCAGTGACCAAACAGATCACTATTAGCCTTCCTCTAGTTACGGTGCAGTTGTGCAACCGCACAGGCACAGCGCCATATCCTTCCAAAACCTACTCTCGTGTCAAAGAAGTCTGGACTCAGGAGTCCCTCTGCATAAACAGACTTATAAATGCTAAAGAACTAAAATCATATCTATGTTAATCACACTGCAAATATGAAACATGATGCAATGAACTGTTTTCTTTGCTCTGAAAAACTTCTGTTCAAAAATCAGATAGTTGCATTGTACTTTAATTGCACTTTGTCTTAAGGACGCAGTGACTTGCAACAGAAAGCACAAGTATTTAGGACAAATTCCACTCTCAGATACTTAAAGGGGAAAATATAATGAATAATCCTAACACAAACTTCATTTGGAGCAATAACTTGCCTGTATTTCATTACATTAAATGCAAACTACCTCTGCCTCATTTTGCTATGTCCATTTTTTTTAAACTCTGTTTGGGAACAATTAACACATACTCCATAAAGTTACATTCTTAATCAGCGTCTCAAACCTGTGTTTGAAGCTGTATCTGAATAAAGAAAACATCAAGGTAGAATATATTAAAGCCTTTACTTGTTAGCCTCACTCAAGCACTACTGACAGTAGAAAGAGCTGAAGATGTCTTGCTGGGCAACTGTAAGCTTTAGACTTGATATATTTTTGACTGAAACTTATTGAACAATTCTTAATTGGGTGTTTGGACTTGAGAGTAAACTGGCTCATTGTACCGGTGTAGCAGAGATGTACAAGAAAAACAGATTCTTATGTAAATGGACAACTTGGTTCAAAAACTAGAGATTGGGTACTGCACACAACAATGCTTTCTTTTTCATTCAGTTAATATTTTAGTTCAATTAAATTTGTTCCTTATTCATAATTTTCACTTACACTATCAGGTACAAGAAAAGTATTTCTATGACACAAAAGGAAGCTTCTATTTTGATATCACTGGACTGTATTATAAAATGTAAACGTATTTAAATGTTTACTAAAAATATTGGCACAGAAAACCTTGCCACTTTACAGAGATTAACATGCACACAGGGAAGTGTGTCAAATGAAGATCAGCTACAGTATTTCCCCAACAGTCAGTAACAGTAGTAAAATATGGTTATAAAACAGACTTCAATGTGTTATTCCTGGGATATATTTGGTATTCTCACAGTTTATATGCTTAAATGCCTCTTAATGTATTCAGACACCTTTGCTGCTTAAGATATGTCAAGAGCTTTTAGTAAATACAAACTTGCTCATTCTTTAATGAAATGAACTGGCATTGATTTGGTGCAAAATGATCTTGGAATTATTTTATAGCGCTAGCTATGGAGACATAGTACTTGTTAGAAAAAATAGTTACGCAAACTCGAGGCGTGCCAAACCAGTGTCACATATCCAAGATAGAGAAATGACTGAACAGTTCTAGCTGTTTTAGAGAACATTTTATTTTCTGTCACTCCTTAAGATAACTTGCCCTATACGTTATAGCCAGACATCATCTCTCAATTGTATCTTGGATATAGATATTGCTCTGCTTCAGTGTGGCAACAATTCAAATGGATTGCCAGACAAAATGGTATATGATAAAAATTCAGAAATGGCTTTAATCTTTGACATCTCGTACACCTTGCTAGAAAATAAGAAGGCTGAGAGAAATTTCTAAAATGACAATAATCCCATGATTTCCAGGATAAAGTCAAATGCTACTGCGCTGATACTGTATTTATCCAATTTAATCACAATTCATCTTTTTTTGGCTGTTCAACAGGTATAACAATATTATTTGACTTTTCATATTTTGGTCTTGCCAAAAGTTAAAAGATGACTATTTGTGATGCTTTGGAGTGCCAGCATTATTTCTGTGATTTATGTGATAAACTATGGGCCTAACTAGTCTTTATACATGCTAAAGACTAAATGCAGGTAGGGAAAGAATAATTGCTTGCTACAGTATTTGGACAGGTTTCTAAAAAGAAATTCTGGCCCCACTACAGTCAACAAAAATGTTACCATTTACTTTTAAGCTGGATTTCTGTTCTAAGATAGGAAAGTGGTAGCACCTTCCATCTTCAAGCTATACTACTGGCTATCAGCCATTCTTCAGAATTGTAATTGACACTGAAGCTTTCCACATTTATATTGCTTCTCCTCTTTTACTGTTTTAGGAACCATGAACTTTAAAACCAGTAGGAAAGGAAAACTCTCTTAGCTGAATTTAATAAATTCTTATTAAGAAGAAGCTAGTATTTATTCAGCTATTAAAAAAAAAAAAAGTATCTTATTCTTAATAAAAGTGGGGTTTTCACTACAATACAAATGCAGAAAATCCAACATGCAGCCACTATCTCTGAAGTTCTGGCTGGGTAGTTAACACAGGGTTTCTCACTGGAGAGGAGTTATGACTACCTCCATATTCTCCATTTAATTTAATTTCAGGAGACGAGAGGGAAAGTTTAAAAATGCAGTTGCTGGTAAGGCTGCAAGGAGCTACTAACTCAAATGGTTAAAAGAAGAAAGAGGCAGTTACTGTGGTGCCAAGTGCCATCAAGAGGCTGTTAATTCCAACTGCAAGCGTCTAAATGAACTCTAGGAAGGGAAATATTTTTCTCCACAGGCTGTTACTTTCCAGCACTATCTCACTATCACAGTACGACTTTCTTGGGGTGCTTCAAGCCAATCAAAGTGCAACGTATTTGCTTAGAAAGCACTCCCCCAATACTTCAACTGTGAACTACAGGAAAAAAAACAACCCAACAGCAAAGTTTAACCCCAAAGAATCCAGGAGGAATAAATTAGTGCATTTTGGGAAGGGATGTTACAGGAATTCAGCTCCCATGAGAATGCAGAATATCTACAGAGTGGAGAAAAATCCTTTGTTAACATCAACTCTTTACGTAAGCATTTTTTGCATCACTCTAGTCACATCACTTCTATTGTAAAACACTTAATTTTCATTATAATCAATGTTAAATTTGCTAATGAAATGACACACTCCATAAAATGCAATTAAGTTTCCTATAAAGCTTTGCTACTCTAGATCGTGCAAACTCCACAAAACCCTTCAATGTATTGAAACATTTACTCATGTGTTAGGCATGCATTTCAATGTTTGTAGGAAGGAATCTTCAGGCAAGGAAATAATTTTTAATATTCTAAACAATATATAACTGGGTAACTTTAAATACAGTTATTGAAACCATCTAGAATAAAACCTGTTTTTCAGAAGAGCAACTTCTAATATTTTACAGTGAAAATCCAGTGATGTGGTCCAAGGTCATAGTGTGGTCCAACAACATTTGCTATTGTATTCTATAGATCAATGTTAGGAATATGTAACAAACAGGAGACGAGCATACTCACATTCTGCCAGGCTTCCCATGAACGGTGCTCCTATTCCATCTTTAGAATAACTGATGAAAGAATAAAAAGATTACATTTTTGAGTGAGTCTTAAATGCGTGTTGTCTCTCAAAAGTACATTTAGGCAACAATGTAGTTCTAAAAAGTCAGTCCTATGTTTTGGCGTAACCACCACGGGAAAGATCAAGTCCTGATCTTTACAACACAATGCTCTTCAATTCTTAAGACTGAAAGCAAAAATAAGCAAAGGTACCTTGAGAAATGCAGGTAGTTGGCAAAAGCTGAACCAGCCTGCAAGAGTAATGCACTTGTCAACACTTTCAATACAGCATGCATAGGTCCACGCTTCTTAATTGTTTGCCATAGAGACTGTGCATATATGCAAGCAGTTACAAAGTAGGCTAGGACAAGCAGAAAAAAGAATTCATGTAATCCTGTGAAAAGAAAAAAAGAAACACATCTTAGCTGTTATAAAGAAACATTGCTACTAGTAGTAAGTAACTAAAACAATGTTTTCTTATATAAGCACTGGCAAATGCTTAGTAATTGTCACCCAAAAGTGGTAGTACAGCTCAAATGAGTAGATCCTAGCCAATTTTATTCAAGAAAAGCAGTGAATTTTTTCAGAGAGCTGATTATTCTTTGATCTGACACAGTATTTTTTTATTCAATGAGACCTTTTCTGAGTGTAGGAGAGATTCTGTTAAAAAACGTACAGCTTTGTAGCACTTAGTGAAATAGTATAAATGGCATACAGTGTCTTGATAAACAGAAAATAATTGTAGCCCATGTGATCGGTCAGAAACATATTTATTAAAGGACTCTTCTTTCCCACCCCCTTCAATTTTTAAAGGCACAGTCAGAGATGAGAGACACCCAGGACAGTCTTCTGCTGAATCTATTTAACCACTGGGTGTCACTCTTCCTCCACATAACGTAGTTCAAGAATTACAGCAGACCAAAACAGAAAACTTTCAGATAAAATAGCACAGAGAACAATATTAAGTTCATAGAATGGAGGGTGGGTTTTTTGCATCAATCTGGAAAAAATACCCGAAGTTTTTGATATTGTGCACAAAACAGAAGTCCCCTAATTTTCTGCCTGTCAGCAGCCTGGTAAAATGCTTCCCTGAAGACCGGGGTATCTTTCTATTGTCTGGAAGCTTTAGAAGCCATCATATGAGCTCTCAACGCGTAAAAACCAGTGAGCTATAAGCAAAAACGGGTAAACAGATGTTTCTCGCAGAAAACTTATATTTTCCTTCCCCAGCATTCCTCAAAATCAAGTCGTGCTCACAGAATCAGATTCTGAACAATGTTTTTCCTTCAGCAGCAAAATAACTGCTAAAATCTTCCAACCAGCTCCACACAGAGATTAGAAACACAACGATGAGACACATTTCTGTATCTAAACTGAGAAACATTACAACTGGATGAGTTCTGAGTAGTTGTTAATACTATAATTTCTATGGCTAAAAGTAACAATTTTTGTCATAGATATAGTGCAATGGGAGGAAAAAGAGCATAAAGTAGTGAAGACTCAAATCAAAAATTTCAGGGATACTCTGCTTCTCTATCATACCTATATAAAAGCATGATTTATGAATGATAAAAATATGCATTTTGCATTAAATCTCTTATTCTTTCTTTCACTCTTTGTCTTTCTGCTTCAAAATACACCCACTGAAGTTGGAAAGGATTCTGCACAGAAGTTATTTCTCACTATGAAGTGTGGCTACACACAGAGAACTCTTCAGGAAAATCAACTAGCTTTTAATAAACACTAAACATTCAGGAGAGAAAGCTCCTTCCAACCAAAACCAGGTTGTGGATGATTTGCTTCAGACCAAAATGATTTTAGAAAATTGCACTGAAATACAACTATAAAAAAACCAAACAAAAAAGCAGATGGGTAATTTTCAACATGTCCTGATTTTCAAATAACCTGGAATTGACAGAGAAAATAAAACATATGCACCTCAGTTTGGGATACCTAACTTCAACGATCTGCAAAATGCTGTCTACCTGGTCAGCTGCCCTTAGAAACCTTAGATCCCAGTGGCATCACACCTTATGTACAAAAGCCCTACCATACACACTGATAAAAGATTACTTGCCTCCTCCCTCAAGACAAACATCTTAATCACAAAGTTACAGTCGCAAGTTCTTTCCTATGCTTTCCCTACAGTCCATTTAATTTTGACACCTCCCGCATCAGGCCATTGCTTTGGTAACTACAGTGAAGTATGATCTCATTAGAACCATCTGTAATTACGTAGGGTTTAGGTGCCTGAATGAAAGAACCAAGAAATGAAGCTGGATCTCCTCTGTGATACCCTAATGATCTAAGCTGCACACCTCTATGGAAAAAATGATAAACATTATTTCCCACAGATGGAGAGAGAGAGAGGATTGTGAATTGTAACTTCTGGGTCAGTTTAGCCTGGAGAAGACTAAGAGGGGATCTTATCAGTGCTTATAAATATCTGTTGGGTCGGTGTCAGGAGGATGGGGGCAGTCTCTTTCCAGTGGTGCCCAGCAACAGGACAATGGGCACAAACCAGAACATAGGGCGTTCCATCTGAACATGAGGAAAAACCTTTTTACTGTGAAGGTGACAGAGCACTGGAACAGGCTGCCCAGAGAAGTTGTGGAGTCTCCCTCTCTGGAGACTTTCAAAACCAACACAGATGCGTTCCTGTGCAATCTGCTCTAGGTGAACCTCCTTTAGCAGGATGGCTGGACTAGATGATATCCAAAGGTTCCTTCCAACCCTTACCATTTTGAGATTCATGGCAGTGATGCAGGTTTTAATTCTGAATAAACACAGGTGTTCCTCTGCAACTGTGGAAGACGTGGCTTGTACAGCTCACCCTGTTTGCTGCCTGTTAGATCTAAATATATACATCCAACACATTTACATACCTCCTTACTCAACATGCAAGCTGTTCAGAGTTCTGCTTCCAACTGCTCAAAGTCTTCCTACAAAATGAGATGCCTTTCTAGGACCCCTTTTAAGGGTCACATGATGTCTTATAGCTGCTTTGCCCCTTGATTTACCAAGCGAATGCTACTACTGCTTTCTGAGCACTTCTGGATAAAACGTTCACCAAATAAAAACTACCAACTAATTTTAAGAAGCACAGTTAAGAAGTTAGAGACAGGTAAGTCAATTTATAAGCCTTGAAAAAGGGATTATGAACAGTGCTACTTTCTTATAGATTCTGCTAAATGTTTCACTGAGTATTTTCTTCCCTTCAAAAAAAGAGATGCCTGTCTATCCTCTTGAGACCAAGAATGACAGCAGGGCATGTTATTCTGAGCACAGCAATTTGGCTCATTCTGCATATGTAGGCTAAATCCACATATGAAGGTAAACTAAGACTACTGGGCTCTTCCCCTAACAGCAGACCAAGGCTAGCGATGTGTTGATGGCGTCTCCCAGAGCAGGGCAGCTAAGCACTGCAATGAAGTATATACATCAGTTTGGTTTGGATTGGCCAAAGCACACAATTTTATGGAGTCACTTCTTTAGCTGCTGTCTTCAGTCACTTCTAGAAGTTTTTCTTTGCACATTCAAAGACTTTAAATTGCACTTCTTAAATAAGATCAAATCAGAACTGACAAAAATCTAATCTGTGGCCTGTGATTAAGATACTTAGAAAGACCTAAACGTTGAAGTGAAATTGTAGTAGCAAAATGTTTTATTGTGGATGTATTTATGACGCACAGAATCAAATTTTACACGGATAAGGAATTTAATGAATCCATTAAAACCAGAGATTAAATTCACATTTGAGCAGAAGCTTACAATTTCACCATGGGAAAAATACCTATCAGCAAAGACATTAACACTAGTGTTCCTTGTGTAGCTATACTTCCAGTTAGACAAGTTTTAGAAAGACAGTTTAGAGAAAGGAAGGATTTTTCTATAATGCCAAAAAATGAATGAACATTTACTCTCTGTGAGGAAACAGCATATGAAATATGAGTCTGATATCTGTTCCCCATACTTTTCCCAGCATAGTAAGTACTGATTTGTTTGGGTGATCAGATCCTTAACTTACAAATCTAATTTTAAGAAAAAAAAATCTTACCAGATTCCCCTGCGCTAAAGTGATCTATTGGATTCCCTTCTGCATCTGGGTTTAGTAACACCATTTCAAACTGAATATCCTCGGATTCAGAATAATTCTCCTCGCAGGTAAACTTGTCTACATAAAACACATACCATGTTTCCGGGTAAGGAATCTGGGACACTGTCAGATTTTGCTCTGTGTGGTTCACAGTCACTTTGAAAGAAAACAAACAAAAAAACCAAACATAGGAGTAAATAATCAGTTAGTATGTTTTTAGAAAATATATCTTAGAAAGAAGATAAAATTTAAATCCACAACATCATATACAGGTTATAAACTACATACAGTACAAAAGAGTCTTTCTTTGAAAGCTAGTCATAACAACAGAGACCAGAGTTTCAACATTATCTTTTGTTTCAAACAGGTGCAGGCAAGGGTGGGTGAGGATATGTACTGTGTTCCATCCCTCAGCTTTTGAGTTCATGGGGAGGGCTCCCTTCCGCCAGAAGCCAGTCACTGCAAACTGTGTCTTCTATGCTTAGCACATTTCTGTCCTCTAGTACAGTATTAGCAGGACTCGGTGTTCTGTAAATGTCTTTGTGTAATTTGTTCTACTCTGCTTTCAAAGATGTTTAGAGCTGCCAACAGTGTGTGGGCTTTAAAGGTGCAACACTGCAGCGTGTTCCCCAACCTGTAACAGACTTAATTCCAACTGACAGCTAAGGGCTGAGACCATCATCTAATAACACTGTGTATTTCAGATCAGATTACATTTAAAACCAGCTATGTATTTCATATATATATATTTATTTATTTAATCTGCTCACTGATTTTACCACTATTTTTCCTAAAAACAACTGTTAAGCAAGCACAGTTTCTCCAAAATAAACGTCTGCTGCAAATGAAATCTGTAGCTCTGTATGTTTGGGTAAAACAGCAAGAATTGTAAGTGCTGTTACACGAGTTACTGAATTTGAGTGCTAATTAGCTCAACCATAAATGAAAGCCATCTTTGTAGAAAAAATAATATAATGACTGGGCTGTAACTTAATTCACTGTAATAGTTTAAGATGACAATGTCAAAGGATAAGGAAAGATAAAAATTTCATTAAAAATCTACAAAACAAGCTATTTCTAGTTTTTTATGCAAAGGCCTTTCTAAATGAAAAAGCTGCAAAAGTACATACAAAACAACCCTTAGCAAACTCATTATCCCTAAATATTTTGAAGACAAAATTTAGAACTACTTTCTACCTGTGAAAAAACAATGTAATTTAAATAAACTTGTTCCAACTTTAAAAAGTAATTTTCTGTTCTCTGAAGTTGTGAGATGATCAACGTTAGGACCCAGGGAAGAAATGTATCATGTTTCCTTGTAGCAATGTCATGAAGTACAAATCTGGACAGAACATGAACTAGGAAAAAACCAAAATGTTTTCTAACACAGGCCATTTGTCTTGTATAGGTAATGGTAAGTCTGCCTTCCACTCTGGAGCTACAGATTTTATAACTCAAATATAAAAAGTGAAACAGTTCCCTTCAAAAAACCCTAAGAGTTTTAAAATACAGATTTAGGATTTTATGTGGTGCTTAACCCAAATGAAAGGTGAACTGAAGCTGACAGGGATGGCTTTACTTTCCATCTTGATTCTCAGCTGATTTCTAACACAGCACTATCTGCATCAAGACAAAGGATCACACGGAGCGTGTTTAATTAGTTTTCCATCAAATCTGCGAGCTAACTCATAGGAAATTAAGTAAGATAAGGTGTAATTGATTTTGCCCCAAATCAGCAAACAGATCCAACTCACCCTGTGGTCACATGATTCCTAAACACAGTAGAAAACAGCAAGTACGCTGCTGGGACAGACAGAAGTGAAGGATCAACTGCTACTCATTTCAGGAGCACTTCATGTTCAGCTCAGATCAAGTGTAGGGAAACTACATCCTTAGAAGTGACATCTGTGTAAGATTTCCTTATGACATGTTCCAGGAGATCAATTTGTTACTCTAGGGATTCTGACCACACAGAGGAAATGTATTTAAAAAAGGAGCTGTATTCACTTAAGATACAGTTGAATGAAGTTTTGAATATTAATTTTATTTCTTAAAGGAAATTTTATGCTTTAAGTAGGTTTTGTAATATTATGAGCAATAAATGGTGTAAAAATTATTATTTTAGTATGTTTGTCTTCCAGTTATATAATTGAATGCTTCAGTCTTTTACTCTTCTTTTACATTTAGATGGATACTTAAGTTAAGCTTTAACCTGATTATCTCATCTTTGAGACTGCAGTAAAAAATTTCTAACAAGTTTTGTACATCGAAGCCTGACAGGTTTGTGCTATCATTAAAAAAAAAAAAATTATATTTGTTTTCTCATCTTTGAAAAATTACATTTCCACAGCATTGGAGAACAGAAGCCTCCTAACAAATGAGAAATGTTCCTTCATAAACAAAAGACAAAAAGAACTACATATTCTGTACTAGTATAACTCTCAGCTCAAATATTAAAACCATTTGAAGGTGAGATTCAGTGATGAACACCAAATTATAAAATTAAAGGGTGAAAGAACATTAAATGATAGTACAGGCAAGTTATAAAGTAGAGGCAGCATAACCCAGCTTAATTTTCACAGATGACCTTACAGGCAGGAAAGAAAAAAATAACCCAAATAAAAAAAAGAAAAACTAATGATTATGAGGTTGTGGGAAACAAAAAAAAAGAACAGAGAAGAAAAGGTCTGCGAGTACAAAGCTACCCTTTTACTGTGTACTTTGGCTACATACTCCCATCTTACAATCATTTGCCTCAGAAATTTAAAGGTAATTGCAGCAAGCTCTATCCGTTGGCCTCTAATACTGTCATTCCACTACCATAAAAGTTACAATGCAAACTGTACATTTGACTGTCCCAAGCATTTAGTTTGTCCCAAGAATAAAGTGTGGCTGGTTGCATTAGGGTCACTATTTGTCAAGGCCTGTTCATTTTCCATCAGTATACTAAATCATAACTTGCAAAGTCTTATGAAGTAATACAAACAAAGCAGTTTTATTTCCTTGTAATAATTTTTAATTACAGAAGGTCAAAGTCCTGCTTTTACTTAAGTTGATGTGAAGTCCAAATTTGATGAAATAAATATCCTAAATATATAGTTAACAGGGTTATAAATCCACAGAATAACAAAGTCTGTAAGGGGAAAAAAGCAGCAACTCACTTGTCAGCTGAGCTTTAGAAAAATTCTCTGTACAGCTGTGATCTTGGATACTGTTCTGTAGCTTCTGCCATTCCTTTGCTTGAAACAGGTGAAGTCTAGCTGCTTTTGTCACAGCTACTGCTACGTTCTTGATTCTGACACACAGAACAGCATGGTCACCTTGATATTTAAAAAATAAAATCAACTACTCTGCCTTGATGTGAGTTAAAAACAAAAAGCTAGCACGGCATAGGTTTTTTTAATAAGTAACAGCACTAAAGCTTCACTGTGTTTCTTAAGCTTTTACCGCCATTTCCCATAAAGTCTTTATTCTCTTTCAGAAACAATTTCTATACACATCATCAACACATCACTGCACGCACCATTCTCTATGATGGTACTTATAACCCAGATGTAATTAAACTTCTCTACTACAGCCTTTCTCCCCCCCTCTTTTGAAATTATTTTTTTAAAGATTACGAGATAACCATTTTTTTTCCCCTCCCTCCACTCAAAATCCTATTTTCTCATGTTCAAGTAAAGACAGTGCTCCAATTGGGCTCAATAACAGGTTCAAAGTCTAACATTTTATGACCTTTGTAGCATGATCATGAACAGTACAGTGTAGCTCTTGAGTCTAATACCATGTTTGTGCCACATTTTCCTTCATGCCATTAGATTTTTTTTCTTGCAAACATGTTTATAACCCTCTCACTCTACTCCTCCAGTCTAGGAGGAAGTCTGTGTAAGTATTATCTTCATGGCTGTCTTTTGAAACATTCTGCAGGACTCTTTGGCCGTGAAGCTAACTGAGGAAGAAAACAGTGACTGAAATGCTGAGTGTATAGAAAAAGCATGCTAACCATGAGAGCCTCCTTGTATACGTCACTCACCATGCTTGCATACATCTCTTTTAGCAAAGCAAAACTTGTGTAGCAAGGAGAGTGATTTCCAACCCGTATTTCCTCAGTCACCATTCTAAAGGGGTTCTAGCCCATTGCTAGACCTTTTAACTACAGGGCATTATTAACGCATGAAATAAAAGCCGTGGAGAATAATCAGGTGTGAATTTACATTCTGATACACTGTGACACTAAAACCACCCAGTGATGGGAAACAGACACGTGCAATCCGCAGCCCTGCTCTTGTCTGGAGGAGAGACGCATGTGAAAGTTAAAATGCTTCTGCCCTCCCAGATGCTCCTGGCACGTCATGCTGTGGGACACGAAGGCAGGCACAGCCCTCAGCACCCACGACAGCACTTTCCCGTTCTCTGATGAACAGGGACCGGGCTCACGTCCCCCAGGCTGCCACCACCTCCCCGTTTGCACTGCCGGGAGGCAGCGCCGCCCCGCCCCAGCCGGGTCCCGCTTCCGGCCGAGCGTCCCATCGCCTCCCGCCGCTGCCCCGGGCTCCTCACCGCTCGCAGAGCGGCCCAGACCCGTTGGCCGGCCCGGCGGAGGGCGGGGCGGCTGGGTTGCCGGCCCGGCCCGGCGCCACCGCCGCTCCCCGAGCCCCTGAGGCCGCCGCCCTAACGGCTCCTCGTTCTCTCCCCCCGCCTCGTTTCAGGACGCCGGACAGGGACGGGGCGGACAGGCCGCGCAAGCCGCTCGCTGCTCCCTCTCCTTCCCTTCCTCCTTCCCCTCCCTCGGGCACCCACCGTGGAACTGGAATCGGGCCACGGGCCGCCAGGGCTCCAGCCGGGCGGCGGCGCTGGCGAAGCCGCCCCGCAGCGTCTTGCCCCCGGCGCCCCGCCAGCCGGCGGCGCCCAGGAGCCACAGCAGCCACCACCTCATCCTCGGGCCGCCCCCCCCGCCCGCCGGCTCGTGCCGCCGCGTCACGTGACAGCCCCCCTCCGCTCCGAGTTACAAGCGGGCGCGGGACAGGCGGGCGGGAGGGCGGCAGCGGGAAGGCAACCAATGGGAGCCGCTCCCGCGAGAACGCGCCCACCGCGGGGGCGGGACCGAAAGAGCTGGGCCCGCCCCTACCGCCGTGCTCTGCGCCTCCCCTGCTACGACGTGTCCGTTGCTGGGTTCGGCCGTAAGTTGACACCTAGAGTCGTAAAAGGCGACGGGTCGCCGTAGAAGGCGGAACTAAAGGTTCGGCTTCTTTGCCCGGCGCGTCCGCGCCGCCGCCGCCACTCGCTTCGGAGGCGGCGGGCTGCGTTGTTAGGGCGCGCGGGGAGGGGTGAAGGCGGTTTTTGTTCCGCGCAGGCTCTTGCCGCCGCTGCGGCCCTGGCTGCGAAACCCCCGGGAGAACTGTGGCTTCCGTCCCGTGCTGCGCGCGCGCCGTCATGAGGCCGCGGGCGGGGGGAGGGGCTGCCGCCGTAAAGCGCGGACGATGTCGGAGCCGCCGGGCCCCGCGGAGCCGCCGGTCTTCCAGAAGCGGCTGCTGGTGACGGGCGGCGCGGGGTTCATGTGAGTGGCGGCCGCGGTGTCCTGAGCGCTGCCTCCTCTCTCTGCTGGCCCGGGCGGAGACCGCCGGCCTCCTTTTTGGGAATGCGGGGAAAGGCGGGCGTGGGGCCGAGCGGGGCGGGAGGGGGTCCCGCCTCCCTTGGGCCTGCCTTGGGCCGCTTTCCTGGCTCCACCGGCTCGGGCAGCGTTCGCTCAGGCGCAGGCCGCGGTGGGCGCAGCCGTTTCTCCAGGACCGGGTTCGCTTTGGAGGCTGCCTGTGGCTGTCCCGTGTCGTGGGGTGGTAAGCGCCGGGGAGCGAGCCGGGCTGCTGCCTGGCTGTGCTACGCCCGTGGGGAAGGACAAGGTGCTCGGTGAAGGGACCTCCCAGCGCTGAGTCGGTGCTCAGCCCTAGCTAGGTTAGGGTAAAGCGGTGGCAGTGCTTTGAGCTATTTCTCATCTCCACTCTCTAATGTTGTGGCCTCTGTTTGAGGCAGAGAAAGTTCAGGTCTGTCTAAAGCTTGAGCTTGTCACTACGTTCATCTGAAGCTGCAAGAGGAGTAGATTTTCGTGTGTACCTTTGCTCCCAGCTTGGGGGGACTGGACATGTCAATAAGTCCTGCTAAACCTGAGCTCTCAGTGAGCTTCCTGTACACCAGACTGTACCAGAGAGAAATGCCACCTGGCAGTCAGGCTGTCATTGCCTTTTAAAACAGCGTCAGAGAATTGAGTGTTGAGAGTCAGTATTGTGAGTTAGGAGAGATGACTGTTTAGTTCTACCTAATGTATAAATGTACGAGTAGAAAAACTTTGTAGAATGGTAACTGAATGTAGCATATAATGTCTTGGGGTGGGGTTTTTTTAGGTGTTTGTGAGCAGTGCTGCTTTCTTTTATTATAACATGAGCTTTTAATCTGCTTTTTAGTTTCATAACAGTATGCAATTATAGGCACTGTCTACAGAATAGAGTTGATGTATCCTAACATACATCTGAATTCTTCTTTCTCCTGTTTTAAGTACAGCTCCCTCTTTCACCAAAGCCTTTTGATATTGCATGTTATTTGTAATCTGTTACCTTAAAGCTAATTATATACGTGTAAAATATGCTTTTCTTCTTTCCTGCAGTGCTTCACATGTAGTTGTGTCTCTAGTGAAAAACTATCCAAACTATCTGATTATAAATCTAGATAAGGTAAGTGTCTCATTTTCTTTCTTGACATGAAAACTGTTTTGAATTACTTTTAATGCAATCTATAGCATGTTGAAATTTGTATGGATTATTGCTGTTTACTTGTTTGACTACCCATTTGTTCCTGTGGAAAAAAAACCTGTCAGCTCTTGTTCATGCTTACAGTCCTGTGCCCTCCACAAATAATTGAGGGGGAAAAAAAAAAAGGAGGCTTTTGAAGTTCTAAACTTCTGTTTAAGAATTTTTGCAGTTAGAGTATCTTCCAGAGTTTTGTGGTTTTAAAGCTTCACTGTGTTTGCTTGCAAAATAACTTTTCTTTTTAAAGAAGTTTTTACTTTGTTTTCAAATTTTCTAGTTGGATCTGAGTTAGCTTATTTACTTTTACTTTTACAAAGCCTATTTAGTGATATTTTGTGGCTATTTCTTTCTAGCTCGACTACTGTGCAAGCTTGAAGAATCTTGAAACTGTTTCTGAGAAGGAAAACTACAAGTTTATTCAGGTGATAAAAGCCTGTTCTTCTAGAAGGCTTGGTTTTTACTGATTTTTATGCTTTTGTGTCAAGGTAATGTGGTCTCCAGAGCTCCCCAGACAAGAAGCCACTGCTTTCATTTATGGTAAAGGTTAGATTCTGCTATTTCATTGTCAAGAATTGAGTCAGTGTATGTATGTGACAGTCAGATGGACATAATATTTACTTCATCTGTTTACCTTATTAATAGACTTTATATTTCATCCATGGAAGCCTGTGACAATATGCAGTACATTCTGCCTCTTGCATGAAGTAGCATTTTGAAAGTTGTGATAATTCATTGTATAATAAAGGTACAGAATTGCTAAAAGTTTGATTATGGAGATAAGTGGTTTTAGGGATGATTATTTCACTTTTGGTAGGTGCTATGGACAAGATGGATTCAGATTTGTTTTCTCTGTGCTTCTCTGATGCCATCTTAGATTTTGCACCTATAAGCACTGCAATTTACCCTATTCTGTGATGTGCAACACACTCTTTCATGTTCTGTTAGTGCTAGTCATCAGGCTGCATTCTTGCTCTTGCTGCTCTTGGTGCTGTGTAGTTAATAGTTGTTTGGGAACAGGGTCTTGTGGAACATTCAAGGTATTCTTTTAAAAATCTTTCCTGTTAAATTAGTTTACTGTTTTCACAGCCTTATCTTCAGAGAGGAGGCGGATTTAGATTTATTGTTCAGATAAGCATTCTGACTGCTGGGTTTGTATGCTGAGGTTCTTCCTCTGTATGAAAGTCTGTCTGTCTATCTGGGCTGCCTGAGGTTGCAGAGAAATGCATACAGTTTACTTTTCTGAAGTAGCAACTTCAGGGCAACCTTCTCAGAGATAGTAGATGTAAGTTAAACATCCCTTAGATTCAGGCAAGGTTGGGAATTGAACTTGTCATCAGCTGTTTTCAGGTGAATTTCTGAATTTCAGTTAACAATTTTGACTTTTTTTTTAACTGTTAAGCACAAAATAATTTCTGAGCCTGAACTGTCTACTCTAGTGTTTCAGTTCTCTTCAGGGATAAGAAACAGGAAAAACAGTTCATCCTTCTCCCATTTCTGCCACATAGTACTTCTTTGAGGCTGCTGTTCAGAATTGTTGCTTGAGACCATCTTAAAACGTAGGTGTATTTGAACTATTTGTAGTTAATTGCTTTGTTATAGAAAATACAATAGTCTTCCTCAAGACACTTCTCCTTTTCAGGTACTATTTTGTTTAAGTTGAGCCACCAAATAACTATCTAAAGCTTTTTCTCAGCTTGTATGAACTTTCTCAGCTTGTATTAAAAGCTGCTGTTGGT
The DNA here is from genome assembly GCA_025345505.1 of Todiramphus chloris collaris. Lineage (NCBI taxonomy): Eukaryota > Metazoa > Chordata > Aves > Coraciiformes > Alcedinidae > Todiramphus > Todiramphus chloris. The sequence goes on from JANVCC010000021.1 coordinate 17,787,027, forward strand.
TCTGTGTCAAACTAAAGAATGGGCTGTGTGTGGTGCTTGACTTTTTTAAATACATCAATTAAAATAAGAATAAAATTACCAGAATGAACAACAAAACCCCAAATCCTTGCCAGATATCCAACCATCTATTTTGACACAAATGGAAATTCACTTAATCTTTTAAGATGTCACTAGGTGTCACTCTCTGTTAGCCAGATTCCAGTTACTCTCTTATTTGGCGTGGGAACCTGTCATTGCAACCTCAGCATTCAAGCTGCACACTGTACTTCTCTTGTGTATATTTTGGGGATAATGCCATTTCTGATGTTAAAAAGTAATATAAATCCCAAAATAAGTTTCGTTGAGGCTGTTGCTCAAAATGTGTGAGATTTGGATCTGGTCTTGTTTTAGACATGGCTTTGATAAATTGCCCCAAACTCAGTTGCTAGTATCCTGTTTGCTTTCCTGTTTGTATCCTCTGCTTCCATTGTAATGTTTGGTTACGTGATGCTTGGTACAAATGAAAGTTTATTATTTTCTAGCAAAAATAATTCGTTAATGATTTTTTTTTTTCCCCCTGTTTAGGGAGATATTTGTGAACCTGATTTTATAAAACAACTCTTCAAAACTGAGAAAATAGATATAGTCCTTCATTTTGCAGCCCAAACACATGTAGGTGAGCATTGTTGAATATTTTGATATTATTTTCCATGAGTGTATTGGTTTGAAATATATACTGATATTTTTGTCTTTTCCCTTCATGCTAAACAAGGATACAGTTTGTCTCTGAAAACTACATGATTCAAGATTTGGTGGCCTTTTAAGGGGTTCACAGTCTTAATTGAAAAAGTAATTAATCTGACCGCTGTCTGTTTTGATTGTGCACAAATGGTAATGCCTGTTTTTGTTTGGTTTTTTTTTTCCCCGCTACATTTTTAAATTCCATCTAGCTACACACATAACTGACAGTGTACTGGTGGAGTCACGAAGGCAATGGAAGAAGAGTTTGTACATAGTCTTAAGTTTTTCCTTGATTGGCTTCAACCTTGCAGGAAGAAAACACAGTGTAGAAGATGAAGGATTAAGCAAAGCTCCCTTCAGAATCCTACCTGAGTTCTAAAAAGAGAGAGAATGATTTACACTTCAAAGTGCCTATTCTGGATTACTACTCTTTAGTAGCACTGTTAAGGAGAACTATCCCTACCATGCTCCTTTCATCATGAGAAGAAATCCTTGAAGAATTCTCAAAGAAAATATGTCCCAAAATTGTCAGATTTGATATGCCCAAAGTCATTAGGTCAGTGGGACAATTCTAAGAATAAAACCAGGTGTTAGTTCATGGACAGTAGTAGGTGTATATTCCTGCATCTTACAACTGTCTTTGAATGATGCTTTTCTTACTGAGCTTGGCCTTTCCTAGGGGAAAGGGGAAGTAGTTATGCTGCCACTGAAATAAAGTTGGCTATGGATGGTTCCATTTGAAAACAGCTTTATCTAACTGGTTCCAGCCTCTTGCTGAGAGCAAGGATTTTTGTTTTCACATATAGAAAGTGTCTTAATTTAATAGTGATCTAACTATCTGACAGCTAATAATAAAGTCTCAGTCTACGTTTGCAGCCTCTAATACTGTGGTTCAATAGGAAGCCGCATCTCGCCTAAATTTAATCAGAATTGCCTGTCTGGATTTTTTTTTTATGTAGATCTTTCATTTTGGCATGCTGCGGAATTCACCTATGTGAATGTTTATGGCACTAATGTGCTGGTTGCTGCTGCACATGAAGCCAATGTGGAGAAGTTTGTCTATGTTAGTACAGATGAAGTCTATGGAGGTAGCACCGAAGAGGTGAGTGCATGAGGGTCTTTCTAGCTTTACTTGCTTTTAATAGTGAAAACAAAATGAGTCTTAATTTTCCTTGGCCTCTGTAAGTGTATGACTTTGGAGCTATTTCTGACAATACTGGAACTTGTAAACAAGCACTGCTTATTTCTAGAAATCTGACTATTAAAGTTGTCCTCTGTGTGTATATATTTATTTATTTAGTAGCATGTTTTATACTGAATGTGTATTGCCTAAAGCAGTCAGATTGGGGTCATTAATGACATGTGATTACTCCTCGGCGTCACTATCAAAACAATGTATTATACAAATTTTGCCTTGGAGGACATTCTTGAGACTTCAGTCATATGCACACCATGTTCTTTTTTATTTTATTTTTATTTTTTCCTATTGTGCCTTGACTATGAACTTGGCAGGCAGGGAACTGTTTTATATTCTAGCTAAAATACTAACAGAACTGTAGGTATTGGCAATTTGAACAGGAAATGGTTCCTATATTACTGGAAAAAATATGCAGATGTTTCTTGTTGCTTTATGGAAATCTTTGTGATTCTTGTTAGTTCATGCCTGACCTTAATTCAGGAAATGTAATTTACCTCAGTAAAAAGACAAACTGTGCATGCTCATCATTCTAAGGGCATAAACAATGGTCAGTGGGTCTTGTGCCATACTAATGTGTCTCAGAAAAGTTGTGTGCGCTTCCTTATTCTTGTAATGTCTATCTGTTTCTTCAACACAACTTCAATCTGTAGGCCTTTATGATACCCAAGGATGTTGTTTTCCTTCATGTAGACCAGTGGTTTAGCTGAGAAAAGTTCAAATGAACTTCTGCCTCTGGGCATTGAAAAGAGCACTTTGATTTAATCTGGTTTTTGTTCCCTTTGTGAATCATAGTAGAAGTTCCTGAAAAGAGTTTTTTTTGTTTGGTTGTTTTTTCTTTTGAGGGGGGAGGAAAGTCAAAAAGTAAATTGAGGTCAATTCATTTCAGAGGCAAAGGTCAGAAAAGAGCAGTGAGTCTTCAGCATGTGTTAAGATGACTGTTATGAATAGCCTCTCTTGTTACTTGTGGCCTGCTGTAAGTGAAAGGGTAACTTTCTTAGACTGATGTGCTTGGATTCCTAGAGATTTTTATTTTGGTTGCAGCTGCAGCTTTTGTAACTTTATGACTTATCTGAGCAAAAGAAATTGAGTAATGCAAGTTTTTTCTTTTCATTTTAGGAATTTGATGAATCCTCACCAAAGCGTCCAACAAATCCCTATGCCTCTTCCAAAGCAGCTGCAGAATGTTTTGTTCAGTCTTACTGGGAAAGGTACCAAGTAAGTTGATGCAAGCTTCAAAAACTCCAAAGCCTGTACTTAAGTGTCTGTTATGCATATAAGAATATAAAAGTAAAATCAGCACTAGTACACACAGTGCCATCTCTTTCCTGATTGCTAGTTTTGTAGTTTGGAGAATGTCCACCACTTGTTGCTGGAAATACACTACAAGACAGTGGAGAGAGGTCAAATGTTTTAATTATTTTTTTTTTTTAAATCTGAACTGCAATGTCTGAAAATGTTCTTTGATAAAATGGTCAAAGAGGTCATTAGCAATTGTTCAAAATCAGCAGCAGCGTTAAGCTTGAAGGATATCTGTTTATACAGAAGTAGAGTATGCAAAGTTCAAACTGTATTAAGACTAGACTTGTAGTGAAAGCAAAAAAAAGGGAAGAAAATCCCCTATTACTCAGATTTGTTTAAGCAAAGATTCATAATTTTCATACTTCAGTGTTTTGTTCTTCGCATGTCCTTTTGCAGTGTTGTTTTTGACATAAAGCTGACTTGAACGAGAGGTTAGTGACTGAAATATTTTCTTGTAGTGACAAGTAGCAAGTCAGCCTTCAGTCAGCCACATTGATGTATGTCTTGTCCAATGGTGGTTCCATGGCAAGACTGAGAGGTTACAAACATTTGTCACTTGTGGTGCTTCTAACAGGCTGAGAAGGCTGGAGGCCCTTGCTTGTTTGACAGAAGTACAGATAGCTTAATTCATTAATGGTTTTCAGAAGGGCTTGTGGATTTTTGAATAAGCACTGTAGGGTGTGACAGTTTATTATATATTGATCAGCAAGTAGCCTATGGATTTTTACTGGTACATGTTATGTAATCACATGCAATGCTCTTAAGTTCCCAGTTGTTATCACACGGAGCAGTAATGTCTATGGACCGCACCAGTATCCAGAAAAAGTAAGTTAAACCTAGTACTTTACTATACCATAATTTAGGGCTGTAGTGATGTTATTTTTTTTTTACCTCATAAAAAAGACTTCTGAAAAAAGCACTCTCTTGCAAATATATTTGTCTACATTTACCCTCAATAATATATTTTCATCTCAGACTAACGTCGCGTGCTGTAATTAGGAATGTTCAATAGCTTATGTAAACATTTCAAGAAGTAAATTGAGAGAGCAATATGTCTGGTATAGAAAGAGATGCTCCAACCTGTAGAAAAAATAGCTAAGATGAAGTTACAGCAATGAGATACATGGTGAGAAGTAGGACAGAGTGACTTGATCTTTGCCTGTGTCCGTACATACTGTTCAGGGTAACTATTGGAAAAGGTTATTAGTGAGAGGGAGTTGCCTTTGCAGGCAGGACCAAGACCTGCTATGCTAGTGGATGGAAATACACTGATGGAATGAGTGATAATCACAGGTACCATTTGAAATTTGGAACTTGTGTGAAATGTAGCCATATTTTAAGTATTTTTTATTTTTAATTGCTTTATATATATGTGTGTGTGTGGGGGGGGCGACGTTGATTTAACTGTAATGGTTGAACAGAAAGATAAGCTTTACATCACAATAGGGACATTTACTCTTAAAGCAACAAGCAAACAAGAAAAAAACCCAAACAAACTCACCCCCACAAAAAGTCAAAACCAAAACAAAACAATCCTTGCAATTTTGGGGCTTGATATATTCTTTGATTAGATTTAAGAACAGAAGTATTTAAAAGGTTTTATTAAAATAGGTAGTGATACTTTCTGATCAAGCCGCGTGTTCTTTGCAGAATATCAGCTTCTAAAATAGCAGAGTAATGTGTTTGTTTTGTTTTGTTCAATTCCTTAGGTTATTCCAAAGTTTATATCTTTGTTGCAACAGAACAGAAAATGGTATGTAATTTGCTTTTTTGCTCATGGTATTTGTGCTGTAAAACTAATTACAGTTATTAATATGTGGTGTAGCTTGTAAAATGTTGATTTCAAAACTAAGTTATGAAAGTCTTACTTTAATAGGATTTTCTTAAACTAAAGGATTGTTTTCATGTCAGCTATCTAAGGTACCTTTAGGTAACAGCTAACAGCAAAACTGCTTAAAAAAAATGTAATGTTTCTCTTTGAGGATTAACAAATATTTCTTGTCTTTTCTTGTTTTTTAAGCTGTATTCACGGTTCTGGACTTCAAAAGAGGAATTTCCTGTATGCAACTGATGTGGTAGAAGCGTTCCTTACTGTCCTGAAAGAGGGGAAGCCAGGTGAAATTTATAACATCGGGACTAACTTTGAGATGTCCATTGCACAGCTTGCCAAAGAGTTAATCCATTTAGTAAGTAAACACTTATGATGCTTTTCTTTACCAGTCATTGTACATATGAGCAGTTCTACCACAAACCTGTTGTAACTCAGGGAGCTTAGGCTCATGGTAGGTCTTAGAAGATAATTGTAGCAGCCCCTTCTGTGGCAGCTGTACTATGTAAGTTTGCAGTACAGGCTGTCGTGCATTGCGCTGCTGACTCAGTTATCCAGGCTGGGACATAACTGGCATAATGATAAAAAACTATTTGGTAAGGGTTTATTTATGCTGACTGCTTAAATTTTAGTCTGAGAACGTGTCAATATTAAATATGTAACAATGTGGTTATGAATGGTCAGGCAGTGGTCGGATGGAGGAGGAGGAGTATTGGAATTGTTCTAAATAGTTCTGTTAATTTCAGTAGTTAAATTGTTTAGACAAAAGAACATTTCTGCTTGTGGTTTCTTTTATTTATTTTTCTTAACAGACTTAAATATTGTTAAAAAAAAAAATCCATTTTTAAATGTATGTTAAGACAGTGGAAGTTGTGTGGGGATGACTTTTCTTTCTCTTTTTAACAGATAAAGAAGACCAGTTCAGAATCTGAAATGGAGCACTGGATGGATTATGTGCAAGACAGGTAAGAAAATAGTGAAGCACATGCATGATGGCTTTGTCTAGAAGGTTTCTGGGACTCTAGCCAAACAGGTCTTTGTGAAAGTTTCTGCTTTGCAGGAGGGAAAACTTTTGGGGGAGTAAGAAGTGTTTTGCTCTTGATTTTTTTTTTTTTTTTTTTTTAAATATTTGCTAGTGGATTTGACATCTATGACCTGTACAGAGCACTGTATATAAACCAATAGGATTTCCATCTGTTATTTGTATCTTTAGGTCAGAGTACATGTCTTGAAGGGGAATGTGTAATGCTAATCTGTCTGCAGACTCTCTTCAGACTTCTCACTACTGCAGTCAGCTCAGGGAAAAGGACAGGTTTTATGTGTTAGCCAACTCTTTTCTTAAGGGCAGTTTAGATAAATTTATTCAGTATTTTGTATTGAACATCACATGAGTGAGATGAATCCCATTGTCTCTCAGTATTTTCACATTAACGTGACTAGTTCAAACTTTGATGTGCTTTATAGGTAAGACCCACTTTCCACAGGCATAAATATGCATCTACGTAGGGTACTTAGTTTTCGTTTAAGATAGGAATCTAAAACTATCTCAAAAGTTGATGTAAAACTCTGGGGTGTCAAAGTTAGGGTGGTGGCAAAAATGAATAGCTTTTATAAATGTGCTTTTGCCGTGTGTTTATGGCAGTAATTTCGGGTTTAGTTTGGCTCAGTTCTTTTCATCTCCATTTCTTTTCTGTAGCAATGAGTCTGCTTTAGGTGATTAGAAATTACCTATCTGCTGGTAGCAGTTAAGTATTACTATGGCCTTCAGAATTCTCACTTTCTGTTCACATTTGCATTGTTATTATGGCAACTGAAGTGTCTTTACATGTACTAATTTTTGTTTTTAAAAGGAAATGTTCTTCAGAATACTGTCTGACTGTATCGCATGATTCTGAATAAATTGCCTTCGGCTCACGTAATGTGAGTGTTCAGTAGGCCTCAGTATAATTTAGATTGAGATGTTTCTTATGTGTATTGGGCCCTGTCTGCTAATGTTTAAACATAAATGGGCTTGGGAAAACTAACCACATAGGAATACGTGTTTCAAAGAATGTTGAGGTCTTAAAAGATTCTTGAGATACCTAACTAATGATTATTTAATTCTGTGATGAGTGACTTAAAGGTCATGGGGGTTACTTTCCATGGAAAAAGTAGTTCTGCTTCTGCTTGAGATGAGCATGTTTTAATAATGGTAATGGTTTCTGTCTGCACGTGTAGCTTAACTATTCCATATGCTACTGCCAGGAATGCAAGAATGCTAGACTAGACTGTGCCAGACTGTGGAAGTGAAAATCTGTGCAGGGCTTAAATGTAGGGAGTCTCTTTCTGTGCTGAATCTTGCAGCCTGAGATGCTACATATGGAGTACTGCTAATTTTGTGTAACTAATGAGGCATTGTGATGACAATGCTTTGGAAGTCTACGTATTTCACATCTGAAGTATGTGAACATTTGTGGGCTTTCAGGATGAAAAATTGAATGCTGGTACTAGAAAACAATGGTTTGTATAGTGACTGCCTGAAGAGTTGCGAACACACTGATCACATTGGCACTGATTTGAGTTTTTTGCATTCATTTTTGTGCCAGTAAGATATTAATTCATATTTATTCTAGTCAATTCCAAGTAGTTGACTGTACAAACCGAATTGTATTGTTGTAACTGCATTCAACTGCTGCGTATTTTTTGAAGGCAATATGATCTGTTCCTGTTGATGGGAATTTTCAAAGGCATCCCTGATGTTGGTTTGAAGACAGTGTGAGGTACTGCATCTCTAATTAATGAAAAAGCCTAATCAGATTGTTTTCTATGTGCATTTTATACTTCATCAGACCTACCAATGACCTGAGATACCCAATGAGTTCAGAAAAAATGCACAACTTAGGATGGAGACCTAAAGTGCCCTGGAAAGAAGGAATAAAGAAAACAAGTAGGATTGATGGCATTTATGCTAATTGATTTAGAAGTGATGGGAGGAGGGAAAGGGGAGGGGAAATGGGTCTATAGGTTAGTTTATGAGAAGCTAGAGAGAATGAACCTAATACTTGAATTTTACATGAAATTGTCTGCTTTAGGTAATTAATTTACCTGATTTGGAAAAAAAAAATGTTAATCATGATAAAGTAGAATCAGGTACTAGCATTAATTACTTTTTAATGCTAAAATAAGTCTTGCATAAAGCATTTATAAAATATAAACAAGGTGGGTTTTTTTTAGTATTACAGGTTAAAGTTTTGCATAATGAACTATTAGCATGTTGTTAGTCTTACAATATCTGTGGAATGTATGAATTTCTGTGTTATCTCTGGTCAACTTGACTCATAGAAATTCTCTTCATATTAGTTGAATGGTACAAAGAAAACTTTCACAACTGGAAGAACTCAGAGAAAGCTTTGGAGCCCTTTCCTGTGACAGAGCCGTTTGCACAGCTCAGTGGCCCGTAGGGTGCTGGAGAACCTGAAGGAGTTTATTCTACCTCATACAGACTTTTCTTGAAGCCTGCAGTCAAGTGGCCACACTGAACTCATAATGTATTCAAGGTCTATGAATCATGATGAATACAGAACTGCAGTATGGCACAACCTTGGCAAGGTTTCAGCACTTTATAATCAAACCTGTTAATTTCAGCTTTTGGTGCAATACTATTTTCTCTCTAGGTATTGATTTTAAAGAACTCTACAGGGTGAAGAATATTTATAACACTATAAATTAGTGTAAATGAAGTAAAATCTGCCTTATTCATTAAGAATAATTAATTTTGATTACAGCTTTTGGGACTTTCAATGAAATTTGTTTTAGTTCTGGAATCATTCATCTGTATTAGTTTGATTTTTACAGCGTGATAATATTATTTTTGCCACTTCAAAGAGCTGTAGTTTATTTTTAATCAAGGGGAAAAATGTTTTATTTTCTGGAGAGCGCAAATAAAAGCGAGATTATAGCCTCCATATGGTTCAGTCTTTGTTGGTGCAGTGTAACAGTTCTGTAGATGACTGATGAAGGTGTTATCTACTCTGTAACTTTACATGTCCTTTTTTAAGGAGGGCGGAGGGGAAGGGTGTCAAGAAGCAGCAGGTATTCTCACTGAGATTACCAGAAGAATTTTCTTAATCTTTGCTTTGTTTATGATGTCTTTTTCTGTATTACTGTCTTTAACATGTTAATTTTCTTTTTTTAACTGTAATTGCAACAAACTTGAAATTCTGTAACACAGTTAACATTCCAGTGATGTTTCCTGTGATATGAAGGCTATTTATGGATGAAAAAGTTTACACACTTTTCCTGTGAACTGTGGGTTGGCAGACCTTTTCCAATGCAGTGTTTCACAATTTATTTATTTTAATGTTTTTGTGACAGACATTTTAAAGATGGAGCAATATTCGAGTTTTGATAAGTCTGGGAGGAAACTTCAATTCTAGAAATATGTCAGTAAATATTTTTCAAAGTTGATTTAGTAATAAAAGTTACAGTGTAACTGGCTTCTCTTAAGTAAAGGTGCTGAAAAAGTACATACGTTTAAGTTTTTTTGATATTTCTTGGTTCTTGTACCCTGAAAAATTATCTTCACTTCTTGCTTTGACGCAGCAGACAATAGAAGGGAGAAATCTTCTTGGTTTTATCACTTTAGCTTCTGTACTTGTCACAGCCCCAGACCCTTCTGTTGCCCCTAGGTAGAAGTACAGAAGCATAAAGCTAGGATGCCATGGTCGACTCAGAAATTGCTGTGACTTCTGAAATCTTTCAGAAATACTCTCAAAATATGAGTGTGTTCAGAGGTCCTTTCCTCATCACCCCAACTGCAGGAAGAATGGAGCCAGAAGCATGTGCCTTAGCTATGCCTCTGCTACAGTTTTGTTAGGAACTGAATATAAAACATAATAGTGCTGACCCCAGTAGCCTATAGGTAGTGCTGCCTTTGGAGCAACAATGCTCCCAAATTCATCACATCTCTTCTGTGTTGCATGGTGGTGTTGATAAAAATGCTATTCCTGGTTGGTAAAAATCATCTTAGAAGAAGACTAACCAGTAAGCATCTGAGGTAAACCTAGAAGGTAAGAAGGTAAGTCATCTTCTAAGATGAAGACTAACCACTAAGCATCTAGGCTTACCTTAGCACCCAGTATGTGTCCTAAAGATTACAGCAATGTGTTGTTGAAGGTGAGTTTTCTGTGACAAAGTGGGATAATTATACTAGATTTGCATTGCACTTGTATTTTTGGGGTTTCTGAAACTTAGTCAAAGCCTCCTTTTCAGAGGGACAGAAGCTAAAGGACTAAGTATGTACCAGTCTATTAGGCTATTTAGTTTACCAGATACTTAAGATGAAGCTTCTACCAGTAAATCACTTAAATTTCATTGTCAAACACACATTCAAATACTTTAAGTTTTTAATTTTCTTGAGATACAGCTTCCTTACAGTATGCAGAGAGCTTCTTATCCATCATACTGTTTTGTATTTTATAAAAGTCAGTGCCAGAAAGGGCTGAAGTACTGCAAAGATCTATTTTAGCTGTATTTGTGCTTCCTGTGGCAGCTGCTCTGGATAAGCTGCATGCAAGTGTGTATCTTTACATCTGCTTATTCTAGAATACTAGTTATGTGATGTGTCTTTAAGCCACAATTTTAAGAGCAGAGACTGAAGGTTATTAAATTCTTTCTTTAAACCTTACAAATAGGTACAGTGTCTTTGGAACATGAAAAATCAATTATCTTTTGATAGTGTTACTATATCAGATATATGCAGAAGAAAGCAGTAGTGTGTGGCTGGTTTATTGAATAGCTCTTTTGAAAGTTGTTTGGAATATTTAGATGCAAGCTTTGATGTTTATGTGACTCTCCAAACAAGTGGTATTACTGGGAGTGGATTTCTCAGAAGGATGTACTAATTTTTAGTGGAAGCTGTTCTTGTTTAGATCTTCAAAAGTTATTTAAATAATCCTTCCGAGTGTTTGAGATTTTTGGCTCAGTGTTCCCACTTTATTTATATATATATTTATCTATGCACATTTTAAAAATAAATACATGTATATTTAAAAAAAAAAATCATCTAGGAGGCTTTTGCTCTGAGCTACTTTGCTGTAGATCAGGTTACCTTAGCAGGTGAGGGCTCTGGTAGGAACATTACTTTCACGGGGGAAAGTATTTTTATTGCTAAAGAAAATTGCTTATTTTGCTATTAACCTTCTGACTTCTGTGAGAGGAAAAGGGTGAAGGATCAACTAGTGAACTGTTAATATGGAGAAGTATAATCACAGAGTCGTGGGAGTTGGAAGGGACCTCTAGAGATCAGCTAGTCCAGCCCCCCTACAAAAGCAGGTTACCTAGGATAGGATCTGGGTGGGTGTTAAAAAAAATCTTCAGAGGAGGAGACTCTACAACCTCCCTGAGCAGCCTGTTCCAGGCTCCATCACCCTCATGCTAAAGAAGTTTTTATCTCATATTTAGATGGAACCTCCTATGTTGCAGCTTGTGCCCATTGCCCTTTGTGCTGTCAGTGTGCACCACTGAAAAGAGTCCAGCTCCCTCCTCCTTGCACCCACCCTCCAGATATAGACATTGATAAGGTCTCTTTTCAGTCTTCTCCATGCTAAATAATCCCAGGTCTCTCAGCCTTTCCTTGTAACAGAGATGCTCCAGTCCCCTAGTCAGAGTTGTAGCCCTCTGCTGCACTCTCTCCAGTAGTTTCCTGCCTCACCTGACTGGACAGCCCAGAACTGGACACCGTATTCCAGCTGTGGCCTCACCAGGGCACAACTGAGCAAGTGGGTGGCCTGCCTTGACCTACTGACCACACTCTTCTTCATGTACCCCAGGATCCTTTTGGCCTTCTTTGCCACAAGGGCATATTGCTGGCTCATGGCTAATTTATTGTCTACTTGGACTCCCAAGATCCTTCTCCTCAGGGCTGCTTTCCAGCAGGTCTACCCCAAACCTGTACTGATGCCTGGGGTTGCTCCTGCCCAGGTGCAGGACCCTACCTTTGTCCTTGTTGAACCTCACTAAGTTCTGCTCTGCCCAACACTCCAGCCTGTCCAGGTCACACTGGATGGCAGCACAGCCCTCTGGTGTGTCGGTCACACCTCCCAGTTTTGTATCATCAGCAAACTTGCTGAGGGTGCACTCTGTCCCTTCACCTAGGTTACTGAAGAATATGTTAAATAAGACTTGACCCAGTAGTGACACTTGGGGAACACTCCTGGTTACAGGCCTCAAACTCAACCTTGCACTATGGATCATGACCCCCTGAACCCTGTCACTCAATCAGTTCTCAATCCACCTCACTGTCCGCTCATCTAACCCACACTTGCTAGGCTTACTTATGAGGATGTTATGGGAGACTGTGTCAAAAGCCTTGCTGAAGTCAAGGTAGATGACATTGATCATTCTCCCCTCATCTAACTAGCCAGTTATGACATCATAGAAAGCTATCAGATTGGCCAAGCATGATTTCCCCTTGGTGAATCTATATTGACCTCACCCAACAACTTTCTTTTCTTCCATGTGCTTCGGGATGACATCCAGAACATCACCTTTCCCGAGACAGTGGTGACACTAACTGGTCTGTAGTTTCCTGGACCATCCTTCTGGCTTCCTCTAGTCCTCAGTCACCTCTCCTGTTCTCCATGACCTTTCAAAGATGGTGGAGAGTGGCATAGCAATAATAATGCTTTTAGTTTTGATTTCTCACTGGTTTTATTTGGAAGTTTGAAGTATTTCTGCAGAAGGCAAAGGTAGTGATGTAAAATACTGTGACCACAGCAATCTTCCCATCTGCTTTTCTCCAGGTTTGTGTCACAGAACAAAGTGAGGTTACACCAGTAAGAAAATAGAGTAAACATGTATGTCACTTAAATTCATAGGACTTTCTAAAGAAGAAGGGCTGGCCTTCAGCGAAGGGTTTCTATCCAGGTTCTGTCTAGTATGAGAGGCTCACACTTGGGAAATTATCTGGGGACAGCTGTTTTTGGTGTTATGGTTGTGGGTTGGATCAGAACTTCAGGAAGCAGCTCCTGAAATCGTGCATTGGGGAAAACCAGCGTTGCTACCCCATTATCTTGGTGTCCCACACCTGCCATTCAGTGCATCCCTTGCAAGCAGCAAGTGAAAGAATTTGGAAGATGGTGAAGCAGGCAGCTGAGGCAGGGCCATCTGCAGTCCACCTGCCCCGTGAGACCTGGCTGGTGGGGCTTTTGTGCATGTGTACTGGTTCCAGTTTGTGTGATGGAGACAATCCTTGGTTTCTCCAAGGTGTTCTCTGGTATGACCTTGGCACGTGGTGACATTTGTATGCTGCTTGGCATTAAGTGGTGCCAGCTGTGCTTAAGGCTGGTTTACATTGTCACAACAGACTAGAAAGTAGTCCTTTACTAGATTTAGGTAGAAGGTAGCAGGTGAAAAAAAGGTGGATGTTGTTGGGTTTTGTGTTTGGTTTGGTTTATTTTGTTTGTTTGTTTTGTTTTAGTTCCAATTCCTATTCTGAAGGAATATAAAATAGCACAAATATGGTTTCCCGTTAGGAGAGAGTTGTGAATAGCTTTGGCTGGACTCAGAATGCTCCGTTTTGATAAAACTGTGTTCTCATGCTCTTTAAATAGCCATGGAATGCTAATACTTTTCTGTAAGAGGAACTTTCATTAAAAAACCCTCCAAATTCTATTGGGGGAAAAAGTGTCTGTTCTATTAAAGATGGAATTGTCCTTCTCTTTTGTGTTATTGTTTTGTTTTGCATTAGCTTTTTTTTTTTTTTTTTTTTCTATTGCCATTTCCATTTCACCTGACGAAACAAAGGTTTCTAAAAGTAACAAAAATTAGAATTGTTGCTCTGGTTTTTATGGTAGTGTATGAAAGCTGTAAAGTCAATAGTGTTTTGACTTTTGCGCACGTCATCACACATTTTGGAGTTTATCTGCACCAAAAATCACAAGATTATATTAGCTGCATGAGTAGGAGACATGCTCATTACGTGGTTACATTCATCATTTCTCAGCAGTACACATATTGCCAGTGGCAATGGAAAATCATGAGAATAAGAGATTTTTGTATCAGTATGTTGTTACTACACCTCTTTAGTACAGTGGGGTGTGGGGTTTTGGTGTTTTTTCATGCTCTCCCCTAAAGGAAATTTTTCATTCAAGAGTTTCTGTTTTCAGTCACTAAATTGCTGTCGCAGTCCTCAGCATTTTCACTTCTGAAAAGCTATCTCTGACTTCTGAAAATAAGACAGCTCCTGAGGCACAACGGTTGCTCACAAAAGACTTTGTAAAAGTGGGACAACTTGAGTAAAAGAATACCCTGAAAGTTAAAGTAAATATAATAAACACAAACCTGAGACAGGAGTGTCCAGCAGCACTGCTGCAAGTGCTAATAGCATCTGCACCCAGGTGCATCCTCCGCCTTCTACCTGTAGCCACAGGAGTGCGGTACCAGTTGCCTCTTGAAATAAATGCCTAACTGACAATGGGAGAAGGAACTGGTTTTTTTTCCTTATAATTGTGCTTAGTTGGGCTTTGTGATTTCTGCAGAGACACAGCACGGCCCGTGTGCAAGGCGCGTCTCCGAGAGAGGCTGTGGAAAAAGGAGGATGCCCTTTCTGTTCCTGTCTGTCAGCTCTGTGCAAGACTTTGTCAGACTTCAAAATAAGGTCTCTGAAAACTCTGAAGTAAAAATACTGCGGGTCTGGAAGCCCACAGAATATTCTAGTTGTTACCCCCCCAAGAAATCTAGGGAGCCACAGCCAAAATGCCCTTACCCTGGTACTACGGCTTGTAGGTTAAGTGTTACATACACCTACACACGTACATATAAATGCATCGTTTTGTGCTATGGCTGTGTGTTAAGGCATAATTCTGCCCAAAACCATCATCACTTCGTTTGTGGCAGCCGTGGTGTCCGGCAGCGCGGGGCGTGCGACAGCATCTGCCTCAAACCAGCACGCTCGAAAAACCAGCCGGGGACGGGCTGGGGGAGACGCCTTAGTGCTGTCGCCTGGCGGAGCCCTAAGCAGGAGCCGAAATAGCTCAGTTGGGAGAGCGTTAGACTGAAGATCTAAAGGTCCCTGGTTCGATCCCGGGTTTCGGCAGAACCCTTTCTTTTTCACCGCGCGCCACCAAAGCCCCACCGCCGCGCTCGGCCCGATCCCGGGCCCGCCCGCCCAGCCCCTTGCCGTGCAGCCCATGGCTCGCTGCTCGGCCGGGGGAGCGGGGGCCGGCGGCAGAGGTTGGCTGGGCTGCAGCGCTATCCCCGGGACGGCCTGCCCCGTGGGGACGGAGGGCTTTGCTGAGCAGGCGGGTGGGCGTCTCCTGCTCGGGCTCCCGGCCCTGCTCGAGAGCAGCGCCTTCCCGTTTACTGCGGCCGCCGGGCGTTTGCTGGGCTGAGTGTGACTGTTTACTTTGTATAGCTTGGCTGTTTCATTAAATCCATTTTCATTTCAACCTGCAAGGCTCTTCTTCTTATCCCGGTCCCTCCTGTTGGCTGGGGAAGGGTCACTGGGTAACACAGCATAGCCGCAGCTACAGGCCAAACGTGGGCACTGCCCCACCAGGGTGGCTCTGACAGGGCTTGCAACCGCCGCGCCTCAAATTTCCCCTTGTCTTCCTCAGTTACCTTGATTTTTAAAATGGTATTTATTTATTTATTTTAAACGGGTGTTTTCAGCAGTGGGATTCAGCGAAACAATGTCATCTAATCTCCATTAAAAGTGTGTGTTGCTGCTTGCCAGGCAATGGCACGGGCGCGCAGGCATCGCTTGGCAGAGCTCCTGTCCAAGCAACCCCTAGCAGCCTGGCAAAGCAGCAACCCATGGCACGGATGCACAGGTATCGCTCTGCAGAGCCTCCTGTCCCAACAACCCCTAGCAGCCTGGCAAAGCAGCAACCCATGGCACAGACGCACAGGTATCGCTCTGTAGAGCTCCTGACCCAACAACCCCTAGCAGCCTGGCAAAGCAGCAACCCTTGGCGTGCCCGCCTCTCGCATGTGTAGTGGGTGTGTGTGTGAAGAAAACCCCACAGAGGCGATTGGTGAAGGAGGTGGGGGGGAAATGAGCAGTCAAACCTCCCCATCCTCTGCTTTGTGCTGCAGAACTGAGGAGGACACAAGCCACGACGTCAGCGAAACACTGTGCAGCTCACGCCTGCCCAACACTGCGTGTGCCTGCCATCCTGCCTGGCAACTGGAAATGCAACGTCTGGGGGCATTTGCCTTCCAATTTCACCTTTTTTAGTTTTTAGTTTGTGCTTTTTATTTAGGATAGAAGAACTGGAAGAAAAAAGCTTCATTTCTCATCCCTTCTCTGCCCTCCACTGCCTCCTGCTACTGCTAAAGGGAGGGACACTAGAAGAGAAAGCGAAACTATGCGGAGAGGAGGACAATGGTGTGGGAGGGTAGGGAGGGAAAAGGGCTCTCAGGAGGACAGAGACAGAGAGATTGCTTCTTGACAAAATCTGTAAGACTCATAGAATCATTATGGTTGGAAAGGACCTCCAGGTTCATCAAGTCCAACCTTTGTCCTAGCATTTCTCTAACCACTACACCATATCCTCAAGCGCCACATCTAATTGTTCTTTAAACACCTCCAGGGATGGTGACTCCACCACCTCCCTGGGCAGCCTGTTCCAGTGCCTAACCACCCTCTCAGTGAAGAATTTCCTCCTAATATCTAATCTAAAGAGAATTTATCTTTTTAAGTTAAAGATAATATTACCTGTAATCACAGAATCATGGAGTGGTAGAGGTTGGAAGGGACCTCTGGAGATGATCAAGTCCAACCCCCTGCCAGAGCAGGATCACCCAGGGCAGGCCACACAGGAACAGATCCAGGTGGGTTTTGAAAGCCTCCAGAGAAGGAGAGTCCACAACCTCTCTGGGCAGCCTGTTCCAGGCTCCGTCACCCTCACAGAAAGAAGTTTTTCCTCATGTTGAGGTGGAACTTTCTGTGTTCCAGGTTGTGACCATTACCTCTCGTCCTATCACAGGGCACAACTGAAAAAAGACTGTCCCTTTCTATGTGACACCCACCCTTCAGATATTTGTAAACATTAATAAGATCCGCTCTCAGTGTTCTCTGGGCTCAACAGCCCCTGGTCTCTCAGCCCTTCCTCATAAGACAGATGTTCCAGTCCTTTGATCATCTTAGATGCTATCTGTTGGACTCTCTCTAGTATTTCCCTGTCCCTCTTGAACTGGGGAGACCAGAGCTGGACACAGTATTTCAGATGTTGTCTCACTAGGACAGAGCAGAGCAGGTGGAGAACCTCCTTGGACCTGCTGGTCACACTTTTCTTTATGCACCTCAGGACAGCATTGGCCTTCTTGTCCACAAGGGCACATTGCTGTCCCATGGATAACTTCTTTTCCATCAGGACACCAAGGTCCCTCTCCATGGAGCTGCTTTCCAGAAGGTCAACCACCACACACCAGTACAGGTGTGTGGTGGTGTTCCTCCCCAGGTGGAGGACTCTGAACTTGCCCTTGTTGAGTTTTATTAGGTTCCCCTTTTCCCAGCTGTTCGCTCTGTCCAGTCTTCCTGGATGGCAGCACAGCCTTCTGGTGTATCAGCCACTCCTCCCAGTGTAGTATCTGGATGGCAGCACATCCTTCTGGTGCATCAGCCACTGCTCTCAGTTTAGTGTCATCAGCAAACTTACTGAGGGTGCACTCTGTCCCTTCATCCATGCTCAATAAGGCTGGACCCAGTACTGACCCCTGGGGAACACCACTAGCTACAGGTCACCAACTGGACTCTGTGCCACTGATCACAATCCTATGGGGTCTGTTGTTTAGCCAATTCTCAATCCATCTCACTGTCCCCTCTTCTAACTGACACCTCCCAAGCTTACCCATGAGGATGTTATGGGCGATAGCATCAAAAGCCTTGCTGAAGACAAAGTAGACAACACCTACCTTCCTGCATCTACCCATTCAGTCACACCACCACGGAAGGCTATCAGTTTAGTCAAACATGACTTCTCTTTACTAAATCTATACTGGCTACTCTTGGTAACTTTATTTTCTTCCATGTGCTTAGACATGATCTCTAGAATGAGTTGCTAGGTTTCTTCTTGCGAGCAAACCTCTCTATTTCCATTTATTTTTCTATTAGCTTGTTCCCTCAAGATGAACCCCTAGTAGGAAGCAAATGCAGGGTACTTTTGTGTTAGGCTAACTAAGCATTTATGGTTTAGTCACAAGGTTCCTTCTCTGCAACTGGGAAACTTGTCTGCTGCTGCAGATACAGTTACACATGTTTTTTAAATGACCATCAAATACTGAAGTTGATACATCACAGGGATTTGGAGGAAAAATCACATTTTACAGTGTTGTTTCAGTCTTACTCAAATACTGAAAATCTGGTGGATTTGGTTCTCATGCTTTTTCCATGGCCATCCTTGAATACTGTTTTAAGTGAGTGAAAACTGGAGCAGAAGGAACAGCTCAGCAGGAGGTGTACCCCATGTCCTAGCTCTGCCGCAAGCTGCAACAACTTGCAACCACAGAATGTGACAAATTATGAAGAAGCTTAAAGCTTTAATTTGAAATACCTCTATTTGGCATTTCTGACAGTGGTGGGACTACCTTGCTTTGGTATTTTCCATAGTTTTTCTGAGGTTTTTAACAAGTTCAAGTGTTCCTTGGATGAAATGCTTCTCCTTCTCTTCTTTCGTGTCCCCAGACTTGCACATCTACCTGATTTTAAAAGTCCTCTCTTTGTCTTTGCAGGCAATTTCTGTTACTGCCTTGTCTGCTTCTCAGCAGGGAATAAGCGTTACTCACTCTTATCTCTTTCTGTTTGAGTTGAAAATTGGATTTGTTTGATAGAAAAGATTTGTTTCTGTCTCTTGAACCGTTTACAGATATCCAGTAAATCTCATTTAATTATGAAGTATGATCAATGCAATAGATTCTGAAAACAGGAGTCAGGACTCACATCTATTTTTCATGATTTTTTGTATATTTTTAATAACAAATCTTAGTTATTGTCTACCTGGTTTCTGGTCCTGTAGAAGAACTAGAATTGTGTTTTTCAACTTTCTGGAAAAGAAATGCATTTAAAAAGAAAAACCATATTTTCACCCGATGATGCACTTCTAAAATCTATCACTCTAGAGTTAAGTTTTTTGGTTTTTTTTTTTTTCCCTGTGAGTGAGCAAAGTTATAAGAGCTTTATTCTGTTTGAGTTCAGCTCAGAAACCCATGTAAGTTTTTTTCTAATCCAGTTCCTTGGGAGTGGGATTCTTTTTGTTTGTTTTGTTTTTCCCCAGCAATATATTCCAGGGTTCCTGCTTTGTGTTTTTGTAGGAATATAGAACTCATATTCCACAGTAATGCAGAAATGCAGAATTTATGGTATAGTTAACAAGACACATTAGTGACAGTTAAGCGAAATCTTAACCTTCAGCCCTGCTGTGGTTATCAATGCTATCTTTATTCCTTGGTGAACCTTGGGAGAAACATTGTATTTTTGTTTGTATGTACATACATCTACTTGCTTAAAGCAAGGAATCATTCATTACTTTGCGTAACAGTGTTCTTGGGATTTAGCCCACATGACATGATGGATGAATATCTTTTGTTCCTTTTTATATTTTCCGTTGGGATAACTAGTATTTAGTATTTAGTGTTAGTATTTTGAATAAAAATCATGAGAGAAGAGTATCTTCTGGAACTGTCTCTAGAGAGATGAATGTAAGGTCAAGGCTTTAGAGATTTCTGATATTATTTCAAGTACTGTGTTTGTACCATCTTTCGTAATAATATTTATTTTTTTTAATGTGGTTGTGAGACAGATCTGTATTTCCTTTTTTGTATTTCTTTCCCCGTGACTGGGACAATTTGTTGCATTGCTGAATTGTCAAGAAGAGAACCTATGTCCTACCATTCCATGGTGCACATGAGGTCTTGGGCTCATGCCTTCCTGACTGTGTTCTGCATGATGAGCCACGAAGGCAGCCTGAGTGCTAGCTGGGCTGCAGGTTCCTTGCAAGTTTTGTGCAAAGTCTGTAAAGCTCCACATGTGCCAAAACTAAGATATTAAACCAGCTTACATTTCACTTCACTTTTTTTGTCAACTGTTATTACATCTATTCTGTGTAAATCAGGTCCTTTCCTACCACAGCCATGTAGAATGAAATTAATCTCACTTTACTTTAGACATTTAAAAGTTCAGTGTCTGTCTAAGTTCAAGCTAGCAACCCTCACTTCCTCATAAGATCAAGGCAGAGAAATTACGATGTAGAGAGGTCATCTGCTCTTGCCAAGATGCCTGTCTGAGAATGGGTTGAGTAGTCCCGTGGAGGTGCTACTTTCTCTTCATAGACTAATGGAGAACAACAGGGTAAGAAAGATCTATCTCTTCCCTTCTAGATGCCTGAGTTCCTTAAGTGAATCATATTTCACATTCTATGACTATCTTTATAGTTATCCCAGGCTAGAAGCTGATGAAATAACTCTGGAATGAAGCCCTCATTGGACAGCCTTTGGGCAGGTGGCTACAACAGCAGTGATGCAGAGGCCCATATAGAGAGGGTCTCGAGAGGTAGATCTCTTTGACATTGTTTACACTAACGCTTGCTAGCTGAAAATGCTGAGATAAGTGGTGTTGCTTACTCAGGATGATTTCACCTGGTAGTCAGCATTGTATTTATCTAAATTATAAGTAGCTTAAGCTTCCATCCATGTTCCTACATGTTACAGACACTGGAAAAAGTATGCTTGTTTAGGTAGAAGGTGACATGGTAATGAGTCTCATTAGCCAAATGATGATACTTCATGATCTCTGAAGAGGTTTCTCAGACAAGGTAAATGAGGGAGTAGGGTGGAAGAAAGATCCTACAAAGGAAATTGAAGCGCTCATTCGTTACTTCTGACAGAAATGAATAAAACTACATTAAGGTAATACCTGACTTAAAAGTGTGAAACTGTGTCAGCAGTTTGTAAATTGTGTTTATTTAAGGTTGTGGAAAAATCTGGCAGAATTAACACAGGCATCCACCGTATTGTCTTATAGTACATGCTTCAGCTGGCACATGTTCTTGGAGACGTGAGAAGCCAAGTGCCATCAAATTTGGAGCTTTGGATGTGGATGTCTTTAAGTAATGAGAACTTCCCATTGCAGTTAGCTCCAGACTTGTGGGAGGTAAGTTCAGCCAGACCGCAAGGCTCAGTGAGGAATCCGTGAGGAATCCAGGTGGGTTTCATCTGTCTGGAGTATTCATGTGTGCCAAGTACCTAGCACCTAGGCTTCCCTTACAATAAATGAACGGAGAAGGTTAGACCTTTGTGTGGTGTTGTTCATCCTCTCCTAATGTGAGTAGAGAAAAGAAGCCAATTGATTTTTTCTTTTGACAGGTCACTCGAAATGTCTCACTTGTGAAGTCTGTAGTGTTTGGAGATGCATAATCTGACACTGAAGTCTTTACCTCCACTGGGGCACATAACAGCTCTCTTTTTTACTTGCCATCTAGCATGTTCTAGGTTTCCTGAATCTACAAGAAAATCTATGTTTTTTAGTCTTGTCTCTTCTGAGTGAATGACTCTTTAGGGTCCATCAACTATAATGATGTTTATTTGCTATAATGAGAACTTAGACATGTAGCTCTTAGACAAATGCACACATGGTAGATGCACAGTGAGGGTGTCTTAGTCATGAATTGGCTTTCATCTCATATGATAGCTTTGCTTCACACATTTTCCAGTGAGAAACCTTCATAAGTATTCAAGTAATATTTTCCTGGTGGCACTGTTGGAAAAACATGCCTTAGATCACTCTTCTTACTCTATGAACTCTGGAGCACATAAATTCACAACAGTTAAAATCAGCAGCCAAAATATTTATCTGTCACTTAAAATACAACAAAAGGGTGGATATGATGTAACCTTTTGGTAAAGATTAGCATTGTTTAATTTCCATTCAAAACATTCTGATTATAGCCAGTTTCATATCATGCATAAATTATAGGTATGTTACGTGATCTTTGGAGCAACGAAAAAATGTACTAAGGTAATATAATTTGTGTTTCTTGCTGAGGCCTTTTTTTCCAGACTTGAAATTTTACTCCACAGAAGCAGAGTCTGTTTTTTCTCAGGTGAGGTTTATGACAATGTAAATACCTCTAAACTAATGTAAAGGTGTTTTGGCAGAACAATGAATCAGAATAATCTTTTCCTCAAAAAAGAAAAAATTAAAAATATTATTCACAATGCTCAAAATTTCCAGAAGTGCTCATCATTTTTGGGTGCTCAGCTTCTGATACCATGGATTCACTTGACTTGGTGAGTTTGCTTCTTATCTTTTTTTTTAATTTGTTTTTCATTTGAAAATTGTCTGTGGGGCACTTACTTGGCTGCTACTTCTCATGGCTCTTTTATTTCCACTATGACTTTGATTTTTTACTCATCTGCAGTCTTTCTTATGGAATTATCTTTCACCTTGTTGTGTCCACAGTTATCACCTGATGTTATGAATTATCACCTAGTTTGTTCTTTCTATTGATGTATTGATTACCACATAAATTTGTATGTAGAATATTGCACTGGCCAAAATTCTTTCCAAAATTCCAAAGGCTAAATACTTTTCTGGCTTGATGCTAATCTGTACTTGAGTACAGTAGAAGGAGCCTGAGAAACAATACTGTCATTGAGGAAAAAAAATGTGAACCCACTGCCTACTTACTGCTCAGGAATTCTGTATTACTTGGATGTGTTTTTTAGTGATTTCTTGTCCTGTGCCATTAAGCATTCTTTTTCTTTATTCCCTCTTGCTAAAAAAAGATGTGGACATATTCATACCCAAAATGTGCTGACATCTGTATGGATATGTTTCTTTGCCACCATTTGACAATAGGCTGAGAAGTTTGCTATTGGTGTGGAACCTGAATCCAGACTACAAGGTAGCTAAAATACTGTTCTCCTGTACTTTCAGTGTAAAACCTCAATGTTTTAACTAATACATTTAACACAGTTTCAGATGTAGTAGCCTGAGCCAGTAGCTCAGAATTGTGGACAAGGCAGCATGGCCATGGTTTGGATCGCTGGGGCTTCGACCACTGCTTATCCGCTCAGATTCGTGGCCACTAAGGAATGGACAGTGCCTGTTGTTTTCCCAATGACTAATTGAAAGACAACTATCTTCTTGTAATTTTGTTTAGTGTCTTCCTCATGGTGTGTCATGCAATGACAGGCCTGTAACAGGCACTGACATGGTGATGCCAGGATACAGTATCCAGCTGTCCTTTTTCTTTCCAGTCAGGCGCTCCCCCCTGACCAGGGAGAGCAATCCTAAAATACTGATTCATTACTGAGGACCAGAGGCTAGTGCTACATCTATACTAGTACTGCATGTTGTAGCATGCTCCTACTTTGGTAAAAGTATGTAGTTGTGATGGAAGGAAGTAATCATAATAAAAGTTATGTATCTGCCACTCTTCTACTCACAGTTTTCATTTCCCTGATCACCAAGTAACCCCCATGCTATCATCTCTCTGCTAGTCCTTTTCTTCACACCCTACCTTCTCTGAAAATGACAGATTTTCCCTTGCTCATGTACTACATTAGAAGCACTTTTCCTTGCCTTACCTGCATCAGTACTTTGCGCTTCTCTGTGCTTACTCTTTCTGTCTCTCATAGGATCTCAGATGGCAGTAGGCACCTTCCTATGGGTGTCTGAACTAAGCCACCTTTGATTATAATGTCTCTCTGGACACATTTTACATACACACACTTCAGACTTTTAATCAGCTAGCTGAGGCCTCTCCATATTTTTTTTTAAATTTTACTTGGTGATTCTGTTGTATTTGTGTTCACTTTAATTGCTTTTAGATGGTATGTTGGCAACTTTGGTTCAAGACATTGTCTAACCTAGATTCAAAGACTGATCCTTTCCACACCAGAGAGGTGTACTCAGGTGCTGAGTAGTACGGGCAGGTGTGTTGTTCACAGTGGTTTTGAGTCAGTGCCTCCATTTATAACTCTTAGCTCTTTCAATGTATTTTTCCTGCAACTGGTCATACTTTCTGACTTTTTCACATTTACTGTTGAGAGCAGCAGGCAAAAGCCAGTTCCAGGTAAATTGAGTCCTAAGGGAGATGAGTTGAAACCCATGTCAGACTATGTGGTATTGCTAATTGGCTTTGTGCTACCATGAACAAAGTAGAATCAGATTTTAGCTTGTCTGGTAAATAATAAATTTTTGATACAAAGATTTGAGAACCTGAAAGTGCTGATGGTAATGTCTGCAGTGTGGATGAAGTCTTTAGCTGCATGACGGCAACGTTTGCTGCATAGATAATAGACTTCTTGTGCCAGAATGTTGTGGTTGAACATCCGTGGAAATACTGAATAGAACAGATAAAACCACAGCCGTTTTCATTATACATGCTTACAAAAATGTCTAAACAACAGAGGTATGGGGGGGAGGTGTAGGGAAAGCTTTCAGTGATGCAGCGGGAGGTGCCAGTTTTTATTCACTATAGTGGAACTGAACTAATAGCTATTGCTTCAGATTCCTTTCATGACCTATCACTACTTTATTTTGATTTATTAATTTTGTTCCTCTAGCACATAGGAGTTGCATTGTGGGCAAGAACTGCTGCATACTAGGAGCTTTTTAAAATTATTTTTTTGTCTATGTTGTGAACACAAACACTTGTCTGGATGTCTGGTGTGTGTATTGATCTTACAGACTGTCTCCTGCCAGATGGGTAATAAATGCTCAGCTGTGACAGTTCTGAGAGCCTATCAGCCAGTCCCAAAACAACCTCTGGTGTAATGATGGGGAAAGAACTAGAGAGCAAACAAGGACCACTAACCTTTTAAAACCAATTAAATAATTTATTTTGCATGTGAAAAGGCTCTTAAGAAGGGAACCCTCCTTTATTTGCCACTCAGATGTTTCCAGTACAATCACTGGAGTACTGCAGTCAGCAGGCGGAGGCTCCATCCCAAACACTTACTACCAGGTATATTAATTTTCATTAATGATGCACCTATGTCCTCAGTGCTTCCAGTTAATTTTCTACTGCTGCTGCTTTAGTGGAAAGTATTATCTTGCAGTGAATGAACTGAAAAGAGGAAAGGATTTTCTCTTCTACTTATCATCTGTTTACAGGTTTTGGTTTAAAAGAATAAACTGGTTTCTCCAGCCACCTCAGCTAAAACAAGACCACCAATTTCTTGAAGTTCATGAAAGACTTGGAGAAATAAATCCAAAGCATCCACTCTCCTGACAAGCTGCCAGAGCCTCCAGACCTTGCTCTCACGCTGGCATGTTTTCTGCCCTTGATGTCATGTGCAAAACACGAGGATTTGTGCCGTGCTAATCCCTCTAATGAGGGCTTCTCCCAACCTCTATATAAACCCCACTCAAAGCTGTGGCTGCTGGGCAGGCACTGCAGAGCCAGAGTGCCTGTCTTTTGAACTGCATTCAAGGCAATTAGAGGCTGGGATTAAACAAACACCCAACACCAGCATCTCAGCAGTGAGGGGGATTATCCCAGTTGGCTGGAGAATGAAGCTGCAGCAAGGCCAGGTTGTCCCACGCCAATCTCCCTGCTCCACTTGCTCAAGCCTAGCAGAGAGGCATAGATTGCACCCAGCCATAATGGGTGCACTGAGGTGGCTCTTCTGGGCTGGTCTGGGCTACCTGAGCTGTTGCTGTCCCCCCCGGGCACAGGCACAGTTCCCCCGTGCCTGTATGACAGTGGATGCCCTTCGCTTGAAGCGCTGCTGCCCGGCCTTGGGGATGGAGCCAGGCAACATCTGCGGGTCCCTGCAGGGCAGGGGATGGTGTCAGGAGGTGCAGGCAGACACTCAGCCCTGGAGTGGCCCCTACACCCTTCAAAATGTGGATGACCGGGAACGGTGGCCCCTCAAGTTCTTCAACCAGAGCTGTCGGTGCACAGGTGAGAGTGGTGCTGGGATGAAGGGACTGGGATGGATGGGTCTTCTAACCTTGCTCTGAAGGCTAGAAGCATCCTTGATGGCATAAGACATGAAGAAGGCTTCAGATATCATGTTTCCTAAAAATACTTTCATGCTTATGATACTGTCAGCACTTTTTCAGAGCAATGGACTCGAACAAGTTTCTCTCGTGCAAACTTGTGGGTTTTCATCTTTGTCCCTGGAGTTGTCCCTGTAGCCATCCATTGCCTTTCTCCGTAGGGTTTTGGACATTTCAGTACTTCATTCAAGCCTCTGTCACTGCTAATCATGCTGCAGTGAACCTGGATCAGTGTGCATTGATCAGAGATTTATTCCTGTTGGAGTAGTACTTTGCAGCATGATATAGTCCTGTGCACCGAAAATGTGTGGATGTCTGGCCAGGGTGTTTCTGAGGGGTGTTAGCCAAGTCCATAACTCACTTTGACCTGAAATGGGTCTGTACAACCATCAAAAAGGCCATCCTGTCCTTTTCTTCCCCATCTCCAGCTACTCCATCCCACCCATGATTTTACATGGTCTTCTGTGCTCACGTGCTGGACACGAAATGGATCAGGGAGACGTACTTGAAGGCTAACCTGGCCAAAAGGATCAGGTTTTAATAAGACCAGTTCACTAGTGCTGGCAGGAGGGAGGGAGTAGGAAAGTGAGGTCAGGGCAGGATAAGGTGACGGGACCCTTTTTCAGCAGCAGTCCTGGTTAAAGGAGGGTTAAAATGAGTAGGCTGCTTTGCAGGGCTGGCAGGAGATGGTACCAGGAGTCAGGCAAAAGGCACATCTCAAGCACTAAAATCACTTGCTAGGCAGATTTCAAATGCAGCCTGGGATTTGTTGCTGGAAACAAAGTTTGATTTTTTCTAACATGGGAAGAATAGCCTTTGTTCAACTTGATTCTTAGAACTAGCTGAACTGTTTTGTCTAAAATACACCTTGGCTCTCGCTATCAAAAAAGCCCAGATCAATCTGAGAAGGAAGCGCTGCAGAAAATTTCAGCCAAGGAGGTTGTTTTGCAACGCTGTTATCAACTGAAAGCAGGGGGGTAGTGGCAGATGACTTAAATGGATACACGGTGTTACTGAAGCTTCTCAAAATAATAACAACAGACTTCAGAGTGTAAATTGCTTTTTATCTCTTCCTTTGACTAGATTTCAAATGCTTGTTTGAAAGTATTTTTTTTCAGACACTTTACAGGAAAAAAAAAAGAAAAGAAAAAGGAAAAAGAAAAGATGTAGGGTTTTTTCCACTTTAAAGGTTCTTATGTACCTCCAAAACTAAAGTCATAGTTTAGCTTAATTATAAATATCACATACAATCAGAGACCCTGAGTCAGAAGAGCACTGAAGCACATGGGCATTTACTGATATATATTCAGTCTAAGTAATTAGGGCATCAAAACCTGGCAGTAAATTAAAGAGCAGTGTAGGCAGACATGGTCTGCGTAGGCAGACATGGTCTCCATAGGCAGATGCTAATTTGCTTGCCCCAGTATAGGTAAGCACCTGTAAGGTACCAGTATAGGCTGGGGACTGACCTGTTGGAAAGCAACGTAGGGGGAAGGAACCTGGGGGTCCTGGTGGACAGCAGGATGACCATGAGCCAGTAATGTGGTCTTGTGGCCAAGAAGTCCAATGACTTCCTGGGGTGGATTAGAAGGGCTGTGGTTAGTAGGTCAAGAGAGGTTCTCCTCCCCCTCTACTCTGCCCTGGTGAGGCCGCATCTGGAATATTGTGTCCAGTTCTGGTCTCCCCAGTTCAAGAAGGACAGGAAACTGCTCAAAAGAGTCCAGCACAGAGACACAAAGATGATGAAGGGAGTGGAACATCTCCCTTATGATGAAAGGCTGGGAGAGTTGTGTCTCTTTAGCTTGGAGGAGACTGAGGGATGACATCATTAATGTTTATAAATATGTAAAGGACAAGTGCCAGGAGGATGGAGCCAGGCTCTTCTCAGTGATGTCCAGTGATAGGACAAGGGGCAACAGTGCACGATGGAACATAGGAGGTTCCATGTAAACATAAGGAGAGACTTTTTCACTGTGAGGGTGACAGAGCACGGGAACAGGCTGCCCAGAAAGGTTGTGGAGTCTTCTCTGGAGACATTCAAAACCCACCTGGACACATTCCTGTGTGACCTGATCTAGGTGATCCTGTTCTGGCAGGGGGCTTGGGCTAGATGATCATTCGAGGTCCCTTCCAACGCCTACCATTCTGTGATTCTGTGATTCTGTGATCTGAGATTTGCAGGGCTGGGTCCCAAGTTATGTGACCAGAATGTGGTGCCCTTTCCTTTAGCTTACTTCTGCTGAGCTGTCTTCTCTCCTGGGTTCTTTAAATCTGGTTTCTTTCACTGTATTTTTATTTCACTTTTATTCCTCCTTCTTCTGGCAGTCTTTATTATCCTAAATATAGCAGTTAAAGATATAGATAAAGCATTAAGGTGGAAGGCATGCTTAAGGGTGATTGCCAGAAAGGTTTCCTGGGCTCCACCCTGCTTGATGCTGCATTGAAAGGCATTTCTACGAGAGCACTAAGAAGTTCATAACTGCATGGGATTTGAATTAGAGATGATGCTTTTACAATGCTGGTTGTGATGTGTCTGTGTCTATTAGTATTTAATTGCTTGGTTGTTTGTTTTTTTTAACTCTGCTTTATACACTGCTTGGCTGTCTGCACACCAGAGTTTTAAGTGATGTGACACGATCTTTTTTAGACATCTAAGGCTATGGTACTTATGGTAGGTAACACAAATTAAATCTGCTCATTCAAAGGGACATGGAACAGAGCACATCTCTACTATTAAGGCATCTTAGTTTCCAGTTGAATTTTATGTGCAAACTGCCTGTTTGAAATGGTTCCTGGCTTGTGCAAACTCCAATCCATGCCAAGGCTCTTTCTAGTGCTCTAACAATATAAACACTCGTGTTCCAGTGCCATCTTGGCACTGTGCAATTTGTATTTTAGACATGGTGTAAATGATAAACTATGAGAACTCTGACTGCCATGTAACTGTATTTGGTTAGACAGTGCCATTGAAACATGTCACTGAGCTGATATCTGTATGGTAGGAAACCTGGAGGGGCTGTGAGGAACAGGGGCCAGGATTTTCCAAAGCGGGGATTCTGGAGTTCTTGCAATAGATTAATCCATTTGAGCTTTCTGCTAAAAGCTTAATAGCTAAGGATAAAAGGAACTCTGATGTTTGTTGTTGCTGTTTACTGAGGAAAAATGCCTTGAAATCATATCTATCCAGGTCTGGAGGCTGAATATTTCCAAAAAAAAAAAAAAAAAAAAAAAAGAAGAAAATCCTGAACAAAACCAAGTATTGATGAGTAGTTATTTTGGGGTCAGATTTTGCCCCTCAAATTTTCTAAGGAAAATGAAGAAACCCACACATTTCTTTTCCATTTCTAGGCTTTAGCAGATAATATGCACTAGTCTTTCTTTAACTGAGGACAAATATAACAGAATAAGATTAGTACAACAGAATGATCCAGCTTTACTTCCTACTTTTTGTACAAAGAGCCATGGACAGTTGTAAGTCTGTTGTCAGGGTGCTGCTTGCTGCATGTTTCACTGAATGTGAAGGTGGCAGCAAAAATATCATCTCTGGAAAAAAAAAATATGGTTACAGCATGAGTGTATCTGGGAGGTAGCAAAGAGTTTTTAGTTCCTGTCTGATTTCAGTTTTGAATCCACTGTATGTGCTCTGCTATTGGTTAGGGGGCACCTAGCACTAATTCAGTTTTGTAGAAATTCTTAAACTGAAATGACCTGGTGACAATTCCTGACAGCGTGCAGTACTATACGAAGGGGGGTATGGTAGTTTGTTTTTCAATAAGGTGTATGTATGCATATGTTGGATGCACTAAGTCTAACCCTGAAGGTTGCTACTTGTAGCTAATTACACAACAAAGCAGTATTTTGGTGGGATAGTTAAACGTGGTTTAAAAGAATACTCTTTTAGAAGACTTATGAACTGAATGCTGTTCTGAGTTCCAAATGATATAATTATACTATGGGATACAGAGCTGGAATAGCATTTTAAAAACTCAGTACAGAAGATTATTGTGAAAAAAAACACTGCAGTCAGTCATGTGGTTGCTAGTATGGATTGTGACAGTGATTAAATGATGACGTAGTTGGAGTTCACTAAGGAGTTAAGCATAATTAAAATTCTTTTTTTTTTTTTTCCTGCCACTGTCTAAGGAGGACATGTGCTGGACATTATTCTATTTCTTTTTTAAATATGTTTTTTTCTTTTTTTTTTTCCATTGAGGTGTTTTGAGAAAAAAATGTTTAAATCTTTTCACATTCCTGTGCAATATCAAGCCTGGGACAGAAGGTTTAAATTCTATAGTTTAATTGTAAGCAACTTGCCTGTTAAGCCATGTAGCTGACACGATGGCCTTCCAATTAGGTAAAAATGAGCTTAGAAGTAGCTATAAAATACGCTTCATTTATTTATTGCCCGTTTACTTGGGCAATGTGGCTGGGGGGTAATACTAAATTGCAACCATACTTTGATGACCCTGTTAAAGCCTGTGCTAGGTACAGACCTTCCACATCCTACAGCCTAACAGTATGTCCAAATGAAGATCTAGAAGAGACAGAAGAACTAACCATTTGTCTCACATAGTAGCAATCCTGACCCTACCCTTAGGATACTGAAGTATGCTGGTCTTTCAAATCTAGTGTTGTCAAGGCTTAGTGTCAGGGCTGTCCACTAGACCTATGAGATGCTTTCTGTTAATGCCTCTCCCTTCCCAAAGGGGAAGAGCAAGGGAATAAGGGAGAGAGACAGCCATTGGAAAAGAAAACAGCTTTAATGAAAATAATAAAATGGAATATATGCAAATATATACAAAATACATACTGATCCTAATCCCCCCAATGGAAATTACATCACCACTGATGCTGTGGAGCAAGCACTGGGGATGTCCCAGGCTGGACTCAGTAGCAGATGGGAAACAGATTCAGAAACTGGATTCTGGAACTGGATTCAGTAACACATGGATTGGGATGGAAAGCAGAATGAACAGAGTCCTGCTGGGAGGCTGGCCATTGAAGAAGGTCTTGACCTTTGTGATCCCTCAGCTTTATACTGAATATGACATCTATGGGCTGGAATCCCTCACTGGTCAGTTTAGGGTCACCTGTCCTGTCCGCTCCTCCCACAGGTGCAGCCTTTCACTTTCTGCACCCCCAGCATGTCACACAAGATTTAGCAGTGACCTTGGTCTGCACAGAAGCAAGTATAAGCAAGAGCCTTTCTGTACTTCCATCCTTGGTGCTAACCATGGGGTGTTATCACTGCTAGAAGCAGACACTGTCTGTGAGAACAGGCTGCTAACTTCAGAAAGTGCAGTTAGTTAGAAGAGACTGAGATGAAAAATAAAATCATGAAACAGAATTTGTTCTGTTCTAACTCAAACCAGGACAAATGTAATTCCTGTTTTAATGCAATGGCTAAAGAAGTCTGAAAAGGAGCCCTTTCTCCCCATCCAATAAATGATGTGTATTAAGCTGGTCTCTGGAAAGAAGGAGTGTGGCAGCTGCTTGGACTTCATCTTGGTACAATAAAACAAGACAGGGATTGGTGACTGTGGACATGTTCCTTTTCACTGAAGAAAAGACACTGAGTTGACGGAATAATTAATTTGTGCCAACCACATAATGTGACAGCTCAGAGGTAGAAAAATCCCTGTCCGTGAGCTCAGGCAATCACTGGGATTGAGAAGCAGCTACAGCATACACTAGTGATGTGCATTAACATGTACCATGTGTTATGTCATAAGAAGTGTCTTTTTCTCAGTGTCATGACTATGGAATGATACAGGAAGAAGTAGCATGGCCATAGTGCCTAGACGAGCAGCCAGATGCATCCAACCTGACTGAGAAAGAGCACCATTAATGATGGTGATATTTGGCATGGAAGAAAGGTGCTGAGGTATGGGATCGCATCTCCAGACAAAAGGGTTAGTGGGGAAGACACACCAGATGGTTTGTTTGTTTGTTTGTTTGTTTGTTTGTTTATTTTGGCCCAGCAGCAGTATAATCATAGACTCATACAATGGTAGGGATTGGAAGGGACCTCTAGAGATCATGGAGTCCAACCCCCTTGTCAGAGCAGGATCACCCAGGGCATGTCACTCAGAAATGCATCCAGACAGGTTTTGAAAGACTGCAAAGAGGGAGATTCCACAACTTCTCTGGGCAGCCTGTTCCAGTGCTTTGTCACCCTCACAGTAAAGAAATTCTTCTGTATGTTGAGGTGGAACCGTCTATGCTTAAGTTTATATCCATTGTTCCTTTTTCTATTGCTCGGCACTACAGAAAAGTATATTGCTCTTTTCTGAAAGCAGTGGAATAAGCAGAGAGCATCTGGACCTCATTCATGACATGATCTCCTCTCTGTGTGCCAGAACAACCTCCCACATTATATTCTCTAAGAGCTGCAAGAGGTGAGAATAATCTCCGTTGTCCCTGGCATAGCCTTAGAGAGGTAGTACACAGAGTTGCTACACGTTAGTCACTGAAGGCAGAAAAAAAATAAATGCTAAGGTGAAAATCCTTGCATGTTCCTATGGTCCCTGTGTTTTAAAAGGATCTTGAAGGGATGTCACTGTCTTACTGAAAATGTCTACTGTGTGCTGTATCCTCATAATATGAGATTACTTTTCCTGGTCTCCTAGAGCTGTGTTGTTGAAGTCCACCATCGCCAGCGTAGCAGACATTGAAGTTAAGTTGTAAGAGACTGGGACATACATTTCACAGTGCTGTCATGTGGGAAGTTCACAAGGCAGTAAATGAACCTTCTGAAAACAGCAATGCATCATTTCCAGACCAGTAGCCTGGTGGAGGGCTTTGGAAACAAATGCTGAAAAAGTGGCTTGCGTGGAACATAGAAAACCTGTGTGTCTTGCACCCATTGCTGTTTGGAGTGTGGGAAATCCTGGAGATCTCCAGCAGCTTCTCACCATTTCAGATGCTGTGTAACGACAGTCCTATGATGCATGGAATCAGTTGAAGGAAAATGACAAAAAGCAACTCTGGATTTCATGAAGTGCTGTTGTTGTGTGCATTTTTGACAAGAGAACATTGCCAAATAGGCCTGAGGATGTTACAAAAATGTTCAGCACAATCAGCAGAAATAGTGCAGTGTGAAATATCACTTTGCCTGGAAATCAATTCCTCCTGTTTACCAGTCTCTTCTTCACTGCAGTCCTTCTTCTTACTCAGTAAAAGCTTGTGTCCCATTGAAAATTGTCTGGAGAAGTGGTGGAAAGAATGGACATCTTGGATTACTTCATAGATTAGGCAGTTAAGGGAGAAAATTCTGCAGAGCATCAACTGGATATAATTAGCACCTGCCTAAGGGAAACAGGTGAGGAGTCATTGGTCCAGATGGCTTCAGGTGCCATATACGTGGAGAAAAGCTTTTTACCCCATGAAGATAACTCATCATTTCAGGCTTTTGCAAGTTTCTTTTCATAGCCTGAGGAGGCACATAGAGTACACCTAAAATATGGATATTGCTCAATAAAGTGCTCTTGGGCATCAAGAGCTGTGTAGATTCAAAGGGCCCTGACTGAGAGAGGAATAAGCAC
Source organism: Todiramphus chloris collaris (assembly GCA_025345505.1). Classification (NCBI taxonomy): domain Eukaryota; kingdom Metazoa; phylum Chordata; class Aves; order Coraciiformes; family Alcedinidae; genus Todiramphus; species Todiramphus chloris. The sequence goes on from JANVCC010000021.1 coordinate 17,820,605, forward strand.
CATCAGACCCTCAACAAGTGACTGGTGGAATCTTGTTCTGCTGCCAAGATCAGACAGGACCAACCTGGTTCTATGCTAATTTTGTTTCTGTTGGTGCTATATTTCAATGTGATGTCCATCCAATGCTGTGGGTTATGAATCAGAAGGATAACCACTGATCTCAGAAAAGGTTGTTGACAGATCTTTTAATGGTTAATTCCTGCTCTGCCCTCCTTCTCTTAGAAAAGGATTGAACCGTAACTTTGGGCTAAGGGGACAACAGCTGCTTTCCAGAAGTTCATGGTCCATGTACTGAAACTTGTGCAATATATGTGGTGTAATTAGGCAATGTTGCAAGATATTCCTGCTATTTGCCATCTGGTCAGCCCAGGCTGGAGTATGTGACAAGCCATAACAACTGTCAAAAATGAGCAAGCATACAGATAGTGGAGTACACCAAATTCCCTACAGCAACTGTGCTCTTCTGATGGGACTCGGGATTTAGTGATAAAATCAACCTTCCATGTTCTTGCTTCCCCCCACCCCGAGCTTGATCTTTGCCTTCATCATAACAACATATCCATGCAATCTTCTTTCTTTCATAAACCTATGAACTATTTGCTTTTTCTGTCATAAGTCTTCATCCCCCTAAACCACTGCAGACATCTGGCTTTGGGTGCCTTTGGCTTTGGGAGGGAGGAACATGGAAGCTGAACACAGATGCTCCTATCTCCATCAGCATGAAATGTATGCCATACCCTTGGAACCTGTCCTCATGGTATGCCATCAGGTTGTGCGTGATCCAAAAACTAGTTGAAGTCTTCACCCTAACCTTAGCACTGGTCCTAACCTTCATGACAGCATGTAAACCATGATAGAATATAGAGATCTCAGAGCCTCTGAAGTAACCATAAGCTCTCAAAATCTACAATTAAGAGTGCTCATGTCCATAGTAGGTCTCACAGGAGTCTGTCACAAATGTTTAAAGCTCAGCAGCTCTTCTAGAGCTAGCCATATGTTACACAGCCTTCTTGGTAACTGCCCTTGAAACCTTGGGGGTCTTTCAAATAAGTAATAAGCTCTGTAGCCCCTGACAATCTTAAACCTACAGCCTAGGGATGTCTGCCTGTCCAAGGAACACTTCATAAGCCACTTCCTCATCTGTATGTTAGCCAAAAGCCTACCCCGGGTCTAGCAATGCCAATACGGGTGGGAGATTTTGTGGCATTCTGGAAGACACTTGTGGAGCGAGCATGTATGTGGGGTTGGAAGGAGAGTGGGGTTATGGAATCATGGAATCAGAACATTGGGGGTTGGAAGGGACCTCTGGAGATCATTGAGTCCAACCCCCTGCCAGAGCAGGATCACCCAGGGCAGGCCACACAGGAACAGATTCAGGCGGGTCTTGGAGCTTCAGTGAAGACTTCGGAGAACCGAGGGGAGATCCCAGAGGAGCACTAGTTGCCCCTGTACTCCTTCTTCCCCTGTCAGCAATGCTGCCTGTCCTACACCACTGCTACACCAGCAACCTGCCTGCCTGCGGGCTGGAGGCAGCTGTTTGCTGCAGGAGCAGTCGGTTGTTCCCCATCTCCCCTGGCAAAGGCAAAAGCTGCAGCAGGGCCTGTCTGCTGCTGCTGGCAGCCTGCCACGGCAGGTGAGCCCACGTTTAAGGCAAGCTCTGCTCTCCTGGGTTCTTCCATCACATCAGAGGTTCTAAGCTTAGAGGTGACCCAATTACTTGCCTTGGGAACGATGCCAGAGGGGAACAACAGTACTGCAGTTTTTCTCAGGCTCTTATTGCAGCCCCGTTTAATAACACTTACAGCGTGACCTGCAGCACCCATGGTGCTTGTCCTACATTGTGTTGGGTCCCAGATACACTCTTAACAGATGTTATTTTTTTCTAAGTTTTGTCCTTAAGAGAACTGTGTGTTTGGGGATTTTTTTTTTAATTTCTTTTTTTTTCTGTGCTTAAGGATCCACGTGAACTGACCCTTTTTTTGGCTTTTATCCTGGAAGTCTGGCAGTACTTCAGAGCCAATCCAGCAAAACACTTTGTCAGGTACTTAACCTGAAGTGCTCAGCCCTCTCTTTGGTGAGACTCCTCAGGTGCCTGAGGGTTTCCTGGATCTCTGAGCACCTTGGGGCATCAAGCCTATTACCCAGCACTTCAACTCCGCAACCTGCTGAGTGTGATTCTTGGCTCTGCCATGGCTCTGGGAAGCAAGCCATCCTTCTGGTTAGCAAAGCTACCAGTCTGCTCAGCTCCTGTCCCTTCTAGGAACTGGAGTCTCTGGGGAAAATCACTGCTAATTCTTAATTCTTCTGTGTTTCACTGTTAGTTTTCCCTCATTCATAATGTTATGTCTGCTCTTTCCCCTTTGATTCAGGAAATTTTGCTGGCTATAACTGTGGTGACTGCAAGTTTGGCTGGACCGGCCCCAACTGCAATGTAAGGAAGCGACCAGTTGTCAGAAAGGATGTCCACTCCCTGACAGCAGAGGAGAGAGAGCAGTTCTTTGATGCTCTAGACCGTGCAAAGACAACTGTTCACCCAGACTATGTAATTGCCACTCAGCACTGGACAAGCCTGCTTGGTCCCACCGGAGAGGAACCACAAATTGCCAACTGCAGTATTTATAACTACTTTGTTTGGCTCCATTACTACTCGGTCAGAGACACGCTATTAGGTTAGTGCTTTCCTTATCCAAGGGGGTCTGCAGGTAGAGGAAAGGGTGAAAAGTGTCATTGCTGAACAAAGGTAAGTATGCTTAACACAGCTGCATTACTTCCTTTGGTCGTGAGGGGAAAACAGCTGCTTTCCAAAAGTTTGGGGTCCATGTACTGAAACTAGTACAATACACTTGGCCTAATTAGACAGTGAGTCCCAGAAGGAGCAGATCTGTGGAGTGAAACAGTTGGAGATGAGAAGCTGGTGTCCACCCACAGTTGAAGGAGATCTGCTTCAGACCTGCTGCTCTCTGGTCCCCATGACTGAATGCCCTGTGGCGGCTGGAGCACACCAGCTGCACTCCTGGTGCATCTTCTGTCTGACAGGGAGGCACTTCACAGGCTCCACTGTTGAGTGAACTAAAATGTGATCAGTCAGTGACCAACTTCAAAAAGACATTTGTAGTCCACAGGACAAAGTAGGTGCAGCAGCAGTGGAAAGGGGCTCTGCAGTGGTGAAGACAAAGACCATGCAGAGACGCTGGGGACAAGAGTGTGACTGTTTTCTGTGGCATTCAGGAAGTCCCTAAGGATGGGATTTGCCTGACTAACCACAGCCAATTTTTAAAACCAAACCAGGTTAAAGGTCTGGGTATCTAACTGCATGCTTTCTCCCAAAACAGGATTCCTAGTCCTTATTGCTCTTCTAGACAGAAGTATCTATGCCAGCTCCATTTCACAATGCCCAGCTCTCACAGGGAGAGGCAGCAGCATGGTTTTTCTACCCATCAGTCCTATGTGCAAGCTGAACAGCCCATATCTACCTCCTTGCTAGAGGGCATCTGGTTTTCTTCAGTCTCCCCTTCTGACACAGTTTCATTTTGTAGGGCTGAAGGAAACATCCTCTGGCCTAGCAAGAACAAAGGTCCTTCAGGGGACAGGATGGTCATGTGGAAAGAGAAATAGACAACTTCCAGCGCTGCTGCAGTGATAATAAATTAATATCTGAGTTGAAGCTCATTTCAGTGATAAACAAATCCATATGTGGTGTGAAGCCCCTAGCCTTTGAGCGTCTTAGTTCTCATACGCAATAACAAGAACACAAAACAAGAAATAACAAGCACAATTTGAAGAAAATGGGCAGAGGACGTGTTGAATTACTGTTGGCAGGTTATGGAAAATGCAGAACTGATAAATACACTGTGTTAAGTCTTGTCATTGTGCAAGTGAATGAGATAATATGGTACATATTAACAAGAAGCTAAGACTCTAGATAAGAAGACTGCTTCTTAAAACCAAAATCCCCTACAGGGATAAGAAATCATCACAGTATCTAACTTCTGGGGGAACGTGAAGTTTTGAGGAGCATCTAAGCAAATATCCACAGAGGAGTTTGTTTCACTTGTCCCATATAACTGTTGTGGCGTCTGAAGTGTGTACTCTTTCCAAAGGTGCAGAGCAGCCGGTTTTTGTTCAGCTCCACTCCAGGGCTAGAAGAAGGTGGTACTTTTCTCTTGAGCCTCATTTGGTGCCTAAGTAATTATTTTATTTCCCTTTGTAGGACCTGGACGCCCCTTCACAGCTATCGACTTCTCCCATCAAGGACCTGCCTTTGTTACTTGGCATAGGTACCATTTGCTGTTGCTCGAGAGAGACCTGCAGGTTAGCTGAACAACTTTTCCCTTTCTTCACGCAGCTTCTCTCTTTTGCTATGTGACTTTGTTGGGTCAGACAAGGGTAAGCTATTTCCTAGGATAGATTCTTACCCAAACGCCCAGGAACGTTTGTTCAATGAACCTCTTTTTGTTTAAAGTGAAATTAGTCCTTTCAAGATATGGAGATATGAACAGTTTCTCACTGTGAACAATGATGTGAAGGTTATCATGGAGATTTTTATCTTCATCTTCACAACAGAGGACATAAGATGTGTATTTATTAATAACAAAGCAACACCTACATGTAAAACTTGGTAACAGATATTGTCTGTTGATATTCAAGATACCCCCCTAATGAAAGCAAGTCTAAATACTACCCCCTTTAAATGTGCCATGCTATACATTTCGTACATGCATATATTTAGCAATATGTCTCTTAAAGAAATATATGTTAATGTGCCTGACAGTCAGTTGCTGAAGCACCAACTCATTTCCATTTGCATTACTTCTACATTGGCAACATTACTGTATCTTAACCTTGCAGATCTCAAATGAAAGTGATTAGCATCAAAATGACTGCAGGATCTTGCTTGCATAAAATCGTGTGTAACAAGCAAGCACAAGCGAATGCACAGTATTCCTCTGTTAATACAAGTTCAGATTCTTCCTCAGGGCTAGTCTTTCTGGAGTGAAACCAAACCACATGCACAATTTTACCCATTACCCACTTACATCACTCAGAAAGCCTCTCAGTTGCTGAAGGCTCAATTCATCTCTGATCGTGCCTGGTCCCTGAGTTGGTAGAAAGCCTAACACGGCCAAAAGAATACAAGCCAATGGTAGAGTAACTAATGACAGTGTCTTTGACTGGACTGACTTAATCTTTTGCAAGTAGTTGGAGCAGCACTGTGAAACGCGTGTAGTTGAAATGCAGAATGAAAAGTTGAATATCCAGTGAATACTCAGTGAAACAACTTGCAGGAGTCCCTTTCTTTCTCTTTCCCTTGAAGGTGATTTTCTGCTAATGCCTTTCTGTCTGTTGCAGCGACTGATGGGCAACGACTCCTTTGCGCTGCCCTACTGGAACTTTGCCACGGGTAGAAACGAGTGTGACATCTGCACGGACCAGCTCTTCGGAGCATCACGTCTGGATGCCCCAGGGCTGATTAGCCTGGCCTCCAGGTTCTCCCGGTGGCAAATAGTTTGTAACAGGTATGAGAATGTCTAGGGCAAGCTTGCATACTGAGCAAACCTTGCTTTCATTCTGTACTGACAGCACGGGCTGCTGTCTCAGTGTGAGTGAGCAGTGGGAAAAGAGCCAAGTCAGCTTTTTTAAAACTGGGAGTCATGGTCGGTCTGTGTGTAGATAGTGCTGTGAAAATTTCCCCCCTGGTATTATGGAAGTATATTTTAAAAATAGAATGCTTTTGGTACAGGGTTTTAGTTGATTCAGCCAATTTGAGGCTGCCAAAATTTTGGAGAGTTTGCACCTTGGCAAGTACCTTTTTAAAGAAGAAATGCCTGCGTGTCAGTTCTCTGTAACAAACACCCAACTGATTTTGGCAGCAGAAACAGAAAACAGAAGCTAGAGATAGGCTGAAAAATCTGTTCCCTTGTATTGCGTGAGACCTTAACCCTGATATATTTAGTGCAGCTTGGGGACTGACTTCGAGGTGGCTGAGATTTCACATGGAAAACAACACAGAGACAGCCGGGAGCTTGCTGCTGGCTCTCTGTAGGCATAGACTGACTTGGGTGAAAACAGGGCTTTGACAGAGGATTCACATACAGGATTGGGGTGCTATGACATAAGTTACTGCTGGTGACAATACCCATATCACATTCTTCTGTCAGCTCCAGGGCAGCGTGCAGTCAGTCACACAGAGGTACCAAGAGCTCAGGGCTTTTCAAAAGAGTCTCTTTCTCTGGGTACCTAAAGAGCTACTTGAAATTCTAGCTTTAGGCACCAGTTGGCTTTAAATCTTACCCCTATTTTTTCTCTAAGATAAATAGGGCTTTGTTTTTTCTTGAAAACTGAAGGGACTAAACTTTTGGCTTGCCAAGGTTAAACAGAGAAGGGCTTTTGTTTACTTCAAGAATTTTGGAAAATGCTGTTTCATTTCATACTGAATAGCACAGAATTTTTTTCACAGAGTTACACTGTTTTTCTCCTCCTCCTTCCCTCTTCCTCTCTCTGATATAAAGGACTAGATTCCCATTATCCAGTGGGCAACCCCTGCAACAGCAGGATGTCCTCCAGGACCTGAAAAAGAGGTTGTAATGCATTGTAGTTGCTTTTCTTCTAAAAAGGATGAAGGAGGGAAAGTGAAATTCTGTTTGCTGTCATTCCATGCTTTTTCTCAGCCCACTCCACAGTGGGACTTCCCTGTTTGTTTTATTCCTCTTTGTTAAGAATTATAAAACTAGTCCTTACTCGGGACTGAGAGCTTGTCAATTCAAAATTCAAAAGACTGTTTTAGACTGACTGGCAACAACTGTTCTTCCAAAGCCCTTGGGAGGTATGAAGGAAGTTGTGCTTGCCTTTTCTAAAGACTTCTCTCTCTGTGGACAACAAACCTGGTAATTCTTTGTCCAAATGACTGATGGTCCACAGAGGATGCAGAACCATAGAAAGCTTCAGTGGCAATCCTGCAATGAATTCAGCCCTCAGGCCACGGGAGGTGAAGCGTGATGTCGCGGGGTCAGTCCCTAGCCCCTGCTCTCTCACGTGCATAACCAAGGCCTCTTTTATACCATGGGAGAAAAAACTAACAAGTCATCACCTTCTTCTGATCTTGTGCGTCTTTCTGTTCCATGCTCAGCTTGGATGACTACAACCGCCTGGTCACGCTGTGCAATGGGAGTGATGAAGGGCCACTGCGGCGGAGGCCCCCCGGGGACTCCAGTGAGCAGCTGCCCACTGTGGAGGATGTTAGGAGGTGCCTTTCCTTGCAGGAGTTTGACAGCCCCCCGTTTTTCCGCAACTCCAGTTTCAGCTTCAGGTTTGTAACTTGGCTCCTCCAGAGCTGGCTGGGTCACGGGTATTCTTTAAATGTGCATTCGTCAGCCGAATATGGTGACTTGATGCTGCTTTTACCCATCTACAGGAATGCGCTGGAGGGCTTTGATAAATCAGATGGAACCCTTAACTCACCGATGTTGAGCCTTCATAATTTGGCTCACTCTTTCCTGAATGGGACCAGCGTTCTCCCTCATGCAGCTGCCAACGATCCCATCTTTGTGGTATGTCTTTTTCCCTCAGTGTGAGTGCCAGTAGCTGTAGCTCAAAGGCACCTATCACACCAGAGATTTGCAGAACAGAAGTGAATTCCCTAAAAAATAAGTCCTTTAAATAGAAAAGGAGAAATATTTTATCTTTTATTGGACACTGCCAAACTTGTATAATGGTCAAATAAAGAGGGAAGAAATCTCAGGGTAGTTTGTAAAATATGAAATAAGTTTCTAGGGAGAAAAGCCACTATTCCAAGTCATGTTGCCCTGAACCCTGTAATTAGCCAGTACCTAAATTTAATGGCTTATACCAGACAATTTCACAGCAACAAAATAAACTTAAAGCTGGGCTAATTATTTTAGGGTAGTAAATTGAGTAGTTTGCTTCCTTTTTTTAAAAAAATTCAGAGGCTAAAAGAAAGCACATCTAATTTCAGGGCCTCTTGAGAAACAGAAAGAATATGATTTCACTGGTGCGTTGGTACAGTGCTGCACTGCAATGAGCAGCACAAACAGCAATGTGCAAATAAAAAGCCAGCCATTGACTCTGCCTACACATCTTTCCCTCCTAAAAAATTCATGCCAATTTCTTTTCCTCTTTGTTAGATTAAACCACAGGGATTATATTGAGAAATTCTACTATAATGAATTCCTTTTTTAGTTTAATTTTGCAGTCTCTTGTTGGAGAAATTAATCCAAATACTTATGTAGTGGTTGTCCAGCCTATTTCCTCAATAATTCTTGAATTCCTACATGATTTTATTTCTTAAACAATGAAATCTTCATTTCACTGTGCTGTAATTTTATACACAAGATTATTTTCTATAGGGTATTTTTGATTTTTTTCCGGTTGTAATTAAAAAATCATGAATACATGAGAAATTAATTTGAATTGTCCCAGACATGTGTAATAGTTGTCTGAAACAATTTTCCCATAGTGCTTTATAAAACTATAAGCTCACTGGGCAAGACCTGATCAAATTTGTGGGTACCTGGAGCTGTGGAGCTGGTGGCACGCTCTAAAATGAGCATGAAGAAATCACATTTCCCACAATTTTCCACACCTGTTCAGAGATGAAAGAGATTAAAATACGTTTGAACGGTACAGTCACTTGAATGAGCTCAGTGGGCCCTCACCCAAGAGGATGGACTTGCCCATTCACTGACAGCTGACATTAAACCATCTGGAGAAAGAGCTTATTATGAACAAGAAGCACCAAGGATTTATACAGTAAAATGTTTATGCAGGATATCAATTTACTCCATGCTTATAAGCTTTCCTGGTTTCCCATTCTGTAAATCCCACCTCAATTAGATTACCCTCTTCCCTCTCTTTCAAAAACTGCTGCCACCTTAACTAAGAGTGTTTTAAATACTGTTGAGTTCTGAAAAAACTTAATAAATGTGCATGCCCATGCGTGGATTTGCAGGTTCTTCACTCCTTTACTGATGCCATCTTTGATGAGTGGATGAAACGGTTTAACCCCCCTGACAATGCCTGGCCTGAGGAGCTGGCCCCCATCGGTCACAACAGACTGTATAACATGGTCCCTTTTTTCCCTCCCGTTACCAACAATGAGTTCTTCCAAACCGCAGAGCAGCTTGGATACACCTATGCCATTGACCTGCCAGGTATGTCTCCGGGGTGTGGAGGCTGTTCCAGGCCAAGCGATGAGGCAGCTCACATTTCCAATTATACGGGCCTCTGGAAAGTAAGGCACCTTTCACAAAACATATGATGATGGTGCTTCTTTGGAATTGAGGAGTTTTTGGCTTTGGGTTTGGCTTTTTCCCCCAGCATTGTTTGTGCCTGTTTACAGGATCCATTAATGTGGCAGAGGTCAGGTGCTCTGCCAGGGAGCTTGTCTGGCTAATGCTGGTGTAGTGGTTTGACACCGGGTGCCAACCAAGCCACTCTATCACTTCCCACACCCTCATCTGGACCAGGGGGAAGAAAATAATATGAAATTCATAGGTTAAGATAAAGGCAGTTTAATGAGAAGCAAAGCAAGGCCGTGCACAGAAGCAAAAGAAAACAAAGATTTTTTCTTCTACTTCTCATCAGCAGGTGATGTCTGGCCCCTTTTTGGGAAGCAGGGCTCCAAACGCATAGTGGTTGCTCTGGAGGACAAGCCGATGCCCACTCCCCTCATGCTTTTTCTAGCTTTTTATTGTTGAGCTGACGTCACATGGTATGGAATATCCCTTTGGTCAGTTTGGGTCAGCTGTGTCCCCTTCCCAAGATCTCGCCCACCCCATCCCACTGCAGGGGGAATGTTGGAAAAGCAGCCTTGGTGCTGTGCAGCCCTGCCCAGCAGCAGCCACAACACGGGTGTGTTACCAGCACCTTTCCAGCTCGCAGCGCAAAGCACAGCACTGGGAGGGTTGCTGTGGGGAAAATTCACTCCAGCTCAGTCAGACCCAATACATTTGGTCATCAGAAAATAGTCATGTTGCACGGCCCTGAATAATACCATGCTGTGAATCTCATTAGAGATGAACTCCATTAATCTTTGGATACCCTGGAGAGATGTACCTGGGTGCTTTGTGTTACAAGACCCCATATGTAAACATTTTCCCTGTGTTGTGCTTTAGGGTTTATTTATTCATTTGAAATTAACTTTGACATAAATCAGGCAATGACAAAAAACGAGAAAGCAAAGTATTTATGCACAAAATCCAAAAAGCATGAGTTACAAATATTTGTAAAAGGCACATGTGTAGGAAATACATGAAAGTCATGCTTCAGCTCCTTCACCAAAGATTAAATCTGAGCAGTTTCTTTCTCCCCCTTGGTATTCCTTTGAGAGGCAGTAGGTGCTTATCAAACCTATGTGGCCAGGCATTTCTTCTAAATGCTTACCATGTATGTATGGCTTTAATCTGTGGAGACCGTTTAAAGGTCCAGAGACTACAACAGATGGAAGCCCTTGTCCTCAGGCTGCACGCGTGCAAGGGGACCCTGACTTGTGGAGGCAAGTTAGCTGCTTCTGCAGTGTTTTTCTCAGGGGTGTCCCCAGAATTTTCCCGTGAAGTTTAAAGTTTCCCTTTTATGGAGTTTAAGTTTTCCTCACTTTGGACTACTGTCTCTCCTCCTGCTTTTGAAATGCTGCTGTCTCTTGGGCATGAGGTACCCAGACAGGAATAAAGTCAGCTTGTGATCCTGCTGCTTCTCAACTCCCACCTAAATAAATTGCTAGCACTCTGTGAAGCAGAGTATCTATCCCTGTCTGTGTTCAGACAATAAAGTTTTTACATCCAAACCTTCCTCTTTTATCTAAATATAAAACTTGCTAATTCTGCTTCATGTAACCCCATTAGATAATCAACATACTTTAATACATTACTGTCTCTTATTTAAAAGGTGGTAAAGTGGTAAACAATTCATTTTGGGACCTTACTGAATCTGGGCACAATTGCCCTCAACTCTTTTGATGACAGGGACCACAGATTGGGGCACACAACTTGTAGCTGCTTTTACAGTCAGAGTGATATCTCTCTGAGCAATCTGTCTCCGTAAGCCCATATGTCTGACTAACTTCTAAATAGCTCAAGTTCTTTCGAGAGTTTTTTATGAATATGTAGTCAAATGTAATTATTGCCATCTCAGTATATGTAGTATTTTTCAGAGCAGGAGAGCAGGCAATTTTTGCTTCTGAAAGCATAAATGAGAACACAGAATTCAGCTAAGTGGACCAGTGTTATTGTAAGAATGAGCAATATTATCTTAGAAGACTGTGGTTCCCCAGAAGTGACTCAAGATCAGAGAATGCGATCTAGAGCTCGTCGTCAGAAGCACAGTAAATAGTGTTTTCAGTTAAAAGTTTGACAATAGGCTGCTTTGTGGTCTACAGGAAAATTTGAGGGTTTTCTGTTGACCAAAATAGCTTGGAAACAGCTATGCTGAAATGTCATTATAGAAAGAATTGCTTAAATCATTCATAATTTTGTCCAAATTAGATAGGAGAATGGTCTTTTTGTCTTGTCACTGTTAATCGCTCCCATTTTCAATACTTTAATTTGTATGAAAGGTCGAAGTTTAAATTCAGCTGTAGCCTCTGGCAGGAAACATCCCTGGCTCTGGTATGTGTGTTGGTTACATGGTGCATTACCAGCTTCCCCCTGTCGCCAGTGGGTCACTAAGCCACACAAGTAATCATAATTACCAGGCTGCAGAATATTTTCTGTCTTCCATGTGATTTGAAAAATAAAATTATGGGCTGTCCTCACTACAGATGTTTCATATTTCCAGGTTCCCTTGAAGAAACCCAAGCATGGGCTGTCATGGTTGGATCCACAATTGGAGGAGCATTTATAGCTCTGGCCACGCTTGTTCTGCTGCTTGTACTTTTCCAGCACCGAAGGCAGAGAAGAGGTTTTGAACCACTGATGAATGTGAGCTTCAGCCCCAAAAAGTACATGGAAGAAGCCTAGTGTGTCCTCACTTTGTTTCTTTGCTTATTCTTGTAGGAAGTGACCTTGATTGTCTTATTGAGATCTTAGCTGAGAATTTATCACACACTCTTTCAGCTGCTGAATCATTCAGGTTTTTCTGTTATCTTGTGAACTGTAATATATGAAGTCTCTGGGTACATATGTGCAAGGCCCAAGACAGGCCAGACTTTTTGTCATTACCAAACACAATCTGGGGTGTGGGACACTTGTAAGTCATCCTCTATAGACAGTTAAGAATCTAAATAGAAGAAAACCAACTTGAATAACCAAGATAATTTTTCACCTCAGTGTGTTTTTTATTTCATTTAGCAGCTCAAAGATGTGCTGAAAGTTATTAGCTCTACATATATATTCGAATAACATATTATTTTACAGTTATCAATAAATATTCTGAATAACGTAGTCCTTTTTTAAGGTTCAAAATGTTTCATGCTATTTGACAAAATACTATAGGAAACCCTTGGTTGCGGTTCATTTCAGAAGCATGATCAATTCCATATGTTTTTCCTAATCAAGCTGATGTTAGCAGTAGGAAAAACTCCAAACTCAAATTCTTCTAAAATTTAAGAGCAGGAGTTCCCTGACAGCTAGATACACACTTGTGTTTTACCTCTCTGATATGGGCCTGCGGCAGAAGTTGAAAATGGTGCTCATCCTTCTCTATTTTGCACTGTTGCATGAATTTAGACCTAAGTTTCCAAAGTCTGGGGCTCAGGACTCAAGACTGAGCTAGCTCTCATTACCCAGGTCTGTAGGTAGGGGATCAGGTTTGTGTGTGGCACTTCCAAGACCACATCTTAAACATTCCTTTACAAATTCTGTCTATATTTCTTTAATTAGACATATATTTGGATTGTATTTATGTGTCTCTCCTGTGTTATTCTGAGAGAGGGTTTTTACACAGCAAATGAAGTCTTGAATGGATCATGTCAGATTTGGTGCATATTATGTTACGTTAATGAAGTGCTCAGATTTTGCATTCTGTAAGGTCCTGAAGTCTTAGAAAAACTCTTTTATAGCCTTAAATAAAAAATTCCAGTTAATAACATTTTCTGATATTTCTCCTAGGCCTGCTCAATACTGTCTATGCAGAATAGAAAGATCTCAGTAGGTCTTCATATTTACTTATCTTTGGATATGTGTAACTCACAAAACTTACCTCTAAAGTGTGGACTTCTGGGGGCAAAGAAAAGTTATGACTTGCTCACCACAGGCTCAGGTGCATTCTCAATGCATCAGATGGACAGTGATGTCCTGCTGTTTCTGCTGTTCTGTGGTGCCTCTGGGGAGTCCCAGCACCCTTGTTCCTGGCTCATCCCCAAGATGTCAATGGTTGGAGCATGTTTTGTACATCTGCTCAGCCAAGTACCTTAGCTCTCTATACAGGCTGCCTCTGGGTTTTTTTTTACCAAGTGGAGGTCAGTGTTACTTGGTGCTGAGGACATCAGCTGAGATCTCCGGAGACCTGGCTTGGGCATGTGTCACATCAGTTGGACCCTGATCAGTGTTGGTTTATAGCTAAGGTCTGAGGTCTCCACATGCCCTTCTCAAGGGGTAGATGTCAGCCACTTTCCAGCACTACAAGACTATAAGCCTTCACATACACCAGTTCTTCTAAATTCTGATTTAGAGAGATCTTGTTGGATGGAGATTGACACCCTTTTTTCCTTCATGTGATGTGAATGCCAAAGTTTAGGAGACAGGATAGGCTGCTACTTCCAAGGGTGAATCAGACTTTTCCTTGGGCACACAGAGCACAGTGTGTCTAACTAGCTTCACCACCTTGGAAGTTTGGATACTGCTGTCCCAAGAGTTTGCTTTGCAAGCTTCCCTAGTTATGTGCAAGTGACAGTGGCAGTGGGGTAGAGGAAAGAGAGAGGGAGAGGGGACAAATGTAAAAAATGCAGCATAGCATCTAACTTGTTAGAACTGATTTTTCCTAAGAGTGAGTGGGTAAAACCAGGGAGAGCTGCTCTGTTCTCACCTCTAAAAAGGTATTTTCCTTTCCAAAAGAAAAGCAGTGAGGGCCTTAGATGGATACTAAGCATATAAAAAATGCTATGGTCAAAGATCTATGCATTACGCTTTCCACTTTCTGGGCCTTACTTCAATAATTAGGGCTTTAAAATTGTGACTGGTCTTAAAAGAGTTGCTTGTGAAGATCTGTCTGAAGCAAACTGTATAAAGAACACAACCTGCCCTCTCGCGGCATATTGGAAAATTACCTGGTGATACCACAAAGCTGGTTTTCTGCCTTTTTAAAAAGGACTGTCTTGGTTGAGAAAACGAGGAAAGTTGTGTCCTTGGTGAAAGGAAGAAGCACAGTTAAACTTGGTAGGTAATACTTAAATTTGAGCAAAGGGACCTGCAGCAAGTCTGATTGTAAAGGTTGGTTTTACATGTTTTAATGTTCCACTCATCACAGACTGCAGAAAAGACTTTTTTTTTTATTCCTGGTTTGTGCAGGTGTTAGCAAATACCTGCAACCTATTGTTGGATAAATTGTACTAAAGCTATTACAGCCAGGGTGAGATGAAAGGGAGTCCCATAACTGGAGGCAACGACTCCCATAAACTCCTAAACTGAGGAAGACAATGCTGAAAACACACCACTCCCAATCTCCATAGAGCCCAGGACACCCTGGGATTTTGGTCCTACAAATCAGTGCAAAGCGTGACTTCAGCTCCTGGAGTCAGTGTGAGGTGGGAGCATGGAGCAGTGCCAGCTGGGTTGCCCTGCCAGCAATGCTGGGCTCAGTATGGCACCAAAATTGGGACAGGGAGGCTAGTGCCCACCTGGGACAGGAGTCACTGGTGGCCATGGACTACCTCTGCCCATTTCTTTTTCCTCTCACATTCATAATTGAATAATCACCCTGCCCAGCCAAGGGGGGAAGGATGAAGGACCAGCACATCCAGCTCCATGGTCACTTTTTACTCAAGACACTTTGCTGGCAGATGGGAGGTGCACTCCTGAATGACTTCAAACTAAGATAGGTGTAATCAACATCATACCCTCCCATTAAAATAGTTCCTGCTGAATTAGTGTTTGATTCTGAGCATGCAGCAAGTAGCTGTAAATTAGATGCTTAAGCTCCAGAGAGGTAGAAGTGCTCAAAACCATGGTCTTTCTCAGTGTATTTGTTAGCTAGACAGCTCTGCATGTAGGGCTTTTGTGTGGATTATCTTTCTGAGGAGTTTAATTCTCTCAAGTCACTAGCTAATTTCTCTCTCAATTGGCCGTATTGGATCTCTGCACACCTAATGCCTCAGAGTCATCCAGTGGGTCAGTGCCCATTTTTCCGACTCTGTCATAAGCTGGTGGCAGCCACATCATCTCTTTCAGTCATGGCCCGTGCCTCTGTGGAAATGATTATCATGAAAATTCTCTGAAGGAATTAGTGACAACCTGCTTTCTGAATTAAATTACATCTCATTGCTGGCTGTTTAGCTAAATGCTTGAAAAGGAATCTGTTCCAATTCTGCCTCTGATTTAGGAAAGAAGCAGTGGAAAGCAACCACATCTTACGGCTATTAGTGTGAAACTGGAAGTTGCAATGCCATTACTGACCTTCTGCTTCTATTAACCGCTTACTTTACACTGCTTTTGGGAGAGACATTGTGTGCTTATGCTTGCGAGGGGAGGAAAAGAGAAAGAAGCAGATTCAAAATTATCATCTGAACTTAGTAGTGGGGATACACACAGAAGCAGGCATGGAGGCTGATGGAAGCTAGGAAGGAAATTTAATTTCCTAAAGTACCTGCTGTGGTTCTTTATGAAGTGTATGCAGACAGTTAAGTGCCCTGCACACAGCTGCCTGGAGAAAGTCAGGTTACAAACAAAGCTGCATCTAACATCCTGCTCCGCTTCAGTTCTCCTGCAGCTGAGGCGTAGCTATGGAGACATACTCATTAACCAGAGCTCTTCGCTCAACCTAGGCTTTCCAAGACCTGCCAGCGGCAGATCTGAACAAGGCGGAACCGCCACAGCGGGCACTCGCTGAGACACAACCCTCATCACAGGAGCCCTTCGGGAGAGAACAAGCGGCGAGGGGCGTCCCCCGGGGAGCCCCTTCTCGGGCAGCGCTGGCTCAGCAGCGCAGCCCCTGCGCACGGAGCCGGGGCGGGCACAGGGGCCGGGCCGCGGGCTCTGGGCCTGGGGCGGTTCGGGCAGGAGGAGCGCGGGCCGGGCGCTGGGAGCTCCGGCAGTGCCAGAGGAGAGTTCGGCTGGGGGGAACGGGTCCCCCCTCCTGGCCTGGGAGGCGAACTCGACTCGTGGTCATGGCCCTCCCAGAAGAGGACCCGGCCACGGTCACCGCCCGGCCCAGAGCCGCTGCCAGAGGGAACGGGGGCACCCAGAGGCAGCTCCCGCCCCAAGCTGCGGCCGCGCAGGTCTCGGCTGCAGGGAGCGCCTGAGCCCGGCACCGGTACCGGGGGCAGCAGAGACACCCCTGTGTGCGGGGTGAGCGGGTGAGCGATCTGCTCAGCCTGGGGGCAGGGCTGGCAGAGGAGCTGGGGAGGTTAAGGAGCCCCGGGCAGTGTGAGAGGGAGAGAGGTCGGTGGGGCCGCACCCTGAGGCCAAGGCAGCAGGTGGAGGCTCCAGGAGAAGCAGAGGATCCCCTCCCCTTTGCCACCGGGCACAAGGAGGGGACCTCAGAGATGGGGGGGAATGAAAACAGGTCCCTGTGTGGGGACACAGGCGAATCCCCTCCCGGTCTCCCTCACCTTCCCAGCTGTCCCTACACAACAGGGCTGGGGCTCTGGAACTGGAGGGCCAGGCAAATGGGGATGTAGATGGAGGTCCATGCAGGGGGTTGCCTGGGGTGAGTCAGCCAGCCCCACACATCAGGACGCCTTGTGTCAAGGAGACAAAAAGGAGGGTCACTGTCGTAGATGATTCCCTTCTGAGGGGACCAGAGGGCCCCATGTGCCAACCGGATCCACCCCACAGGGAGCTGCTGCCTCCCTGGGCCTGGGTCAGAGACATCACCAGGACACTCCCTGGTCTGGTGCAGCCCTCTGATTGTAACCCACTACTGGCTATGCAGGTTGGCAGTGATGAGGTTGCAGACAGGAGTCCAGAAGCAATTACGAAGGACTTTATGGCACTGGGGGGATTGGTTGAAGGATTGAGAGCACAGGTTGTGCTTTCCTCAACACTTTCAGTGGGAGAAAGAATACAGAAAGGAACTGGAAAACACACCTGATTAGCATATGGCTCAGAGGCTGGTGCCACTGGCGGAATTTTGGTTTTTTTTTGACTCTGGGCTGCTTTACAAGACTCCAGGCCTGCTGGCAACAGATGGGGACAGGCCTGTCTCAAAGAGGGAAAAGGATTCTGGGGCAAGAGCTAACGGGGCTCATTGCAAGGTCTTTGAACTACACTGAAAGGGGAATGGGGATAAAACGGGGCTTGCTAGAGAGGAGCCTGGGAGTGGCACTCTTATGTCAGGGAGGGATATGAATGTCTACAACTTAATGGTGGAGATGACAGGGTTAAATGTTTATGGGTAAGAATCAAGAGGGAAATACCTTTGTGAGAGTTTGTTACAGAGTTTGTTACAGAGTGCCCAATCAGGATTATGAGACTGATGAAATACTCTATAAGCAGCTGGGAGAGGTTTTGTGATGTCCCAGATGTGTGCTGGGAATATAATACAGCAGAGAGGGAACAGTATCATAGTATTCAGGTTGAAAAAGATGCTTGGGATCATCTAGTCCAACCATTAACCCTAGTCTACAAAGTTCACTCCTAAACCATGTCCCTCGAAACTACATCTAAACAACCCTTAAACACATCCAGGGATGGTGACTCAACCACCTCTCTGGGAAGCCTATTCCAGTGTCTGACTATTCTTTTTGTGAAAAACATTTCCCTAATGTCCAGTCTAAACCTACCCTGTTGCAGCTTGAATCCTTTTCCTTTTGTTCTATCGCTAATTACCTGTGAGAAGAGACCAGTGCCAGCCTCTCTACAATGTCCTTTCAGGTAGTTATAGTCAGGTAGAATAGTACTGGATGTTCTTGGTGTGTGTGTAAGACAACTTCCTGCTGCAGCTGGTGAAGCAGCCAACTAGAGAAGGTGCCCTCCTGGACCTGCTGTTTGTTATCAGAGAAGGACTTGTAGGAGATGTAACAGTTGGAGTCTGTCTTGGGCTTAGTGATTGTGAAATAACAGTGGTTTTGATTCTTGGACAAGTAAGGAGGGGAGTCAGCAGAACTGCCATCTTGGACTTCTGTAGGGCAGACTTTGGCCTGTTCAGGAGACTGATGGGCAGTGTCCTGTGGGAGGCTGTCCTGAAGGATAAAGGAGTCCAGGATGGCTGGACACTCTTCAAGAAGGAAATCTTAAAAGCACAGAAACAGGCCATCCCCATGTCCCCAGAGACGGGCTGGCAGGGAAGGGCTGTGCCTGGCTGCATGGAGAGCTCTGACTGGAACTCAGGAGCAGAAGGTGAGTTTATGGCCTTTGGGAAAGGGGGTGGCCACTCAGGAGGACTACAGTGATGAAGGTGTGCATGGAAAAAATTTGAAGGGCCAAAGCCCAGCTAGAACTCAATCCAGCTATTGCTGTAAAAGAGAGTAAAAATGTTTCTGTAAATACATTAACAACAAGAGGGACAGAGAGAATCTTCATCCTTTATTGGATGCCAGGGGAAACATAGTGACAAGGGACAAGAAAAAGGCTGAGGTACTTAATGCCTTCTTTGCTTCAGTCTTTAATAGCAGGACTAGTTGTTTGCTGGGTAGCCAACCCCTTGAGCTGTAAGACAGGGATGGGAAACAGGAGGAGGCCTCTGTAATCCCACATGAAATGGTTGGTGACCTGCTGCACCACCTAAACATACACAAGTCTGTGGGACCAGATGGGTTACACTCAAGAGTGCTGAAGGAGCTGTCAGGTGTGCTTACTAAGCCACTCTTCATGATTTATCAGCAGTTCTGGTTAACCGGGGAGGTCCCAATGGACTGGAGATTAGCAAATGTGGTGCTCATCTACAAGAAAAGCCAGAAGGAGGATGTGGGGAACTGCAGGCCTGTCAGTCTGACCTCAGTGCTAGGGAAGGTCATGGAACAAATCCTCCTGAGTGCCATAACGCGTCATTTACAGTATCAACCAGGCAATCGGGCCCAGGCAGCATGGGTTCATGAAGGGAATGTCCTGCTTAGTGAACCTCACCTTCTTCTATGACAAGGTAACCTGCTTGGTGGACGAGGGAAAGGCTTTGATACTGTTCCACAGCATCCTCATAAAAAAAAAAAAATCTGCCCTAGGCATGGATGGGTGAATGCTCTGCTGGATCAAAAACTGGTTGGATGTCTGGGTCCAGAGAGTGAGAGTGAATGGAATTAAATCCAGTTAGTGGGTGGTCACAAGTGGTGTTCCCCAGGGCTAAGTACTGGGGCCACTCCTGTTTAGTATATTTATCAATGACCTTGTTGAGGAGATTGAGAGCACCCTCACTAAGTTTGCACCAAGTTAGGTGGGAGTGTTGATCTGCTTGAGGGTAGGAAGGTTTTTCAGAGGAACCTTGACAGGCTGGATTGATGGGCTGAGACCAATCATCTGGAATTCAACAAGGCCAAGTGCTGAGTCCTGCACTTGGACCACACCAACTCCATGCAACACTACAGGCTTGGGGAGGAGTGACTGGAAAGAAGCTCATCAGAAAGGGAGCTGGGGGTGTTGATTGACAGCTGGCTGAACGTGAGCCAGCAGAGTGCCCAGGTGGCCAAGAAGATCAATGACATCCTGGCCTGCATCAGGAACAGTGTGGCTAGCAGGAATAGAGAAGTGATTGTCCCACTGTACCTGGCACTGGTGAGGCTTGCAGCTCAAGTACAGTGTTCAGTTTTGGGCACCGCAGCGTAAGGAAGACATCAAGATGCTGGAGCAGGTCCAGAGAAAGGCAACGAAGCTGGTGAAGGGTCTGGAGAATAAGTCTTATGAGGAGCAACTGAGAGAGCCGTGGTTGTTTACTCTGAAGAAAAGGAGGCTGGGGGGAGACTTTATTGCTTTCTACAACTACCTGGAAGGAGGTTGTAGAGAGGTGGGTGCTGGTCTCTTCTCCCAAGTCACAACTGATAGGACAAGAGGAAATGACAGCAAGTTGTGCCAGGGGAGGTTTAGGTTGGACATTAGGAAAAACTTCTATACCAAAAGGGTTATCAAAGACTGGAACAGGCTTCACAGGGAGGTGGTTGAGTTGCCTCCTCTGGATGTATTTAAATGCCTTCTAGATATGGTGCTCAAGCATATCATAGAATCATAGAATGGTAGGGGTTGGAAGGGACCTCTGGAGATCATCGAGTCCAACCACCCTGCCAGAGCAGGATCACCCAGGGCAGGCCACACAGGAACAGATCCAGGTGGGTTCGAGGAGACTCCACAACCTCTCTGGGCAGCCTGTTCCAGGCTCTGTCACTCTCACAGTGAAGAAGTTTTTCCTCATGTTGAGGTGGAACTTCCTGTGTTTCACCTTGCTACCATTACCTCTCGTCCTATCACAGGGCACCATTGAAAAGAGACTGGCACCTTCTACTTGACACCCACCCTTCAGATATTTGTAAACATTCATAATGTCACGGTTTAGGGTCAGGGCAGCCCCTTAGACCTATAACAGACGCTCTCTGTTAACCCCCCTCCCTCCACAAAGGGAAAGAGAAAGGGAATAAGGGAGAGAGACTGAGCCATTAGAAAAGGAAACTAGAACAGCTTTAATGAAAATGGAATTAATAATAATAAAAATGGAATATATACAAGTATATACAAACTCAGTATGGAACCCAATCCCCCTGATGGTAATTCCATCACCGTCACCACTGATGCTGTGGAGCAGGCACCGGGGCAGTCCCAGCCTGGGCCCCACAGCAGATGGGAACTGTGTTCAGGAGCTGGATTCTGGTACTGGAGTCAGGAACACACAGACCGGGATTGAAGGCAGAACGGACAGAGTCCTCCTTGGACGCTTCAAGGGAGGAACTGAAAGAGGACCTGAGCCGAGCCAAGCAAAGCTGGCAAAGCAGTCCAAGAGGGGAGAAGAACCCAGAGACCCTTTGGATCCCTCAGCTCTAAGCCAAATATGATGTATATGGGATGGAATCCCTCGTTGGTCAGTTTGGGGTCACCTGTCCTGTCCGCTCCTCCCTGCAGGTGCAGCCTTTCCCTTTCTGCACCCCCAATGTGGTGCACAAGATCCAGCAGTGCCCTTGGTCTGCACACCAATGCTTGTCAGTAACTCTAACCATGGGGTGCTATCACTGCTGGAAGCAGACACTGTCTATGAGAACAGGCTGCTAACTTCAGAAACTGCAGTTAGTTAGGAGAACTGAGCTGAAAAGTAAAATTACTGAACAGAATTAGTTCTGTTCTCACTCAAGCCAGGACAAGTAAGATCCCCTCTCAGTCTTCTCTAGGCTAAACAGCCCCAGGTCTCTCAGCCTTTCCTCATAAGAGAGATGTTCCAGTCCTTTAATCATCTTTGTAGCTCTCCGTTGTACTCTCTCTAGTAGTTCCCTGTCCCTCTTGAACTGGGGAGACCAGAACTGGACACAGTACTCCAGATGTGGTCTTACTAGGGCAGAGTAGAGGGGGAGGAGAACCTTGACCTTCTGTACACACTCTTCTTAATGCACCCCATATGGTGTAGTAGTGGCCCTAGTAGAGTTAGGTAATGCTTGGACTTGATGATCTTAAATGTCTTTTCCAACCATAGGAAGTCTGTGATTTTGTAGAGAGGGAATAAGCAGTCAGGTCTCTTCCACAGCAGATTATCTCTCCCTGTTCATCTTCCTTTCCTTCATTGCCTTGCTGTTGCTAGTCTGTTGACAAACCCATCAAACCTGGAGCAACTTCAACAGTCAGGATGGAAAGACAGCATGGGCTGGACCCAACTGCTGCCTGTGGCAGCACTTTCAGGTGCCTGAATAAAGGAGGCAGTCACTTGATCTCCAGCTCAGATGGTCTTTTCAACCCTTATCTCTGCCCGCAGGCTTTCTCACAGACTAGATTAAGAAGCTCCTGTGGTTACGCCTGTGCTGAGTCTCCTTCTGTGGTTCCTAATTTTCTTCAGTCATGCAGCAGAGAGCTCAGCTGTCTGTTCTGCATATAGTGAATTATATTATGTGGCTGAAGCCTGGGAGACAGGTGCTTAAATGTTCAGTGGTGTGGTAGCAAAGACCCCTCTTGCAGCTTCCTTCACTTGGTGATGTCATTGCTATGTCCCAGGCTGCTTCCAGGCCTGTTTCCCTGGCATACATCTCTGAGGGTTTGGTCCAGCAGATTTGTTTTGATGTCTGGTGTACAAGAAGGTCTCCTGAGGTTTCACTGGCTTTTTTTTTTTTCTTTTTTTTTTCCCCTGCAGAGCCTTCTGCTTGAAAACATCTTTCAGCAGATTCATTTTTATGTGGAGGTGTTATTGCTCAAGTAAGTGTAACTGTTTCACAGTTGCCTCCTCTGCTTGAGTTAACTGAAAAGCTACTAAACATGTTGAATGCTCAGAAGCTGTTACTGTCAGGAGTAAGGCTGATGGCTGGCTTCTTTTGGGCTGGTTGCCACCAATTTCAGATAGACCCTGAAGTGCTTATTAAACCTTCTTCAGGCTTTCTTTTTCATTCTTACCAAGGACTTTGAAACTCAGCCTATCTTATCAACAGCTTCTTCCACTTTCTTTCATGTCGCTGTGTCCTACCATCCTACCATGGTTAGTGGCTACTCACAGCGGGGAGACCATGCCAAAGAGGTGCCTCTTTCTGTGTTGCTCTGCCTGGCTGTGCATGGTGAGAGTGTTGCGAGGAGAGCTGCTGTGCTCAGCCCTTGCAGGTGCACACTGAGTTTACCTACATTCCTGTATTGGGTCTGACTGAGCTGGAGTGAATTTTCCCCCAGCAGCCCTCCCAGTGCTGTGCTTTGCGCTGCGAGCTGGAAAGGTG
>JANVCC010000021.1:17848525-18346962 GCA_025345505.1 Todiramphus chloris collaris
CCTCCCCTCTCTCCATACTTACCATGTCTGAGCTTAGCAATGCATCAGAAAACACTTTCTTAGGCCATAGTTTTTCCTGGATTAGTGGCAACAGTCAATTTGACTTGTGAATGCTGTCTATACCACCCAAACATTCAAGGGAATGGGTATGCATTTCACAGATGTAAATATGATATTACATTAAACAGTGTATTAAAACAAGAGTGTGCTAATAAACTTAGCAAAGCTTCAGAATTTAGTGTATCAATATCATTTCCATTCTAATGCTGGTTTTCAAATATCATCTCCAAAATGTAAAAGAACAGACCAGAACCTTTAGTTGACATTCAAATAAAAGCATCTGTTGTTTTCAAATGGTTAACTAGATATATTTTCACTTTTTTTCAAAACTTTCTCACATTTCATTCTACTTGAATTTTATTTGCATTCTGATGAGACAAAAGATCATAATAGACTTGCAATGTTTCATACAGTGATGAAACAAATATCTGAAATCTGGCAGAGAAAAGGGTCACCATAGCATTTCTCGACTAAAGGGATTCATGTTTGAATAGACAGATAGATTTTTGACACTTAACTGAATCAAATCTCTAGCAATTCACATTTTGATTGTTCCAGCAGAGTTTAAAGCAAGGCACCATTAATTAATAGAACCTTATGGTAAGTACCTGAGAAGAGAATAATAATTAAAAGGAGTTATTGATAGTTGGTTTTTCCATGATTCACAGAAGACTATGCACCATTGCAGCTGGTCTCTTCAGGCAAGTAGCAGAATTTTAAACTGATGCTTCCACAAAGCTCTTCTGTGATAAGCAATTGTTTTTTCCTCCTTGTAGAGCATGAGACATGCACAGCAAGATTTGCCTTGTATTAAGAAAATAAAAAATATTGCAAAATTATTAGAACCTGGAAATCTTTATTCAGAGGCTGAAAACTGCAAAATACAATATTTTGTTTGAAAACTCAGTGTTTTGGTCTAGAATGGAGAACACAGCATTCCTCTCTAAACAAGTCAGTACATTCCCAACCCTGCTCAAACAATTTGTTCACAAATACTCTTTTAAAATGAGCTGCCCTCTGTCAGTTCAGTGGCAGACACCCCTAGAAGGCAGCAGGTTTCGTCTACCTTGGACACCTAGTGTGAGTATCCAGAAGTAGGTAGTGTAGCGCCACTGGAGATGCGCAGTGGTGCCACGCATTGGCTCCAACCCCTACTCCAGAAGGAGATGGGTTTCCTGCTGCTCTGCGTATTTGACAGCTACGTACTTGGATGCAATACAAACTGTGACTCAATGAGCCCCACAAAAGTGTCCAGTGTCATTTGAGATGTCCTGGAAAATCCAAGATGTAATGAGTAGAAGACGTAGACAAAGAATATACAACAGATCCAGTGGGCAACTGAACCAAGCCCTGCAGTACCCAGAATGGCAACAGTGCCTCTATTTAGACAAGAAAACCTCTCCTCAGGGTAAGATTCAGTTGTCCCAAATCTATATTTGTACCAGGTGAGGGTGGGATTCAGCTCACTCAAATGTAGGAACTTTGATTCTCTTGCCCAAACTGAAGCCTTTAATTTCATGGGATGTTCTTGAGACCATTCCATCTGGATGTTCAACAAGAAGGGTGCAGGGCCTCTGCAGGTCCTGCATCGTGTCTGCTGGCTCTGGGAAGATGTCTTGGCTATCCTATGCTATTTCAAGTGAAACTTGACTTTGACTCTGCTGCAGGCATTAGAATAAGTCAAACTAAAATGGAAGAACAGACCCCTCTTTATTTTCCAGATCCCACATTTCTTAAACATTGATCTACATTTTGAGATTCCTGTATCTTGGGCAGTCTTATGTAAAAAAAAGAGGTTGTTCAACAATTGCAATAAAATGTTACCATTAAATTAGCTCCCAATCTGATTGACTTAGAACTACTAAGTAAGTCAAAATAACAATTGAGGGTAGTAACAGAAAGATCTCACCTTTTGTGAGAGAATAAATAAATAACTCCTGCCTGAAATTTCATCTTTAGATGTCATGACTTTTGACAATTCCACAATGTTCTTTGCTTCTCTGACAGATTTTAGGGGAATATGCCTGGCACGTAAATAGAGCTGGAAAAAGAATGGTGTAAAATGAACTCCTCATAAATTATTTTAAAGATTAGTTTTACCTCATGATTCTCCAGCAGCTGACAATCATGGGATTAACATTGCTGGCCTGCGGGGAGCACTTTTCATTTTGCAGCCAAGAAGCCACAAGACACAAGGCAGGTACTTACTTCAGATATTTATTGTAGTCCATCAGAGAATATCAAATCCCTGTTTTCAAACCATCAATATACATTGCCTTCATGGTGTGAGTGAAGGTGTGATGAGAATGAGAAGAACTGATGAACATGATTTAGATTTGTTTAACACATCTTGGATAAAAATGAATTGGACATTTTTAAGTCAGAGCAGTTATAGTTTTATTCTTTATATGGTAAAGCAATCTAACAAAACCAATACCATAAAAATAACTAGAATGAATAAGGCATGTCAAAGTCTTCACTGAGGTGTCAAGTATATATATATACATACAGTACTGAATATTAAGCAACAGTGTAAAATATCACCCCACGCTTTTTTATCGTTGTAATTCTGAACTAATAAAGTAAGTGTCACCAGTGTTGTTTGAGAGATAGACACCGAGGGTATAAGTGCAGATTTAAATGTTAGTATCAAACTTGTTAGATTTGCTTCTCCTGGTACTGGAGCTGATGGCAAACTCTCACTAGCTTCAGTAGAAGGAGGACCAGAGAGGCTGGGGAACGTGTGTCTGATCCTCCATTGCATAGTCCTCACACAGCGTAGATTACATTTTCGAGATTGCTGTTAACACTTTTAAACTTTGGATTGAAAGAAGTTACATTGGAGAGTCCTTATCCATACACCTTGGGAATAGTTACCTCACCAAAAAATGACTACTGCTGATCAGCTATCTTTACTACTTGGGTTAATGGGCTGTGTGCAAACCACCTACTACGGCACTGTGCATGTCTGTAAGGGTTTCTAAGCTGAAGACAGTCATGAATCATTCACACGGCTTTATTATACCACGATGCCAGACCAAGGATCCTCTGTACTGTCAATGGAGAGAAGTAGAAGTAACATATAATATATGCACCTACAGCAGGTGCAGAGAATATGTTTTCCTATTTCTGTCTGTTGATAGTAGAGACAGTTGAGGTCTCGTGGCATTGGATGGCAGATAGTTTGACTCCCTCATTGCTTTCTTGATGATGCATGTGACAGTAGTTGCTGTAACTGGATACCTATAGTAGATGGTCTGCGTATGACTTTGTGTGTTGCATCAGTAAGACTTTCCTGATAAGCAACCTAATCTTTTTTTAGCTGAGATAGTGCTTTCTCTGCATGGAGAGTTATTTAATTGTGGATTCCGTATTCTAATGCTTTACCAGTCCAGTTATGGCAAGATTAATATAAAAGTCAATATACCTTCTTGTTTAACTGAGAAAAATTTCTTTATTTCTTATTATAAAGACAACTGGAAAAAAATACGTTTTCTAACATTCTTAACACTGTTTTTGTGGAGATTCACTGATAAAGTATTTGCTGTGATTTTGAGAAAATCTGGTAATCAGAATTAAACGTTCATGTAATAATCAGAATTTTATGTAATGGCATCTTAACAAAAGCAAAGCTGTGGCTACCAATCAGTGATGATCAATTAGACTTTCCAACAAGCCATTGAAATTTAAAATATGCACATGAATAAACAGTAGAATAACACTATGAGAGAAATAACTTGCCTTACACTGTCATCAATGAAAATACGTATTCATTAATATATGTATAATATGAAGCAGGGAAACTAACAAGATACAATCTGTCTGAAAAGCATTATGTGGATAATGTTTGCAGGCAAAAGGCAGGGCAAATAAAATTAATCTTTAAGAACACTAGTTATTGTCTCTGTCTGTTACTGAATATTACAATCCTATCCTTACTCTCAAATGTGTTGTAAGCACTAGAAAAGGATTTTTCAGTAGGCAGCAAAAGAAAGTATTGATTTAGAAAATAAAACGTATGGCCTTTTCAAATGCCTTTGTCTAGTAACATAATATTGCACCAGGCAAAATTGCCTTGGCTGAACAGCAAGGTTCTCTAATGCCTATATTTCAGGAAGATGCGTTACAAAAAATGGGTTTATTAGGAGGTCATTCATTATCTGATAGTAATTTTAAGGTACATGAAAGAAGCAGGTGCAGCACTACAAATATATATATATATATATGCATGTAAATTATGGTTAATACAAACCTTCCAACAAAATACCCCTGCAGTCAAACTTTTCTTACTAATGGACAGGAACACAGCAGTTTAAACTGTTCTGTTATTTCCAAATATCATCTGTTACATCCTTGACATGACAAATTGTGAAAGAAACAAGCTTAAGAAACACAGAATTCATTATAAGTCTTGAGGGAAGAAATGGTATTTACATTACTGATCACTGCTTTGTGAAAACCACTTTAACTGTTGTGCACTGGACTTAGTGAAGACTCAAGGGGAAATGGAAAAGCAATGGTCTGATATTGTCTTGAAAATGTCAGCACTTCCTTTCTTTTTATCTACAGGGAAATCTGAATGCGTTTCTACTAATCAAAACTTCCTGGAGGGCAGTGCATGGAAAGGGATGATGTGATAAACGAAATCCATGGGTACTGTTGTGTCATGTCATTCTTGGGTGATGGACAGTGAGGATTATAAACCTGTAATTCAGTTAAGAGGGGTCAGATGATACCATTGGAAGTAAGAGCCACTTTCCATAGATTATGAATGTCATTTTAAAAACCCCCAACAAATAGGATGACATTTTTGGTGATCACTGTTTTATCCAATTCGTTTTTGAAGAACATATTTTCATAAATATAGAAAAGTCATCATTCAACCCTAACCATATTATAGCCTGAAAGGAAGGAGGTAGGGGTTCTGAAAAGCTTGGTGAACTTTTACAAAGTTTTTTGTCTTCAAATAAAACCCAAGAAATAATGAAATCCATAACAGTAGAGCATCAAAATACTGTGAACGAGATACTAGGTTGATGTTTTTACCTTCTCTCTCTCTTTTTTTTTATTTTATTTTATTCCATTTTCCTTACCAGTACCATCAGATGTTACCAAATAATTTCTGCAGACTCACACTGTTCCACAGTTATTTCAGAAAATTGCAACCATGCTTACAAAGACACAAGGTATAATAATCTCTAAAGCACAAGTCCCTGCCTGGGACTCACCTGGTTAGGTCTGTGTCAAGTCTGTGGTAAATGGAGTCCTTCTAATATTCTTTTATAACATATGCACTTGAAATTTACTGGCGTGTGGCTGTATTTATAGATATATATATATGTGTAAATAAATGTGTATACACAGAGAGAGATGCATGCTCACATATAATATGTGAGTGTTCCATTCTCAGGAATTCAGAAAGGAAAACAAAGTGTAAGAGCAGGAGACCTAGAAATTTGGACATTGAATGTGTGCTTGACAGCTAGAGCTTTCGGTTTCTGCCACATTTCAAGTACCAACCCCCAAAAAGTAGGCTGGGGAAAGAAAAAGGATTTCCTCTTTATGGAGACACAAGAGATGGTGAGGAATACAGAGGAATTTGATCATCAGTATTTATTAGCTTCAATTATTTTAATTGCCACTTAATTATTTTCAGCTGTTAAAGTTATTTTTTGTCATAACAATGGGCAAAATTGCAAGAGGTGCATTAGAGGTTTGTCAGTATTACCTGTGTATATTAACCTTGTTTCCTCTACTGACCTCTTCGACGATGTGTGTTTTCCTTTCATTGATGCAGTAAGGGCTGAGACTGACAAACAGTTAATTGCATTAATGATTAAACCCGAGGGGTATCTTTATCACAGTTCTCACTCTTGAGGCACTGTATTAATCTGCTTTCTGCCCTTGTCCTCACTAAATCTCTGAGCTGGCTTGAGACCTGTGCATTGTTTTTCCCAGCCTTGGAAAGACATCTGCGATTTCAGGAGAGACCTGTTTGAGCTCCATCCCTTGTGCATATGCACATTGAAGGCAGTTGCCTTGCGTGTTTGTAGGTAGGGTTGCTAACAGTTTCAAATGTCTTATAAGGAAGAGCATAAACATAACAGCATTGGGCAGCATTCAGAACAATGAATGCATGTTGGTTGTATGTCTACTTATATCAGGGTTGATTTGGCTCAGAAACAAACTCATTATACTATGACTTCCCCAGATGGGATACCTCTCCAGGCTCCTCAGTCCAGCACTGGCATAAAAAAGAGGCACCATTGTGCCAACAAGGAGAAGGACAGGAGAGAGTCTGGGCAGAGCCTGGATCTCCCCTCTCACCAGTGACATCTACCTCCAGGTGCTTAAGTGAGGTGCCTACATGACAGGCCTTGCCATCCCAGGTTGCCTGTGCAGGGAATAGAGATAAGCCCCTCTTCCTAGATATGGACACGTCCATCTCTTTTGACTAACTGTAGTGATCTAGAAAGACAACCCTGCTGAGCAACATTCTCCCTGAAGTGCTTAGTGCTAGGTGGGATGACCCAAGGCCCTAAAACACAGCCAGTTTTCATGAAGACGGATGGGGTGAGAGGAAAAGGAGTCAGTGGGAAAGGATTTCAAGCCTGAGAGAATTCAGGGATTACCCATCAGGAAGGTCTCAGTGCTCTTGGCAATGTCACCTCTTCTTGCTTCCAAACTCTAAGTCTACAAGTGGACTGAAAGTGCATTTACAGCTAATGAAGCAGAGCTTTCATAGTCTGTCTATTGTAGTTAGTAATCATAAGGCTGTATATGATTGTAGTGGAAAGAAAAGTCTAGTGTTGCATCCGAAGTAATTGTTATAAAAGGCTATATACAGAAACAAATTCAATTGCATTAGCCCTACAGAAAGTGATTTAAGGCATTTTGCAGAAAAAAATATTGGGGTCTGTGAAACCTATCTCACAAATATATCAAAACGATTGTATATATTTATCTATTTCTGTCCATGGTACATTACTTCTCTGAAGTTACAAAGCCATAAAGAATCTTTGCCTTAAAAGTTCAAACTCTGCCTTGCTACACTGCTATATATATATATATATATATACACACTGCCATATGCTGCTAAATGCTCTATCTTTGTAAGTAACGCCTGGAGATGGAGAACTTGGGATTTTGCTTTAGCTTTTGTTTTGGCAGGAACTCTCCCAAAACTGAAACTATACCATTTAGTTTCAGGTAACATCTATAAACAGGATCTGTAGTTTGTTTTTTGGTTTTTTTTTTAATTCCCATCTTAGATTAGGCTTAAATGCTAAAAGTGGATTAGTAGAAAAGCAGGTTTAATGTTTAATGAGATTTTTTCAACCCAGCCCTATTTCTGTCTAAACCCAATTTTATTCTAAACTTGACTTGCATTCAAATATCACCCCTATCAATTCATATTTAACTATGTTAAATACTAATCTAGAAATACAGCATCAAAAATGGAGCTAACAATTTGCATGCTTTCAAGCAATGTTCATGTGCCTGGAGTCATAAAAGTTTAACAAGCAGATGTAAATGTCAATTGATACCCAAATCAAGACATCTGACCTACTTAAACAACACCCTTTCTTTGAATTTGATAAATGGAACAAAACTGCTAGTGGAAATTAAATGATATTGCTCAGCAACAAAACAAAGTAACCTAGGAGAACTCGGTCTATAAATGTCCATCAATTTATGTAGTTTGACATCCATGAACATCTGAATGCATATTCTAAACTTGCAAATTTGTGTTCAGATTAGGTAAAAGTTGAAAAGAAGCTTCAGGATATTTTGGAGACGCAAGTGCTTCTTTTTCTACCCTCAACTACACACACACATTCACTAATTATTTACAAAATACTTTTGCAGCCTCAAACTCAACTAAAAGCACAAAGCTGATATGTGAAAGTAATTCAAATGAAGCCCAGAATCTTAAACTAAAATAAAAGGAAAAAAAAAAGAATCCAACACCAAACCTAAAAACAATCACAGAACTCATATGAATTGTTTCCTGATGTTAACATGTTCAGTTAATCTTGCTATAGAAAATCCTCAAGTTCTTTGCCATTGGCTTTGATGGCTCCTCAACATGGCAAAAATAACAAACCAGAAAATGTATGCTGTAGTTACAAGGAAAATGAGCCAAAATGTAGTCTGTAAGCTCTAATTATACACTAGATTGAAAAAAGAGTCATCAGCATTTATGTCACATGATCAAGGAGATACACCCAGCAAAGCATGTGTGTAACAGAAAAAAAGGTAAACATGGGGGTCTATTAAAGCCTGAAAAAATCCCACAAAACCAAGTAGACCAAATATCTTCGTTGCTATGTCCTCTGCCTGAAAAGAGAAGCATTAAGTGCTACAAAAAGCACAGAGATCTGAGGAAGAAAGATAGAAAATCCAGTGACCTAAAAACAACTGAAAAGACAGTTCAGCCTGGAGAAGAAAATGGTCATAGGGACACTGGTGACTCAAAGACACACAGGATGTGCAACACCCAGGAGGACAGACAGACAAGAAGCTTTAGTTAGAAATGTTTATCACCAGGAAACATGGATTTCCCAAAAAGGAATTTTTTTTTTTTTTTCCTGTAATGCACTGGCTTTGATGAACCCTTCATTTTGAAAGATATTTCAGGCTTAGGAAGATACTTTAATGTGCGGACTGAGGAGAAAGAGAGCAACCCACCTGTAAAGTGGTGTCTGGGATACTCAGTAGAATGTGGGAAACTTCTATGAAATACTGGCTGAATGACTGCAGCTTGGGCTTTCTGCAAAGCCCCTGTGAATGATGTCTTTAGGATTGAGAAGAAAACTCATTAGATGCATAGTGGAATCAAATCATATGTATGAGGAACGTGAAGGACTTTCACGCCTAAATAATGTATATCTTTAGGAAAAAAAGACTACTGACACACAGAAATCTGTTTTAGTTAGTAATCTCTTCCTCACACACTGAAAGATACAGAATTAGCCAGTGTACCTGGCAACTAAGAAGAGAAAGAGAAACCTTGCAGCAAACCACAGAAACACCATTGACTTGTGAAGCAATATTTGAGCCTTTGCAATGTCCATGAGTGGATGGTTATAATTAGATCCCACAGAAAATTCAAAGACAATATTTTGAAAGGAAGAGCTGGACAGCTGTGAGGAGCACCAGCGGTCCCTCATGAAGTTTTATTGTTAAGCCCCATGGTCATAGATATGCTGGGTCTCACTGAAGTCATTGTTCCCATCACTTGTTCCTCAGTTGTCTCTCTAACCATCCTGGAAGAACAAACTTCACCCTTGGCAGGGTTAACTTGCATACCCAGGAGGCTCCTTGCTTTGGGACATCTGCATAGGAGCTCAGCAGAGTCCTGGAGAGGTATAAAAGCCACTCCAGGAATTGAGAGAAGCAGAGCTGCCTAAATATCTAGCCTCTCACTTTGAAGTAGGTAGTTTCTTTCCAACTTCCCCAACACTTGGAGCTGAAGACCGTATACTCTGTATTTTTTCCCAAGGAAGAAAATCATACTGATTTCTATTTTAGAGGAAGTAGGTTTGTCTTCCCAAGAAATTTGGCTTTAAATGTTTGTCAGAGATACTGACAAATGGTACTCCAAGTATATCTGTGATAAATAGTTGCTATTCTGTACCTCTTTTTTTGCTCTTGATGAATGGATACTCCCTTTCCCTATTCCCTCTCAAGAAAAAAGATAACCTATTTTGGTATTGCAGTTGTTCTTAGTTTAATAAACAAACTATACCACTGGATGCTACCTAGTGCTTAAAGTATTAAGCCTCACAGTTTTTCTGGTGCCAGAATAAAGGAGGAAAAGGAAGAATTTTTTTTTTTCCAGTGCACCATGAGATGAAAGCCTTTCATGCATATTATGCTGTTAAGTATCAACTCTATATAGTTAGAAATAAAGGTGAAATGAGAGCTGATGGAAATACTGACCCATTTTCTTGAAATTATTTAACTGTGTAGACTTTAAGCTATGGACAGACCTACTTTTTCAACTTCTGGGCAGTCCAGAGACGTTGGCTATGGGGAAGCTGCACAGAAAGACTGTGAGTACTTTGGAATAAAGTTTGAAAATTTACAGATGAGGATGTTAATGTCACCTCTTTTATGGACTGCTGTTGCCGTTTTATTGAGAGTCAGAAAGAAATCAAGATGAACAGCCTCCAAAAAAAGGGACTTTCATTTTTCTCCCTGATTATAAAAATCCTTGTTAATGACAAAGCTCTAATTTGCTTTGTGACAGGGACAGGATTTCACACAGACGCAATTCACAAGTTTGTTATACAATCACATATGATGAACAATTGGACTTGTTAACTATGTAGTCAGTTTAGTAAAAAAATAGTAAGTACTGTAAGTGAGCACCTGATGTTGCGTTGGCAAACTACTGTCAAGTGATTGGTTATATTGATCAGCAGATTTGAATAGGATAGCCTGTTGGAAAATGTTCTGATTGAATTAAATTGTGACTACCTCTTTTGCCTGATGCTATAATTTCATTTTAAAAATCAGTTTCATAGTTCTTGCTTCTCCATTAGGTCTCCTATGCTGTTTAACAGATGAGAAAATGGTTACTATCGTATTGCTTATCTTTCACGTACCCTATTACCATGGTGCTCTGGTCTTTATAATAGTTTTATCAAAGAAGGGTCATAATTACACATGCTAATATGATCCTTATGGTCCATGTGAGTAGTTGTAATGTTCAGTGCATCACCTGCCCCAATTTTCTTGGAAGTAGGCATTGCTGTGTCTATTATGTTTTGACAACATATTCTCAGCCCCACAGCTAAGATTTACCCTTTGTTGAATTCCCCTTTGACATTCTGGTTTTTGCAATTCTATGTAATATTCTACTGTTAACTCTATTCATTCTCATCTGGCAGGTTTGAAAATTTGTGGGTTAATATAGTAAATATATCTTTGTGGTCTTTGAAATGTGGATTTCTTCTTAATATTTGAAGCCTGTCCAGACATTTGTTTCCATAATGAAATCTGTAGAAACATGATTTTCCCAGCAGAATCATTCTAAGTTTTTCTGTATTCAGTTTTAATGGATTATCTTTTGAAGTAAATTAAAAACAAAAACTACAACTTGCATCAGTGCTGTAATTTATTTTTCATGTTGAAGTAATAAAAGTCTCGATGAGTAAATATAGTTACATTTGATAATGATTCAGAGTTGGTTAGTAAACTGAAGGCAACTGCTGCCTGCTGAGATGTTGTATGCACAGTCCACCTCCCAAGAACAGCTCTAGCTCACAGCCAATTTGCATGGAAGCAGCTCAGACTGGTTTACATATCTGTGAGAATCGTTGTTCCTAAAAATCCCACAGAATTGGGATGATCTGTATGGCTGAGACTCAGATTTTGTAAGCTTTCCATGGACGTTCCTCTTAGGGAACTGGGATAGATAAGCTCTTACCAGAACTCTGAGGCACAGGTTCCTCTGCTCATCTTTAGCAGGGAATCTCTACCCTCTTTTCTGAAATTCCTAATTTTAGCCAGAGTTCAGGTAGTCTGCACTACAGTTACAGTAGTGTGTACTGGGTAATCACGAGAAAAATCTGCAGTACACTGAAGACTAAAAGTTTGGGAATGATGAAAAAGCAATTTAATGAATATTAAAGCATAAAACCACACAGGGGTCTACAGCACTGGTTATATTATTAATTGCACCTAATTAATTAAGCCTCCATTTTAAAAGAACATAAAATGTCAAGACCTTCTGTATTGCACAGCATAAAGAGTTTACACAATCAAAGGATTTTTCCTTAGGATTTATGTCCTCTTTCTTGAACACCTAATTGTCATCTTTATAATTTCTTACTTTACCAGCCACTAATAGAAGAGAAATATTTAAATTCTAAGGTAAAAAATTACCTTAGAAGAAGAGTTACTGGATGTAAAGGATGTGCAAATACAAACACTGAAAATTATGTAGATTCACACATTTATGTACACAAAAGCTTTCTTTTCTTTCCCTAATTCCCAATTTCATTTGCTCTGTAGACGTAATAGCTCTCTTAATCTTGGAAAAATGCAATGTATGAAGAGTATTCAACCTTTAGGGACTATTAAAGAAACATATGCCTAATATCTCACACAAAGACATCTCTGTCTCCTGAAAACATATCAACATGCATAGTAGGAAAATAAGAGATGAAAATATATGGAAGACATAAATTTCTGTCAGAACTCCCACGAGATCATCACATTTGGGCAAAGATTAGTCTGGTTTGTTGTTTCAACAACAGTTTGTAAGATCCAGTTCAAGTAGAGAAGGACCCCTCCACAGGCTTCCCAAGTGAGAACAGTCTTCAGCAAATCCCCTAGTTCTTAGGGATCCCTCTTTTTCCTTGCCCACGAGTCCATGGAGGTCTACAAATTGAGCACTCTGGACACCCAGTTTGGCTGCAGCATCTGAAAAGTCATCAGATCACCTAAATGTGGGCTGGGGCTAACATAAAGACCCTAGGAATCCATCAGCTCCTTAATCAGCAGTGTGGAGCAGATGCAACAGAAGACTTGCCTCAGAGGGCTTGGACTTTGCTACCTGTCAACAAGCTTCCAGACCCAGAATAATCAGATGGAAATAGTATCAGTTACCACTGATTAAACATACAAGATAAATCAAAATGACACTCATCCCGAAACAAAGTTACTGTGAAGAAATGTAGAAAGATTGTATATATGGGTAGAAAGAGATGGAGCAGGAGAGAGTTTTCATGGGCTCTCCTTGTAGATAGCTGCATGTGAAAGTTTGGGAAAAAAAAAAGAAAAGATCCTCTGCTTGGTACCTGCTGAAGCAGGGCCAATGAAAAAACCTGTGAGAATTGGCTTTAAACTCTGCTGTTTAGCTTCCTGAAGACATTAAATGCTGAATCACAAGGTCTGCTCTAGAGGGAACGATCAGAGACCCAGGAAGCATTGCTATGGACATGTGTGGGATCTGAACACCTAGCCAGCAACTCCTGCACACTAGGCTGGGCCCAGAAGCATAGATCAGTATACTTTGAAGTAAACAAGCAAATAGAAAACAAAACAAACAAAAAAAAGAATGGCAGACAAGTGGCTCAAAAGCTATGCTTTTTGTTAGTAGACATACTATATAGACAGTTTGTAAATACTTTTTGGTAAAGGTGCTTAAGTATACTTTATCCTAACGTGCTGTGTGTTTTCTACTTTAATTTCATGCCTAAATCGATAGCTAATTTTAATTTGACAAGTAAAAGAGACTGCAATGGATATGATCTACATGCTCTGCTGTTAAATTGTAAAGTGGCTGGCTGGCTTTATAGTGTTACCAAAATTTGTCTATACCATTTCCAGAATCACCATAAGAATCAGGAAATAAATATCTGGTGAATTATTTCAACACCACACAGAATTGTCCCAGAAGGCCTTTGTCTGCAGCTGATGGAATAGGGAAGGTTTTGATGTCTGATTGTTGATACTCATTTGTCCAGGATTTAAACAGCTTCCATCCTGGGTCTAATGACCAGATGCAAATTAGGGAAACTCTATCCAGGATCATGGTCATTTAGGCAATGATTATTAAAGCAATGTATCCTTGAAGAATCTGAGAGTACAATTGCCATCACAAATAACATCCATGTCCTTCTCTAGGCCTGTCACATAAACTCACATGCCCCCAACAAATGCACACATATGAGAGAGGTTTTTCTCCCCCACCCTGCAAACCTGTTAAGAAATGGACAACTGGATATGTAAAAAATTCTCTTCTTTGATTTTCGTGCTCACCAGTCATTAAAGGGTTACTTTTCAGAGCAGCACAAAAAAAGAAGAGCTGGTTGACCAAATATTTTTTTTTTTCCTTACAAAGAAGTGTCAACCCTGAGCTTGTAATTAAGAAGTTAAAATCTGTGATTTATATATATTTATATATATAAAAATAGATGATCATACTAAGACTAAAAAAGTGAAAGAAATCTCCATGTCAGTACTATATATTTGTCTGTTCTGAAATTTCATAGAAGAAATCCTTGTGACGCTGAAATTAACTGATATGAAAGATGTAGTTAGGTGTGAAACACACTATTGATCTGGTTGCTGTTAGTCCATTAAAGAATTGCCGTCTTGGTAGGATAATGAACATAGTAGCAGAAAGTCCTAATCAATGTCAGAACAGTGACAAAAAGAAAGAGATTACATCACAAGAGATTATTTTCTGTCCAAACCCCTGAGGAGAGGTTTGTCAGGAGTGTTGTTTAGCATTACCACCACGGCTGATGGTGAGCTAAGTGGAAAATCTGTGCCAATTGTATAACATGGATAAATACTAAAAGAAGCTACGTGAAATCGTGCTACTACTCTCTTTTTTTTTTTTTTTTTTTTTTTTTACTGGGCATTAAGATTTAAATCCTAAACAACTGTAACATGACATTCTGAAGCTAGTGGGGTTACTATCATACTAAAAGATAAACATATTTTTCAGTTTGTCTACCTTCATACCAATCTGATGTGGTTGGCAGATGGAGTGCAAGACATTCACCGTTGAGACATACTTTTGTGTTGGAAAAAAAATCCAGACTTCCTCCCTATAACAGTGATCATTCTGATGACCTGAATCATCCTACAGAAGTTCCTAAAGGAAACCTGTCTGTCAGTGAAGAACGGTTGCATTTTATTCTGTTCTTTTCTTGTCTTTTTATTTTTGTTTGTTTTGTTGATATTCTGTTGAAATGCAGCAGCCTTGAGGCAGGCTTGATTCAGAAAGAAAACTGTTTTCTTAGTTTCTTCCCCCCCTCTTTTTTTCTCATTAGGGAAAAGCACACACTGTAAGATCCTTTTTGACTTTTGCAGCATAAAAGGAAATGAAGCTCAGAAAGTCTCCTGTAATAAAGGTTTGAGAAAGAATTCTCTCAAGAGTGGATATCATCTTCAGAGATATCTGAAAAAAAGCAGGAAGCAGTTCATTCTGGCACCTGGTACTCTTTGGGAAAACAAAAAAGGGAAGCAGGTTGCAGTACTGCTCACTTCTTGTAGAAAACTGCAAGTGTTTGTGGCATGGTCCATTGTCCAAGAGTATAAGAAAAGAAGAAAGTTGGCTGTTTCTGTAGTTAAAACACAGTTTCTCTGATCAGATCCAGGATTATCTCCACTGTCTCTGCAGTACGAGACTGACGAAGACGACGAGCAATGTCTGCGGTGACCAGCCAGCTTGTGTGGCTGAGGCCTCCACCTCCCTCCTGTCGGAGTCGACCGGTGGCGCTTCGGTGGTGACAAAATCAAACTCGGTGGGACAGATGTCATCTGTACAGCCGCTGCCGCTGCCTGAGCCGCTGGTTTCATCACCTGGCACAAAGGAGCGAGGGGAACAACATGAGGGCCACAGGTTACAGAATTTGTCCCTTTTCTCCACTCCCATTCCACCTGGCAGCTTGGTAGGGATGAACAACTTGGGAACAGGAAAGTGTTGGTGGTGCTAACTTTCATTCAGTAAAGCATCCAAATGAAAGCCACTGCGATTTAATTAAGTGATTAAATCGTCTTCTGAAAAAGGAGCATACTGCTGGCATTACAGAAACCCCTCAGTGTCTTGATGCATTTGACGTGAAGATAAGCAAGAAAACCAAAAGAAACAAGTATGTAACTGTAATTTCATGGGACAGAAAGACTTATGATGACTTTATGATGACTTTATGATGTCACAGCTTATTATGACTTATTATGACTATGATGTCAGCATCACGGAGGACAAAGACCAAAGAAAGACATAGCAATGGAATCGATTTATAAATGTGTTCCACAATATACTTATTTTATGTCAGTTAACGATTTCTTACTTGTATCCTGGAAGTTGACATCATTTCCATTATACGCATTCTTCAGTTTGTTAGTCATGACACGCAAAGCCATGATTTGTTGTCGAATGAAGGTGTCTGGCCTTGTGATGTCCACATCTACTTCTGGATTGTTGATCTGGTTGGTCAAGCCATCATTCATAATCTCAGGCAAGTATCTATATGGCAGGATCAATAATTAGTTTAAAATGCAGTAAGTCTCAGAAATAAAAGACTGTGCAGTAAATGCTGTGCTAAGCAATTTGACACTGATAATAATTACACAGTTCTTAAACAGCTCCAGTGAAAGCATTTAAAAAATATGGGTTTTAATTTTACAAACTCTAAAGGATCTTTTTAGTAGCTCAGCTGCATGGAGAGCAAAAGGGATTTAAGCTCTGTACATCCCAACTCTCCCCATACTTCTCAGCAAGTGCACTGGCTCTGAGAACTATAGAAGAGGTTCAGCAGCCAGCAGTAAGTCACTGCATGTTCAGATCTTCTACTGATAGGAATAGTTGCACACTAAATTAAGCATCTAACAGTGCATTCTTCTGGTTTTATTTCTTTCCGAATAAAAAATATGAGCTCCATTGTTATATATAGCATATTTGGTGTTCTGACATAGTTTAGAAGGCATTACTAATGACGTAGACAGTAGCATTGAGTGCACCCTCAGCAAGTTTACTGATGATACTAAGCTGGGTGTTGCACTTGGTATGCCAGAGGGATGAGATTCCATCCAGAGGGACCTGGACAGGCTGGAGAGGTGGGCTCAGGTGAACCTCATGTGGTTCAAGAAGGCCAAGTGCAGGGTCTGAAACCTGGGCTGGGGCAACCAGCATTATCAATACAGGATGGGAGGGAACATGCTAGAGAGCAGTCCTTTGGAAAAAGACTTGGGGGTACTAGTAAATGAAAAGCTGGACATGAGACATCAATGCTCAATGACAGCTCAAAAGGCCAGTTGAATCCTGGGCTACCTCAGAAGAATCATGGCCAGAAGATTGAGAGAGGTGATCCTGCCCCTCTACTCTGCCCTGGTGAGACCCCACCTGGAGTACTGTGTCCAGCTCTGGAGCCCCCAACACAAGAAGGACATGGACCTGGTGGAGCTGGTCCAGAGGAGGGTCACAAAAATGATCAGAGGGCTGGAACACCTCTCTTTTGAAGACAGGCTGAGAGAGTTGGGGTTGTTCAGCCTGGAGAAGAGGAGGCTCCAGGGGGACCTTATAGCGACCTTCCAGTACCCAGAAGGGGCCTATAAGAAAGCAGGGGAGGGTCTATTCACAAGGGTTTGTAGTGACAGGACAAGGGATAATGGCTTTAAGCTAGAAAAGGTTAGATTTAGGTTAGACATCAGGAAGAAGTTCTTTAATATGAGTGTGATAGATCACTGAAATAGGTTGCCCAGAGAAGTGGTGGAGGCCCCATCCCTGGAGACATTCAAGGCCAGGCTTGATGAGGCTCTGTGCAGCCTGACCTAGTTGCAGATGTCCCTGCTTATTGCAGGGGAGTTGGACTAGATGACCTTTGGAGGTCCCTACCAACCCAATACATTCTGTGATTCTATGATTATGTCTCTCCCTGTTTAAATGAAGCCCTTAATTAATTTTCTTCTCCAGTTCTTCCTTGCATTGCTTTTTTTGATCACCATGAACAACATTTCCAGCCTATCTGACATCCAGGACCATAAAGGGCATTGCGAGTTTACCAAACTCCAGTGTTCTCCTTGATTTGGTCCTTATTCTGTACAAGCAGGCTATACTTGCACCTCCTATGTGCTTTGTGCATAAAA
Source organism: Todiramphus chloris collaris (assembly GCA_025345505.1). Taxonomy (NCBI): domain Eukaryota; kingdom Metazoa; phylum Chordata; class Aves; order Coraciiformes; family Alcedinidae; genus Todiramphus; species Todiramphus chloris. Next base: position 17,866,202 of record JANVCC010000021.1, read on the forward strand.
TATTTAAGGTATGGCATTTCTTATCCATTCACATATCTGAATTTTTTACTGGGGCTCCTAGCTTACTATTTCTTGATTACTGCAGCATTCCCTTCTCTGACCTTGGCAAATGCAGTCTTAGGCTGCTCGCAGGCAGCAAGTGTGCTTTTGCAGGGATCTCTCCCCTATGAAAACTAGCCCGTGCCTCCAATCACCCTACAGTAAAAGTCTTTATCATCTTTTGTTAAATACGCACACTGTCCCCTGCTGCTCTTTGTCTTCAGGAAACTCTCCTTATGGGCATCTTCAAACCTACTTTCTTTCCTGCTTTGAATATCTGTTAAAAATTACCTGTGTGTTTTACAGCTCCTAGGCTGATAAAGGGCTGACAGTATTTCTCTGTGCTGGCTTGGTATCCTGGGAAAATAGCATATCACTGCTTCCCTGCTCTTTCTCATCTGTCTTTAATTACCCACTACCTTTGTTTCATATTAAGACTGAAAGGAGTTTGGGGTAGATCTACTCTTTTTCATGCTCTTTATCAGGATATGATCTACTTTGAGATTAGTTTGCAGAGCAGGCTACCCTACTGATGTTTGTGCGACTCCTTGTGTAGGTATGAACTCAGCCAGTAATGATAGCACAGTCTAGCCTACTAATGGCAAACTTTTATGATGCCTGGTACCAAACATAATTTAAAACTATTTCACTTCATTCTCACTTGTGCCAGCCCAATTCTCTGTCAATATTCAAATTTGGCATTGGTGCCAGTGTTACGTCCATATTGGTCTGGTAAATACTTATATCCCTTAAAAATAAATGTGAAAGTAAGGAGAAGAAAGGACTGTCTCTGCTGAAGTCATGGCTAAGGGAAAATAAGTTCTGTATTGCTTCTGGAGGTTCACGAAATGATGACTGCTTTGCTGCACCAGGGAAGACTTTAGTGTCATCGTAATAGGTCCTTGCTTTGCAAGATGAGACTCATTTGTCATCAGTGGCCCTTGAAAGCTTCCATGAGAATAATCCTGAGGGAGTGTGAACATATAAGAACAAAGCATGACTGCCAAAAATACCCAGCCTCAAACTGCATGCCCTGTTGTTTCACTAGTACCATAACAAGAAATAACAATGCTGTAGGGATCCCATCCAGACTCCTGTGGTATGGTCTTAACTACTGTGAGAATACAGAACCACCTCCCCCAGTGCAGAGGACTGCAGACTGCAGTGTTATGAATCACCAAAGATAGAAATTGGAAATAATTCTGCAGAGCTGCCTGGAGATAGTGGGATGGAGACCTTGGCACAAAGGGAAGCTCTGGGCTGCAAAGGAACAGCACCTCCATCTGTCACACATCTCTACAAATGAAAGGGCCGCTGTAGATAAATTACTCAGTCTGGAAGTAAATCACCGATTTCGAGGTGCAGTTGATTAAAAAAGTAAGAATGTAAGAATTGGCCTACTGGCTCAAAGATGATGTCCATCTTGCCCAGTATCTTGTCCATGACAATGGCCATAGCTGTTAGCAGCAAGAAGTGATTTGAAATTGCTGAGCATTCATGCGAATCACTTTCCATGTTTATGAGCTGCTCTTTATTCCAGGCTATCCATGCGAAGCTGTGGCTAGCTCTGAATGGCAGTTTGTAGGCTTTCTTTGACTGATTTATGTTTGATTTCATCTTCTCATCAATAATAAAAGAAGAATCTACTGACTTCTTAGTGAGCTTTTTATATGAAGACAATATGAATGAGTTTGGACATTTAAAGCAATTAGAGAGTGCTCTGGTGTGTGCTTTTTATTGAGGGTCATATTCTGCACTGTGATCAGTGTGGATCCGATGTCCATCTGAAGACCATCTAACTTTAAATGGTTCAGGGCATTTAGTTGTAGCACGTGATTCAGTCAAACTGTCACACACCCTGCAATATGTCCTCAGGATCTGGTGATCCCCAAAGCATTCCTGGCATGGAAGGGCTTAACCTCTCAAGAGAATGGTCCAGTGCACCTCACTAAGATGTGTAAGGCAGCCATACTGGATACAGGTCAAAAGAAATCCATTTCCTTATGAATGCCTAAAGGTTAGGTGGATACTTGAATTCCCAGGTGAATGAGCCTCTTGGCATTTAGTGCATAAGAACAAAAGAATTAGAAAGGGTGAAGATTCATCTTTTGGTTTTTATAGATAAAAAAACTTGTGTGCCTAAATGCAAGTGTCTGCATACGAGCAGAGTCCCACTCTCACCATATCTAGTCATCACAAGATCTAGTCAAAACTAGTCAGGAGTTTATTTGTCAGTGGAGCAGAGACAGCTGTTGGGAGTCCCACATGCCTTTGGCTAAATGACTAGTTCATTAGATTTCATCTGCTGGGATTTAGTTGCAGAAACATAGACATCTGGTGCCATTTGAATGTTCTTGGTTATTCCTCCCCTTCTCATTACTAGCTCTGAAAGGTGTCTCTTTCTGCATCATATCTACAGGCTTAAGAGGAGGTCTTGGACATCTGAGGCATCTAAAATGATATTAGGTGTCTTTCTTTAGGCAGCTGAATTGAGTCTTGAACTTTAGCCACCAGGATGTATGCTACTTGGTGTTCTGCTGCCACTCCAGTAGTGTTTGAATATCCTGTAGGTCCAGTGTCTTATTTGCCAGCTCCATGCAGGTGTCTTGACTATTAGACCATCTCACATAGCAGTAGATAGGTGTGTTTAGGCAGTAGAAAACTGCCTCATTGACTACACTGACAGGATACTGTGGCTCTCTTCAGGCACCTTAACAGTGATGACTTTTAAAATGCTCAAGCAGTTCTAGCCCAGCCTCTGGTCTAGATGTGAGGTAGTGTCCCGTGTCACACTGACATGCTGGAGAGTCTCAAATGACAGTATTCTTACTTGGGTAGCACAAATGACTCCTTATTATCTCACCCACAGGCATCTATATTTAAGTGCGTGAATTTACATTGGCTGGATTCTGCCCTCATTACTGAACTAGATCATTTGCTTCCTTGGGGTTCGGGGGAGTAAGGGAGGTGTGGGGAAGGTACCATAGTCCATATTGTATGTAAATACCTTTGCATTGTTTTCCTTTCTTTAAAGAACCAGTACAGATATGGGAATACTCAGGCCAAGGTGCTTTGTGAGTGACAGCCTCTGAGAGGCAGCCTGGCACATGTTCTGACAAAAGCATTTTGATGTGTGTGGGGTAGGGTTAAGTCACACTGAATTGGAAGCCATGTCTTGGGACCACTTTTTGACAGAAGATTTGTAGCTGGCTGAGCAAAGTTGTTGAACACAGCTGCTTTTGCTGCAGTTCTGTAAGTGGATACACCCCTGTGAATTTTAAGCTTTGCTGCTGCCTCTGCTCTCGTTAATGATCTCGTTGTAGGCCTGGCCATTACAAGAACTGTATGCCCATTATAAACAAAAAGAAGTGCCAGCCTAAATCAGTGTCTGTTCTTTGCATCCTCCTAGCAAGGAAAAAAAAATAATAAAAAAAAATCAACTTTCTTAGCTCTCTGAGTGTAGAGATGCTCAACAATACAGTTTGTTTTCTGCTGTTTGCTCCTTGCTCAGCTATGTCAGGATTTTAGTGTAATTTACATTGTTTTCTAAAATATTAATGCTTTCTGTTCCTCTTAGCCTTTCCACAGTTCTTGCTTGTCTCAGCAGACAAAACAAAGATGTCTTTTGGCACATCATAGCCAAATACCACAAAGCTTATTGAAACCCCCCCCCCCCCCCCCCTTTTTTTTTTCCCCCTAATATACACTTACTATTCCAAGGTGTCTGCTTCCTTTTCAAGTCTGACCAATGAATCTTTCAGGTCATTTATACAAAGGCTGTAGGAGGAGAGGACTCTCCTGGTTTTTTAAAGACGTGCCTTAAAGGGCAGCATCCTCCCTATTTTGCTGCTGCAGCAACTGACTGGAGCACCCCACCTAGGCAGTACTGGAGTTTTTCCAGCTGCACAGAAATGTAGGCAATAGAGCACAAAATACAGCACAGGCTCACTCGGGCTGGGCTGGGGGTAGGCAGTCACATCCGGTCCAGAAAGATAAGTGTGGTGGAAAATTGGTTTGTTTGGCTAATGAGATCACCTCATCTGATTCTGTTTGCACAGGAGGTAATCCCCATAGGATATTTTCAGTTTGTTGGGTTTTTTTTGGTTTTTTTCCTTCTTAGTCTTGGAGAAAACCTCGAGGAGACTGAAGGAGAGGGAGAAAATGCCTCAGCTGCCAGTTTGTTGGAAGGTAGAAGGTGCAAAAATAAACTAGAGCCATCAATTATGAATAGGCAGTTTTCATATTTACCAAGGAGTGGTTTATTCACATTTTCACTAGTGGTGCTAAACAGTTATCTTTGCTTACTTCCAGGTAAAGGACATTCAACTTATTCTCGCTGCAAGCCTTGCTGGTCAGCAAGGAGCTATTTTCCCAGGGCAGGCACTGATCTCATGAGTCTTTCTTCCCACCTGAATTTCATGAGGAATTAAAGGTTCTCTTCTGGGGAAGTAGGCACTCCTATACACATGGCAGGAGAAGAAGAAAATCTCAGGCCAGCTGAGACTCTATCTTGTATTTGTTTCAGTGAAATACCTTGTAGTTTTGAGCTAGATGTTGAAAATGGCAGTGTTAGGTTTTCCTTTTTTTCCTTACCTTTCCCTATTTTTTTTCTGTTTAAATCTACTGTCTAGTTCATATATAATTCTGTTTCTCCTTCATTGTAATCAGAGGAGTGATAGCTTCCTTATGGAAAGGAACACAGGTCTCATCTCTTCCCTAGATTACATCCTTCCAGAGCTAAGACATATTGGTAAGTCTATAGTCCTGGTGAGCATGAGCATCAGGATGATAGTGCATGAGCACAACCTCTCATGTGGTTTGGTTGAAATGGGTTGGCTAAGTTGGTTGGAGCAATTCAAGGTTCTTCTCCTGACCAATAGAGTGACTGCAGATTTGGTTACTGTTCTAACTTCAGTAAAAGTCACTTACTCAGGGTCCAGTACCTCGCATTTAGTGTAAGTCCTAAAGCGTGAATTCCATCATTTGTGGGAAAATTCCTTAATTTCTGGAGAAGTGAAGAGGTTTTTAGTGTTGTTAAGAATTTATTTGCATATAGGGAAGGAGCCAAACATTTAAGTTTGGTCTTAATTATGTTTTTTAGATCTTAAATATCTTTCAAAAATTTGTCTGTACATCTCACAATCTCTCAGAAGCCATTATTTCTTTACACATAAAATTACATTCAAGTCTTTTTGTGAGTACAGATACGATGGGGAAGTCCTGTTGGGCATCTCTTTATAAGGCAATTTGTCTGAAGTAGCTATTACTATATACATATTTTTTTAATATAAATTTTTCAAAAAAAGAGATTAATTCACCTAATAAATGTGTTCCCATTTCCCCAGCACTTGGTTTCTACCTGATGTGACCTGATTAAAACCATTCTTCGTACAGGATCAGCAACAAGCCAAGTGCACCCTTCCAGAATGCCAAATGGATGACTCCGTTACCCCATTATTCGTGAGTTGGTGACCTTCATTTGGCGAGCGGGTGTCACTGCCAATTAATCATGGTAGCAAAGTGATACCTGGGGAGTGCAATAACCACAAGTGACCTTGGTGTAATGCCTCTCTCAGGAGAAAGCCTAGCTTTCATTTTCTGTGATCTCAGGTGTGCAACTCCTTTTCCCTGTAAAAGCAGCATCAAAAAGTGGTGTGTAAAATGAAACATGAGGCATAATGTCTATTTGGGAATTCGAAGTTTCTAATTTTTTATACCACCACAGGATCTGATAAAAAACCACCAACGATCTCCTTTCCCAACAGTAGTCAACACCATGTTGCCATCTTACTCGTAGTATTAATGTCTAGAAAAACAGAGGGTGGCCAAATTTCATTTTCTCCTATTGTTTTATTATTATTATTATTTCCATATGTTGTGATACTATCTGGAATTCAACATGGAGATCATCACTGAGCACAGGGGTGGTTGTGACAGGTGACACAGTGAACACAAATAGATATATGCATATTGGCCAGATTTTGCCACTTCTGTTCTTGTGAACTAGTGTCAGGAATCAGATACTAATCAATATGATCAAAGAAACGTTTATGTTTTTAGATTTTGCTGCAGTAAATGTCCTTGTTCACCAGCCAAGAGATGATTTTGCATCTAAAGCTAGTTATTTTCAGTAATATTTTAAATTTATTGTTCAATATTGACATTATTAGTCAACATTATTCAACAATAATTTAATATAATAATTATTCTATATGAAATAATGTTATTCTATATGGACCATGGCATTCTATGGTATTGCTCTGGTTTATTACTATTCTCTCCATCTGAAGCATTTATTGAATTCTGTTATTAAGACTATGACTATACATTTCCTCTGTGAATGGAAGTAAAACAGCAACTGGACAAAAGAGCAGTGGCTGGGTCTGATGAAACTGTATTTTCAGGTGATTCTTTGAAGCTGTGATTCCACATCCAGTGGGATGTCTGTGTTAAATTAATCAGGGAGATTATCAGCAGAGGGTAGCTTTTCTCAGTGGCTCCAGAACATTAATCTCAGAAGGGATCATGAAAATAACCATGCTTCTCATAAGATAAATGCTGCAAAAGGAGGGTGAAAAACTACATGCATAAAATTCACCTCCATAATCCCAACAAATGTGGAAGCTGTGCCAGAGCCTTCAGTGCTGGAGCAGAAAAGAGCTGAAAAGTGTCGGCCAGACAAGGTACAAACACTAATGTTGGTCATGGAAACCAGGAGAGATATTAGCAGATTTGACAGCTCTTTTGTAGAAAGAGTAGAATATATCTCTTATTAATGCATTTATCCTGGTGTGATGCATGGCATCCACTTGGGAGGCCTGGAAACTCTGCTTAACTGCTGCAGCACACCAGCCTTGCTTCACATCTTACAAAGCCCACTGACAAGAAGAGATATAACAGATGAAGATAAAACCATATTTTTCTTCCTCTCTTCACACTGTTTCTTAGTGATGAGTCCTGTAATAGCCAGATGCTCCTCTTAGCTGTCTGTCTTAGAGTCCCCAGGGGCCTTCGCTGGATCTGGGAACTAGGAACTGAGCAGTGACTTGTGCTTTTGGACGGATTTGTTCCCGTGTGTCTCAAAGCAGGTTCGATGGGCTAGCAGCATCCCAAATGGCCCTCTGCTCTCATTTGTAAAATGAATTCTTTTGAATTCATTTGTACTAAAACTAGAAAAAAGCATGTGTGTTCAGTGTCAAACCTCCTCCTCATGTAAAAGGTGCTTCTTAAAAAAATGATTACATGATGGGGTGGGTGCAATCTATTTATGGATCTGTCCATCCATTCACCCATCCAGCCACCCACCCACCCATCCATCCATGCAAAATAGCCTTTAACAGGTTTGTGAGGTTGTTTTTTGTTTGTTTTTGTTGTTGTTGTTGTTTGCTTGTTTTGTTTGTTTGGTTGGTTTTGGTTTGATTTTGTTGTTGTTGTTCGTTTGTTATTGGCTCATGTTTATATTCTAGCTTTGTATGTATCATCAGGTAAACAGAAGATGAAGATTCCAGTCCCTGAGTGCCAGAAAGTATCACCACTCTCCAGATTCAGTGCTCACCAGACACTCAAACCTCTACACTCCTCTGGTCTCCCCAAACTCACAGGCTACCACTGCAGACCTGCAACCTGACTGACACTGGTGTGGTCTTTCAGCCAATTCCTCTCTCACTCAGCAGGGATAATCAGATCTTCTCTGTCAGCTGATGAACACACACTGGGACCTTTGGAGACACATGCTCATCTGCCAGCTCCATCCCTGCCAGAGCCAAGCAAACTTCAAAATAAAAACTCACAGAAAACTCATCACAAACAAGGGCAGATGACCACAGTATCTCTGATGAAGTAACAAGGTTAAGCCTTCTACACAAGATAAGTAGGAGTGTTACATTTATTCTCTGCTGGCTATTTTTCAGCTTTTTTTTTTTTTTTTTTTTTTTTTTTTTTCCCCCAGCAAATAGCCATAAACTTTGCCAGCCAATAGCAAATAGAGCTGAAATTCCATTTTCTGTTTCATTCCAGTATGATATCCCGAGAGTGCAATTGCTTCACAAGCTGTCAGTCCCAACACAGGGATGCTAAATGGAGCTAAAGAGCTCTTTGAAATCTCGGTATAAATTATCCTTCTGGAGCTGAACCAATGAACATTTCCTGTGTCACATGCTGACACGCTGTGCACATTTACCCTGACTCACACTCTGGCTTTAATAGCACCTTGACAATAAGTAATCTTGGCTACAAGCTGCGTGTGGACAATTACTTGTTCTCCCCATCTCTGTTGTAATCTTATAAACAGTTTTGTGAAATACCCTCAGTTTCATGATTGCTTCAGGCCAGATAGGGATTTGGACCGAGTAGAGACTGGTGGAGAGGGGTCCACCTCACCTTGCTTTGGTGTGGCCGTTCCAGCAGTCCTCCTCGATCAACGGACCCGCTGTCACCCGCTCATCCTTGCAGATTGTGTAGGGTAATGTTGACCAGAACTTTTTAGAGAGCTTTAGCTTTTCTTTAATGTCTGTTACCTGATTAAGAGACAACGAGAGGGAAAATAGGTTAAAAACATCAGCCACGATAACTATCATGTTAAATAATAGGTTGTTTACTTCTATAATGGTGATGATGGTGAAGGTTAAAAGGGCTGAAGGTGCTAAAATGTAAATTCCTGCATTTACAAGTGAGGCACTCACCATTTGGGTTTGGAGAGTACAAATAATCAAAGTTACTTTTTTCCACAGGCAAGCCTCTAATAAATGCATGTTACATCTTGCTATTTCTAGGCTCCATTTGTCTAACGTTTTCTAAATATACATGTAAGAACTAATATACCTTACAGTCCACTGAATGTAAATTCAGTTAAACAGTGTACATCAGATAAAATGTCTCACCCACCAACATGGTCATGTCTTAGATAAATATTATATTTAGAGCTACATGTGCAGGTTCTTAAAAAGTGGTTCAGTGCTGAGTTGACATTGAACTGATTTAAGATATGTGGGCTGAATGCATTGCAGTGCATTTGGATCTTGGTAACAGTGAGAAGTTTCTGTATATACATGCATGCAGAGGCTATATCCATCTTTGCCGTTAGGTGTAGATAAATATCTGCAGCTGGGTACAGGCTTCACTTTCAAGAATGTTGGGACTGTATCGAAACAGTTTCTTTATGTTGTAAACTCCTTGAACAATAATTTAATTTGGCATGATTCAGGCAGCAGGCAGGAACAAACTGAATTTCCAGCATTGGCTTAATAAATAAATGCTCTGGCTAAAACGTTATCAGTTCTTGTTTTGCTTTTGGTATACTAAAGTGGAAAAATCTACAACACTGTATAGAAAACACAACAAAGGACAGACTACAAAGGATGAATGGTGCTACTGTTGTTCTTATGGAAACAGATGCATTTCACATGAAGTTGTAATAGGATTTAGGGGAGGTTGTTGAACAGCTTTCAAAGGAAATCGCTGAGCTTTATTCTTTAAAAAAACCCCAAGAAATAAAAGCTCTCCATTCTTCCATTCAGTTTTGAGATTGGCTTTTAGGTTGTTGAGGTATAATATTGTACTTGGCTATTTATCTCTTTTATCTTTTGTTCTGAAGACATGATAGCTCTCGGAGCAAATGGCCTACGCTGCTTTGCCGTGCTTAAACTCTGTGGAGTGTCACTTTATAAGCCCGGAGATAACAGCCAAAGATGTTATTTCAGAAGCACTGCCCACATTTTCATCCATAAGAAATAAGTAGGACAGTATTTGGCTGCATGGGTTGTTGTCAGTGTTTCTTGCCATGACAGGCACCTTATAAATCTCCTCCACACCCCTGCCAAGCCCTAGTTGGTTTGTTTTCATATGAGATACTCGCAGCATTTGCGAGCCTTTAAAGTCTCAACAGGGGAGCCCCGTCAAGCCAAAAATTAATTTCCAGTTTACAGACCATGGGCAAGCCTTCGGCAGGAGTGGGAATGGTGTCAGGATGACTGTCCTTTCTGATGTCTTTGGTACATGGGACCAGGGTCTTCGGGCAGACAACAGCTCCTCTCCTTCCCCTTCCACCCATGCTGAGTATAAAAACCCCAAGGTCCCTACTGGTACAGCCAACCAGCAACTCAGTTCAACTGCCCAGTGTTCATGGCAAGGTGAGTGAACTCATTAGGCCACAGTGAAGTAAATTAGAAACAAATCTTACAGAAAACGTAGGGAGAAGGATTTATAGGGAGGAGGATCCATTCATACAAGCTCTGGAAACGTGAGAGTCAAAGAGGAAGACTTTCTCATTTACTGCTTGTGCCTGGCTAACTATTTACACAAGCAATATCTGAATGATATTGGTGGTAGTTAGTTTTAAGAGCAGTAACTTCATTGCTATCTGGAGGTTATTTTAAGCTACTCAAAACTCAGATGTTTAGAGTTATATTCAGATTTCTACAGTAATAAAATTAGAACTGGTGCTCTAGGACTTGCAGACTTCTGTTTTGAACCACAAGTGAGTCAACACTCACTGGAAAGTAAATTTTTTCCCTGGCCCTTGTAAGGGCTGTAATTTGGAGTACAAACCTTGTGTTTTCATACCAGACAACAAAATAATGGAGAGAGGTTCTCACAGCTCACATGCTACACACGCTCTCCAGACACTCCCTGAAAATCAGAATGAGGATGCCCGTTCCCCAGTCACTCCTGAAGATATTAAATGATGTTTACATACTCTATATCTGTACTGCATATAGAAAGATCATTACACTTCTTAACAATTAATTTATTTTTTTTTTATTTGCGTTACAGAAGTACAGCTGGTAAAGTAAGATGGTATTACTTTACCCAGGACTGTTGGTAAATGACAGCTAATTAAATCTCACAGACATCCCCCTGAGGTGTCATTCCCATTTTAGAGCCTGTCAGGAAGGCAGACATTTATATGACTCACAAAAACCAGCAATAGCAAAGATGACTACAGCTTAGGGAAAGGTTACCATTTGCAGCCTGCTCCAGATGCCTCCAGTACAGGTGCATTTTACCACTCTTTATTCCCCTCAGATATTTCCCTTCATAGCTATCTCCCCCTCCCCATTGCATCATTTCACCATCGAGCTTTGAACAACTTGTGGACTCAGCCTTCGAAGTCTTGCTCTTTCCTGCTGCGTGACCAGATTTCTGTTAACCCTCTCCGCTTTTGGCAGTGGAGTTTACACATCTACCTAAACAGTTCTTTGAACTTCACCCTGAAACTGGTTTTCTGGAAGCACAGTGTGGTTTCTGATGGCCTTGAAAGAGGAATTACTGACACCAATTGATTGATTCACCTCCTCTTTCAGGGAGTAGCCTGATGGCTGCATTCACTTCTGCATGATGAACGTTTGGGCAGGCAATGACATTGGAGTACTTTTTATCTACCTTTAAACACAGAATAGAATTAGATGATACAATGCCTGCCGTGACATGTAAAACTTTCGCCTGTGGGTTTTGGTGGCTTCAGTTCTGGTATCTCCTCAACCATGATTACAGAAAGTCTCTTATTAGTCCCCATGGTTACACGTGTTCTTCCGTACATCGTTTTGCTCACCACCAGCATTTAAAAGATGTGTAACAGATGTACAGTCCCTTGAAAAAGAGATAAAAGCCACTAAGGATTCAGTTAACATTGCTTGCTTGTGGTTTACGAAGTCAGACTACTCCATCCCCCTTGTGACCTGTGGCCTTGTAAGTGATTCCTTGGTATTTCCTATACTTTGAATTAAAGATTAACTTTCAAGCTTGGTTAGACTTCTGTGGAAACATTTAAACATGAGGCGTATGCAATTTTGATGTTTTACATATTTCCTTTCCACTTTCTCTAGCTGGGATTTGTTCAGATTAAGACAGCTGGATCTCTTTGGCTGTAGTTTGCCTGACTTTCCCTGGATATCTTCCTGATGTAGCCCTGATATTGTATTGAACTACTTTTATTTTTCAGTTGCTTTGAAGGAGCTAAATTTGTTTTGAGTTGGATCTAGCAAGAGCCACGCAAAGAGTTAAATTTTTAATTTATTGAAGGATACATATAAAGGATATTAAAATAGTCCTGCCTTCATCTATAATTGGTAACAGAAGAAAGGCATTACTGTGTAGGTGAGAAAAGTTAAATATTTGCATCATTTCCAAAGAGAAATTAATATCCAGAGTTATGGAAATGGTATGGTTACATGCCCTACATTGAGAAATACAGTTCATTTCTTATTTCTGCCACTGACTTCTTATGGGGCTGGGGCAGTCACATATGTCATACAATTCCTCAGCAGAACTTGGAACAGCATCCATGAGCTCAGTTCTGGTCCTAGAATCATGGGCTTGGTTGTAAGTAGATAAATAAGGCTGATCAACATTTCTGTCTTCTTTACTCACCTTGCACTCCAAAGTAATGAAGTGAGCTAAAAAGTAAGCTCATCATTTTAGCAGGAATCAGATCTTAGCATTCCTTGTTTTAATTCAGGACATCTGGAAAAATTGAAAGACTCACCAGGATAATTCAAAAAAGCATTGAAAATACCATGCAAAACTAAAAGTGAAATGAATGCATTTTACAAGGCATGAAAGATCCCAAAAAGTCCCTTGCTTGTTAAGTGGGCAGCCACTTGCCCATAGAATCCACTTTGGTTTAATTTCTGATGGAAATGCACTTCTTTGGCAGCAGGATAGTGTATGTTCAGAAGCAACGGGGTCCAAAAAGCAAATTTTAAAGGTGGGTGCCCTAAATTAATTTTTCAAAAGTAAATTTCTTTTTTTTCCTCCTCCTCCCCTACCAAGTCTTTCCTTGGCAAGTCCATCTCATAGTTCTTTCAGATTTATCATCCCCACCAATATAATTCCTACTCTTCTAGATAGAGGAATACCAGAAGATGCTAAAATAGTATTCAAAGACGGTGGAATGCACCCAAAACTGACTGAGGTTCAGTGCAATAAATGAAATAAAATAATATGGAGTCCTGTTTGTGTTAATAAGAAATGGTTCTCATTAACCTTTTCCTCTTCCTGATGCTTTTTGCATTGCATTGCATTGCATTGCATTGCATTGAATTGCATTGTCTTGCTTATTCTGCAATTTGGGAAGGTCTTCCTTTTGAAATGCAAGGAGAATATTCACTTTGCCTTTCCATCAACACCTTCTCCCTGGGGATGCTCAGAAACACCTAAGTGCAAAGTCCCATTGATAATTAAGCCTTTATGCCCTGGAAAAATGTACTAAGTTTTCTGGCTGCTTCATGGATGTTGCTTCTCCGGTGTACCAGAGTGTACTCTGGGAGATGTACTGTGGGTCAGTCTGATTCAGCATAGCCAATTGGAAGATGTTTCAAGTGGATGGTTGTGACAAGGTCCTGTAATTCAGGAACTTCAGGCCGGGTATGTAAAGTGCATTCTACTAGTGTGCCACTCTGACAGAACAACTACAGACAGCAAGTAGAAAGAGGCCTGGGGTTTTTGTCTTAGAGAACAGACATGAAAATAGCCATCGCAAGGCACATTCTTGGCTGTGTAGTTTCTTTAGCCACACACTCCTTTGCCTGTTAATTCACAAGCAACATTTAACTGATGCCACTTTTTCATGCTACATTATTCCCACGTGAAAAAGAAGTTTTGTACTGCCTGCTGCTTGCTTTCCACCAGTTATGTCAAACATACCCAGGCATGCACCCAGCACCCTTGCAGTCTTTGTTAAAAATGATGTAGACCTTGTATGTCGATAGGCAGCTTGATTAAAGATTTATGGGTATGTCGCAAGCTCTTCGTCATGGACAGGAAGAACAAACAGATCATCACGATCAGATTTGTGTTCTGCCATACCAGCAGAAAACTGCACTGGAGTTTCATACATCAATCAGTATTTATGTCCATTAGGGATCTAATCTGAAAGCATCCTAAGACTAATGGCCAACAATTTCTTTAAAAGGACTAGGTCAGCAATCACATATTATATATTGTTCCTAACTGGTTGTTATGTTTATGTCTCTGCTCTGTGTGGGTGTCACAGTCAGGGCAAGAATCACATGCCACAAGCAGGGTAGTATAGAATAGCTGCATATTTTAATTGACACACAGTTTTCCTTGTAAACTGGGCAGTTAACTCGGACCCCTAAGTTTTAGGGGCTGCCCCTTGAGAAAGATGTGTCTCCAGTACGTCCTTTGTTAGATCTGCCATCTTCGTACAGGTGTCTCAGAGGCACTAGACACTTACATATAAGCAAATGAACTGGGTTTCCTTCATCTCACCCAGGTGTTTGAGCTTACCTGAAGAGATTGTCTCTCTTATAGGTTTTTTAAAGGCACCTTCATATCTCCACGGATTAGATGTAGGGAGCTAAGGCACATATTTTTGTTTAGAAGAGCTCATTAGGTGTCCAAAATTTCAATGCGCATTAGGCACCTCAGTGAGGCTGACCTCCTTCAATTCAGAACGAGCGAAGCAGAACTTTATTTGCTCTATATGGAGATTTTTTTTTTTTTTTTTTTCATACATTATACATTTCCACACTTTCTAACAAAAGAAACTGAAATACTAAGCAGTTGCTGAACCATCCGGTGCTCGACCGCGGATTATTTTTCAGCCTTTTAAAAACGGGAAACGTGTACGGCAGGGATTCAGCTGGATTTGAGCATCCTATGGCCCCAGCTGCCGGGGAGAACTCTGGAGCTGGGGGGGGGGGTCCTCGAGATGGCAGTGTTGTTCAGCCTTTGCGCTGCTGCCAGCCAACACCCCCCCCACAATGCACACCCGCAGTGTTTCCCAGAGAATAAGACCGTAGATTGTTCCGCTGAATATAAAACTGACAACCCTGTTATTTTAAACTCGAAAGTGACAGGCTGTTATTTTAATGAGGTCTGCCAGTGCCAAGGTTAACCAAAGCTTTATTTCCCCTACAAAACGTTAAGGCTGCGGTTCTAAAAAGGGGGCTGTGAAATTTTACGGTTATTGATACTTTCACAGCACAAAGAAGTTCTGAGAATTTCACCCTTCTTGGGCAACAAATGCTTTTTGTTTTTCTGCCTCTCATCTTTTTTTTTTTTTTTTTTTTTTTTTTTAAATAATTTGACTTTGTGACTTTAAATGGTCCGGAGCTCTACTGATAACTGCCTGCTCGTGATTCATGTTTCTGCACAGAAAAGCAGATGACAGCTCTTCTAATCAAGAACTAACGCCGAATCCCAGTTATAAAGCACAAATGGGCGCCTGGGTAATTTGTGAAATAAAACAAATGAGCTAGGCGACTTTCCAAAGCAAGACTTTCCTCACTAGAGTATTTTAAAGTGAAATGAAAGGATTTTTTTGCTGTCATTGTCTCTAAGGGCTATCCACATCTTTGACAAGAAAAAAAAGTTAAGTCCTTTAAAAACAGTAAAGAATGACTATTAGCCCTACTGAATTTTCTGACTAACAGATATATAACTTTAGAGAGCTAGGGTAGATTCAGCTCCCATACTAATAATCCTACATTTACACATCTACATTCACAGTACACTCCACAGCAACCTGGCACTGGCTCAAGTTTCTAGTGCCATTTGAGATGCCTACAGTGAACTGGGCAAGTCTATAGTTATACGTGAGTGCCCATAATGCTGTCTTGGATGACCTAGCTGCATTTTGTTTCATTCAGCTTTGATCTGAAACGGGCACTTTAAAGCGAGCCAGGTTGCCTGTCACATGTTTTTTAAGGAAAATTATTTACAGGTTTGCACGGACTCTGACAGGAACTTGCAGAAGTCTCCCCAGCCATCTGTGTCTGGACAATGCTTGTGCCACATCGCACGTTAGCCGGCTCCAGGGATGGGTGACATTGCCCGTGCAAGGGGCTAGACTGTCACTGCTCAGAGATGACAGCCCCATACTCAAAAATAATACAAGCAAAGCTGGCATGTGCCTTATTGCACTGCTATCTTTTTGTGTCTTAACCCTCACCTGGAGAGTACCTCTAGCAGTCTCCACAGCTCTGCTGAGAGCTTAACACTGCCTCACATACTCAGATGGAGACTTTTTAAAAATAAAACCACTGACATTATTGCTTATAGACAGTTAGAGCCTGACACTAGACTCTTCTCACATTCAACATTCATTTTCGCTGGGGAGGGAAGAAGGGGAGGAGCCTGGCAAATGATGGAGCAACCTGAGCTAAACTTCTACTCCTTTCCGTGACTGTGGAAATAAATGGGGATCTTATTAATGTTTACAAATATCTGAAGGGTTGGTGTCAAGTAGAAGGGACCAGTCTCTTTTCAGTGGTGCCCTGTGACAGGATGAGGAGCAATGGTCACAAACTGGAACACAGGAAGTTCCACCTCAACATGAGGAAAAATTTCTTTCCTATGAGGGTGATGGAGCCTGGAGCAGGCTGCCCTGAGAGGCTGTGGACTCTCCTTCTCTGGAGGCTTTCAAAACCCACCTGGATCTGTTCCTGTGTGGCTTGCCCTGGGTGATCCTGCTCTGGCAGGGCGGATTGGACTCGATGATCTCCATATGTCCCTTACAATCCCTACCACTCTATGATTCTATGATTCTGTGAGCCCATTTACCTCTTCCTTGCTTGTATGGCACAACCAATCCACCTCCTTAAGTAGGTATCTCAGGTATCTCAAGTTTACTGCACTTAGCTCCCCAGTAAATAACAATATTGGAAAGTAGAAGCTGCTGGAAATGTCGCTTCCCTGAACTGGAAATGTGTAGGAAAATCAGCTTTCCCCTTTCCTGTAATACCTGGGAGCAGTGCTAAAAAGCTAGTCTATAAATCTGATTCAGGCAAATCCAAAGCACTCAGAAGAATCAGCTTTTTATTGCAGATAAGTATAAAAGTAGCACCAGAAATATGCTGGAATCTTAAAGATAAAATGCTAGAGGCTTTTCTGTGGCAAAGCTTAGCTGTTAAGCACTCATTCTTCATGAACAGTCCTTCATCTCTCCAAGCAAAAATGTTAATAGCTAATGTAAACAATTACTGATAAAGTATTTCAAGCTTACACAGACTTTCATTTGCCCTGGAAATGTCCATCTGGTATCAGTAGTGAAGTGGCTGTTTCTTCTCTTAAAACTCAAGGGTTTTACAGGGAACTGCATGTGTTACAACAGACAAGTAGTTCTAGGCTCCCAACAGCTGTGAGAAGCATATGATTTCTCAGGGCAGCAAGACCTGGGATATGTCCTTTCACAGCAAGGAGGATAATTTTACTTCATCCTTGAAGTAGCCCTACATTCAACTTGATTTCTTCTAGTGATTACTTCTTGACATAGCTCCATTGCCTTCCAAACTGAAGAAGCTCTCAGTGGCTTCTTAACACCTTGAAATAGCTCAAAGTTTAGCAATAAGATGATGGCTACCCTGGCAGCAACTTCTGGGCTTCTGACCTTCCTCTCCCTCAATCCTAAGTGGCACAGCCAAGAGTTTACCCAGGGTAGACTGAGCTGTGAAGAAAAGGCTGTGCTAAGGTGGCCAAAAATATAGAAAGCTAAGAAATATGTCAAGCCAGAGTATGCAAGCGAGAGTTTTGGTGAAGGTTTAAGATTCCTCAAAATTCAGAAATTACTGTACACTGTCATAAAATATCTGTGATATCTTCCATACAATATCAAAACCAGTACAGTTTTCCCTACGGACTTCAGGGATCACTGGCATTGTCCAGGGACTTCGTTGCCCTATGGACTTCAGGCATCATCCATTTTTCGTTGCTCAACCACCTCTTTTTTGAGGATGTTTCAGCATAAAAGCACCAGCTCTTCCATGACAGGCATCTTTATGCTGCAAAGTGATTCATTAATTTGTTAACCAGCCTATAGCACCTTTCTTGTCCCACTACACCCTAATGTTAAGGTTACTGGAAATCCATTCGCTCTTTTTCAGTGTGTACGTCCCAGTGCCGCGGGGGTGCAAGCCCACCTGCCCGAGCGCAGGGCAGAAGCCGGGCACGGAGCCCCGAACCTTCCCACCCTTCTCCGGCTGCAGCTTTATCGGCTCGTCAGCAGGTGTCGGCCTTAAAAAGGGAAGGGAAAGGAGAAGACAAAGGGGGGTAGTGAGGTGAGAAGGGGCTGCGCCGCAGAGCGCATCCAGCCAGCCGGGAGGGAGGGGGCTACTCGCCGAGGGCAAGGTCGGGCAGCCCGGCCGGGCGCTCATCGCGGGGTTCAGCCCCTGTCGACAGCTCCCCTTTGAAGACAGGCTGAGAGAGTTGGGGTTTTTCAGCCGGGAGAAGAGCCAGCTCCGGGGAGCCTTTATTGCAGCCTCTCAATGCTTAAAGGGACCTATAAGTAAGACGGGGACAATCTTTTTAGCGAGTCCTGTTGTAACAGGACAAGGGTCAATGGTTTTAAACTAGAAGACGGTAGATTTAGACTGGACACAAGGAAGAAATTGTTTACAGTGAGGGTGGTGAAACGCTGGCACAGGTTTCCCAGAGAGGTGGTAGATGGCCCATCCCTGGAAACATTCAAAGTCATGTTGGACAGGGCTCTGAGCAACCTGATCTTGCTAAAGATGTCCCTGCTCGCTGCAGGAGTGTTGGACTAGGTGACCTTTAAAGCTCCCTTCCAAGCCAAAAACTTTCAATGATTCTGTGAATGTTAGACTCTGCAGCCTCAGCCCAAGGGAAGGCAGCTGTAAAGAGTGAGAATTAGAGCTGGCAAAATGCGTTCCTCTGCATCGTAACATCTAACTGTGTTTTGCTGGACCACCCCAAACTTGCAGCCACATTTTTGTTTCATCCAGAATTCATGCTTGGTAGGTTTCCCTCCCCCTAGTGCTTCTGATTGCTGGTCACTCACCTTAACTGAAACTAA
Source organism: Todiramphus chloris collaris (assembly GCA_025345505.1). Lineage (NCBI taxonomy): Eukaryota > Metazoa > Chordata > Aves > Coraciiformes > Alcedinidae > Todiramphus > Todiramphus chloris. Next base: position 17,885,013 of record JANVCC010000021.1, read on the forward strand.
GGCTTTATTTAAATGGCCTGGATATTTAAGTTCTGGTTTATTTTAATACCAATACACAAATCTGCATTATTACAAGTGGTGAATATATACAGTCAGGAAAGAATTAAAAGTCAGTGTAGAGGCTTTGTGGCATTCATTGCATGTGCTTATTATGGTGATGTGGAGTTCTGTATGTATGTGTTTGCCAATTTGACTTTCCAGTCTCTCCGAGGAAAATGCACAATTTCATTTTCAGAGTTGCTTCAGAGATGAGAGAGGATTCAACAAATTGGTATTATATCACATGCAGATATAATTTGTTAAAACATGAAAGTCCAAGATGAAAATCACCAAAGACTTAGAATGAAAACAATCAAATTTTCAGAGACAGAAAAGTTTCTCAAAGGACATTTTTGGCAAGGCAAGTAGGCTCAGCAGGAAAGGTGCTTATCAGGAAAACAATCAGAGTCAGAGAGAGCCATGCACTGTAAACCTAGTATGTCAATATACTAATGACTTTCATTGCCTTCCTACTGAGGAGAGGGTGAGCTATCCTCTGCTGATGTGAAGTTGCACTCTCTTGTCCTTTCATGATAGGGTTAAGTGCTCCAGTTACTGTCTCCTAGCAGAACAATTGCACATAGCTTCCTCAGGGCTACCAGGGACTCAGGCAGATGTAGGCAGGAGACATAGAGGTTGCGTATGAGTCCAGCTACTGCTAGTGCTGAAAGATAAGTCTAAAGAAGGGAGAAAATTTAAGTCCAGTTTGAAGTACAGAAAAGTAATGAGATGTTCTCATAAGATTTTATCCCAAAGCAGCAATAAACTAATGAGACTAATCGATTTCCTGGTTTCTGCCATCGCTGGCTGGAGAGTCATGAATTTAGATATTCTTGCAAGATTGGTGTTCAATCTAATCCTTAATCAGGAAATGTACCCCTTCTAGTTTTTGGCTCACTTTGAAGCTAAAAGTTCTAGCACATGCCTATATCTGGGATCTGGAGTCTGAGCCATGTGACTCAATGAGCAGTATGGATTCAAGGTGTACTGCTCTGCCATAAATCCAACATGCTCTGCAAGACCATTTGTGGACAATTTAAAGAGCAAACACTGACGGATAAATTTTGTATGGATAAGAACGGGCACAGCAGCAAGCAGGCACTTGAGGCATCCTGTGTAAATCTGAATAAGAAGCTATCTGTCACAAAGAGTTTTTGTTCCAGATAGAAAAAGGGAGAGTGGAAAGGAATACTCAATATATATATATATGAAATAAATTACATGAGAAGAAAATTACTTGAAATCAAAGTGGGAGTCACTGGGTAAGCAGAGCATTACTCCTATGCCTCTAGTGCGTTCTTTGTAATGAAAAGTCTATTTTTCCTTCTTGGGTTTTGCTTTAGGTAATAAGCCTCCCCACTCCTCCAAGTGTATGTCTAACTAACAGTCATGACAATATAGCACAGTTCAAGCTATATTTAAGTCAAGCGGGTAAACACAGCATGCAACTAGACTTGGTGTTACTGCTTGAGTATTTATTGTGGCTCTTGGGCAGGCTTTGTAGGTTGCCATCCATCTCCCTGCCGCTGCAAGTGTGCTGCTGGCACATGGGCGCTCTACGTCACCACACTGCTGAGGGACACACACCACTTTCTGTATGCTGCCAAGTGAAGAGGCCCAAGTCAGGCAGCTGCACGGGTAAAGTTGATTTTGTCTCCTAAGAACAAAGGGCAAGCACTGACGCAGGGCTGGACAGGAAGAGAAGTGAGACAGAGTTGGGAAGAGTGGGAGGAAGTGAAGCTGTGGCTGCTGCTCCTGATGGCTTGGGGAAGGAGAGGCAGCTCTGGCTGCCATCTGCACGTGCTGGGCAGTGACAGCAGCCATGCCAAGCCTGCCTTTTGCAACAGGCACCAACCATCTTGCCGTGCTTGCCCCTTCCCCTTACCTGTAGTGCCAATTGCAAGAGGCCCCGGAAGGCTATAGAGGGAGGGCAGGCTGCATGGCTCTGTGGTCACAAGGATGCTGTCACTGGGATATGGAAGGACCAAATGGGATGTGGGAAGAAAGTGCTCTGCATCTTCTGCTGTGGGCTGTGAGGGCGGGGTGAGTCGGGAAAGCAAAGCTACAGGACCTGAAGCGATCAACCTGCAATGGGTAGCTAGGGAGTAACTTCACAAAGAACTGTAAAATATTCTTGTCTCATTCTTCCCCCAAAGCCCAGGCAATCCCCTTCCTGCTCTTCACAGATGTCTGTGAGCACAAACAGGTATAGCTGAATGTTACCTGCTGCAGAGTTGCCTACAGCTGGCAGGCAGATCCTGCTGACTGCCCCTCTTGATGGAAGCAAGTAGCTGGACAGAAGATCGATGCCTGCTCCTTGTGCACAGGCATCTTAAAAGCAGCCTTGCCTCTGTGCCAGCACCCTCAGGACTGAGGCAGCTGCACACTGGTTATTTATTTGTCTCTTTTTCAAAGTGCCTTCCCCACCTTAGCCCAATGCTGCATTTCAGTGAGCATTCATGCAAGGCCATGACAGGCATTTGGTGATCACAAGCTGGGTTCCCACGGTCATGAGTCTATCATAGAAATAATGACATTATAAAATTAAAAACTGCTGCAGTTTATTTGCCTCCAAAGTCTAGAAGCTTTAGAATTCATGTTTTGGGGGATTTATTAGTAGTCACAATGGCTGGAAAATTGGATTTGTTTTACCATAATAATTCAGACTGTAGATTTTAAGAAAAGCAGTTTCTCAAGACGTGGAGTGAAAAAGCTAGAAAATTAGCAATTTTGTCTATAAAAACCAAACCCTGAGCAATTTTGTCTATAAAAACCAAACCCTGACTTCTTTACAGTGTAGAAAACACTGAAAATGGAAAAAATACAGCCTCACAAAAGGTGGTGTCACAAATGAGCTAAAGACAATAATAGAAACATTCACATTTTCTGTCTATGTTAGCTATAAAACCAATGATATTTTCCAGTCAGGAGCTCTTCACCAGACACAAGAGAATCTCTGACTGAGTCAGAGCTATGGCTGATACTGAATGTATAAACTATAGTCTACTCCTTTCCAGGAGCCATCCCATAAGGATCTTGAGCTTCACAAACATTTTAAGTTCTTATCTCTTAATTGGAGTAGTTCACGAATGTTCTTTACAAGCCTGGGATTTGGTGACGTGGAGTAGGAAAGGGCCAGGAACGTAGTGGCACAGGGTGGAAAGATCCTAGATAACACCCCATAGGAGTTGATGTGGGTGTGAGGAAAGACCAAGACCTGCCATCTCTGAATTACCTGTGGGAGGAAAGACACAATATTGACAGAAAAGAAATATGATTTTTGGCAAGGGAGTAGGAAACTGCCCCTTCTAAAATCTTTGTCTCCAAAGGGCTTAGAGCAGTTTGAGGTTAACCTATAAGGAAAAATTATGAGGACTCACCTGAAGTATAAACTCAGTTAATTGTTTTACCCATCAAACTGTTCAGCAGCAGTGATTATGCTATAATTTATAACACATTTTTAGCGACTGCAAATTTACTTTAGTACTTCCCTGAAAAATTCCCTGACAGTAATTTATGCAGGCCAAAGTCATATCCTGTCAAATGTGTCTCAGGCTATCACATTTCATCTGTCCATCAAAGCCAGTAACAGTAGGCATAGGGAATTTTGGGAAAAAAAAAAAGGAAGTAAAAAAAAAAGTAAAAAAATAGAAGTACAGAAATGTTTTATAATGAGTAAGAGATAATGCTTGGGATAAAGAAAAAAAAGAAAAAGGAAAAAAAAAAAGGTAAAAAAGATGAGAATGGGTTTCAGACAGACTGTTCTGCTGCTATCCATTGCTCTTACATCTTTCTGTACAAGAACAGCAGGTTCCTAGAGGGGACCTGGTCTTTATGGGGGAAAGGGAACAAATGTGCAGTTGCTCTCAAATGCATAAATGCTCAGAGAGGGGTGGCTAGAAAAAAATTAAAAGCCCTGTGGAAAGAAACATTCCAGTAGCACTTTTTTCTTTGTTTAATTCCTACATACAATGAAAGAAAGAACATGAAGCAAATATGGAGTTCAAGGAAAAAAAAAAACATTAAAAAAAGGAGAATTATACTTATTAGCATGACTTTTATTCTGCACTGCTAACATCTTGCTGTTGTGTAAAAAGATTGCCATGAGGAAGAGCAAGAAGCAGGAGAAGTATAGAATCCTAACTGAGATTTCCATCCTAAGCAAACCACCGTGATGATTGCTCATTCATTTGACATTCCACCTCTCCCTTAGTCAGCACTCTGGAAGGCAACGTTGTCCTGTGATATTTCTGAGTTGGCCTGACCTACTGGTTATTTGCCAGCAGAACTAACAGTTTTTGACTACTCTGCCCTAAATGTTAAGCAAGTAATTACAATCTCTCTAGCTCAAATTTTCAGCCACAGATGGGCACATATGAGGAGGAACAGTCATGCAGCACTGGTGATACGATATTCAGCAGCTCTGGGGAGGGGTGATGAGGTTCAACTTTTTTTTTGTCACAGCAGTAATAAGTTGCCATGAAATACAATGAAAAATTAATTACCTCTCATTTCATTGAATTATTTTATTATTTTTTCCCCTATCTTATCTCTCTCCCGTTCTTCCTTTGTGCAGAACAGAATCTCCTCTTCAGCTGTCTCAGAGTTGGATCAGTCTGTCCTACACTGTTGAGGTATGCTGAGGTTGTGGTCCAACTTGCTAATCATCTCCCAGGGTTATTGGTAATTTCAGCTTTGCTCTGTAAACATTTGCAGGGGAGCTCACCTGCTGGGTGAAACAGGACAGATGCCCATGCTCTGTGAGTCTGAAGGATGGTCCCCCACACCATGGAGACATGGAGAATAGGGAGAGCGTCCACCATGGCTCTTTAGCCAGTGGGTGCTACCTCCTTTTTGCTCAGAGTCTGCATGTGCTTCCCCTGTTCCCACAAGACATTAAAGAGGTTGGCTCAATGACAGTGAAGAGAGACACAGAGGTGGGAGGTGGTTTAAGAGACTCTTCCTATGAGCCTGCCAGCATGAGCACAGCTATGGGGTAGGAGATTGTTGGGTCAAAACATATTGGGCTAAGCCAAGCATAAAATGTAGACCTGGGCTTTTGTTGGGCTATTCTTCTAGCATATCCATTTCTCAGGATCAGCAAGTCATTCTATATATGTAGCAGATATATACCCCCGAACACTTAACTGCTACTGCATGCCATGGTGTGTCATGCAACCCCATGTCATCTATATCAGGTAATACTGGAGAACTATGATTCTTATCCAGTCTTTATACCTGGATTTCCTTTCCCAGAAACCTGGAATTACCCAGGTTTTGGGTGATGTGTACTTGAGGCTTGACAGTCTGGAGCTGGGACTCAAGCCAAAGGAGTTACCCCATCCTGATTAACTAGAGCAGCTGAAAGCTGTCATATAGCCTTTCCTGTGAAGTCTAAGTGCAGCAACTTACTCTTAGATATATCAAATCAGCATGCAAGAGGTTAAAGCATATTAAAAAAAGTTTCAAGAAACTTCCCCTAGAAACAAACGTTGCCTGAAGTCATGGAGCAGATGTGATTCTTTGGAGCAGCTATAAATCCTGTGAGTACCCTAATAAATACACTACACATTCATTGGAACAAAGTGCCCCATGGATTTAAACTGCATCTTATCACTTTTTCCTGAAAATAATTATCACACCTATTAGAGGCTATATTTGGGATTTTTAGCCTTATACATACATCTGCTTTCCTCTCTCTAGACAGATATTCTGCCATGAAGGACATGTGCATTGGCAGCCTGATTTTTTTCCCCAAAGAACAAAAATAACCCTGTGACTATACACTGGGGCACTGGTTACAGTTTAAATCAAGGTGCCCTTGAATATAGCTTGATGATACAGCTGAAATCCTACTTTTAAACTGTTCCAGGAGCAACACAAACCTTTTTGTGCAAAATACATTTTTTAAGTGTCTCTTTTCATATCAGTCCATTGGATGCTCACGCTGTATTAATAAGAAAACACAGTGGAACTAGAATTTCAGAGCCATGTAATCTTGGTGATATTTCTGTTAACTGCTTTTCTGAAACACCATGTTTGTCACAGTTGCTGGTTTGCAGTAACTTTCTGAAAACTGTCTTCATCGCAAAACAAAGCCAAATGACACTTCTATAATTTAATTTTTCTTTTAAAGACATGACAAGTTTGATTCAGCAGTGCTGCTTAGGCTGGGTTCAGATTCTAGGGATAGATTGTAGATGATTTTGTTTTTCCTTAAAAATCAGGTACCTGTACCGAGATCTTATTTTTCTCCAAGATTCAAAGGAAATTCAGTAGTTAGAAAGCAGAAAAAAAGTATCCCAGAAAAATAGACTGAACTAACACCTCTAAGAATAGCACAGATTTATGAAAAATCTGCAGAGTATTCTTACCACAAAGAGAAACAAGAGGTTATAACAACGGGGAGGAGATGAACAATGCACAGGGACAAGTCAAGTGAGCTCAATAGGCAAACTGAAAATAAATTCAATTACAGAAAGCAAACCATGCCTGCTAACTCTAGGAACAGAACCAGAATTTTCTTTTGATACACAGTCCTACGCAATGAATAATAACATTATTTTGTGCAGACTAAGTTCACAGCATGCTGAAATGACACCTTCTCATGTTAGTTTGACTCCAAACACCAAGAGCTGGTCTTGCTCAAACACGGTGAGCAGTAGCCTGCATTACAGCTTTGAGCAACCTTATTTTCATCACAAACAGAATTTTGCCAATACAGTACTGGGAGCAGATAGCTCTGGTTATCATCCTTAGGCACAGCAAGCTAACCTACTTTCTCTCAGCAGACAGATGATTTTTGGGTGTTTACCTCAGCAAAGGAAAATTACTACTGAAAAAGAAAAAAAATAAATCCGTACTTGGGGACTAAAACATTCTTGAAACTCCAGGAGATGTTTCCTCATAATATGTGCAAAATACTCACAGTGCAGACTGAAGTCCTGCAGACATTTGTGGATGAGATGCTTCACATGCAAAAGTAATGATACTGTGAAAGCCACAAATACTCAGGTTTGCTGATGGGAGCTTGCTGTACAGTAGTCACAAAATGATCCGTGGGAATCTTTTGAAAAGAAAACTTGTTTATGCACAGCAAAGCCATATGGAAGCATGGCTCCTCTACCAGCAGCAATATTAATGAAGTGTATTTTGAGCTGATATGGAAATATGTCATAGATAAATCGCCTATGATTTTCAATGTTTAAAAATGTAGAAATAGCAGCACATGTAAGGCATATTCCCTCCTCCTCCTGAACTCAAAACAAAAGTGCTTATGTCATTCTAACAAACCATTGTTTTGTTTATCCAGAATCCAAATAACACCACACACAGGCTCAGAGTCAGCAGAACCCACTTGGTTGCAAGAAACTTAAATCAGAACTGATATTAAATCAATGTCCTGATCATTTGCTTCCCCAAAGCCCCCTCATTCCCAACAACAGGAGAGCCACTGAAACTTACAGTAGTTGTGCATCACAGTACTGATTTGGATTAGTTTTATTGTAGCCAGGAGAAAATTTAAGTAGATTTAAGCCAGTATTAAGTGCTTAATTCTCATTGACTCTCATTTCTCCATGGGCTGTAGGTTACATCAGTGAATATACTGATCTCACATGTCTTAGGCAGGAATGCTACTGAACATGGTGCTTTGTGTGGTGTACCAAGGGAGATGGCATGTGATCTTCCAGGAAGACTGAGCAGAATAGCCCATCTAAATCCTTTTGTCCAAGCTGGACACAGTCACTCTATCACAAAATAATACTGTATTTCTCCCACATTTGAAAAGTTATAGGTATAAGTGTATTTGTAAAGGCATACATTTGTAACCCTAGCACCAATAATACTAGCCACTGAAGGTAGATCTACATTGCTAATTAAAAGCAGAAGAAGGCACAAGCATGGGACCTCAAATGGTTCATGGTGCTAAATTGTTAGTTTGTTCCCTGGCACTGTGTTGGACCACTTCAAGTGCATTGTCCATCACAGTGTCTGTGGTCTGTGGATGCAGGCAGTTTGCTTCTGTGGAAACTAGCCCTCAGCAATGTGAACAAGGCACAGCTTACATCATATAGACTCATACAGCCTCAAGATGCCAGGATCATATCCTAGCCATCTTCCTATTTATTGTCATCCATGTTAACTTATAAGCCAGGTTGGCATTTCCAATACTTATGGAAACTCCTTTGCCTAAAGTGATTAATATGGTCCAGTTGCCCAAGTGTAGGCTTCCACTGATACTGGAGATGCCTTGGAGAATGCTGCCTGGCTTTCATCAGCTGTCATTTCAGTAGGGTGCATGCCTGCTATCATGCCAGAGTACTTCTATGACAAGTATCTTGTGTCAAATGTGATAGCCCCATGCAGATGCCTCATGTAATCTACGTAATTTCAAGTGTTATTAGATACCATATCTAAGCAAATGCATTGAGCTCTGACAGCTAACAAATTAGGTGCATACTTAATCCTAGAACATCCCTTTATAGTTCAAAGAAGCAGTGAACCTATGTATCTCATGCTTATCTGACACTGATGAAGAGCATCTGGGAGGTGCTTCTAGTAACTTGGAAAAGATGGTCTACAGACTGGGTACAGACCATAGATGGGAACACTTAGGAGATTTGCTGCCACGGGCAGCCATGGAGTTCACAGAGTTGGAAATTGGAAATGGTACAAAACCCATGCTTACTTAAGGGAAAATTGGATGAAAATTTAATTGCTGGTGTATTTCAAATTTAAAAGCCTACTGGTAGGTAAAAAAATACATCTGTGAACTGAGTGTATTTATTATTTCTGTTTGTGCTTTTGGGGTTCACACTTAGATAAGAACTAGTTCAAAGCTGTGACTTTATCCTCTAGACACCTACTGAATCTGCCCTGTGACTCTCACCCAAGACCTAAAAAAATGAACAGAAATTTTCCCATTGACTTCACTGGACTTAATATTAGGCTCTATATTTTCTTTTCTATATACAGTTTGATTTATGTACATTACTCCCAGGTTTATTTTAAGAGGGTATATGAGTTAGTCTGTTATGTCCACACTTACACTCTTTGGAGAAATGAGCAGATGCTTCCTGAAAAATCACTGGAACAGTCTGAGTGCTCAGACCTGCTGAAAAACAAGGCCCCTTGTTGAACCAGCTCAGCATGGTATTATTAGTATACTTAATTGTGGTCTCTAGTAAAAAGGAACATGGTTTCTTGTATTAATACTTATTCTGTACCTCCTGTTTACCTGCTCACTGTGATTCCAAACTCAACTAAGAATAACATGCCAGAAAAGACAGTCCAATCTAACTGAAAATTTTTCAAGGTTATAGACAAAAAAAGATGCTTGCTATATCTCAACATATGTGTAGTTTCATTGTCTTCAATGAAACCTTCATTGTCTTCATTGACTACTTTCATTGTCTTCAGTGAAACTACTGTTCCAAGCAACATGAGAATCAGAGAAGATACTGCATCATTAGAGGCAGCCAGGAAGGAGACCATACATCTGGTGTCACTGCTATAAACCAGAAGGCTGTCCTTATTGCAGAAAGCCATTTATAGCTCAAAGCTCCTCATGGAGGGTTAAATCCTTTAAATACTCATAAGTGATGCCATAGTGACAGAATCAGTAATAGTCTAAATGTCCTCAACTTAGTGTTCCTCAAAACTGAAGGCACTCCAAAATGACAGGTACCATAAAATCACAGTTTGTCAAAAGCAGATGATGTAAATTTTGTGCTACGCTTCTGTATCTTTTCTACCTATAATTAGTTCTAATAGAATAAACAACACTGATGATGCATTCACAATTCAGTAACATATGTCAGCTTCCCTCCAAGCCCAAACAAATAAGAAATTTATAGGCAAGATTTAATATCCTTTAATTACAACACTGAAACAATTGGTGTTCCACTGATAAAAAGTAACACTGCTGTGTTGACAGTCAAAGGAGGACTTGCCTTGTGAGATTGAAAGGTTGTTTACACAGGGATGTGGAAGAAAAAAACTAGAAGAAAACCTCCACTGGAGAAGAAGGACGTCTGCCTGAATCCACAAGGTGAGACTCACAAGGAAAAAGGCCCCTGGTTGAAAGAGGAACAATCTCTGTTTCAGGGTTCATGTTGCCTCTGAAACTCTTCAGTGAAACTCAACATTCAGATTTGTCTCTCTTACTGTACTGCACTTTTCCATACTGCATCTAAGGTGGGAGTAAAATATGTGTAATCTGCTGCTAAGGATTGTTTATGTGCTTGAGCCATCAGTTCTTACATCAAGTCCAAACAAAGCTGTTGGCACAGAGACCAGCAACGGATGTACAGTGGTAAATTGAAATGATGGGAAGTCACCTCAGCAGCACACTAATTAACTGGGACAGTTGTGAGATTTGTAATCACTGCATTTCACAGCCAGGCTCAGTCACACTCCCGTGCTTTGCCCTAAGACATTTCAATGTCTCTTCAGTCTGGGAAACAAATTATCATAGAATCATAGAAAAGTTTGGACTGGAAGAGACCTTCAAGATCATCAAGTCCACCCTTACTCCTAGCCCTATCAAAACCACTAAACCATGTCCCTAAGCACAACATCCAACTGCCTCTTAAACACTTCCAGGGATGGTGACTCCACCACCTCCCTGGGCAGACCATTCCAATGCCTGACAACCCTTTCTGTAAAGAAATACTTCCTCATATCCAGCCTGAACCTCCCCTGGTTCAACTTCAGGCCATTTCCTCTTGTTCTGTCACTTGTCACCAGGGAGAACAAACCAATTCCCACCTCACTACAACTTCCCTTCAGGTAGTTGTAGAGGGCAATAAGGTATCCCCTCAGCCTTCTTTTCTCAAGGCTAAACAGCTGCAGATCCTTCAGCCTTTCCTCGTAGGTCACATGCTCCAAACCCTTTACTAGCTTTATAGTCTGCCTCTGTACGCTCTCCAGCATCTCAGTATCCTTCTTGTAGAGAGGGGCCCAAACCCAAACTTTCCTTGTACTTACTAGTGAATGCTGTGATAATGAGTTCTGTCACATGTGATGTCCATTTTGGAAGACAACCTCTGCCCAGTGGTTCAAAGTGATAGCTATGCCGAACGTACTTAGGTATATGATCTAGGTTATATGTGGAGGTGCTTCCTGGTACTTGATGAGTAAAGTACTGAACATGTCAAGAAAGTCAAGATCCAAAATGTTATCCTGCCCTAAGCTGTGACTAGCTATCTCTAGGCTAGTGGCTCACTGACCTTTTTGGCCAACAAATCACTGCTAACTTTGAAACTTTCCTCTGGCTAACTTTGCTTCAGTAAAACCACTTTGCTGGAAACACTACAAACAGAACTGGTTTATATGTTTCCAAGACTAAGTCTGCAGACTGTTGGTTTAAGCTCTGGAATTTGTTTTTCATCTCACAGCAAGGCACAAAACTGTCTCCAGATATGACACAAGTAGGGCTGATGCTTGACTCAAAAATTTGGTTTCAGCTCTGAGCTCACTCAATGCATCCATTCTTTTTGCATCTAGCCCTAAGAGACCTGATCTGAAATTCACTGACAGTGGTGGGAAGATTGTTATTGACACAAGGCCATGTGCTAATGAAGAGAGAGATACACATAACCCAAAACTGCAATTCAAATTTGTATCACTGGTGCTTCTGTTGAACAGTACTGATGGGCTAAATTACAAAAAGAATAAACATTTACTTTTCATAACATAAGACTTCAATACCTCATTGTTTGAGAGGAAAAGAAAGAATATAAATTGAGAGAGGATGTAACCTCAATAAATTTCAGCCAAGAGTCAAATAAGAGTAAGTAATTTGTTTTTAAGACTTGTTATTTGTATTTGCCATCTTCTTAGTTAAAAAGGAAGGCATTACTGTGAGGACTTCTTTTTTGTGCGCGTGCATGTGTGTGTGTAAAGGAAGACTCAGATAACAAGATGCACTGAGGACTGCCTTAATTTTAAACAAAACCAGCTTCAATTTTTTTTCTCTAACTTTTTGTAAAACTAGGCTTCTAACTACGTTAGATACCATTTGTTTGAGAAACATATTTTTTTTTATAACAGAAAAGGAAGAAAACCTATGGTGATCACAGTCTTGCTGGCAATTGTACGAAATTGTACCAAACACTGAAAAAATGAAATACATACATGTAAATAATCAGGTCTAAGTGTTTTTATTGTGTCAGCAAAATCTATATGGGGCCCACATAATCATTCGTATGCAGACACATCCTTTTCATTCACAGAATATTGTTTGGAAGCCTTAAACTTAGTATTTGGCTGTTCAGACATGTACCCTTCCCCCTCCCAAACTCAATGCTAAGGTTAGCGACAGATGAAGATGTGATGGTGACAAAGACAACGAACAGCTTTCTTAATATTTTGTGCCTGATATTTGTCTCCTTTTGCAAAGATGCAAGAGACTGAGAAAATAGCTCCTCTGCCACCTTTCATGTCAGTATGAAAAGTGATATCATTGAAGTGATAGCTAATGGTCAGAATCCTTTAAATAGGTCTGTCAGGTGTACTTGAGCTATATGACTGAGTTTTATTTTGGCTTTTTGACTCACTTGTCCGTAATGGTTTGCTTTGCATCCAGGAGGAATGTGATGCTCAATTAGGACTCAATCATGCAATGTGCTAAGAGGAAAGTTACTTGTTCAGTAATGGGAGGTCTCTCACATGCGTTATCTCCGCATGCATTTTGCTCTGCCAGTGTGGGTGTGCATGCACTAACTCACTGGAGGCTCTTTCCCAGGAGTCCCTGATTGGCAGGGGATGACAACAACAGTGGTGGCGTATGAATGTCAGTGAGCAAAGTGGTTTTCATATTCATCTTGTTTTAAGCAGGAAACAATTTGTACGGAAGTTGGCCCCTCTGCATATCCATTTGGGATCTGAGAAGGCGTATTTTGGGACCCCACAAGACCCACTGAGGGATCAGGTGCTCTGTGGGCTAGATGTTTTTTTGTTCCACACTGGAGGAACTAGTTCTTCTGTCCCATTTGTTTTTCTTTAGAGCCCTCAGCAGTGTGGAAACCACTGGGGATGCAGATGTTAATTGACCTGACAGCATTAGAAAGACTTTCTGTCTCTGGTGCTCCTCAAACAAAATTTGACACATCTTGCTTGTGCTGCCTACTGAGAGTTTCATGGCTAGACACCCCCTACTTCTGAAAAATGAATAGAATAATCAAACTTCAGAGCTCCCATTCATGTGGAGAAAGTGCTTGTGGAGATTTTCAGCTGGTACTCTGTGGGCAGCATATGCACCACTGATTGCAGTGCTCTTTCAATTCACACACTGTTACGAAAGCATTGGCGTTGTTGTGAAACTAAGGGGACTGGTTTTTGATTTTGCTTTTTTCTATGAATATGCTATTTCCATGGTGTGTTAAAGTGAGGGCTGATTTTCATGGACGAGGTGGAAAAGCTGCTTGATGCTGTGGGACAATGACTTTTGGGGAATTTGTGCATGGTTTTACACTGTCCTAGCAGCAATCCATTCACTAGTAGCAATCCATTCACTAATGGACTGCTGTTTTCACTGGTATGGGAAGGAATAAGGTAGCTTCTATACAAACCTCCTACTACTTCTAACTGCAAGATACTTGAAACTTGAAAATGTACTGACAAGTGGAGCATGTGATGAACTAAGAAAGGAGAGCCATATTCAGACTGAAGAAGGGAAAGCAAAGAGGGGATCTTATTGCTGCCTTCACCTACCTAATTGGAGATTACAAAGAAGATGGAGACAGAATAAGAAACAGTGGACACAAGGAAAATCCAATTAGATGCTAGGAAAATTTTTTGCACAGTGAAGTTGGCTGGATATCAGAACAGACTGTTGAAACAGTTTGCAGTATCTCCATCTTTGGAGATATTAAAAACTTGACTGAGGTAAGGCCCTGAGAAACCTGATCTAACTTGAAGATAGAGCTTGAAATTTTCCCTGCTTTGAACCAAATGGGGATATGAAGGGAAAGTAGGGAGTGGACCAGATGACCTTCAGAAGTTCATTCTCATCTAAATTATTCTATGAGTATGCAGTTCTGCATTTCATCAACTGTGAGGTATTTAGATCTTTTAAGAAACAGAGACTGGCATCTCTGGGCCGTGTCTGGATGATATAAATATCCTCAGGTGTGACTGCAAACAATAAAGGTCAATTCTTATGTTGCGTGTGATGTTATATGACCCAGAAGAAACAGAAAGGAGGCTAGTGACATTTAAGGATTTGATCAAAGTCTTTGTAGAGGTTAATATATGCATAGTGTCCAAGGATTAAGCTTTTCTCCAAAACCTTTTTGAGTTTACACACTTTTCATTTACCATGAAGGAAAGTTTGAAAGCTTCCGTTCATTGATTGTTAATGCTACTTGTATGGACCCTTTTAAATGCTAAAACAATTCCAAGTCTTGTGAAACACAGGTGGGCCACAAGCACCAGCAGACACAAGTGAAGATGTCAACACAAATAATACCAAAATAATTTCTTTCTATCTGAAAACACGCACCTTTGAGGACAAGGACTCCAAACCAAACTCCCTGATCTAGCAGAAGAATTAGTTAGTGACCAATCTGAATCTCAAACAGCAAATCAAAGTACTTAGTGTCTGCAATGTAAAGTGACTTCCACTCTTCTTTCTTCTGAGCAGAAGGTAACTGGACAAGGCGGGTAATGGGAACAGATAAGAAGGATATAATTCAGTTATATCCTTTTAGAGGAAAGACCACACTCTCCATGTGATAAACCTAAAAAAGGACATAGAAAAATTAAAGGAAGAGATATTACTTGATATTGATTACTAATGTTTGATACAAGCATACTTACTATGGAGTGAAAATGCAGGGAGTGAAAGCCGCATCTTAGAAATTTCGTGACACTTTTTTTTTTCTGACAAAATTCTGCAGGGATTCTGACAAAAAGGAGATCCAGTACATTGATCAATTGTTCATTGATCTCCCAAGTCTGTTTATGACTGAACTCTGTTAATTTGTCATAATTAATGAATTTATATTTTTCCATGACCAACTGTTAATTTGAAATAGAAACTTGAAAATGCACTGGCAAGTCATGTTTGTTTCCAGAGCAGGCCAGTTTCTTTCTAGAAGGTTAAAATGTTTGAATGGTACTTCCTATGTTTTTATGTAGCCACTCTGATGTTAAAAACTATGGTATGGAAGAAGTGTGTACAGGTTTTATATGCTTGCATGGAGCCATACCATGTCTTAGTTTTCTTTGATGGGGAATAATAATACCATAATAATAAAAATAATCTTGTATTTTGTCACCTTAGAAATTAAATCTGAAAAGAGAAAAAAATCAGTATCACTTACTCTCTATTTTTTAAACAGATTCATGTATGAAATTAATTTCCTATGTGTAGGTAATGCATTCTGGTGAATTATACCACCCAGGTTCTTTATAAATGTGAAAAGATGACAGTTGTCTGTTCTCTGCGTAAGCTATTTTTTGGAAGCCTCGGAAGTGAGAAGAGGCTGGATGGCAGCACTTCTTGCAAGGAGCTCCCTCAGAACGGTTTGTGTGTCTGTAGGCTTCTGACTGGGCTAGACATGGTGTGTTAATGCTCTAGTGGCAACTGAGGCATTTAGGGGCAGAAACAGAGCTGCAGCCCATGTGTTTAGAAATATATTGGTGGTCAAACCAAGCTAAATGCTTAAACCTTAATATATGCCATACACTGCATTAATCAGTAGGATGAGACTGTCATTGTTAGAAGGGTCCAGAAATTGTAGCTATTTTATTTTTGTTAAGAAGGGAAAAGGAAATTTCTCTTTTGTTGTGAAGCTTATGTTGCTAATGATCCTGTTCTAAGAGAACTGAAGCCCTGTGGGGGAATTGCTGGGTAGAGATAACTCAGCAGGGTGGTGGTTGTGGCCAGCAGATTGTACAGCAAACACAGCTGGTGACAGCAGCTATAAAGAATAAATCCAGCCCAAATCTGCAATATTTATTCTTCTGTGATGTACCTAAGATTGTCTGGTTATATAAGAAGAGTGTTTGGACAAGGTGGGGGGTAAAGAACTGAGAAAAAGTCTCTCTGGTAGAAGAAGACCGTGTGCCCATGCAGAAGCCTTGATGCCATGGGTCTTGAGGAGAAGCTCAGGCAGGAGCCTCCAGAAACCCTGCACTCTCTCTGCATGAAGGTGGTCAGACCACTGCTAGATAGGAGTCCTGACTTTTCTGAAACATACTGTCAACTAGACTGGAAAGGAGTAGCTTTGCTCTAGTTATCTGTGTATGTTACCAATGTGATGTATCTTCATGTGCTGCTTGATGTTTTCCACAATATTGTCCTTAAGCATTGTGCGTGGTTCCAATGATAAATCCTCAAAAAGAAGAGCACAATCTCTCTTCAGGTTTAGAAAGATAAATACTTGTAAACCATTCCCTTTCTCTTCAAGTACTAATAGTGCGCTTTTTTTATCATCTGATGAGAAATTAATTTTTAAAAAGCAGTGGAGCTTATTGCTGCTGGGGCCAGCCCAAATACCTGCCAAGAGCAAACATGGTGTGTCAGTGGTTGTCATCACTACCCTAAACTGTTCAAGTACAGAGCTCACTAAATGCTGTCCTCCTACTTGCAGAAAAAATTCTTAATTACACTACTTTAGCCCTCATTTTCTTTTCAAAGGGTAGAGTTATGATGACCTTCTCTTCTTGGATGGCTGCTATATAAACCCTGAGTCTTCATTCATATTTAGCTGAAAGGATTTTCATCTAGTACTGTGCAACAAATCAAAAACCTGCAGCAACCTGCAGATATTTTATAGTCAGCCTAGCAGGACTCTGCAGTTTTCATACTGAGTAGTAATATATGACCTAGCCAAGACCCAGACAAGGGCTTGTGAGAAAGACAGTGCAGCTCTAAAATGATTGCTTTGAATGTAGGGAAGAAATATGGGTAATCACTAGCATCCCCTGACCCAGGAGAGTCTTCTGGGAGATAAGTATACAGCAGGAGACAAAGAACATCTGGGAGTTGGCAGGTTTTGCAGCTAGGTCATACCACTTGAAGCTGAGATTTAAGATGATGTATATATAAATAAAAGTTTTGAACATTGCCCTGAGTGGAGATGAGGGGGATGGCTTGTTCTCCCTCCTGGGACAAGGGATTTTAAGCGTTTCCTGAAGAGAAGTTTCTGGAGACAGTGCCTACCTTTCAGATTACAGATAACCAAAATAGCTTCAAAAGTGAAGTCCTTAAAAATCAAAAGAAGCCCTTGCATGGTTCTGAGGTGGTACAGCATGCTGTACCTGGGAGAAATGTACCTCATCACCCAGAGGTTCTCTGTTCTCTGTCTTAGATCTTACATAGATGACTCTGTGTGGGGTATGTGTGACAGGAGGATATTGATAGCCAAAATAAGCTGTGACATACAGCACAACCACCCTGCAAAGCTGTACATTACATCCCTTCTGTTGCTAGTGGATGAATGGAGAGTGGGTCCTGTGACTAGAGCTGGGGTGTGAGGGAAAATAATCTTCAGCAAGATACTAATCTCTCTTCTATTGTTTAGAACTGCTATTCAGAAACAATTCAAGGCCTGCTTAAAAGAAGAATGTTCACCCCTGAAGAAACATTTACAGGCATCGTGATGAGAAATGGTGTGGCTGTATTGCTGTTTCCAAAGTAGCATTACAAACTGTCTGGTCCTAGAAGGTGAGAGATCTGGACTGAGTTCCGTACACAAAGTCAGGTGTGTCTTAAGGTCTACCCTAAAATCCCATCTTTGGAAGGTGGAGCCACCTAAGTCTCTCTAACTAGAAATGTGAGTACAGTGGATATGTCCCTCTGCTCTGTAATTCAGTGCTTGGACCATTCTTCGTATATTTTTATATACTGAGATGTGTGGTTGCTATGGCAAAGTGACGTTTGTGTTTGGAGCAGAAACAGTGAGCCCTAATGTATATTTCTGCCCTCAGACAGCAGCCTGCCTTCAAAATAAGGTAGGCTTCAGTATACTCTGGTGCTTAAATTTTGTCTTGCCTGTCAGTGCACTTTCACCACTTACTCAGCTATTTCTGACTTTCTTTGCCTTCCTATACCAATACCAATCAATTTGACTCATCTTTTTTTGACTCAACACTGGGATCCAGTTGCTTGAAAGTTTGGTGTTGTGTGACGTAACCACAAGTACCCAGTTCCTCTATTGGAACCAGCCCATGGTGATCTCAGAGCAAATGACTTTTTCAGATGGCACCTGATTTCTCTGCACTTAGTTGGTATTCCTATATGCCCACAACACTGCATGTGGTTTGTATAAAATTAGGTCATAAAGAAAGCCTGAAAATCATGTCTTTAACAGTAATATCATAAAGCACTGTGGTTATGGCTTCTCAGTGGTTTCAAAATCAAATTTGCTTTCTGTATAAATAAAATGGTGTGAGATTTTTACCTAATTAGCAGCCCTCCCTTGAAATATGAAAGTCAAGCACTTTATTTCTAGCTTGGGGATTATTTCCGTCTCTTAATGAATTGCATTACAGCCACAATAAAGAAACAACTGAGCTAGCTCAAAATGGAACTGGGGGAGTCAGTAGATGTCATGAGGAGGCCTGCACACAGCATATTGATGAAACTTTACATCTCTGTCCCATTGGTTCCAGCTGGTGCAATGAGCCAACTGAGCACCCCTGCGAGTGAGACATCCAGAAGCCGATTAGCTGTCTGCAGATGTATTACAGATCACCTGAGACACCTTGGGTGAACGGGGAAGTGCCAGTGTGAATGCTAGCAAAAATTATTTCAGCATAAAAAATTGAAAGAGTGTGACTGCACTCTGGGAGGTGACAGGTGGCCATTCAGGTCTGTTAAAAGATCTTAAGACTCTCCTGCATGCTTAGCTTGCAATTATAGCCCCAAATAGCATTTCCATCTATGTATGAAAAGGCAAACACAACCTCTTCACTCCAATAAAACCTTGCCACGTGCCTTTGTCATCTCAAGATTAGATTACTGTAATGCAGTCTATCTGGAGCGACCTATAGAATTCAGTTGGAAAATAGAGTAAGCATGGAATATAGCCACTGCTTTACTGCTTGCTAAGCTGTATGCTATGCCAAGAATGCATTACATGTTGCTTTGGAATCTGATGTACTAATGTATAAGCAATGAACCTTTTATCAAGATCTATTTAAGGTTTTAGCTATTCTGTTGGAAAGAATATTCCCAGTTAACTCTTTATCTGCTCTAGTTTTGTCCTGCTCTGGCAGGGGACTTGGACTTGATGATCTTTGGAGGTCTCTTCCAACCCCTAACATTCTGTGATTCTGTGATCTTCTGAATTAGCATCCCTAGATTTGTTGATGTTGCAGACAGATAAGAACATAGTCTTTACCTCTTGCTAAAGGACTTTCAGCCTCTGAATTTTACTAAAGATGGAAAACAACCAGAAAGTGACAGAGGGAGAACTCACTATTCTCTGCTGGAGTCTGCTCATGTGGTTGGCCATCCTCACTGTTAAACCAAATGCCTTATTTCAAAGGTACATTTTTCATTCTTTTTTCTTTTTTTCTTATTTTGCCATAGGCACTGATTTCTTTTTCAGATTAGTTCTTTTAGAACTTGTATTTTTTTTCCCATTTGGAGGCATGTAGACACAACCATTGAGTCACTTCTTGATCTTTTCTGTTAACAGGAGTGGTTTTAAGTCTTCCATTGTAATGCATTTTTCTAGCCTTTATGTATGTCTCATACTGTTCTGACTTTTCACCATGCTTGTCAAAGTCCACATTTAAAAAATACATTAAATACAAAAATACATTAAAAAATACTTTTTTTTATAGAAATGATCTCAATAGTTTGACCCTCATGCCAAGTGGTAGAAACTCCCTGCATCTGTTCTACACAGCACTTGGCCTAGGGTTCCCCATGGCCCATGTGTTACATACCCTGAAGTGTGACAGATATCTGGGCAAAGCATTCCGAGGGTGATATTGGGATAGAAGATGTTAAAATATTGTTGGAAGAATATGCTGGATTGGGAGATCATAGCAGGTTGACTTTGTGCCCCACCTGTTGGCTTTTGGGAATGGTCCCTGATATCCTTCAAACTATGTCCATGTCTTGAAGGGTACTTATTTGTGTGGGCCAAAACTGTGATGGGGAATGAATTAACATGTAAGCAGTGTGGACAATCAGTGGTTCAGCCCTTGATCACACCCCAGCCCTTTCTTGTTCAGTGATAAAAGTAGACCCATCAGTTCCATATTCAGCCAAAGACATAAATTCTTAGTTACCCCTCACCCTTGCATGTGTGATGGCTGATGTTTTTTGCTGCAGCAGCTGGATATTTCTACCTTGCTTTTCCCTGCTATCTCCCCAGCTCTCTTAAATCTTTCCTTTGTAAGATTTTTAGGTCTGCCAGGTAGTCACTGTTCCAACATACATAACCTTGTATTGAACTCTATCTAAACATGTGTCATGTAAATGGGCTAAAATCATAAGTAGCTTAGATCACTCTCTTGAGCTGTCCTATTGTCACAGGCTCACCTATAAAGTATTTATTATATGGTCACTCTGTGCCACCTGCAAAACTCCTACTGAATTCTACCAGTAAAATCACTGAACGCTGCAAAACCTATCACTGGTATGCAGAGTCCCAAAGGAAGATATGGTTATACAGAGGACCACAGGTGTGTGGTAACACAGTGTTTGGATGGTGTTTAAATCTCTCTGTTTTCTGAGATGAGTCAGCCAGATAGTAAGGCACAGGAGTGCCTTATATCTTTAAAAATGTGTCTCCGTTTTTAATATTTTTAATATAGGATTTCTCTGTATTTTATAGAGGAAGATTTTAAAGCAGGATGATGAGTATTGTTACTTCAGATAACAGGGATGTGTTGCTAAACTATATTACAAACCTGATAGAGTATCTCTGTGAAAAACAATAGCAGTCAGAGATGTTCTGTGTTGTCATCTGCAAACTGTTGGCTTCACAGCATCATTCTTGTGGATTTTTTTTTTGTAGTGACCTGCACAAGTGTTTTGCATTTTCTACAAGGTTGTCCTTGAACCATAAGCTCTATACAGGGATTCTGACTATTTCAGTAACTCTGTTGCTTAAATGGCATCATAATGTTGCTGTACTTCTTTTGTTTTTTTGAAATGGCTTCTCGTGGTGCAGTAATTTCTAGTACATATTTTAATTTCAAATCAGTCTCTGTCAATAAGCATTTTGGGTTGCTTAATTTCATATGCTTAATATTGTAATTTTAGTTTCTTGTCCATATCAATGCTTTTTTGATTTACATAATTGAGACATATATTCAGAAATAATTTAATTTAATTTAATTTAATATTTTATCAGTCAAAACTCTTAGTTGTCTGCCTTAGCTTGTGAGAAAATTCTGTAGTATTTTCACAAACTCCCAGTACGTTTTCTTTTTTCACTCTTTATCTGATGACCTATTATATACTCTTCAGTGCTTTGCTATAACTGGGCTAAATCTGTTCTTTGTTTTTTTTTTTTTTCTTTTTCAAAATCACCACATATCTGTCCCTCTGCATTTTTACATTTCTATTGAATCCTACACTACTCACACCAGAGAGATAATTGCTGCTGCCTCCTTGTTTCACTGCAGCTGTAGACTAAGATCACTGGATACTGCCTTCATCTACAGATGGTTGTTTTGTTTTGGTTTTTTCTTCCTTGTGGCTTTTTTTTTTAAGAAGAAGAAGAAGAACAAGACAGAAAAAGCATCACTGAAGCGTGAGGGATCCATCAGCACACTTCACCACTACTACATTCTGTGGCCTAGCCTATTAGGGTTTTTTTTTTTTTTTTTTTCAGTAATTTAAGAGTACCAGGAACACTCCTTGATTGTCCATACAGCTAAACTGTGAGATCAGTCCCAGGGACAGTTTTGGCAGGGGACAGCTCCCCAGACCAATTTTATGGTACAGTTCAGGAATTATTATAGGCCAGGCACCATGCCCAAAAGATATTTCCATGAGGCCACCAAGCTTGGGAAGACAAGAAATTTAGCACCATGATCGTTGCAAGTTCCCAGCTCATTGCATTTCAGCAGAGCTTTTCCTGAGTCAGCAACAATGTGATCCTGTCTCAGAGCCAGTCTGTTGGTGATGGCCACACCATGGCAAGTGGAGGCATCTGGCTGCAACACCAGTGAAGAGATGTGACTGTGATTAAGATAGCAACACAGCCACAGCCATACCACCTCTAAAAGCCCTGTTTATCATCATTTAAAGAACCAATATTGTGGTTGTGCACTATTGCTATTCACTACAAGAAGCACTCATCTCAACTAGGTCTAGTCAATTGAAAAGTAAAAATTTAGGCTGGTCTAGGTGTCTGGATTCCCACTGTAGTAATTTCTAGAGGTCAGTTCAACCTATTAAGAGAAAGTACAAGGCCATGCTGACTTTGCAGGGAGCCTAGGTGCCAAGCTTGGGCTCATCTTTGTGTTTTAGGATGCTAAAGTTATGTGAGTTCATTTATAATTTACACATCAAAGTGGACATATCAAAACCAGGCCTCAGACAATACAGATTTAGGTGCAGAACTGCCTGCTAACAGGCAACTTCAACAGCATGAAGTATATCCCTCTAGGAGAGACAAAAGCTTTGAGAAAGAATTGACACAGAAAGCCTTGTGCTATTTGGAGAGGAATGACTGGGAGGGAGGATGGGCAAGGGGTGCAGCTATGTCATGGCAGTGAGGTAATCCTTGAGATAACCCTTGGCAAGCTCATTAAGGGCCTGGGCACTGGATGACAGTGCCATGTCAATTAAACCAGCTAGTCCTGGGGAGAGGCAGGTCAAGAGGTGCAGAACGGTGTTAAAATATCTTTATTACCTCTAGGACCCAATCTAGCAGCTTCTCATGGTGTGGCACAGTGCTGGGTGGCAGCAGTGCACCAGCTCACCTAGAGCTGGCTTCTGACTTCTTAGTCTGTGTTACTGCAGAGCACAGAGCTGACCCATGGCACATTTTAATTGCAAAGTTCAAAACTGGAGGGAAAAGAGCAGCGATATCTCCTTCAGCGATCAGAAGCCATTAAAGACTGTGCATAAGAAGAGAGGGAATAAAAGAGACCTGGAAAAGATGGCAGCTTGCCACTAGGTTACTCGTGGGCAGTAATAACAAGTAGACCCACAGGGATAAAACAGCGGATACAGGATGAAGTCTTGTCCTAGAAAGACTCTGCTTTCCTCAGGTGAAAGCCTCAGGGGTCTGCCCCTCCTCTACACGGTGCAGCTTTTAGGCATAATTTCTTTTCAATAAGGCATGATGGAAATGAACTGGAAATTAGCCAGTCTCATTCTTTCTTCTCAGCTCTCACAGTTTTACAGTACAATGAACTGTGCAAACTCCTGAGGCATACAACTCTTCTGCTGCTTGTTTTTTGCTCCCTGGCAGTTATAAGCCTCTTGATTACCTGGTGGCCACAGGCACGCCATGGCTCCTGGAGTGCAGCTCCCCCAGCCACCATTTGGGAACACGCACCCTGAAGGATGATGCCTGCCTTGACTTCAGAAATCAGGGTCATCCTGGTGTGTCGAGACAAAAGCTCCTGATGCAATTTTAATGAGTGACTATGAAACCTGGGATGCAAGCTCAGAGCCCACAAGTGCAGGGTTGTGTGGCAGAATAATGACAATGAGATGATGCACAGCTTTGGCCTTAAGTGAGTTCTATGGCTAGGGCTGTTCATGATGCAAAGAGTTTATCACTGTCAAAAGTAAGAGCGAAAAACAAGCTCTGTCATTTTAAGCAGTTAATTGTAGAGGTTGTTCTCTGTTGAATGGACGTGCAGACATGGGATGTTCATAATTTTCTTTCCTGGGTGCTTAAAACATCTCTGTTTAGATGGCAAAGTTTCCAGTCTGTAAGTCTGAAAAACTCAGCTATATACTTATGTGATATACCTACATGATACAAATAATTCTATACTTTTCAGATAAAGACATATCAGATGCTCCAAATGCTTTTGGATTAACATAACATCTTGCATAAAAATAATGTTTCAGCATAGCTGTGGTGCATCATAAATGAAGAGCCTGTATTAAACCCTCAGTGATCTCCCAGGCAACATATTTCAATTTTTATTACTATAGGTTGACATCAGCTTAATTTTGCAGGAGAGGACACATTAAATATTCTTTTTCTTTGGAAAAAAGTTCAAGAGAGAACAGACTTTTTGACCTTCAATGAATTCTATTTACTCACATTAGTTCATCTTTTGCTCAGTTCAGGTATGATTTAATGGAAAAATTCCTCAATTTATAGATAACAGTTCTGAACAAAAATACATTTGAGACAGTTTGAATGTAAATATTTTGTGTGTGAGAAAATGTACATGTATGGTAAAATGAAGTATGCACAGCTTTCCAATCTGTAGAGGAATGAGTACAGATGGATTTAATCTTAGTACTAGTCCTTTCACCTTGACATATCACTTATGCCATCTCTATAACAACAACCAGGAAACCTAGAGAAAGTCCTACTAACAAGGAAACACTAGCATTACTTGTCTTACATTCCATGACAGGTGGCATAGAAAAGATTTTGTTTAAAATATTGTTTGCACTACTTTCCTTTTGCACAAATCATGTAAGGTCTGTAAGTGAGAAACAATGTGGATTTTATTTTAACCAGAGTCATAATCCATGAATAAATTAATGCCTTGTTACAGTGTAAGAAATCAATCTAATTCTGTGTCAACTTACTGCTCATACACAGAGAGCTCCCTGTGCAAACACACCCCAGTGAAGTTGAAGGCTACTCACAGCATGAAATCCAGAAGTGAAGCTGAGCATCCTTGTGCTTCAGAGAAAGAATAATAAGAAAATGCTGCTGAATTTCTTGAGATGTGTGGTGGATAACAGCACACAATGCTTCTTTTCTTAGGGGAATTTGACAGGATTCAGAGTTGCCTTGCCCCAGTAGAGAGATAATTGCTGTAATTCATAAGCGAGTCTTATTTCCATTTTTCATTACTGGAGCAAAACTTTATAAACTGTGTTGAAGGGAATGGGAACTTTTATTTCCTGAGGCTGCATATATAACCATTTTAATTCTAACAACCCGTTCAACCAGCCTATACTGGTCATTATATTTCCTGTCTTCTTCCTGTCATTTTGTAGTTTAATTTCTTCATCAACTTGCTCCTAGTTTTACATGCTCTTTCAATTTCTCTGTCTTGAGGCATACAGCAAGTGTACTCATTGGTGGTGATCAGTGCAGCCTTTACAAGCTACTTTTTAGAACAGTCTAGCCAACATCTAACATCGATCCTACATCATTTATGTTTCAACTATGCAAAGAGAATACTTTCACACTGGGAATGACTTTAAACTATGTCCTATTTTAAGATAAGCCCATTTATTTTCCCCATGCCCTTGCCATATTTGCTGATCAAAGGCACTTACATCTAAACAAGTTTTTTTTTTTTCTCACAGATGCTTTGCCTGTCTTATTTTATTCTACAGTACAACTGCTCGTGAAGCTGAATTTATAACTCAGCTACTGTATGCATAGCTACAGCCTATGATGGAAAAAGCAAAGGGTTAGAACTTCACTGCAGGTTCAAGAGGAAGTCAAAGCTGTGTCAAAAGTTACAAAAAGAAAAAATAATGAAGGACACCACAGGTTACATCATTAAAATCCAGGAGAACTTTACCATTGTGACTAAAACTTCTTTAAGATTTGGCTTACAATATGCAAGCAGACAAGCTGAAAGGTGTTATTCAAACAGCAGAAAAAGAGAATTGGAAAGGTGCAAAGCACCATAGCAATCAGTAGACTGCTTTCTGAGCAGTACTTCTGCAAGTATATCTCTATCTGGGAGTGATATTCTTTACGACTTTTGCCTGGACTATGCAGACCTACAGATGTGTTGCAGCTTTTGCACTTTAATGCATCAAAGCAAGGAAATAACTGTGATTTTTTATTTATTTAAAAGCTGCACTTCAGAATGAACTTCAGAACCACATCCAAATGGGAGTACTTAATTTTTTTTGAGCATTTGAGATCTGTAAAATAGAGCTGCAATTCTGCTTCAACCTGAGATAGCAGACTTGGTCAGAATCTTCATGCACTTCATTTATTTACTTGTGTTTCTAGCCCTGACCAAAACCAGATAAAGAAGAAATATACATGAATTATCTGCCTTATTCATAACTTCTGCTTGCTTCTCAAAGGTAATATAATTTGATGGCCAACGCCTGGAGTTATCAGTATCTGAATTAATTTTTGACTCAAGTTCTTGTGCAAAAACTTGTGTTTGGACAGTTCTTAGATTAATAGAGCCTTCATCTTGTTGGGAACCCTAAAAAGGATTGTATCTATAAAGGTAAATAAGAAAAAAGTCCCATGATTTTTTTCATCACCTAAAATGTTGGAATTCAAATCAGGTGTAGGAGAAAAGGTAGAGTCACTTTTTATTATTTCTGAACTGTCTTACCCATCCTTTTTTTTTTTTTTTTTTATATTGTTATGCTTCTCGGGTTCTGCCTCACGCTATCCCACAGATGGCTTCCAGCCCTTTAAGAAATGTAGTATGCTAGCCAAATCTCTGCAATGTTTACACTTCCTTTCAAGGTGGTTTTAGCAATTTAATCTCATTTTATTTTCCTACTTAGGAAAACCTGGCAAAATATCAAAATGAAAATGTGCAGATGAGCGCTCTTCATGGAAACTAGATGGATGTTTAGTACCTTCCCAAGCCAGGCTAACCTTGGGCTTTCTGATTAGCTTGTTGAAATTCAAATTTATTTGATGCCCATAGATCCTCAGGATTAGTGCATCTTCTGAGGAAGAGCACAGTTAGATTGAGCTGTGTTGTATGATGAACCCCAAAGGCTAAAAGCTGGTGGTTGTGTTGGTGAAAAGCATCTCTTGGTTTTCCTTCTATATTCATATGTGGGCTACCCAAGGCCTCCCTCCCCTGAATTTGCAGTGCAGAGTGGGAGCTTACTCCTGCGGTGGCAGCCAGCTTGGCATGCTCCACACTCAGAGCTCTAGGATATCTTTACCAGGCTGCAGTGCTGCCATCCCTCAATGTATAGGCCAAGATGCCCAGGGCACTAGGCACCTTCTTGCACTGGCCATATTGTCGTGGCCTTTCACACCCAAAACCTGCAGGTAAATAAAAAACTGTACACAGAGAAAAAAGTGAAAACTTTACTGTTTGCTCTCTTTGTCTGCCAGGGATAGAAGGAGAAAAGAACACACTCTGTGTTCACAAGGGCCTGAAGAGCCTCAATGTTCTCTGAACCTGCACGTAAGCACACAGACAATTCTCAGAACTGACATTCCTGGACACCTGGGACCTCTCTGACTACATATTCACAACATGGGGAAAACTGTTTAGGCCTCTCCATACTCTTCCCTGTGCTCCAGGACACCCTTGATGGAAAATTCAGCACCTTTCTCTGTACCACTTTCTTGGTGGCTGTTGTTACTTCATGAAACAAGGTTTTTGCTAGTCTAGCATGGATCTCTACATTGGCCCATGAAAATCACATTGCCTTTCTCCTTCACAAATCACCACTCAGCCATAGGCCGGTACTATAAAAGAAAGTGAGTCTGGGTTCTTGGAAGTTATAAATGATGGCATATGAAAGAGAATTAGGACAACGCAATTTTTCTACACTGGGATGACCCCTGAGTAGAGAAGAAAAATTGCTTTGACTAAGCCGATATGATATGCCAGTCACATAAAAAATAGAGCAAACCACATGGAATTTCAGAATCTTATTTATATAAGTACACTTTCTAAACCAGAAAAACATTTAAATATTAGCAATAAAAATCTAAAATACTCCTTGCTCTGTCTCATCTCCCCGTTTTCCTCTGTAATTCCTTTATACCAACATATTATGCCTATGACTTCTGTCTGACAGACCCTTTCCCTATTTACCTCTAGCTGAACTTCAGTCTGACTTTTAACAGCTGTCTAAAGATCCATAGTTGGGATTCTTTGCTCCGTCTGGTTTCTGATAAGAGGCAAAGCTCGATTAACTTATCCTGATAAGTTACTATGGCAACTTCCACCAGTGCAGTGAGAATGAAGCATTCACAGGTATGTTCTTATCAGTGCACATTTCCCCTGACTACACAATTTAATCTATTAAAATTAAATGGTGAATTGTGCAAATGAAGGCTGAGCCTTGGAGTCCTTGCTGGAAGTTTGTCAATAGCCTGGATTATAGCGTGAGTATTGCTTGCTTTGTTAGAAGGCAGCTCAGCAAGCTAGTAGATAGCAGAACAGGGTCTCAAAACCATATAACATTGGATTCAGAAGTGCAATAAATCCCAAGAGAACCTTAGTGTTGTCAATCCTGTTATTTGTCACTATTAATAGTGAAACATGACAAATTTTCCTGGCTGGATTAGGGCACGTCTACCTGAAAAAGTGTAAAGGAAATTTGGATCTTCTAAGCCTCAGACACTCTAGTGCCTCAAATTGTGAAAAAATATATGGAGGTGTGGGACTAAACTCAGCTGTGTGGTCAACATGCAGTAGCTGAGCCCTTCCTGAAAGCCCAGTAAGTTCACTGTCATTTTCCAGAAAGCTTCCAGAGTGCATGTGGGCACCTGTCATCTAGGTGATCCTGTTCTGGCAGGGTGCTGGACTAGATGATCTTTTGATGTCCCTTCCAACCCCAAACATTCTGTGATTCTGTGTGTCAGGGTGCAAAACTCAGCAACTTGCTTGTGTCCTTAGCATCCATCCACTGAGTACCAGCAGAGTATGAGACATATTCCAGAGTGAGAGGGAAGCCTTGGTCATTTGGTCCAGGAGACCAGAGTCAAATCTTTAGGTAATTACAAGAGAAGGAAATATCTTGGTCACATCTTCTCTCTTCCAGTCTTTGTTTTCTCTCTGATAAAGCAAATGGTTGAGAGAGGCAATAGAGTGTTTTAGCAAGGGGATGAGTGGCCTTGAAGTGATTATGGTGCCTTTGCCATGGGGACACATTAAGGAACAAATGACATTGAAGAATATGTCCCTATATATCATTAACTATTTTCTAGATTTCTGAAAGAGTGTTTGCCAGCCATGTTATTTCACATTTTAGCACAGAAATAAATCAGCATTACAACCTGTGGGAAATAAGATTTTTTAAAAGTGCATCCACAACTAGCTTGAGAATTCCAAGAGCTTTGTCCCAGGGCATTACCAAAGCAATTTGCAGCTGGTCACATTCCCGAGTGAGCTGCTGCACATTTCACAGGCTATATTTTTTCTCCAATCAATCCCTCTCCTATCTGTCTACACCCAGCTGATTTAATGATAAAGAGATTTTAAGGGACTCGGTTTTGCCACACTGATTATTATCAAGCAAGGGGTGACCATGAAAAGTGTGATGAAGCTGGGCCTCTCTCTGCAGGCCGAGAATAGCTGAGGTCACCATTTTCCATCTGACAACGAAGGCCTTTGCCTGGCTGAACTGTAGCTGGCCTGGGAATAAGGAGCTGAGTGCGATTGAGACAGGAGCTATGCTCCTTTCTTTCCCAGCGATGTAGGCATTATAATCTGGGAGAGCTGGATTGCAGATAAAACCAGCCATGGTTTTCCAGTCCCAGTGCTACTTGTGAAAGCGCTCTGTATCTAATGAAGAGGAGAGTATTCACAGTCTTTGGGAGACCTGTACCCTGGACAGCGCTGCTTCTCTACTACTCTGCACTTGGATTTGCAATCTGAACTGAATTGCCTGAGCATAAGTGACAAGTGGAAGACTGTGCTGACTTTCTCCTCTTTCCCTTGTGTGTTAAACAGGTTACCAGTTCAGACTTTGTTAACTTGGACATTAAGAAGATCGTGCTTTACAGAAGCAGCTGATTAATTTCCCTAGATCATTCCATTCCCATAGTGCAAATGGATGGTTATAAAATCACAGAGAGCCAATAAGTAATGACTGGAAGCCCTGCATCTACTTCAGAATAAAAAAAAAACACCTGAAAGAAAGATCTCATTGAGGTGTTCAAGACAGGAATGTATTTTTAATATGTGTTTAGTGCCTAGCACAGGCTGACCCCTTGTTGCCAAAACAAATGAAGTAGAAATACCGTCAAGGTATATGATACTAATTTCACAAGCTATCCAGGTTTGTAGACCATGAGCTCCATAAGACAGAGTCTGAGAATGAAATTCATCTCACAGGATGTCAGTGACCACGTCTGAGCTATGAACTCCTGCAGTCAATGGTGAGAAACACGAACTGAAGGGTGCAAGCGTGTCTTAATCCAATAGAAATTTTTAAAGTAGCTCAGATCAACTGTGCCCTGAAGGTGCCTATTCTTCTCATTTGACAGTAAAGATATAATGTTTGGCTAGCTCTAGGGTTAGGTGCATCCATTTAGTCAACCGGATTTCATATGAATGAATTAATAACAGTTGAAAGGATTTTTATGTACGTATTATTTCTAAGATTATAAATGTTCTCAGATTTTTAAGCCCATTAACATTCATTGTGAGATCATGGAACAGGAATTTTCTTTCAGGTTCATTTATTATGCAGTGAATTTTTTTTCTATAAGTAATTGCTGCTTTTTTCGCTAGAATAAATGTGTTTCTCTCAAATTCCTGTTATTTCTGCATATATATCGCACTTCTAATATACGAGTACTGTAGGTACATTATATTAAAAAAGGCAATGCACTTCAAGCAATTAGCTTTTTACTTCAGTCACTGTAGCAGTTACTTAGGTAACACAGTAATTATTATGTACTGGAAATTTTTATGGGCTTGAATGTTTAAGAAGAAAAACAACTTTCATGCAAGTCTGTTTTCATTTGGGTTCCTATATAGTATTTATGATGTCTAAAAATATATAACAGAGAAGCAAAATTCCCACTTTCAAGCAAAGGCAATTATCCCAGAGACTGTTAGAGCTGGTTGTGTATCAGCAATGTGGTTTGTTCCCATACACATGAATAGCAATTTCAGTCGTCCATCAGGCTCTGCCAGTGAGTTAGTCTTGCCTGAATTTGCAAGTGAATTCTGCCTCTTACTGACCACCTCAACTACCTCTCTATTGTTACCATGGGAGATTAACAAATTCAGCTCCACAGTTTGTTATTATATATTGAATAATATATATAATATCTATTATATATATATTATTGAATAAGATACCATGAATTTCATTTCTTTTGTACCAGAAATGACATGCATGTGACATACATTCAGTGCAGAAGCATCAAAACCCAAGAAAACCAACAAACATGTAGACAGTGGTCATTTATGATTGCTGCCAACAGGTCTCAAAGCCACCAGAATATGATAATCCTGTGAGCATCTACTCAGTCCCCAGTGAGTCTGAAATCCTAATAGCATCAGTCACATTCACTTTGGTAGAACTATTTGTGGAGAAGACAAATATTGACTACTCAGCAGGGGTTAATCTAATTCAGCTTTAGACTTCTGTAAACTAAATATCTTGTCAAGCCTAAAGTTCTTAATCTTTGACAGAGAAACATTGGCACTTCTAGAGAGCTATTCATGCAATCTCTGGCATTAGACTAGGAATAACTCTCTGGAAACGCCTGATTTCTTAACCAGCTGTGGAGGGAGTCCGTACTACTGAGTCCTAATCCTGTATCTGGACTTTGTGTACCTCAGTACATGCTAGTGTCCAGAGAGGGATCTGCTGAAGCATTTTGCAGGTATTCTCTTTTTTTTCCATGGTGAGTAAGTATCTGGAGTAGTAATATGGGAGCTACACATTTTCCTCTAATGTGGAGCTGTGGTGCTGCTAGGGCCTACCCTCAGACCTAGGACCCAAAAAATGCTGCTGGGCCTGCTGACACCCACAGCCTTGGACTTGTCCTTAATTGATGGAGGATAAAATCAGATGCTATCAAATTTATCTTTCATCCCCCAATCCTATCAATTTTTTAGTCAGAGTTGTTTGGAATAGAAGTTGCTTTTATCAGCAGGAGGAAAATATAGGAAATCTTTCCCAATGTAAAACACTTGGATTTGTCTCTAGAAATTTCACAAGAGGGAGACTATGTCTATGAAGGTAAACCTGTTTTAGTCCTTGCATTTTACCTCCCCTCTAACCACTAGTGATGCACACAGAAGGCCATAAAGTGTCAATTTCTGTCTATTACAACTACAGAAAAATGTATGAGATGTTTGGTTTGGGAAATCAGTTTTCAGTCTGCTGTAACCTGCTATTTGTTATAAGTGGAGTGTGGCATTGCACACTCCTATTATGAGTTCATAATATATCTGTGTGCTGCAGGCTATCAAAATAAAAATAGCTGCAAAAGGCTGGAGAAAACTAATTGTCAGTAAAGTGTAATATATATTTTTCTTTGGAGAGTGAAAGTCACTATTTGCAATTAATTCCGAAATTAACAAAGCTTTAATTTCTCTGTTGGTACCCGCACTTGTGCACAGCTAACTCTGATGCTAAAAAGACTTTTTATAGTCTGTCGTCACTTGCCCAAAAGGACCCTTTAATTCTCTAATGGTAAATGAACTGGTGATATATTGCAAAATTCATTTTTTATGGAAACTTAGAACTTGTTGGTTGTACTCACATTAACAATGTAAGAATTCATCACAGTGTAACACCTTCCAGGCACATAATCACCATTGTTACTGTCATGTTACTTGGAGGCATCTAAATGAGCATGGTTTATGCACTGAAGTGAGGACACAAGCCCTACTACCAATTTTTGAACCATATTTTTTCTTTTAATATGTCAAAATGTTAAAGTGCTGAGGATGTTTATAGAGTCAGTATCTTTCTTTAGCATTAACAAGTACATTAAGTATTCACTTTTTCTTCTGCACAAATTCATGTACAGGCACGTGAAATGAAATGTGAACTATCTTTCAGCTGAAAGAGCAGTGTTGATGTATTTCCTGCTTAAATTCATCTTCCAGAGGCTGATAATATAAACTTTCTGTATACTGGTAAAAAACCCACTAGTGTTTATTGAGCAAAGCCTAAAACATCAAATGGAAGCAAGTGGATTTTAATCCAGATTTACAAGGTGGAATTGCCATTGAATAGAACTTGTGCAGCCTCCTAATGAACTATTTTTGCTGGAGACTAGCCATCCTTCTAGTACCTGATGATACCACAATTATGAGTATGATTAGAAGTATGATTGGAGCTATGTGTCAATATATTTTTATAGACCAAATCTCCTTTGTGTGCATTTGATTCATAGAGCCTAATTCCAAAGACCAGAATTACAGTTACATTTAGACATCTACAAACCAAATGTCTGAGATAACCATCCATATTCTCTTGATACTCTGTGGGGAAAAATGGGAAATTCAGAGGGTAATTCAGATTCTTGTCCAAATTAGTATCTTAAGCAATGTCTGGAGGTGCCTAATTGTCTCCATTGATTAGTAAAGTAATGAGGTGATAGCTCAGACTTTGATAGTAACATTAGACTAGGGCAAATAAATCCCACTTCATGTTGGTCTGGTTTGATGTGGCACAGATGTGACAACTTTATCCTATATATCTTGCTTTTCTTTATCCTAACAGCCAAGTTCAGGAATCATATTTTTCAATGTATAACTGAAGACCCATGACTATGCCATTTCTTCATCTTACTCTGTGCAGACAAGTCTAGTACTTGGGAGTAGATTCTGCCTAAAGGTTTTGTATTCATCTCTGTGACAGGAATACATAATACCACTACAGGCACCAGTTCAAGACAGACAAGGAACTACTGGAGAGAGTCTAACAGTGGGTTACAAAGATTATGGGGAGACTGGAGCATCTCTCTTATAAGGAAAGGCTGAGACACCTGGGGCTGTTTAGTCTGGAGAAGACTGAGAAGGGATTTTACAATGCTTATCACTATCTAAAAGGTTAGTGTCAAGAGGATGGGGACAGACTTTTCAGTAGTGCCCTGCGATACAACAAGGGGCAATGGGCACAAACTAGAACACAGGAAGTTTTGCCTAAATATGAGGAGAAGCTTCTTTACTGTGAGGGTGACGGAGCCTGGAACAGGTTGCCCAGAGAGGTTGTGGAATGTCTTTCTCTGGAGACTTTCAAAATCCTCCTGGACATGTTCCTGTGAAACATGCCCTTTGCAGGTGAACCTGCTTTATTAGAGGGGCTGGACTAGATGATCTTCAGAGGTCCCTTCCAACTCCTACCATTCTGTGATTGATTCTGTGATTCTGTGATTCTGTGATTCTTTCATACCTGTACAGTTTTCCTGGAAATTAGATGATGACTCTTAGTGGATCTTCACTCCCCTCAGGTAAAGGAAGTTCAGCTAGTACTAACAAGTACATTTTTAGAAGATGTTCAAGCAGGCAGTGTGTTCAATGAGACAGCCAACACACCACTCTTCAGGCAAGGCAGACACTGCATGGTAATCAAGATTGTGCATTTTTTTGACAACTACTTAAGACAGAGATCTGTCTTTCCTGTTCCTGTTGGAAGACAGTCTTTCCTTGCTCATACTAAGCAGGGTCTGAACAATGGGCACACCCATTCCACCTGAAGACAGAGGCAACCACTGTAATAAAGCTCTTTCTTAGTAACCACCTCACGTGCACTTAGGAATGCAATGCATCAGATACAGCAGCATGCAGAACCATTCAGCTGGGAGATGGAATAATATCGCCGTTTTTAAAAACAGGACTCTGGCAGGTCTCCCAGGAGGGTTCTGACAGCCACCATCATTCATCCGCCTTTGCCACCTGAAACTGGTATTAACCATGAGAGGAAAAAAGTGATTGCACAGACTTAAACTTACTTGGATATTGCTGTGACACAAACTGAGAATAAACAAAACTTGACACTAAGCAAACACCTCTTTCTGAAAAACCAGGCAAATCCTAAATCTGACACCAAATGACCACAACAAATGTTGTAAAACATATTTATTCATTGTGTGTATTGTATACAGACAGCTAATAAGAAACAGGACTTTGTTTCAACCCACAAACCCTAAAACCAGAGGAGCTGTACACCTTATGCTTTATGGGACTTCTCTGCTGGTTAACATCACGCAGGGTGAAATGGCACATCCAACAGCACAGCACCTAAGGGCTGCAGAGGGAGCAGCCTGTGGGAAGTCACTGGACTTGTAAAACACCTGCAGGAGCCTGTCATCTTCACTTTCTAGAGTGTGACCAAAACCTCCTGTGCTATGAAGGCTATTACAGGCTGATTGCTTGCATCTTTCCCTATGGCCTCTGTATACAGAAGGTGTTTGAAAAATTAATCTCAGTATTTTAAACCCTCTAAGATTTATACCTACTGCATTTTATAAAAGTGTTATTAAAATGTTGAGAATAAACATCCTATGTCAGGAATATTGTACTATCACTGCATAAATGTAACATTTCTAGACTCTGGACTAAATGGATTCTAACAAATGTGAACATCACTTTCAGGAGAGCCCCAGAGGATTTCCTGGGCAATTCAGATCAATTTCTTTATAGTATTCATAGTATACCGTCCTGTTAATTTTTTAGTCTTTTATAGCTAAAATGCAAAGCAGATTCTCTTTTATTTTTAATTGTATTTTCTACTTTATGTAGTTTTGGAGCATTGGGAAGGAGTTGTTCACAATATATTTGTGAGGTTACTACTGCATTTTTTTTTATTCACAAAAATCATTATACAATGGAATTAAAACCAATATATGACTGGACACTTAAAATACATCCCACTTTATTGCTACAAAAAATGGTTTGTGGTCTTTTACTCATGGAAATGGAGAGTTTATTTACTATTACTTTAAGGAAAGCAGGAAGGAAGATAACATTTTCCTAAAATGTGTGGCAAAATAAGTTCCCCTCCCCAGGGTAAAGAGCATGAAAGGTTTTCTTTTTCAGACTGGGTGCCTGCTCATCCACTTATCTATGCAGCTACTATACTGTACTTGAATGTAAATCACTCATAAAATGTCACAGAGGATTTCTCAGCTGCCTGTCTCCATAGTATGCATGTGCATTATGTATTATATGGTTAATAGTGCATCAGCTCCCTTGTGGAGAATCAAGAAAGCTTCCAAGTACTCCTGAAAGAAAGTGTGGAATTATTTCATCCGCGTCCAGCCAGGTCATGCTGCAGCATGTTCTTGGGACAGATTCCAGCTGAATTAAGGCAGCACTGTGCTGTACAGTGATGCGATGGGTACAGAGCTACTTGAGGCAGCTCAAATGCAGGAGATAGCATGGCTATATCAGCATGGTGCTCTCTGTAGACTACTTAGTCCTGCTAAGAAGCAGGATATAATAGTCCAAGCTAAATGCTTCGAGATACTTCACAAGTGAGAGGATGCATATCTATGCGGTGATGTGCTCCTGTTCCTCACGTGGGCTGTGCTGCACCCTGCCAAGGAGGCCTTCTGTCCGAAGTCAGCGACTAATAACTTTCACAAAACCTTAGGAAGCTGGGAAGCATAAGGGAATCTACTTTATCAAGCTCCCACAGAGAAGCTCAGTGGTTTGCCCAAGGTTGGACAGCAAGGCAGGTGCAGTTCTAGGGAAAGAGCCCAGGATGGCCTGGGAGCTTGTTTCCATTGCTCCAGTGCTATCTCAAGGCACAGGACTCAGAGCTGAATGCTACCACAGTGTCTGCATTGCTGCGCATGCATATATGAAGTCTGTGACCATGGGGGACACTTATTCCAGGCTTTAGCTCACTGAGGGAATACATACTATCCTTTCTGGGGGTGAGGCATCATCTTTGAAGTGGGAGAAAAAAACTGGAAGGAACCAGCAGCTCTGGGCAGAATTTAATCAGCCAGAATACAAAATTACAGAAAGAACTGCTAGCATTTTAGCCTACAAGACACACACAAAGTAAAGATGGTGAAGGTGAAACTTAAAGAAGTGTTTTGCCCAGCATTGTACAAAGACAAATGGGAATGGAAGTGAAGAATAAGAATACCAAAGCTTACACCATGTTGCATTGTCCTCCAGATAGTCCTCTGGGAAGCAAGAGGGAAACAGATTCAGGGAACAGAAAAACAAAACAAAACAAAACAAAATAAACCACAGGTTATACCAAACAGGCAACCACAGAGAAGATAACGAATCTTTATAAGCAGTTGATTTTAAATGAGAAATTTTAGATCATGCTCTACAGAAGCAGCTGAGCTCAGTGGTTAGAATGATTTAATATATCTGACAGTATTTATCTTACTGAACTTCAGGTGAAATTGCTAGATGCCTAGACTAAGGCTGTCACTTTTTGGCACTTGTAGTAGAGGGATATGAAATGGCTTCTCAGAGCTGTTTAAACAGACACTTTAGGAAGAGATGAATTGTGTGTTAGAAATATTCGATCTCAATTCAGGTGCCTAAACCTATGTTTAGACAACTGAATGAATACCTTCATTTCTCTCTGTTAACAGTAAAAACTGCAGTCATTTAGACTTCAAATCTAGATAGCTGGTTATAGATATCTGCACTATGGATCTCTAAATGGAATGCTTATGTTACAGTAAGTAGAGAAATAGGGTGGAATCCAGTTACCTAAATATATAGGCTTAGCAAGAATCTAGTACCGCTGAGTCAATCCATCTCAATTCCAGCAAGGTTTCTTGTAACTTTGCTTTCACATTTACACATCTTGAAGACTGTAGGCATTTCAAATAGCATTAGGTGACTATGTTTATGCAGCTGAATTCCACCCAGAGGGTCCTGCAGAGAACAGCTGGAGCTCAGTTGTGTTCTCCCGCTTGGATGCCACATACTAGGCATCCTCTAGGGTCTTCTCCCTGGTGTTCAACTGCCAGTCCAGGAGGCATGAACATCCCAAATTACTGTTGTCTCTACCAGCTCTATTAGATGCCTTAGATACTCTAGGGCATTTCAGTGTTGCATATCTACATGTGGATATCTCAGCTGAGCCTTTTATTTCCCAATCTGTGAGAGGTACCTGTGACAAGATGTGGTGAATCACTCACCAAAGACATGTGTCTCTCTCCATCAACTTCAGAAAGAGCCTGACTTTTAGGCCCTGTGCTGTGAAGATGTGATTAAATTGTCTGAGCACAGGTATCTTGAATTGCTTCAGGTGCTGCAGTGTGTTCTACCCAGCTCCCCACTGCTGCTCCAGAAGTGTATAGGTCTCCTATAGTCCTGTGCTGTATCTGCTGGTGCTATGTTTCAGATACTCCAGGATGTCTCAGGTGGTGCTTTACATCCATAATTAGACAACTCTCTTAAACTCTACAAAACTTCCTAAATACATCTGATGCATTTTAAAACAGGTATACCACTGCTTTTAGGGGATAAGTTTGGTTTTTTTTTTAACATTTCTCACATTTTATTCTGATCTCTTTCTTATTTATTAAGCCTTACTGATTACAGCTATGACAATAACACAGGGAAACTACTTTCCCTTCTCCTGGAATGGAATAGCTGGATTAATCACACAAGTTCAGGAAAGGATGAAGAAGCACTTTCTCAGATGGGCTCAGTACTCAGTGATTTCAGTGTAGGCTTCTTATAAGGGCTGCTTTATGCAACATACCTGATAAAACATGCTTGATAGGGATATGGGCAGGATTAAAAAAAATTGTTTCAGATCTGCTATGTATTTGTACAAGTTTGAGATGCAGAGGAAATATTTTCTAAACTTGGTCTCTTCTGAGGACATGCTGTCAAAGACAGATGAAAGCAGAATTGTTTGTCACTTCTTTTGAAGTTTACATAGCTGCATGTTTGGACTTTGAGATGACAGTTTAAAGTTAAGTGGTCTGACAGTGTTTTACGAATACAAACTCCAGAGCAGACTTCTAAAAGCATTAATGTAACACTGAACAGTCAGCTGACTCACAAAGAAAGATTTGTTTCTTATAATAATCAAAAGGGACTTTAACTGTTTGATACTGCTTTCAAACTACTAATATTGCTGTGTTTGTATTAAGCAAGCAACTCAAAATGATCACTGCACAGACTGGAAGACTGCTGAGTGTGGTTCTCCTTACATCCTGTTAGCAATGAAAGGGTTAGGAGGATCTAAATGAACCTGGTCCTCCAGGCTCTGTCTGTAGTTAATGAAGAGAGATACGCAATTCAGGCAATGATTCAGCACATTAAACGCTAAGGGTCTAAGGCAGGCGGGTCGAATGGTGTTCCTGTGAGGCAGGACTGCAGCATTTATATCCTTCTGGATAAAATTACCTAAGTTGGTGTGAGATGCAGGCAGTGACCTTTCCCAAGTGCTGCTAAGGGATTATGGCTCTGAAAGTTGGCCTGCTCTAATCCACATAAACAGCCTTTCCTCACTCCAGCTGAAGTCAGTGGCCATCTCTAACTTGAGGGATTGTTGGTCTTAGCCCAAAAGGCCATACATAACCTATGCATCACTGCTGTTTGGAGATGGATTTGATACCAATGCTCATCACTAACAGACCATAAATAGTTATTATTTTAAATATCACCATCAAGAAAAACAAATAGGTATTTGGCTTGAACACTTCTCAGAGTAACAGCAGCAGTGCTAAACTCTTTGTGTTCTCTGCAATAATGCACAAACAAATCTAGTCGAATTACACGGAGACAAGTTCACCTTTGAAAGTCTGCAAGTTATGAGGAGTTATAAAGGATTATCTGCATTGGCATGTTTCATTAGTTAAAATCTTTAAAGGCTGTCAGCATATGATACTTCTCTGCTTCATTCAGGATACTGCTCAGTGTTTTGAAAGCTTGTAGTTTAAAAAGGATATTACTGTGTTTAGAAGTATTCTTCTTATGTCATTATGGAATGTCTCTAAGCCCCATCTCTTTCATTGCAAAAATGCTTGAACTGTTCTTACAGCATAAGAGTAATCCAAGCTGATCTGTGCTACCAGCCTTCCTTCTTGTGCTCTTCCTCCCACTTCCTCTGTCTGCAACCTTTAGCTTTTATGGATCATGACTGATACCTACAGGCTTTGGTGATCTTTCACTTTCCCTTGGCCAATTCTAGATTAAGATCCAGGCCTCTGCACTGAGCAATACAAAAGGGCTGGTCCTCTGAATCTAAAGTGAAAGGGTAAAAATAAGATCCCATCAAATATGGATTGAATATTGTCAGCCAGATTTTCAGCCTGGATGCTACACTGGGTTATGAACCTGCTGTGGTAGAAAGACCTAAGTTCACAATGGAGGTAATCATGTTTTCTGCTTCTCCTTTTAGGATAACCAGGCTACACTATTTCCAGAAGAGCAGAGAACTAAGAAATGTTGCTTTTTGCTGTAGGGTAATCCCATTTCTTGACTAGAAATGCCCTGTTATTTTCAAGATGAGTTGCCATGAAGATTGACAGAATATAGTAGATAGACAGAATACAACATGGATAGAGGCGTCTGGAAAGACTTGTCACTGTGGAAGACGACTGTGAACATTAAAGGAATTTGCTGAATGATTGTGCCAAGAAGATACCCATGTCCTTATCCGAATTACTATATTTGGGTTCCTGCTCAGCAATTTAAGGTGTTTATCAGAGAAACCTCTAGACATTTTAGGCTCATGATCAGAACCATAGCAAGACATTTTTGGTGACATTGTGCATCCAGCACCTGCCTGGCACCCAGTGGGTGTGCAGGTCACCAAGACCTTGTACCCTCAGCTACTGGTGGCTGTTACCAGATGGGTGCTTCTCTCCGTTCACTCTTGCTACAGCCCTGAGCACGAGTTTCTTCGGTAAGACAGACCAATATTGTTCAAGCGTTCAGCAATAAGCTCAGCAAGAGGAGGGTGTATGATAAAGTCTGTTTTGATTCAGATGCTTTACAACTCTAATTCTGATCATTGGCTTTACCTCAAGATGATTGCTGAGATAGTAATAACAGCTATAATAATTAGCCTGCTATAAATCTATAGAAGTATAAATAGCAGGAACATCGAAGTCTGAAATGTGAATCCAATGACTGGTAGCAAAGAAAATAGTCTTATGTTAAAGTCTTGGTTTCTAAATGATTGAATAAATAAAGCAAGATTAATGATCACTGAAGTTTTAGCTTATAAAAGTCAATTTTTGAGACAGATGGAAATAAAGTAGTGGTAATTTTATAATTAAGTAAAGAAGTGGAACAAATCAATGTGGCTTTGCAAGTGTATATGCTAAAGAACTAGATGCTAAAAATTACTTCAGTACATACGAGCACTTTTAATAATAAAAAAAAATAAAAAAAAAAAAAAAAAAAAAGCAAGCAAATATTGCTGCAGATTGCTTTTCAAAGAGAATTTATACTGCAAAGTACCTGCCATGGCTCATCTGTTTTTTGATCTCCAGGAAAGAGCTTATTCTTTTCTAGCATTTCTAAAGCATAAAACCTGAGTCATATTGTTCTCCTACAATGCAATTCTGTACCGTTTCCAATGGAGAAAAAAAGGATTTACTGAATGCTGGAACAGCTGGCATAGAAGATAGGGTGATTATGAAATTATGTAAAAAAAAATTGTCAGGAGATTACCACTCTACTATGTTACCAACTCATTCTTACTGATTTGAAAATGGAATATATTTTGCCTTACCAGCCTATCCAAACTTGTGCCAGCAGCAGTGGTAGGTCGCTCCTCTGGGTTATATGGTCTGAACCGCGTATTGAAATTTTCAGGGACAGAACGGGAAGATCTCAGGGCAGGTGCTGGTTTAGGTTGGCCGCATCCTTGGAAAACCTGAAAAAGACATTGTAGGTTATATGAAAATAAAAAAAAAAAGAAAGAAAGAAAAAAAAAACCGGTATTTTATAGCCTCTTTATACTGTCTTTCATATATTTGAAACCAGCTTTGATTGACATTTTGATAATAGTGAATTGAGCACTTTCCCTGCATTAAACCTTGGGTTACTAATTAAGCATTATTAATTGCTCGGTGAAGGTATAAAGACATATAGGGACCTTAAAACACCCTTAATTGAGGAAGGTGATTATCGTAAGAATGTAACATCTGAAAGCATTTTAATTGCTGTATTTCCAGGAACGGAAATGAGTAAAAGGAAGTCCTTTGTAGCAGAGCTTAATTCATAATTGGTTTAGTTTTTGTTAAAATGTGATATTTTCCCAAAATCACAGCTCACTTATAATCCCTACCCAACAGATCTTTCTACCTTGTAATGGTTATTTTAGTCTCAGAGAAAAGGTCAATGATGAA
The DNA here is from genome assembly GCA_025345505.1 of Todiramphus chloris collaris. Classification (NCBI taxonomy): domain Eukaryota; kingdom Metazoa; phylum Chordata; class Aves; order Coraciiformes; family Alcedinidae; genus Todiramphus; species Todiramphus chloris. Next base: position 17,927,138 of record JANVCC010000021.1, read on the forward strand.
ATAGTCTTATAACTGGATAACTTTCTTATTCCATACCAATCTCTCCCTAGAAGAGAGGTGAGGCATATTGAGTGGACAATAGTGAGAATTGTTTTCTGCTGGCGTGTTTGTTTTCTAGGTATAAAAAATACTGTTCAGATTTATGCAATTTTTCATATACTTCCATTTGCAAGAACGTTTCAGTAGTATATATCTGGTGGCTACTAAAGGACATAAAAGACAATGTTGACTACAGTGTATATCCCAGAGGAACTGTCACAGAAGTTGCTCAGCTGAAAGGAGGTAGAATATTCACAGAATTAAATATTTTAAGGGCTTTCATGATGAAGGATCTTACTGTTTGACTTCATACCAACTTTTTAAGTTCTGGAATAATCTTTTTTTTTGTGACCATTGTATTTTGGCTGTTTCAGCATTTTGCCTACATTCAGAAGAAAGACTAAAAAAAAAATTTGTAAGATATATTTTACAAAACCCTGATGCCAGACATAAACTATCGATCTGAATGAGCTTTGTGGAGGTGAAAACTGCTATGCAGGTGTTGTGTATCGTTTGTAGGACCATGTTACTCCTTTTTGTGGGGAAAATAAGCTAATAGTCTCACAAGCTGTGTTTGTGAGACAGTGATCAAAAAGACTCATGTTTCACTTTTAGGCTTAGATATTCTGTCTTGAGTGGCTCTGTCCTGAAGTAGCCATGGACTTTTCTTGCTTTCAGAATACATTAAAATTGGCTCTTAGTCAGGTTTCCTTATGTTAATTTAGAGGCCCCAAATAATTCAAAAGTTGCTGAAAGAAACTGATTCATACTAAATTTATGTCCAATCATCGAGTCTATTTTGTCTCAAAATCCAGCAAGTCAGCTGTTGTATTGGCCATGGGGATGGGACACTTCTTGGTCTGTATGTTTTTTTAAAAAGTTTCTAGCCTCCCTAGTCATGAGGACTGAGGGACAACAAATTCATTTAATCAACCAGGGGAGATGATTTTTAGCTTGTAAAGTTCTAAATTTTTCAGCAGGTAAGATTCTTACCTTTGTGAATAAAATTCAACTAAAATGAATGTTTAGGATTTATACATGTTTGTGTATGATACTGGACACTTTAAAAGGCCAAATACATATATTTGGGGCATCACTTATATAAATATATTCATATTTCTTCTGACTGAAGAGGTTATACACAGGAAACTTAATCATTTATTTAGATATCCATGAAATCCCACCTAGACAATAAAGCAAACAGGTATTTGCTTACAAAGACAATTGTCAATTATCCAAAAACATGCACCTTGACTCTTAGGGGAAAAGAAAGTGACTCTTAGGCTACTTCTATGACTGTGTGGAGTAACTGTCAGGCTACATAATTTCATCTTTCTTATGCCACACCAAAAAGAAACCCAACATAGACTATGCAGCATTTAGCTTCATCCAAAGATTTGCAGCAAATAGTTTTATGTGAAAACATTTACATACAGCCAGACAATAACAGAGATGGAAATTAATAGCAATTTTTACATCACAGAAGAAGAAATAATCTACTTTTCAAATGATCTCACAGAAATGTAGTAAGGGTACAATATTCAATAATGAGCTGCAAAAGAGATATTTCCTAATTTGCATCCGGGTATTAACTGACAGAAGAGAAAATGTAGAGCTGATACCTGAAATTAACAGATGCTTTCTAAGAATCAGTACTTGAAATACTTTCTTCACAATGCTACTCACAGATACTGAGCAATTGCTGGAAAAAGAGGTGTTTCATTACACATGCTGTGAATTGAGAGCATAAATCCACTTTCTTTCAAAAAAAAATGTATTTTATATATTATTGGTGCAGTCCATTTCATCTGAATTTAGAGAAAGTTTTCCATTTGAAGTTAAGAAACCTATATTTAAGTGTGCTCATGTGTCTTTCTGTATTTAAGCTAAACATCTAAGCTTCCATTTTAGACTGTAGAGATCTAAAGCTCTCTTCAGTTGCTCTCATATCAGCATCTATAATGGTTTGTGATGGCCTAGGATATCTGAGACCTTTGTTAAGACTGTCTTAACACAAGACCATTCCTTACCAGACTGCAGCTAAAGCTTAAATGGGATATCCTAGTGTGACACAAAGAGCACTAGACCTATATGGTCAGAGATATGAACCAAGCCACGAAGTCAACAGAGCCAGTGAAGAATTGTATCTATGGAGATGACTAAATGGTGGCATCTACTTCAGGACTAGGACTTAAATACTGTAAAAGAAGAGTCCTCTTCCCAGGAGAACTCAAAGTTTTGAGTCCTGGCAGATAGAGTTTGTTCTCTGTGAAGCCTTGAGTCACTGTTACTTAGACATGTGTTAGTGCTTAGTGTTTCCTACTGAGTGTCTCTGTATAACTCTGCTCCATTGACTCTCTCATCTACAGATAGAATAGCATTGATTTTTTTTCCTGAAATGCTATTATATTTTTTCCTGCACAGAGCTAAGGAAAGGACACAGATAAATGGAGAGGTTTTGTTAATATGAGACTCGGGGGCTATTTTAAGAAGAACCTTGGATGTAGTCTTATGAAGATTTCCTCCTTATAAATAATGCATAGGTAGTCTGCTATGTCATGGAGCTCATTCATCCTTTTAGCTGAAGTAATTGCTGAGAAGGAACATATATCTATAGGTTAAAATGGCACATCTATCAGCTCAGATAAAAGTAGATTTAATACTTACTAAGGGATACTCAGTTTTGGGATAGCATTTATGAAAGTGAAAAAATCTTGGCATGGCAGCCAAATGGCACTTAGAGCAGCCAAACATATCTGTCTAGAACTAGAATGTTTAAAATGCAGAAAGCAGACCAGTATGTTGTGTTTTGAGTAGCAAAGAAGACACAGTTATGATGATGTAACCAGATTAGGAATTTCCTCCATTTTGAAGAAAAATGTATTTTATAACATGTTTTCCTCTGTTTTTTGAGATCTTCTCCACTTCTCATATTGTTAAAATGGAACAGATGTAGGATTTGCTTTTTGGCTTCAAGAAGGAATCAAAGGTAATGGTACTGACAGCCTTATGGGAAGATTGTGAAGGTACCCAAAACATGCTTATTTTAACCAAGATTGAAATGAGTGTTTATATGTTACAGCTCTCTGCATATGACTGCCTGAATTACCTCAGGGAGAAGGATATTAAGAATAAGGTAAATGTATACTATGACTAAGTCTTGAATATGAACTGTACCATGGGAAACAACATACAGGATATGAAACTTTTACCTGAGAAATAAGCCATTGCTGAGCACTGAGTTTGGCATTATAATGTTCAAATATCAAAGAGGTGTCAGTGGTGGATAACAAATTGATTTCAATAATTAAGATAACTTGTCTCAGATATGATCAGGAGAATCCCTGGGTAAATCTACTGCAACCTGACTTCTACAAGAGGCAACCCTTAGGCAACACCAGTGAAGTCTGGGTAGATGGAGATTGCAAAGCCTATTCTTAAAAAGTGCTGATGGCTTGGGAGGAGTCTCAGGAAGGCCAGACTGATTTTGTTGTCTCTGTGGTTTGGTTTGCAGAAGGTACTCTGTCAGAATGGCTGCAGGTATTAGATGATGAATCTATGGAAAATGTTTTTTATGCTCTTCAGTCCTTGCATTTTTTTGGAAAAGGGAAGCTTGTGTCTGATTCAGAGCATGTAGACACCTCTAGCAAAAGGGCCTTGGGGTCTGACTTTCTAGACCATTGCTCCTTTTTGAAATGCATCTCCAGATATTGTAACTGTCAGGCATATGACTTTCCCTGAGGCAAAACAGGACCTTGTGTGGCTGTCGTTCAGGGACATGATAGGTGAGCAGCCTATGGACCCTAGAGATTTGTGGTCAGATTTTCTAGACAGACAGTGCTCAGCATAGACTGCAGAGAAATATCAAGAAAACAGAGAAAGATTCCAACCTCAGGATGAACTGGTGGATCTTAACATAATACTAGTAGCTGATTCATGTGAACTGTGATAAAAGAATCAAGCACAATCAGTACACAAACAAGAAAAGTTAATGACCCAGGAACAGAAATGCTCCATTTTATGCAGTGACAGGTACTGGGATGTGGCTGAATCTGTATGTCCTTGGTCGAAGGTACAAAGACAGAAGAAGTATATGTGGCACTTCTATAATTCTCTGTCTCAATATTGATGTGCACACATCAAGAATGGAAGACAGAAGGTTTGTGTCTTCTAAGGAAATGAAAGACAAGGCATGAACTCAAGTAATAAGCCCGGACTGTCTGCACTGATTAATTGTTAACTCATCGGCTTTTTCTTGGACTTCTCCAGCTTGCTCTTGGCAGAATGAAACAGCTCCAGAGAAGGTAGCTCTTAGTAGTATAGAAATTAATCAGGCTGTGACATGTCGGCCTCAGGATCAGGCACTGGTGCTTGTCCCCCTTTTATTTATTAGTATAACTGTAACCACGAAGACTATTTCTCAGAAGAATAGTGCTGAATAGGAGGTACATATTTATAGAAAAAGGATATTGGACAAAACCTTCAGTATTACATCAAGCGGAGAATGGAGGGACAAACTATGAAAACGGAGACTTAGTAAGATCATGATGTATTTTTCTGCTGATGTCTTAAATCGAAGACTCCATCATTCACATAAGAGCAGGCATTCTTACTTATTTTTATATACATACTGTGTTGGAAAGTGTATATTGTTGCTTGCTTAATTCTGCCTCCATATGCACGGTAATGTACAGTCAGTGTGTTATATCAAACATCTATTTTTCTCAAAAAAATGTTAATACATAATTGCAGCTGTTATGATACAAAATATCATTTTGTGATAAAAGAACAAATTGATAGTGCAATTTAATGTGAATTACTTTTGGAATAGGGCAATTTAATATAAGTACTTGAAACAGAAGAGGGTTGGATTTTGGATTAAATGAACTCTGGGTATTCTGCCCACAAAGAAGACGGGATTAGTGAGAAGTCCTTGAGGAAGAAACTGTTCATTTTCATTTGTTCCATTCCTTTTAAAACATTACACAAAATTGCCCCAAATTCTATGGAATATAACATAGAGCCTCTTCCTGGATGCCAACCAGATTTTTATGTAGAAAATGCTGTGAAGAGTAATCTACGTGTATGTGGGTGTTGCAGGCATAATGTTATTAGTGCAGCATCATTTTCCCATTGTAAAACATGCTGACTGACTTACAAAAAAGTAAAAAAGAAAAAATAGTTGTGATTCCTAGTCACCACATTTTCAGTGGGTACAAGCAAATGCAAGATACAAAATTGTTTGGATAAAGAGAAAATAGCATGATTTCAAGACTCTGCCTGAAGCTTTCTGAGCACTGTCTCAGAATAATTGACAAGCATGGCTTTTCTCCTACATTAGATCTGCAATTGCATTCCATGTACCCCATTACATCTGGCAAGGTATCTGTCATTTTCACTGAAGCTCTAAGTGGTCAGTATGTATAAGGGGGAAAAATTAGACAAGATAACTGATTTGTAGTCTGCTTGTATATAATGTCTACAGATCTGACATGACATAGGAGAACGCAGCATTAAACCCAAAGTCTCTTCCTTCTTACACTTTTCTTTCAGAATAAAACATTTTCATTTGTTAGGACCTTAAAAAAGATGCATATAGCCTAGGAAACAAGAAAATCACATTTCAGGAGAATAATGGTCTACACAAAAATATGCAAGGATAGACAGCTCTGTTATCTATGAAAATAAAATAAATTTCACTGATATAATTTGGTTTCTGTTTCTCAAGATTTAAAAAAATACTGTCTAAGGTTTCTCTTATAAGAAGAACTTTACATTGCAAATGGAATTGCTGTGATTTATCAATCTTTACAGCAAATAAAATATTTCTGTGGGACAGGAGAAACAGTCTGCTCTGCTACAAATGAGTAGTGAAATGAACTTGTGCCAAGATGTCATTGGACTCTGGCAGGGGATGCAGCTTCCCAATTAATGGAAAAACTGTGAGAACCAAGCAAGTAAAAAGGAAAATTAAATACACGTGAGCCATGGGTGAGTTTTCAGTGAAAATATTTTATGTTTCCTTTTTTTTTTGAGGTAAGGGCTGAGTTTGCTGAAGCTAGCCTTTAATTCCCCAAATATTTGAGAGAATTCAACTGTTAAATGCCTTGATTGCTGCTGCCAGAACAAAGTCTCATAGCACAGGATGTAGACTGCTTTTAAAATATGAGTAACTTCATCTAAGTTGAAAGGAAAAAGCATCTTGAAGGAAATCCTTAGCAACCTGCATCCCTGAAGCCATAAAAAGTATCCAATTTTGGGTTGGCAGGAAGAATAATAACCTCATCCTCCTTCCTACTGTCCCCACATTTTTCCCAGCTATGGCAGCTTCCTTCCAAGCAATGGAAATTCACTGGCTTGGATGGCAGTCTAGCCAGCACCTAACTGACTACTGGAAGACCAATGGGAGGTAGAAACTCCTAATGCAGAGAATCTGGCAAACTGTTGACTTTAGATTTTGAGTCACAGGGCACGAATGTATGTAAAGGAAAAGCCATTAATTGTTGACTGTTGGCCCAACAGCACCTGCTACTGAATTTGAAGGCTCTTATTAACATGAGGTTCAGAGGTGGTGGTGAACTCTGTATACACACACACACTAAAAATGGAAAGGAGGAAGCTGGTATCATCAACTCTATTTATCTTTGTGTCAGAATCCAGACAAAACTGAGGTTTGGTAATCAGAGACTGTCCAGTGTAATGATATTTCCCTTGAGTGGCTATTAAAGGAGGTTAAATGGAACATTTTGTGTATTCACCTCTAACAGATTGTACTTCAGTCTGACCTAGACAGATCAAAATGTGTTTGGAAGTTAATATGGAGAATCACAGATGAGACACGAGCCAAAGTTACCAATTGTACTCTGTAGGATATTGCTTACAGAGTTACTGCTAATTTTCAGCACTCTCTGTTTTCATTAAATCTCTTACAGCTATTAATCTGGAGTTCACTAAATAGTACCTTTCTCCCTGCTACTCTCTTTTGAAAACTTAAAGCTTTAACAGGAAGAAGAATTCAAGGCATTCTGGTGAACTGTCAATGGAGCAAAATCAATTTCTAGTGGGCTGGACAATCTTTCTTAATCTCTGGACAGAAAAATGGTGAAGATGTTTTTTTCCCCTGCTTGTGATGTTTAGCAACAAAGAAGACATGACTCACACAGTACCTTTGCTGACACCTGCATGCTGTTTTCTTGCATGTTCATGATGGCTTCAGAAATCTTGACGTCAATAGGATCCATGACTGATTCGATGTTGAATGGTCCCTCTAATCTCTCCGCTACCAGAAGCATAGCATCTGTTAAAATACAAAGCAGTCATTCCCTTAAAGAAGAGATACCTTCAGGTGCCTCAGGCAGACCAGCGTTGCCAGCCTGAAGCATGGGTACTGAGTGCTCTTGAGCAGGAGCCTGTGGGGACACGTGGTAGCAGCACCGTGAAGCCTGCAGGGCAGCTTCCCAGCTGTCAAAAATACCTTCCCTTACTGCTACCACCACAGAAAGAGGAATAAAGACTGTAAAAGTTAGATTAAGAATAGTTGCCATAGCATTACTGAGCTTTTACACAGCATCACACCACTCGGAGCAGCCAGTGCTCTGGAGTGTACTTATGTGGCCTCCTTCCTGAGAAAAAGCAAGGATGATAGAAATGGATCCCTGGGGTATGTTCTTAGAGTTTGTGTGAGATGATGAAAACTTTGATATGATATATCAGGGTGTTATAATTAAAGCAGCTGTTCTTTCTGCCCTTAATGATCTCATTTTCTTGCAATATGAACAGCAGATGAATATTGGATTTCTGCCATAGCATATAGGTATAAACCATGTTTGCCTTGCTACATTTTCGAAACATGTCTGAAAGTTATATGCGGAAACATATATTCTTTGTATGTTTTGAATTTTAAAAACAATTGTTTGCTTAATTTACATTAGAGCTTCTCTCCAATATGATTTTATCTTTTTTCCCATTAACAAGTCAAAAACAAGCGACTGAACAAAAATTAATAACAGTAAAATGGGTTTTGAGGTACATCATGTATGTTTGTCTACACACAGACACAGATTCATCACAATTTCTGTGGCAATAGTCATGTGATAAACCGTATGTATACTACAGCTTTGAACATCATATTTGATCCTTGCCTCATATGTTGCTGCTTAAAAATTTCAGCATCTAAATACTTTTAAACAGATGCTGCTTGCAATTTTAACATGATAAACAAAAATATTCACAGGCTATCTTCTTTATTCCTCAGACCCGGGCTCCAAAAGGTGCTAAAAAGACTTCCTTCCAAAACAGACCCCATGTGTGCTGTGCTGTTGTAAGCACCAGTCCCACAGCAGCTATGTGGAGAAGGCATGGAGCACTCCATAGCCCTGACGGCAGTGTTTTTTAGATCTGCACTTGATTGTGGAGTCCCAGAGCTTCTTTCCAGCCTGCATGGCCATCTTCTGAATCCCCACAGAAGCACATGTGTGTGCATGTATGGGATGAAGAGGCTGGCATCTCACCGTTGCAGTAAGACACAGACTGGCATGCACAACCTGACCTGAGGGCTACAATATGTTGTTTATATGCAGTCAGTGGATGCCTAAAAATCCCACTGAAACTGAAATTACTTAGCATGTAGTACCTACGCACTTTTGTGAATTTGGGTGTGATATTTCATAGTCCTTTTAGGCTGGAAAGAGTGTAATGCCAGTTACTTGGAGTGGGGTGTATATAGCACTTGTTGCTAACTGTACGAAATGGTGAGATGATGATAGGAATTTGGTTTCAAACAGAGGTGTTATTTTGGCTGTAAAATATTTCAAAATTCTTTATTTTAAACTCTTTCCAGTAGGAAAGTTGGTGAAAACAGCACCAAGCTCTGATAGAGGAAACAATATACAAACATACACAGGTACACATGCACATGCATACACTTACTGAGATTCTTGCAGTAAGTTAGCAATTTCTCCACATGCAAATATAATTTGTAAGTGTGGACTAGTATAAAGGACTTTCTTACTCACATATTTGGGGTGACTTGTATAACACATTTATTCCTTAGCACATCGTGAGCAATGTGATCTGCCTAAAACATAGCTGCCATAACCAGTACTAGGCATTGTTAAGGTACAGATCTTACTGGCTGGACTTTAGTGGTTTAGTTCAGAATTAGGGTTAAGATTAGAGTTAATGCATACAACAGTTACAAGGTTTTCTTTTATTTTTCTTTTATTTTTTTTTTTTAATTTTTGTAAGAGTAGCCCACAGCTAAAGTTAAGGACACATGTCTCTGTTTAGGAGCACACAGTTTTGGGAATGGAATTAGCAGGTAGAACAATTCTAGTGCTAAGCTCAAGTACATGTTTTGAGTAAAGGGCAGTTTTGAAGTAGAATTCAGTAAATAAGTAATTGCTGGAGACTCTTCATGAGAGTGTATGGCTTGAGTCTACCTGATGTTTCTTCTGACAGCATGAGGCACTAGTTCTGAATTGAAGTGGAATCTCAGCTACATGGCAGAAAAGTGCATCATCCTTAACAAGAAACACAGCTTTAACTGCAAGAACAGAATTTCCTCAAGCACAGTGACTTCAACTTCAAAATTAATAGTTCTAGGAGATGCAGATTGAAGATCAGTTCCCCTCTTAGACAGCATCTTTAGATAAAAAATTTTAGTTCATCAGCTTCTATTTGCTGAACCTTGACCCTAACCATAGACTTAGTCTTTCCTTAGTCTTTAAAATAGAAGTGGACAGAGGTTGAAAAATGTGGGCAATTCCTGACTGCCAAAGGTCTCTGTGAGCTTTTTGCTCTGTTGAGTTTCTTTGTGTGACATAGTATGGTATAGGTCTCATGGTGGGATCAAGAGCTTGGGTTCACATTAAGGTTACAGTCAAGGCTATGTTTTACTCACATGGTCTACAGTTTTATGTAAAAAAAAAAAAAAAGAAAAAAAAGGAAAAAAAAAGGAAAGAAAAAGAACAAAGAAAAGAATAGAGAGAAGAATCAACCAGTAGATCACAGGTTGTCCGTATGCTTTAATTGCTGTCTCCTCCTCTGGCCTGGAATGACCCTGGACTACTCCAGGCAGCCATTCACAACAGAAACCTGTGTGCAAGTTAGCCTGAAGCAGTGATGCTGTGAGCTAACACTATCACTTGACATTGGAACTCTGTAATCTTTTATTTAGTTGGCACTACAGGCATATGGCTAGGGACCAATGGGTTAAGGAAAAAGTTTAATTTGAAATATCCACACCTTTATTGACTAGAGTTACAGCTTTACATCAGCAGTCTGTAGTTCTGTTTTGGAGCTAGAACATGGGATAAGACTCGTATTAACTAAAGACCTCTACAGGGATATATTTGGAGAGGAAGTCTGAGAAATGGATAAAATGCTAGGAAGAGAGATGTTCAAAGAGCTAAGGTAAAACACATTCCTCCTGCAATATTATTTCTGAGGCTGACACAATTTGTCCTTTCAGTTAAGGATCATTTTAGGGCTCAGCTCAGACTACAAGTCTTGGGCAAGTGCACAGTTCCGATGAGCTCTTGCACAAATAGAATACTAATGTTTGAGGATGTATAAAATCTTCAGTTTCAGTAGGTGTGTGGGGCCATGGATGATTAAGCAATGACTGGACTGCTGGGCTACTCCTGTCTCCTTCTGGTAAGAGTACTACAAACTCAGTCAAACAAAAGTGGATGAGTAAATGCCTCTTCTGTGAGCTACAAAATAGTTTTCTTAGCTTCTCTCTGACTGCCATCTTCCTTTTACCCTTTCTCTAACCATCATGTCATTCCTAATGTTAAGTCAAAACTATCCAGAATATATCTGACAGCCCTATACTGACAGAAGGCTTGAAGAGTAACGCAGTCATATTATTTATTGCCAGTATACAGGTCCCTTGGGAACATAATCACTACAGTAGTAAACTAGCTTCTATCTATCAATTATTTGAGTTAGTCCTCAGATTAAAATTCAGTTGGAATTCCCTATTCTTAATATTGACCTCTAGGAAAAAAAAACCTCACAAAAATCAAACAAAAACATCAACCCCCCCCCCCAAAACCCACAGTGTGCTGTCTTAAGGTGAATTCCTCCTTTGGAAAATATTTCAACTCCATTAGTTGCATGCTCTTGTTTGTCAACCTTAACCTTAAACCTCATTACTCACCTGCATAATTCTGTATGAACACATAAAATACATATGCGCCAGGTATCCTGTGCAATTGAATGAAATAAAAGCTGTCCAGTTGAATATAGCTATACGTAGATGAAATGAGATTTATGATGGGAGAGTTAAAATGATGTAATGGTCCTCCCCATACTGTAGTTCTTCAGCTCTATAAGCATGTAAGAACACAACATTGTTTTCCCTGGTCTCTTTTTTTCTACTAATAATGTGATGAATATTATTACAGAAGAAAATCTATATGCCTTAGTCTTGAAATCTTAATTCTCAAGAACAGACTCTTGGACTAAAAGAAAGCCTAATTTGGTTCAGTGGGAATCTGTATGTTTAATAATTCCTCAGGCAGCTCAAATAGTAGATGTTTGGAGATTAATTATTGTTTGTGATCCAAAAGTCTGAAAACTCACTGATTAATTGACTACCTGTTTTTTTATGTCATTAATACACTTGGACTATATTGTTCAATTACAAATGTTCTCTATTTTTACCTTTTCTGCATTTTTCAAAACCTGCTTTGCTTAGGCTAAGTACATGTCTTCCCTCTCCATATACTACAGCACTTGGCAAAAAGCTGGCATCTATCTGCTGAGTGGATCAGGAACTCAGTTTAGGGAACTCATTCTTGCATGGTGGGTTTGTTACTGACTTGGAAACAATAAACATGACTAATTACTCACTTAAGGACACAGACTTGCAAAACAGTCCTGAGAAAGTGCAGAGCATATGGCACACTAGATTTACTGTCAGCGCCACTGCTCTTGACCTCTCCTGATAGATGTGTGTTGCTCAAAACAAGGAATGAACACCTTCCTGATACAGTAAAAAACCGGATTCTGCTGGAGTCCGAAGGTGTAGTCCCCAGCGCCTCCAAATGGCTCTGCTGGAAGGGCACAGAAGCACCATTTACCTGCTTTGTATTCCCTTGTCCACACCAAGAACTATCAGGTATTTGATACCTGGCTCTTAGAGGGATATTGTTTCATTTTAAGCAATATATTAGAAAGCAATCCTACAGAAATGTTTGTTTACTTCAAAGAGCTGGTTTTGGTTTGGGTTTTTTTTGAGTTTTATAGGTGCCATTTTAATAAGAAGCAACAGGACAAAACTGATCATGATGTTAAGTAATTTACTATGTAACTTAAAAATTCAGAAGACCATGTGTGAATTTCAAGGTATAATGATATTTTTTGAACCCTGAGTGTCTCCAGGCAAAGTAATGGATAGATTAATAGTAGAAATACACAAGAATATGTCTTTTGTTTGCTACAAACTGCATCAAGCCACTGTCATTTTGACTTGTCTTGATACTCAAGTGATGTCTTCCTGTTTATGTTACATTTCCTTCAGGGCAAGTTTCCAGAAAACTTTCTAGTAAATCCCAGATTGAAACAAAAGGAAGAGGGACAAGAATATTGATTTGTGAGACATCTGACACATGAAAAAAACCAAAACTAGACTGAAATGCAAAGCTCCTGTAAAAAACAATCAGTAACTCCTTTTTCTTGTCACCTTCCTATCATCAAGAAAATGTGAGGAGGGTCTAATAGGGAGATGAAAAGGGGAGGCATTTTTTGGGTGTACGTTTGGCTGTGATACCAGTTTTTTCTCTCATGCACGCTTTGTTATTCTTCTACTTTTAAACTGTGAGTGAGATTCCATCAGTGGCTTAGGTTTTCCCAGGAAAATCCAGAAAAGCATCTTTGAATGAAATATCTAAAAAGGTTGTTTCTTCAGAAAGATAAAGAATAGTAAAATTCTAAATTGCATGCCCTTCACAAAATCTTAAGAAATATTTTGTTTTGGGAAAAAGGAAGGAAGGAATCCCATCTTATAAAAGGAAGGCAGACCTTATAAATTTATCAGGAGGTTTCTATTTTTATTAGTCTCATATGTGTGGTCTAATACTTATTTATGAGGAAGTGCTTGTTCACATAGTTGCTTGTGAAAGAATGTAAGGATAAATTTTTATTTGGGAAGCTTCAAAAGATTAGTCTATGGACAAGTCCATGGACTGCAGAAGAGAGATGAATCAGTTCTAAACAGATTGAGCAACATACTGGAGTTGACTATGACCTTGAGTGTGATAATGACTGTTTTGGAAAACGATATGACTGTTAATATGCTGGGCTGCAAAGCAGTGCTGATTTGGTAGCTTCCCAATCTTCTGACCAAGGGCAAGGGGAGGCAGGAGTCTGGGTTGTATTTACTACATCATGTAGGCAAAATTCAGTTTTCCATCATGACACTAAGTATAAATAACAGTCATAAAATCCTTAGAGCGTTAAATGGTAAATTAATGAAAGAAAATAAAACAAAAAAATTGAAAAGTGAAATATGGGTACATATTGACTTTTTAGAAATATAATAATAGTGGAAATACATCCCTGTAACACTCTGACAAAACTTTTACTTCTAGATTATGATTTACTAAAAAAATCAGGAAGAGGAAAGTAAAACTCCACCTCACATTTAATGAAGTGCTAAGAAGTCTTTTCTTGGGAAGTCAGGGCAAGGAATGGCAGTGATGCCAAAAGTGCTATTTTTCTTAGAGTCCACAGTCTCCTTTTCACATTATTATTCATATGAGAACACTACAGATCTATTCTGATGAGATTTAATTGACAGGTTTCCTCTCTGACTGTCATTAAGCTCCACATACGTATTGTCATAAACCATTGCAATTCTTTACAACCTGCTCTTTTTTTTTGAGGGGAAAGGTACTTTTCTTAAAACTCGTGTTTGCACCTGTGTAAAGGGGATCTCAATATTCCTTATTTTGATATTCAGTTATGAATATTCTGTTAAGCTTATCTATGAAGGTATGCTGGCAAATGATTTGTCCTTGCTGGAGTTTTAGGTAAGTAAGCAAAGCAGGAAAAAATGCTGGACAGGGTCTGAGATTTTTCTGGAGGTGACAAGCAACAGAGTAGGCAGGTAAACAAAAGTTACAGCTGTGTGATGAGTGTCAGGGTTCCAAAACAGGGAACAATGGGGAAGAATTACCTGGGGAGGGTTGTCTACATGAGAGAAAACAAGGGAAAAGAAAGAGATGGATTAAGGTGAGCTGAAGAACAAGTATGGGAAAATGGGGAGAAGGTGGCATATGAAAGAGGTCATCCATTTGGAAACACTGCTGGTCAGCAAACTTGTTGGCTGCCTGGTCACTGTAGTCTGCTCTTTATTCTTATTAAGCTCTATTCCTAAGAATTTGGGATTTTTCCTAATTTTCTGGTTGAAAACATTAGTGTGGGTGTGCAGTGTATTCCCTGTGGGTGTGTACAATGTCCTGCTAGAAAACTTCAAGCTGGACTATCTGTCAAGTAGGAGCAGACCTGCAGCTGGAAAGATGTGTAAGCCAGACACTTGGTGAAGGGTCCAGATCAGGATGGACAATCTGGATAGTCCTGAGGTTCGGCCGATGGTTTAAGGGAGCTGGTTCAAGATGTGTGTGCACATGTGAATAAAGGGGACTGCCTGCATTCCCCTAGAAAACTGCTTCTGTGTCAGAATCCCATCCTGATCTGCTTGGCGGAACTGTTTTCTGAGAAAATATTGGCAATGGGTAAGGCAAAAGTTGGGCCCTGTACAAAATTCATTTCAGTCTTAAATGCTTTCTAAAGCTTAATAACACTTCATGACAGTCTGACAAGGATCCATTCACCCTCCCAGCCTGTCCGAGCTGATCGTTTCTGTAGCTCTTCCTAGACCATGGAGTTCTTCAAAGGAGCAATAAAGAAGAACACAGTCCTGAAGGAGTCCTGAAGCCTACCTTTACACAGTCTCTTAATGGAGATTTTTTTTTTTCATCACTCCTGCTGGGTTTGTCTCTGACTGACTCTTTAATGTAGAGCAGCTCATGAAATTAGTTTAATATAATGTATAATACATGTATGAAAAAGTTATTGACATGCAGTTGTCATCTTATTGCAGCTGATAGCAATAAAATGAATTTTGTAGTGTGAACAGCAGGTACACTAGAGCTTTTTGAGCATTTCAGATAACATAAATTTTTCTTCCATGTTTTGAAAAAGCTGGACATATTAAGATGATTTTGCATCTTTGTCTTTCTATGAATTTCAGCAATTCTAAATAATTTGGTTCACTGTTATTAAATTATATCTTATTTTGTACATATATGCAAAAAGAAAGTAGCAAATACTAGGCAACATGGTAATCCTTGTCTCCTATTCTTATTCTTCCACTACCCTATCATAGGGACTTGAATGCCAGATTTTCTGTACTGGACATTTAGCAAATATGGTTACTGAATGTCATTGAAGGTTTTGTCTGAATGTTTGACATGAATCAATCCACAAAATGCAATACATTTATAAAATCTTTGTCTCATTCCTTTTTCTGTATGCCAAGAGATGTTTAAATAGTCTCATCATCAGTCACAGAAATTGCTGTTAGTAAATAAAATAACCTTCACTGATGCATACATGCATGCTACCTTCTATAGTCTGTTCTTGAAATTTGTATTAACATAGACTAGTGTGCATAATTACTTCAAGATATGTTTGGAACACTGTAAAAAGTCCATCTTTCTGACTCTTCTTTGATGACGTATACTCAGATGGTTGAAGACAGCAAATCATAGCCTGAAATTTCATATTTAACGTATCCTTTCCTCCGTAAAAATCTCATGAGCATACAGCTTGCATTATCTGGGTACATCACAGACATGAGAACCTCAAAGATCTTTTCAGCCATTCCACTGCCCATGCCCATGTTATATACATTCCCTAGTGATCTGTCCAGCTCAATTTTAAAATAGCCTAGCAATGTTCTTCCCATGTTTTTTAAGAAAGTTGTTTCATTGTCTACTGTACATCATTATTAGAAAATTTGTCCAGTTACATGGTGGATTTTTTCTGCTGCTTAATTTCACTCAACTATTTTTAATACTCTACCTCACGTTAAACAGTCCTATTTTTTTCTTGGCTTCTACATGCCTCAGACATTTGTGGACATGTATCATGCCCTCTTTCAGTTTGTGCTCAGTCACACTTTTGATGCTAATTTTTTTACTCCATTTTCACAAGTTATTTCCTCAGATATCTTCCTGTTTTCTTTATTTCCTTTAAAAGAGCTGTCTGGTATTGTGGTGTCTAGCACTAATTAAGCTTTTAAAGTTGGATCTCATTAGTGTTGGTTTACAGGCCCTTTTTGGCCCATATGTCTGACTCAGAAAACTGTCTTGATTCCCTTGATGCATCTTAATTCCTTATCCTTTTCATCATGACTGATTTATAATTCATATTTCCCATGTCAGTCCTGACATATTTTCAAGTGTTTCCTCATATTCAGAGTTTACAGTGATTATATTTTCTGCACTGTTTTTTATTTCATTCCTTACTTCTATTTCTAAATTCTGTTCAGTAGAACTTTTTCCAATCTTGACAGAATTTATGGTACATTTTTGAAAACATAATTAATGAGCTGTCCCTCATCACTTCTTGAGAAGTCATACCTATTTTACTTTTATAAGCAGCGTGTTTCAAAAAACTGTTTGGATATTTGAAGAATAATTTCACCCTTTAGCAGCATCCAATCTAAGCATAATCTTTGTACTAGTAAATGGCATCTATGACTTTAATGTCTTCTCTGCAAAATCCCAGTTTAAACCTAATGGACTTGCTATTATTGGCAGTTTTACTGAGAATTACTTATGGAAGGACATTGGTCCTTGTTCTATTTCCCCCCCCCCCCCCTTGAATATTCTTTTCTGTTCTATAGTATCTCTCTACTGCTGGATGTAGTGAATCTTCAGTGCTGCATTAGGGATTATCAATGAACTTTTAGTCATTTTTTTAGCCATTTCTAACCCCAGATTAGAAGGGTCCTGTTGGATGGCCACCTAGAAGATGAGAGGATGAGAAATTTGACAAATAAAAAAGTGTGAATGAACTGGTTTTTTTTCAGCCTAGAAAGAGCAGGCTCAGGGGAGATTTCATCAGTCTTCAGTGCCTAAAGTATAGCTACCAAACAGATGGGGAAACTGTCTTCAAGTGGATGTGTGGTAGCAGGACAAGACACAATGGGCACAGAGTTCTGTTTGCCTACAAGAAAACCAAAATCACACCATGAAAATTAAACTTTGGAATAAGTCGGTCAGAGATGTGGTGGAATATCTCTTACTGAAAATATTTAGACTAGGTTTGGCAGAATGCCAATAAACCTAATCTAAGCCCTTGCATTCAGTGGAAGGTTGGACACTAGAGGCTTTCTGCAGGTTCCTTCCTAACCCAGACTTATGATTCTGTGGTTGGACTTCAATGCCTTTCACTTATCTAGAAGTTAGGTTTACAATTTGAGTTACTTAGATTGGGATAACTTTTGATCCAAAGATATTTTTTTCAAACTCTGCAGGACTCCATGCTTAAGACTTTGCTATTGTAAGCTTTCCATAAGTGATCTGCGAATGGGGTAAACAATAAGGTGAAAAAACACACTGGTGTTACTATTCAGGAGAAAAAAGATTAAGACTGTCCCAGTAAATCCGAGAAGCACAGCAAAGTATTGAATGAATGAGCAGTAAAATGTAATAAAATGATGAGTATAAGAAATAGAAACAAATTCCATCACTTTTTAAGTAATGAAGGGCTTTGAGATTACTATTGTCACTCAAAAAGAAGATTTTCAGTTCATACTACCATAACACTGGTTTAACAATTGTCAAAAAAAATCACACACTGAATGTTGAGAATAACTAGGGAAGGAACAGACAACCAAGGAAAACATGTTTAGATTTATGACTAAATCTACAGTGAAACAATATCTTGGATACTGCATTGTAGAAATTATAAATGTAAGCTTTCAAATATGATACAAATCATAATCTAACATTCTACAATCTTGAACAAGAAGAATTACTGGAGGATGTAATAGAGACCAGACAAACTGTGGGTTACAGGGGGACGTGTTAAGATTGTTTATTCCAGTACATGAAGGGGGGATGTAAAATATGAAACTAGAGTATCACATTTTATTAATTTCTTAGTGTTACAGTAATGATACTTCTCTAATCCCAAGAGTACGTGGCAAATTCTTTAGTGTTGCCATGATTATTAGAGAATATCCGGATGCTCCTCTGTCACTTCGGTAAATTCAGCCATTTTTCTTCTGAATCAAATTAAATTTTTGCCCCTGTTTTATGCAGGAAGCCACAATTTCTGTTAAGATATGAAATACATATTTTGCAGATACCCATGCCAGTTTTTTGAATAGGCATCCTATGAGTAACATCTTTTCTGCTACTTTGTCACTAAGCTGACTTTATGCCTTTCCTTGCCATAAATAAACAATCAACTTATGGACAGCTTTGCTGGCATGAATCCATCCCAATGGTACGGCTCTTAGGGAGGTGTCACACACAGTTGCACAGACAAAATTGATTTTTGCCTTTCTTCTTATTGATTAATATGGAAATGTACTGTGGATATCTCATTGTGTTTAAAAGCCTGCAACTATGCAGAGAATTCTGAGATGCCTAACAGCATTCTCTCCTGGTGAGCTCCAATGCAGCAAATAAAAATGTTGGGTTTGGGATTGTTTTTCCCCCCACAGATAAATGTTTGAATCCTAAATGATTGCATACATCAAGGTTGTCACAAATCAATACAGCTGGTATGACTATTCTATTTATTGTTTTGACATTCCCCTTGAAAGGAAAGAGCAATTTCTGTGTTTGCCTAGCTGCACTAACTATATTATGGGGATGAAACAGAACTAATCAATAGGATAGGGGTAATGTTGTAAAGTTGCACACTTGAGCTCCTTAATTCTTCGAAATTATCTGTGTCCTGATCCTCTAAATGATTGGGAGATCAAAAGTAAAAAATGTTCTTCCAGTCTAAAGAAGGTCAAAGTAATATAAAAAACTAATGTTCATCACACAAGGCCACATGCCTGATATGTTGTAATCATCATATATATTAATAACACCACACAGACAGTGTTGACCAGAAAATAAAAGATGTGTTCTCACTACAACTTTCACAGAAGGAAAAAAATTGTTGTAACTGAGGGTAAGAAATTAAAAAATGGAACATTCTTCACAAAAAGATTTCTGTCTGGCTGCACATTGGTGAGGCTTCCAGGCCAGTGGCCAAGGAACCATCATAGAATCATTAGGGTTGGAAAATACCTCTAAGATCATCAAGTACAACCATCAAGGCAACACTATCATGACCACTAAACCATGTCCTGAAATGCCACATCTACATGCTTTTTGAACACCTCTAGGAATGGTGAGTCTACCACCTCCCTGGGAAGTCTGTTTCAATGCCTCATCACCCTTTCAGTATAGAAATTTTTCCGAATGATAGGATGAGAGGAACCATCATGTTATTTTTCTCTTCAAAATTTTTTATTTTCTAAAATGACCTTTTTCCAACAAAAATAAATTAATCCAATTGGCTTCAGTTTCATCCAGGAGAGATTTATGAATATAAATTAACTACATTTCCCCATAAGACTGATCAATATCAGAAAAACCTTCCGCACCACGAGCATTACGTTCCTGTCTCTGCACAGCTCTGTCCCACTCTCCCTACCGTCCTGCGCTCCTCCTCTCCTACTGACCTGTGCTTGAGTCCTGTTTTCATGCAATTCCTAAACTTTTTGCACATCCACTTAATCCACCTCCTCTGCTTACCAGAATGGTGAAATTATGCTATCCCTAACCTGGATACAGCTCTGGGATGCTGACACTGATTTCACTGCAGCTCTTCCAGACCCATACAGGCATAGGAAAGAACAGGGAAGAGAAATGTTAGGATCTATCCTATGCTGTTGTACTTACAATTTATTGCTATCAAAAATAACACTAGTTTCAGATTTTCTGAATGAAAGTGTAAAACCAAAGATACAATATTGAAACTTTTAATGAAGATATTGAGATCATTATTAATACTTATATCTGTCAAGCAAACAGGACATGATTCAAGGCCTAATAAAGTCACAAAGCATCTTTTCAACAATTTGGTTGGGAGGAGGCTTGTTCTGTGCTAAGGTTTTGCAGAAAAGATCATATTTTGTTTCCCCTTGGTTAAGTGCATGGTAGCAAATGAACAACTGTTATTCCTGGTGCTGTACTGATATCTGTGCACAGTGCCATGAATAAATAAACATGTTCTGGCATGACAGGACTAGGTGGTAGTTAAGTTGATAGTTTTGTTCCTATAATAAACAATAAGCTATGTCAGTTTGGGCTCCACTGAAAACGTGGGGGAGAAAAATCAATGTCAAATGGAATAGGACAGCATCTGTGGGGAAAATTGTTTTTCATATTTTCAAAAGAGATCAAAAGTTAAGAAGCAGAAAAAGAACATCCAACACCATTCTAAAGATTGACACATCAATGTCTACCTTCCTAAAATGCACCCCACAGATGTCACATAATTTTTCAAGGAAAAAAATTAGGAAAAATGGCATAATCTACTATTGCTGTGCTGCACTGGGTACTGGATCCTATCTGCTAGGAGAGGAAGCCTTTTCACAGGCACTGAGCATTGCCAACATTTAGTAACTAAAAAAGGCCTCCACAACATGTCAGTTGGGTTCCACTTCAGTAAAAGGAAAATTTAAGTCCCATTTTTTTTTTTTTTACTCCCCATTTCTCTCAAGTTCTATGTAGGAAAATAACAGTGAATAATATAAATAATGATGATTAACATAGTAACATTATGTTCCTGTCCCAAAAACTATAAAAAGGCTTTGATAATGCTTATATCAACCTAGCAACATCTTTTCTCCTAAAGCAGATAGATACCATCGATATTTTATTTTAGAAAAGCATAGGCAACCTGCTTTTTCAAAGGTCAGTTGAACAACTGGAACTGGAACAAGTCTGTTGTTTAGGTGATGTTCACTAGAACCATGGAACAGAAATATTTGTTTTGATTATTTCAAACATTTATGTCTATATATGTAGAAAAATAACACCTA
Organism: Todiramphus chloris collaris; assembly: GCA_025345505.1. Taxonomy (NCBI): domain Eukaryota; kingdom Metazoa; phylum Chordata; class Aves; order Coraciiformes; family Alcedinidae; genus Todiramphus; species Todiramphus chloris. Next base: position 17,948,310 of record JANVCC010000021.1, read on the forward strand.
TTAAATTCATCTCACCCCTTGCACTGAGAGTATTTCTTAACATTTTTTATTTGTTTATTTTTATGCAAATGCTTGCATGCTTGGTGTTAATTTACACAAATATCTATGGAGGAGTTTTTATTCATGAACAAATTACTGTTTGTGTTTCAGATGAGTTTGTTCAGCCTTGTCACACTTTCCAGCCCACAACTGATTGACAGAAATAAGACACAGGTAAGTTACACTAAAACATCAGTCACTTAGATGCAAAAAGACAATACATGAAAAGACAGGTCTTATTTTTCTCTTTTCTTTGATAAGAAACTCACTAATTTATAATGAAAGAGGCTCTGACGAGGAAAGGATATGAAGTATTTCTATTAGGCCTCTTTCTACAAAGCTTTTCTTTCCTTCTTTCCTAAGGGAAGGTAAGAATATCTAATCAAGGACTAGAAATCCATTTACTGTGAACTCAGTGGCCAGTTAGAAAAAAATGCATGTCTGACTGCCTATAATTCATACTTTTGACTTCCTTTAGTATAATGGTTCTATAGCACTGAAAATCCACTTATGTTTATAAAATCTGTTCTTAGAAATGTAGTGAATAATGACTGCAGCCATGGCATGCTTGTATGCTTCTGGATAGCTGCCTGAAGGAACGATGAGGGACACAACAGTGTTTGTGTCTCCTCAGGCATTTTCTCATGTCCTTCTGCTATCCTGGATGCATGACACAGTCTGGAAATCTACATAGAGTTATGAAAAAGAGCACTTGGATGTTATGCATGAGGAGATAACTTCCAAGAGACTGTTTTGAAATGAGAAATCAGTGGCAGAAGACTGGCCAACTGTGCCTGCCGAGCTCAGGGTGCAGTCACACAACCTGTTTAAGCCAGCTGAGAAAGTGTCAACTTCTCCTGCACACCACTGAGGACAAAATTTCGTCCTGCCCCATGCCAGCTCTGGTACTTACAGAGTACCGAAACAGCTGCAGGGAGGGATGGAGATGGTTGGAAGCAGCATCCCTTTCTCAAGTGGATTCATTTTCAGCAGAGTGTGACCCACTGCAGAGTGGCCAGAAAGATGATGGCAATGGAAAGGAGGTTGCCTTTCAAAAGGCAGCTTGGATTAAGGTGGCTTTTACAAGCACTCAAACTGATCCCACCATCTGCTTCAGAATCTCAAGTGGTGTCCTTCATCCCGTGTTTGCAGGAAGAGGTGACTGCAGGGCACCCAGGGGCATGCTGTGTGGGTTGGAAGGTTCTGACCACAGAAAGGAGGTACCAGACCTCCTCTGTAGCAGTAAGAGCAGCCCCAGAATAGGACACACACAATGAAAGGAAAAACATTTCCAGAAGGATGGAATGAGAACAACATCTTGGAGAGACGCTGCTTTGCTGGAGTTGAAACAGGGGACTGCCATGGTGCTGCAAACTGTAGACAATGCAAAAACTATTACAGTGATATGAATCAGAGGCAGAAGGTGACCCACAGCAAAGGTTTGTCAGAATGGCACTAGGGGACTCTGAAAACAGTGCCAAGAATGAAGTTCTGCCCAATTTCTGCTTTTCAGTTGGACTCCTTTCCTGCATCTGGTTTTGCTCTTAGATGTTTGTTGTTCTACAGTAACCACTGAGTGGTTGGAAAGCGCTTAAGAAGGTTTGAATGCCCTCATAAAATATATTAAAAAGAAAACATCAACAGTAAAATGACATCTTGATATACAAAAATGTGGTGCTTCAGGACATGGTCTAGTGGTCATGATAATGCTGGGTTGATGATTGAATGGTGGGAGGTCTTTTCCAACCTTAATTATTCTATGATTCTATGACATATACCTTTCAGTGAACACCTGATATAAAAATTAGCTGTTCCTAAAATAAAAAAAGTGCCCATAAATCAATCTTTTTTAAACAGTAGATGGTTTGCAGTCTTGTGGAGAAGCAGGAAAGTGTAACAATACATGCTGATCAGGAAGGGCGTAATGAGTTATGTACCAGCTTGTGTTCATTCCAGCTGCCTCACTTTGTGTGCCTGAGAAAATGGTGAGCAGGTTTTGATAGCAGATTGATGGGTTCTTCTAGCTGATTAGAAAAAAAAAAATCTGCAATAGAGGGAAAGAATAGGGGAATCTCAATCCTTTCCACACTGAAGAACAAAACAATTATTCATGGGGATAGAGGCCACTAAAGACATATCTATTCTGAGCTTTTTTTATTTTTTTCATTTAAAGATATATTTTTATTTTCATTGTCATTTATGATACATTTAAGGGTTTCTGAGATATGATTGCTTTGTAGATAGATCCACGTTGTTTGAAAAATGCTAATTTCTCAGATAAACACTGTCATTATGCAGTTATTTATTCCTTTACCATTAAGGCATGCTCTTTGATTATTAGCTTTACAGATTTGCTTACAAAAGAGATTTTACTGTGTTGCATATGCTCTTGACAACCAGTTAAAATACCCTTGTTCACCTTCAGCTTGTTTCAAACTTAACCAGTTTATATCAATCATTTGCTCCCATTCTCCCTGAACTCTTAGAAGAGTCATTAATAAAAAAACCTGTGGGTCTTTGCATGCTTTGCAGTTCTTTCCTTTCTCTCAAAAGTGGACAGTATTTTGCATGGATGCCTCTAAACCCATTTTACCCAAAACACTGCTGGATGGCATGGGGAATAAGGTAATGACAGCCCAATCTGAAATGTACATCACCTTGTTTGTTCCCACTGGTTTCCTGCAGTAGGTAGCAGATCATGCAAGTGTAGTTTAGGGGAAAGAAAAAAGTCTCTGATGACACTTGCATTTTTTCCTCTTGAGTCACATTTGAAAAAATGCCTAGATATCAGTGGAAGGTTTACAACACATTTAATTTTGTTAGAAAATTAACTATAATTTACTTCATGTCCCATTTTCCCCCAAATATCATGCACAAATTGGATGCAGTCGCCAGAAAGACATTTTATTTACCAAGAATTTAACTGAGTTCGAAGCAAGAGAATAAACAGACACTTCTTTCATTTCAGATACTGGAGGAGTATAAGAGACTACATATCCAAGGCTATTGAATTTCTAGGTTAATGTGTTTGTTTTCATACAAAATTTTCAGAAGAGACAGGTGTCTTCCAAGCTTTAAGTGTTCTATAAAAGGCCCCTATACAGTGCACTCCAAGGCATGCAGATGACAAATCTTTATTGCAGCTAAACCAGGAGAAAAGTACATCTAGGAGAGGGAGGGCCACCGAAAGTACCTCACAGGAGCTTCATCTCCCAGAAAAGAGTCATTCCACTGCTGTTACTGTTGCCAGTGGAGGAAGCAGGACTCTGCTGGAAAATGGAGCAGACCACGTGTGTCATATTAGGAATGAGAATGTGGAATGGGGCTGTGTTATGGGGATAAATGTCTTGCAGCTGTTACCTAAGGCATCTCTCTGCTGATGAATCCTGCATCACAGAGCTGCAGAGCAGAGGGCTTCAGCCAAATAATGATCTGTCTTCTTGTAACTGTATTAAAAAACTTAGGGCCTTTGAATGATTTTCTTCTTTTCTGTTTCATGCTCTCCCCAATGCTCTATTAACAGGATACATCGTGAGACCCTTTCTTCAGCTGCCATTATTTGTTTTAAAGGAAAAGAGACAAGAATTTTAATTACAATGTTTGCTTTGCTTCTTCTATTATTCAATGTCAAAATGCGCAGCAAAAGGTGGTAAAAGAATTCCTTCTTTATATTGACTTTGGTGAGACCTATTTTTATTGTTTAGATTACTGAGGATTTGGCTATTTATACTATTTCTACAGTTTCACCCATGTGGATGCAGACACACTTGCATCTTTCAAGGCTGTGCTTTAGATATAAGTGATTGTATACTTACACGTGTGCACGCACAGCCATATATCTGCTGGTATGCATACACATTTCATAATTGAAATTGAAAGTAAATAAATATTTTAGACAGAGATGCACATCTGGCTGCAAACATCAGTATCTGTTTACTAGTTGCTAGTACCGAGCTATGGCAAATAAAAACTACAGTACGTTTATGAATTTTAGCAGAAACTTCCAGCCCTGTAAAAATACAGCTACTTCGTGACTTTTTGTTGTTATTCACAGTTTGGATGAATCTACTTAACACAGGAAATCTAATGTAATTTATTCTTCCATTCTTTTGATAAATTTATTATAGAGACTGTATGGTTTCAAGGATGAAGGACAGGACAAGGCAGTTATATCCACATGAAATGCCCTATTATTTATGCTGATTATTTACAGAGCCTGATTATTTATGCTGCTTAAAACTGACCAGCACATGAGTCCAGCAAAGAAACTGTGCAGAGAGCTGGGCAAAAGATAGTGTTTCCATCCCTGGAAAATTCAAGCTTTTTGCAATGCATTGTTTTCTTGTGCTTTATGAAGATTTATTAAGATTCTGCCCACAGAATGGGGAAAACATTACAGCAAATAACAAGATAAATTATTTAATGGTTTCAGCTTCTTAATTTGTAAAATGGAGCAATTACCTGCTCCAGTTCCTGGGGAGTCTACATGTTATAGGATGGGGCAGTGAGAAACCTCTCCAACTGAGTGGCAGAACATCCCCTGACTCATGATGGAGAAGTTATAACATCTTGTCAATAACCTCCTTAGAACTGGGAAATCCTGAGGTGTCTGGTCCTGAGTATGGAGCAGGTTTGTCTGCATGGCAGGTTGAGGTCTCAGACAAATAAGCCATATGAGATTTATGTTCAAGCTTGAAAATGTGCACATATGTAAATGTGTGCATATATGTATGCGTGTATGAACACAGTCCTGCACACATAAAGCAGAGTTGCATAGAATGAAGTACATGTGCATCGACCTCCAAATACGTAAAACTTTAAAATGGAGATGAAATGATGCAAAACATCTCATTAAATGTTGGGATTCTTTTACAAAGTAGTGTTTTCCATAGCAGCCCTTTCTGTCACTCTTGTGGCTCAGTCTAGTTGGGACCTGATCATACTCTGCTGCCTCATACATAGCTCTCGAAAGACCTTGTCCAAACATGCATTAAAATCAATCCCGTGTTTAGTCCTTATAGATTTTAAACAGTAGGCACACTGGCAAGGAAGCAAGAACTCATCACCTAGATTCTCCTGCTCACAGAGGTTTTTGAGATGCAGAGTTCTGCATTTTTTCTCCTTCAGTAGGTTTTCAGTGAAGAAAATACTGTAATGTAAGTGGTGACTTGAGCAATGACAGCCCTTGTGGCTGAGCTCTGGTGCGTACCGGTGCGTGCAGAACCTTGGACGGATGGACATGCATTTGTCTTCAACCAAGGCTGCAGAGGGAATGCAGTGGTTGCTTTATGATAGCAAAATATCAGAATCCTAACTATACAATACAACCTTGATTAAAACCAGGTCTGGTATATTGGAATAATTCTAAAAATGACTCTATAATTTTTTAGAAAAGTTGGGGACAAGATGTAATGCATCAGTTCTGCCTATGATAAGTAATTTAGGGCCCTGAAAGGGCTCATGCAGAATAGCTTTTGAGCACTGATGGATTGCTCGTGCATTATCGCTACTGATTACTGAACACTGCATCTGGATAAGTACTTTCACTCTGATTGAAGATAGAAGGCACAGACTTTGATCAAAATGGATTAAATGACTGCTCTGCAACACATTTCCGACTGCAGGCAGAAGACAATGAGAGCAGGAGCTGAAATTGTAACCCATGCACAACAGAAAGGAAGAGCTGGACTCGATAATCTTAGGGATCTTTCCCAACCTAAATGATTCTGTGATTCTGTGATACTATGAAGTGAAAAGGAGATCAATGTCACCAACACTAATGTCAAACTGATTCATCTGTAGTATGAGATGTCTTCTATTTGCACTTTAAAGTCACTAATATTAAATAAATACTTTCTTTCAGTGCTATGATGGCGTAGGCACAAAGTAAGTAGATTTCTTTAGTAATGAAATGAGAATACAAAATGCTGCTGAATGTTTCTTTTTGATGTACCACCCTAGGAGCTCTCAGCTCCAGAGTGGCATCCAAAAGCCAGGATCCCTGACCATTAGCTACCTCTGACTAATATTCCCTCTGACCTGAAAATCAAGTGGCTTCTGCTGCCAGCGTGAAATGTGCATACTGTTGGACATTTCTTCATGCCCACCTCTCCCTTACTGGACTTCCTCCCTTTGTTGGGGCTGTGAGTGGTGTCCAGACAAGACAGATCTCCCAGAGGGAGCTTTTTGTGTTTCTCATGCTCAGCTTTTGACCCTTGTGGGCCCCAGCAGCTCAGGCACACCTCCACACACCTCCAGATCATCCTTTCCCCATGCATGGCTGTGACGCAGAGCTCAGCAGCTCGCTCCAGGGTGATCGCCCACCCACTGTGTGGAGAGGGCAGTGGGAGCCTCTGCAAGTCACATACCGACAGCTGACAGGCAGTGCCTCCCCACCAACCCCTGCTGAGTCCAGACCCATTATACTTTTTCCTCTTCCCCCCACCTCATCTCTAGCTTTCTGTTCTTTGATTCATCCTGCTTAGGCACTGAACTGAAGTACCAGGGTTTGAAGCTGGACTAAATCAGCATGTGCACTTGGAAAATTACTGGCACCAATGCCTGCATGAAGCTGTTTTCCTTTTATTTTAGTGGTCATCATTTAGCACCCATGTCTGACTGTACAATTAAAACAAGTGCTATACCTATTTGAGCTAAGTTAGCTAGAGAGAAGAACAGGGGGAGTGATGTAAAAATGGGCTGCTCAGCAAGGCAGTGGCAAGCAGAAAGCCTTCTAGACTTTTCCTGTTAAATTGCATCTTTTTCCACAGACTGTCTGTTCTGCCAATTGCCAAATGAGACCCCAGTATGAAAATAAAATGTGCCCTCCTTCTTTCATCAGGTTAGTTCCCTCTTCAAAAAAACTACAGATTTTTAATTTTTTTTTTTTTTTCCAAAAGAAACAGCTGCTTCTGTGGAAGAGCTGCAGCCCCTGGGTTTCTAGTCATTTCAGATTTAACTCTTTCATTCCTTTTTCTCTTGTCCTATGATCTATTAATTAAAAAGAGGCTAGGTAGAGAACAGAGAAAGAAAAAGTGTTGCAAATGAATTTGTCACATGCTACCTTGCTTTTCTGGTGTAGGTTCAACTGCCTTCCTGAAACTCTTCAGGAATAGGACAAACATTATATATGATTTTCTTTAAAAGAATAAAATTGGCCTTTCTTGGACATACTATTAGAATGATTGTTTCTGAAGGAGGATATAATGTGCAGAGGCTTTGACTAGCAGAAATGGAGGTAATGTAAGTACAAGTACAAGGATGCTTCCTTTCAAAATGGGTGTACTGCAAAATGTAGGAGGTAATTTCTAAAAAAACCCACATAAAACTGTTCCAAAGGTATTGAAGAGTCTTAAATTTACTCCATACTGGAATATACAGGAGACAGATAGTTGGGGCTGTAAGGGCTTTATCCAAGGTACCCAACAACAAAGCTCCTAAATATGCATCTGTACAACAACAAGTTTTGTCATTCATTTTAGTTGCTGTAAAATGGTCATAGAAATTGTTCCTTTCCTGTCTGAAGGTAATTTTTTTTGATCAGACACTATATGCAATTTTGATACTCCTTTCCTTAGACAATGAAATAAAGGCATCTGAAAAATGCTACAAGGAGATGTAACATTATATGCTAGGGGGAAAAAAAACCAAACCAACCAACCAAAAAAAAAAAAAGAGAGAGAGTAGCTCAATCTCTTTAACTCGTTTTAAGATTTGAAAATTCAACCCCAACAATTTTTGGTTTGTGTGTGAAATGCCATCCAAACTGAGGTATCTAGTTTGCACAGAAAGTTTATTATTTCAGCTATAGTGGGTGCATTTATACTAACATCTTGGTTCAGGTCAAGATTACTCTTTTTCAGTGCATCCCTTACCCATCCTCAAGTGTGCTTTGGTTCATTTTGCACCATGGGCTCAGAGCACACAAACTGAGTGGAAGCGGCATCGGAAGATGTACTTCAGGATCACATCCCCAGTGTCACCGTGCATTGGTGCTCAGACCAGGGGAGAGCTCTGAAATATCTGCTGTGGATATCAGGTCCTCAAAACCAACTGGCTTGCTTTGCAAATCTGCCCTTGTGGGTCCACACTAGCTAATGTATGGATAATTTCTTCTTTAGTCAATGAGGAGAGGGGGCAGTAGAGGCCTCCAGAAGGAGACCCCTGTCTGCTAAGCCTGGGCAGCATAACCCATCTGGCAAGATTTCTCCTGTGAGGTTTTCAGAGCCACCTTTTTCACTGTTCATGTAAGGAATATAATACGCCAGTTAGCTAAATCAATAGCTACAGTTTGAATGCAAGTTTTAATGCAGCTCTACTTGGTTTTAGCTTCCTTACTGAATGAATGCTGGCAGCACTGCTTTTGAAATTTAATTAATTATTTTGAACAGACATGTAGATTGATAATTTTCTTAAACATATTAACATCTTGATTTATCCCATAACTTTTAATTTATGTGTACAACAGATCAATATTACTGCTGAGATTCTTCTCCTTTCTGAGAAAAAAGTCACAAACAAGAAATTCCTTTATCATGTCTCAATGGTCACATAATACAACCTTTTTTTGAAAGGTTTCAGATCTAACTTTTGATTTATACTTATGTTTTATCCAGAAAATTTAAAATATGTTGCATTTTTAGAGTTGTCCTCAGATACTCTTATTTCTGTAGTGTCCTACTTCTCTCTCTTTCTCTTTCCTTTTATATGTACATATAAATATTTTATAGAAAACAGATGGTCTGGTAAAGTTGCTATCCACTAAAAAGGCAGAAGATGAAACAGAATGGATCATATTATTCCCTAGCTTATGGTCATAAAATAATTCTATTAACATCAAAGTGGGCATTCAAAGCTGTAGGACTTACCTCTGCGTATTGAAGTGAGTTACCTACACGCAGCCCAAACCATAATTATTTTTCTAGGATGGTAATTGTACTTAGCCAGGGAAGGCTTGCAAGAAGAAAACAGTGTGCATCCAAATGGTGTTTATACATGATTAAAGAGAATAAATATCCACTGAAAGGGACATGATCTTTCTCTTCCTCAGCCTGTTCATCGAGAGATGGTGACCTTTCATTCTGCATATTAAAAGGTCTTTCAAGTTGATGATTCTTAGGAGGGCAGTTCTGTGCTGGTCCCACTTCTATCAGAGAATGATGGAGGCCTACAAACAACTTCTAAGCTCCTGGCTTTTCAATAAAAAATGGACTGAGGTAATAAATGATCAAACACCTGTTTCTTTTCTTTATAAACAGTAAGTGAAGCTCTTTTCTGGTTCTAATCTGCAGAGCTACCCTGGGGGTAATTCAGTCTCTCTTTATCCTGTGCAGTACCAACTTGGTCCCCTAAAGACCTGGAGAAGTTTGACAATTCACTGTCAGGGAGGTGATTCTGAAAGTAGGGCACATAACAAGAAATCATCACAGTAGTAAATTAAATCTGTATTTATTCCATGGTCAACTCAAGTGTTACTTAAATTTGAATTTTCTGTCAACTGACTGCAGAAGGCCATCAGAAACATGAAATGATTCAGGGAAAGGATAAACATTGTTCTTTTAAACAAAATAGTTTCTCACAATATCTGTACTTCAGCACAGAGACAAATGGAAACAGCCTTTTCAAATGGAGCATTTTGAGTATTTTAGTACAATATTAGTAGATGAACAAACTCCCTTTTAAAACTTTTGGGTGAAACTTTTTTTTTAACTCTTGTGGGCTTGTTATACTGAAGTTGGTTTTCTCTTTTAATGGTGCAAAATGTATGGGATGCAAGTACTGTAACTCATCCTAAAATCAGGCAGCTAATGTTATATGTATGTTTTCTGAGCTATCAAGATGTCAGAGCGTACATTGCCAATACTCTTTGATTGTTTGTTCAATAAGTATCAAGGTCTGGTTCAGATTTTGAGAGTATATATGGTAGCTATTTCACATTTTGATTCAGACATGCTGTTGTCAATTTACAACACTACTGACCATATGCATATTAAACAGCTGAGACCACAGTTTAATCTGGCTGCAAGTCAGCTTTTATAGTCTTAGCCAGAAGCACTTTTCTAACTTAGGATTCTAACTTTTAAAATACGTGGTTATATGTTATTTTGTTCATATGTTATTTAATAATTAAAGTCTTTCTGATAAAAACGTAACCTGCAAGCACCTTAAATTTTCTTTTTAAATGAAAAAAAAAAAAAAAAAAAAGAAGTAGTGCTTGCAATGTTTTGAATCTATGATTCATTTCATGCTGATTATTTCAATGCATTGCACTGGTGTTCCTCAGACTTTTACAAGCTAGGAGTGCATAAAACTTTTAAAGACAGGGCAATTTCTCTGCAAAATATGGATTTTTGTGTCATTAAAAAATGCTTTACAAGCTCTCTCAGGCCACCATTGCTGGAAAAAAGTCCTGTTGTTAATCTTAGTGTCAATGCCAACATGTTTAGAGACTCACAACATTGACTTTTGGGAGGGAGATTTTAAGTGCTGATATATATTGGATGATGTGATGGAATTGGTGACGAGTGTGTGCATGTACAACACTGGGGTTGAAAACTTACTTTATTTTAGTTGGAATGCAAGAAAATAAATAGGGAAAAAATTCTTCTGGTTCCTGTTACAATTTAAATTTAAGTCTAAGCTAAACATTATCTTATGAAAGAGGTTTTTGAAGGGTGAATGGAGTAGTCAGTCCTCTATAAAAGAGAGGCTAATTTGTAAAAAGCTTTTTATCCAACCAAAGGAATCTGCCTGCACTAGAGATATTTTTCTGTCTTTAAAATGGTACTATTTGAACCTTTTCTGCATATGCTTATTTGAGCTGCTTGACTTGACTTCCTCTCTGTGTACTCACTCATAAGCAAAAATAGTAATTTGTATAAGCATGCAATCATGTTTTTCTGCTGAAATATTTGCATGCAAATGGTTTTGACTCTTACACTTTGAAATACACTTTTAAACGTTCTTTTTAATGAAAAGGAGCGATCAAGGAGTTCTCATTAGAACCAGCACTTTATGAAAAGGACAGGCCACCCTTACTTGAAAATGCCATGGTGAATTAATAATAATAAATAGCGTCAATTTGTTTGGCATAGAGAATTTCTTATAAAGTGTCAAAATGACAAGTAGCATAATGGGCCAACACCAGGAACACAGGCAAAAAGGCAAGTTTTGAACCAATATCAGAAACAAGCTATAAAGGAGGTGAAGCAAAAGGCTGTTCTGCATGGCTGGAGAGGAAAAAGGAGAAATTTCTTTTAACAGTTCTGGGAAGATGTATGAAAATTGACTATTAATGTTGGGTACAGAGCAAGTGAGTAGTTAAGATAGCTTGAATGGGATTTGCTAAAGTCTGAAAACAAGGGAAATGGTTCTCAAGAGAGACAAAGTAAAGCAAGAGCTAAAAACCACGGGTTTTTTGAAGGGAGTGCTCTAACCTGCTGTACATTTACATCAGAATATTTCAGCTGCAACTGCAGATACACTCCCAGAATGAAATCTGCCTCTGCTGAAACAAATAGCTAAACTTCTGTTGATTTCAAGGAAGCCAGTGTTTCAATTCTGGCTAACATATGTGTGTAATAAGAGGTTGTTATCTGTATATCACAATTAACCACACAGGACTATTTTTATTTCACGAACCTTGGTTGTATGCCAGACAATCTAAGATAACTTGTAAAATATATATATGTATATTTAAAAAAAGTAAACCGAAATGTTCTTTATCCTGTAGCCCCTGCTTATTTATGAGATTAAAAGCTACTAGTTGAAGCAATATATTTTGTTTATCTCGCAGTTTAATTATCACAAGACATTTAAAAATCCTTTCACTACAAATGTTAAGTAATATAACTATGCATTTTATACGAGCAAGATAAGCAAAAAACCAAAGATAAATAGTGATACCGAATAAAGCTTTTTAATTATCAAATGTCTTTTAAGCTGTCCTTTGTTTCTTTTAATAGAAGGTTCCTAATAAAAACAGATCAAAAAGAAAGATAAAAAATGTATTGCATTTAATATTGCATCTAATCTAAAATGGATTGCTGCTATTGTTTCCTTCCACAGTATTTTTGCTATGATTTAAAAAAGCCCCACAAATATTTTAGGAGGAAGGATGAGCACTCCATAGACTCATATATATTAAAATAATAATAAATCCACATATTGCTTTCCAGATGTGGGCTTAAAAGCTTTTTGAAAATATTCTTTTTTAATGGGAAATCTGAAACAGAGAATTTCTCCTATACTACTTTTAAAAATTGTCTTTCCTCACTTCTCAGCCCAGATCCTGTCTAATGCATTTAAATTTATACTGATAATCACAGTGTGGTCTTTTCATGTGTATAAAGACACTGCTAAATAAGCAAAAAATAAAAAATAAAAAATCCTATTTAACTTACATAGGAATATAAAAAAAAAAAAAAAAAAAAGTCTTTCATTCCTGGTGCCTCTGGAAATGAAGGTCATGTAGTTTTGCTTAGAAGGAGATCTAGGCCACAGGACATAAGGTCCCTCTGCCAGACCTACTTAAGGAAGGCGGGGTACACCAGCTCTATGCAGTGTCATGTTAACACAGGCATTCAGCGCCCGGGCAGGGGGGCACTCTGCTCAGTCTCCACCTGTCAGGGTAGGCTTCCCTATGGGTGGCCTCTTGTTGCATAGGTTCTGCTTAGACAAAGCATTTCACAAGTTGTTGTATGTTACTCACTCACTAAGGTATATGCTTGTGCCCCTCGGCTCCTTTCTGGAGATGAATCGACCATTAAAAAAAAATACCTCAAATTCTTACAATTGAAAAGTAAGCTTGGCCTGAAATCAAAATGTTTCTGAGATTCTGTATTGTGCTTCTGTAATTTTGGAACTATATCCCATGGATGTACACCAGCACAAACCTCAGACTTACATTTGCCCTTCTATTCCCCAGTTTACATGCAGAGGATATCAAAGATGTGGTCAAATGAGAGCCATTTCCTGTGTGACCTGATCTAGGTGATCCTGCTCCAGCAGGGAGATGGGACTAGATGATTTTTTGAGTTCCCTTCCAATCCCTAAAGTTCTGTGATTCTGTGATTCTGGTATATTCCTCGGGTCCTTAATTTGGATGACAAAAGATCTGAGACGTTTGCTTGCACTGGTATGGTATGGTATGGATTTGTACAAGGTCTGATCTACAACATGAAGTTCCTGTGCAGCTGCCCAGTGTGTCCATGTGCCACTGGAACTACCAAGAATGACCTTGGAGACAATACGATAGAACAGCTATTTTACAAAAATATTTCAGCCAGATACCTATAAAATAGGATGTGGGGGTCTAATTTATTTCAATGGTTCCTAACAGAACTATTATTTTGTAATATTAACATGGCTGTCCACTGCATGGCACAAAGTCCAGCAAGCAAAAAGAAAGACAAGTATATGAAGATACGAAGTTCTGTGTTACTTACTTTGGTAATTCTCCAGTATACCAACACAGAATGCTTATTAAGCTGGCTGTGTTTGCCCTCATTTTTGTCATTTTGAGAAGCTCTCAGCTTCCACACCCATTTGAGAACTACTATTAAAATAGAGAGTTTAAAAGCTCTCCTCATCACACTTCACTCTTTACCTGCAGCAGGCTTCACTCTTGCTTTCACAATTTTCACTTCTACACTTGTTGTGTAGTAGTTTTATGATCCTCACTAGTACACAGGGTGCCACTGCTAAGCCATGTCTGCATGAGACAATCAGAATTTGAACCCAGTTTTCTAGCGGTGAAGAGTTAAAGCATATTCCACAGCTTCATCTGTCACTTCCCCACCCCCCTCCTTCTGCCATAATTTTGAAAAACTAGACAACTCTAAGTGAAATCATTAATGCAGAATTCCATCCAGTCTAAATCAATCTGTAATTAATATTTCATAGGTTTACTTCACAGTTTGGTAATGCCATACTGTTCTTCATAATAATAGGCTATGGGGGCCTATTCTGTACCTGTACCTGTGCATAAGAATTTATGTCATTGTTTCCCACTATTATTAATGGAAGCAGCCACATCTATTCAAATAATATAGAGATATAAAACAGGATGGGATATAATGAAAAGAGGCACTCAGCTTCACAGAAGAGAAAGCTGATACAGAAATATTGTTTATGACTGTATACAACACACATACAACTGCTACACTGATTTACATAGCATGAAATGAATAAGAAGGTGGTTTAAGTTTTGTGGATGCTTAAGGTAGTTTTAGGAGCTATAAATGGTTGTATCAGGTCAGACCAAGATTTACATAATTCACTAATCTGACAGTGGCTAGTAGCAGATGCCTAGGTAAGCATGGAAGAGCAGATCAGGCGCATACTGAAATGCCCCTGAAGCACTGTACTGTCAGAGAAGCATCTTTGTATTTGAAATCCCCTAGCTCATTTTTTCTTTAATGTGTTTGCTTAACCCCTCTTCTAAACCCATGTAAACTTCTTTGGCAACCACACCACCACCTGGCACTAAGATCTGAGGCTTAACTGTGCCATGTGTGGAAAAGTACTTGCTTCTGCTGATTTGCAATCTGCTATCTATTGGTTTAATCAGGTGTTTCTCACCTCTTGTACTATGAGAGACAGGAAATAAATTCTCTGTGCACATTCCCCTTGCTTCCTTGGGTTTTATAGGTCACGGCAATGTCTCTCTGGAGGTGTCTATTCTAAGCTGAAGAGTACTGGCCCAGAGAGTCATTCCTAGCATATCAGAATTTCTATTTCTTTGTTCATCGTCTCTGCTCTGTTCTGTATCGCATTTAGTTTTACTCAATCTTTTTCAAGAAGGAGAAAACAGAGCTTTTCCGAGTATTTAACATCAGGAAATTTAGTTTAGATGTAGAGCTAGGTGATAACATAAGGACTTTTGAACAAGTATCTGCTTTAGCATAGAGTGTTTGGAGACATAGTGAATCTATTTTCTGTATTTTGATAACAGTTATAGGCCTTAGGGCCATTTTCTGTGAGTATCTGCAGTTCATATTTAAAGCTTTATGCTGTCATTGTGGCAAATTATAGGTTTCACATCACACCTTAAATTGTGATTCTATATTTTATACTGTTGATGTTTTATTTAACTACATATTATCCAAAAGATTTTCTCCTGTGTGGAAGAGCTCTTAACACTAACTATATTCTGAAAAGATGCCCTGTTATCCAGGTTCCTGAGAGGAAGATGACAGACTTATTCAGGTAATATATGTCTGTTACTCAGATATTTTCAGTATATTTCTCATGTGATGCTGCAAAACACAAATCTCATTCTTTTTTGTGTTATTCTTAAATGTGAAAGGGTAGTAAGTGTGATAAAAACTCACCTACATTTGATTCTGTCTGATGTTTAAATCTAGGAACAGTTGGCCTGAATGCTGTAAAGGATCTCAGTGACTGTGCTACTACAGAGACAGAAAGAATACAGACAATTTGAATAAATAACTTCTCATGGCACATGGCAGACTTCTCCAGTGGGATGCTGAGGGATTGTTTTGCAAATAATATGCTACTTTGTGTTTCATCTTAAGCTTTCTTTTGTCCAGAGAGCTTGTCTCATCTCACCTGCAACACCTCCACATGAGACTGTGGAGACAGACTACACTGGAAAACAGACCACAGAATTATCTGGATCTAATAAAAATAGCATATGCAGGTTCACCTCTTCCACATAAATTTACATGTGCTTCCATTCTACAAGAGTGATATTCACCAAGTTCAAATTACACCACTTTCTCAACAGTTACAGGAGCTTTCTGTTAGACTGATTTTGATTGATACAGGTTTCTATGCCATGTATGCCCATCAACACCTCGCATTGCCTTCTGTCCTCTTGGGACTAGCTATGAGAACACTCAGACCACTTAGATTGAAAGACCCTCAATTTAAGTACTGGGGAATGTTATCAGTGCTCGGGACACATCTCTAGATCTTTCAGCTGATCTGAGAGCACTAGAGTGTGCAGGAATGATTGAAACAGTGAAGAGAGACAGCTTTCTTGCATGGGGAGAAGGAACTGGCAGGATGTGTGCCACAGCCAGGGTGACCAATGTCCCAGTCTTTGAACTGACTGATAGGAAAAGTAGGTAGCAACCATTTTTAGTAGCATTTCTATAACTGGTGTTAGAATAACAATAGCAATGATGAATAGGCTTGATAGTAATATCTGTTAAAAAAAAGTAAAAAACAAATATGTGGAGGTCTGGACTAGAGGTTCTGTTTCAAAATGATCATATAATAAAAAAGTGGCATTGAATTTTCAGAGTAAAATTGTTTCAATATGCATATGCATCTTACTATCCTATTTATTATTCATAGAAAGGGAACCTTAAAATACCATTAAATGATGCTCAGTGGTATCAGACAGAGTTATGATTAACTGAGACTGATTTACCACCCAAGTTCCTCAGATTCAAATGCTTCACATTACCATATTTACTTACATAAATTGAGCATTTATCTACTTGTTCTTGACATAAGTTGGACTATAAACTTACATTCTTCTAGTTTATCAACCAGTATAATTTAACTCTCACCATAGATGATTCTCACTCCTTTTAAGAACTAGTCATTACTTTGATACATGATGTTCTGTCCCCCAGGTAGAGACCATCATGAAGTGCTACATTCAGACCTCAGTCTCAGTTGGACAGTGTTCATGAGCGCATGAACCCTAGGGCTTGATTCAAGCTTATCTCCAAATTATTAGGTTATTTTTTGAAACTGAGATTCCTGCCTCCATGACAGGATGACTTGTCATTCTGATGATATTTACTAGGATAATTTTACCAATACATTTCCTTGCATGGATGCTCTTATTTCTGAGTAATATCTGCATTTGTCCTGCTTGGTGAGTTATGCTTTTCCTACAATGGCAGTATAATTATGCTTCTACATTTCACCATAGAAGCAAATACTAAGCTTCATTACCAGTCTGCAATAAGTAAGTGATATTGTTTTTTCATGAATTTCTAAGAGGCAGTGAGATGTATCTATATTTATTTAAGAAAAAAAAAAAAAAACCAAAAGAAAGAACAATAAAACTTTTCAGATTTGGCTTTTTCATGTAATATAGCTGCCCTTTATCATTCCAATGACTATTCAGGTTGAACTTTAAACAGTGTACTGTAGTCAAAGATAATGTTATTATCTATGTACGTCCAAAAACCTTTCATTAAATGAAAAATCCTCATCAAGTTACCGAAAGATAATTTTTCTCTGTCCTGTGCCTACAGAAATCACACAGAACTTGTGAAACATTTAGGAGTCTTAAATAGCTCCGATTTCAACTCAGGCTAGAAGTGCAACTAAGAAGGTTCAAGGGTGGTACAAGCACAAGTCCAACCTATGCTCTGGCTCCCTGAAAAAGAAGGAATGGTAAATCTGACTGACTGCATGTTATGTTATGCAAATTTTCAGGATTCTTCATAGATGAAAATAATACTTAAGACCAAAATGCTGTCAAAGTAATTTCAGCAGATCTCTACTGTCTGAAATAATTCATTCAAATTTAGCATTCAACATCTCTGTGTGATGAACAGACAGTCTAACTAATGAAACTGAAGGGTACCTTATAACCTTACTGTCAGTGAAGCTATGCAGATTGATTGAAGACTGGCACACTCACACCTGGGAAGATGCATGGACTCATGCTGGGATGCAATTAGTACATACATTCTCATTTGTTATTGTCTTTTTAATCCCTTTTCCTTATTTTTTTTTTTTAATCAAGTAATAGGAGACTTTCTCAAAGATGAACATTTTCACTATGTTTATTTCCCTAAAGATGAAAACAAGCCTCCAACAGTAACTCATCTTTAAATTCAGGAAAAATATGGCATTTGCAAAACACAAATAAGCTCTCCAAGGTATTCCGTATCTTGGGAACAGTGTCAGTACACAAGCAAAAGAAGAGAAGGCATTCATATTACTCAAGAAGCATCTACCTTCTCCTCCAACGGATCCTGGACAGATTTGAAGAGACATGAAAGCATCGCATGTTCAGCACTCCTTAGGTAGTGTTTGTTTATAAATGCCTTTTGCCATTTGAAGGGATTCTAATGCTTATTATAAAAGGTCACTGTAGAGCATCCTAGTAAAAACCTTACTCTGATTTTTCCTGATATATATGCTCATATATATTTATATTTAGTATCAGCAGTTTTTTTCATTACACATATTTAATGGTTTTTATACTTCTTTGAAGGAGATACAAACACACACACACACAAGATGATGGAGAATTATTACATTTACTCAGGAGATTAAGCTTTTTCGTGATTTCTACTGAAGCACTTCCAATGGTTAATATTTTGGGACTGTATCTTTACCTGTATTTGAAAAGTCTAATCTAATGCTTCTATAGCAAAAATGGAAGCAACATATCACAACTTTTATGCTTCCATTTTCTGAAAGAACACATCTGGGACACTGGTGTCACTGCAGAATTTACTGCCTGTATTGGAACTGTGCTTGTGAATCTCATCATTCATGTTTTGGAGGTTTGGGTTGATTTTTTTTGTTGTTGTTTTGGGTTGTTCTGTGCCTTTTTTTTAAGAGTTTCAGGAGGAATTTTCATTGTAAAGATAATCTTGAAATATGAATTGAATTTGTATTAGGGGTTATAGACTCAGAGCAAACTTTCTTAGTCATCTCGCAAGACACTTCTCACATTTGGGTAGTTGTAGAAAATTTCTGAAATAATTCAAAATCTATAAGGGCCATGCAAGCAACTAACCAAAACTCCTCTTGCCTGTCTTGCCCTACTGAGACCCACCGACACATGTATTTTTATCTTCACCTGCTCCTGCAAAGAGTAAGTTTTAAACAGTGGAATCCAAAACTCAGGCTATGGGGACTTAAACTCTTCTGAATTTCCACTTAGACACAGAGTACACAAAGGGAATTTTTACCCACCCAGCCAGCCTTCATTGGTTTCACTTGTAATGCTGAGATGTTTGAAGAACACTGTAAAAACAAGGCTGTCAAAGACAAACATTGACAATAATTTCATGCAAATGTGTAATTTGTATTAGAATATCAGTCTTGCACAGAATCAACACAGAGTAAGGGTATCACAGCCTGGCTCTACCAAAAAAAAAAAAATCACCAGAAAAATGTAAAAGTAAAACTTCTATGAGAATTCATATTGTCATTTCTGTAACAACACACATTATAACACAAAATGGAAGACACCTTGGTAGCCAGGAAAGGGATCTCTCTAATTAAAGTTATGTAGAATCATAGAATCATGGAAAAGACCTGTAATGTCATCAAGTTCAACCATAAACCCAGCACTGCCAAGTCCACCACTAAACTATGTCCCTGAGTGCCACATGTATACATAATTTAAATACCTCCAGGGTATTTAAACCTTCTAAACTCTTCACGAGCTTTGTTGCCCTTTTTTGGACAAGGTCTAGCATCTCAATGTCCTTCTTGAAGTGACGGGCCTATAAGTGAACACAGTATCTGAGGTGTGGCCTCAGCAATGTCAAGTATGGGGGGATGATCACTTCCCTAGTCTAGCTGGTCATGCTGTTTCTGATACAGGCCAGAACGGTGTTGGCCTTCTTGGCCATCTGGGCACAGTGCTGGCTCATGTTCAGCCAGCTGTCAACCAGTACCCCCAGGTCTTTTTCTGACAGGCACTTTTCCAGCCACTCCTCCCCAAGCCTGTAGTGTTGCCTGGGGTTCTTGTGATCCGAGTGCAAGAACTAGCACATTGCCTCTCCAGATCCCTCTCTAGAGCCTTCCTACCCTCAAGCATATCTACACTCCTGCCCAGCTTTGTGTTGTCAACAAACTTACTGAGGGTGACCTCAATCCCCTCGTCGAGTTCATGGATAAAGATATGAAAGAGAACAGGCCCCAGTACTGACCCCTGGGCAACACCACTTGTGAGTGGCCACCAACTGGATTTAACTGCATTCGCCACCACTCTTTAGGCCTGGCCACCCAGACAGTTTTTAATCTATTGAAGAGTATACCCATCCAAGCCATGAGCAGCTAGTTTCTCCAGCAGAATGCTGTGGGAAATGGTGTCAAAGGCTTTACTAAAATCTAGGTAGACAACATCCACAAGCTTTCCCTCATCCACTGAGTGGGTCACCTTGTCATAGAAGGAGATCAGGATAGTCAAGCAGGACCTGCCTCACATAAACCCATGCTGACTGGACCTGATCACCTGGTTGTCCTGTATGTGCCAAAAAACGTCACTCAAGATGATCAGCTCCATCACCTTCCGTGGCAGTGGCTATGTTATGGTTATAACTTGGTATGGTTAATAAGTTATAATGAATGGATGCTAAATAGGCAGAAAAAAAATTATTTCTATTAGCAAAATAATAATCTCCAATGAAATATAACAAGTCGCATTTTTTTGCTATGAACAGCTTAGCAAATTTCCTTGCTTATTCACCTTTGTTCTCACAGTACACATAGCAACTACTTTGCTGAAGGTAAATCAAAATTGACACAAGATCAAAACATGTCTGACTTCTGTTTAGCATCTTGCTAGAACATGAGGAAATCACCTTTTCTGAGCAGCTCTTGACACACACAGTTCATGGAACCACAGGTACCCTTTGTTAGATGTAAAGTAGTATAGAACGAATACAAGAGTCACGCTGTTCCTCTTTCCACTTTCCAAAAGTGATGCCTTGTCACCTAAATGATATCATTGCCCAAGTGTTTCAAGAAGTTTAATTAAATGTATCACTTCCAAGAAATTCCTTCGGCAAACAGACTACCATAGGGGCACATAAAGAATGTGAACATTAATTGCATTTGAGATTAGCCTCATTGAATTGAATTCTCACACACTGATACCCTTTGTACTTAAGCCATAAATATCAGGCATTTATACATCCAGCTATTGGCAGGTTTACTGTAAAGTAATATTCCCAGTAGACCACAAGCACAGACATTAAAAGGTCTCACTAACAGAAGTACCTGCTTACAAATGACCAGTGAGACAGACAGTACCTCTCTTTTGATACCCTTTATAAATGAGGTATTTCTGTTCAATATCATTCCATTAACAACGTCAGCATTAGAGAAATGTAGATGAAAAGACCCTATAGTTATATAAACCACCAAAAATTTCTGTAAAAAAAACCAACCAAACCCAAAAAAACAAAGCAAGGACACCTAATGAAAAATCCAATTTGCTGATAAATTAATTAAATTCCCTACTGACCCAGCCCTGGCTGAACATGCCCCATGTGGGAGAGACTGAAAGACAAATTTGCTAATTAATGTTAATGCAGAGATTGGAACAATTAGAAGAATAGGGTCTCGGCAGAACATCCCCTTTTTACTCAGTGAGTACAAGCACGGTAACTAAATCTTTACATTTGCGAGGGCTATTGTGAATTAAACAATTCCATTACACACAACACAAGTAATACTATCGCAGTCCCCTTGTGAAGGGAAACGTAACCCAAGTGAGGAATAGCTGTTCTTTATGGGTTTACATTTAATCTTGTTCCAATATCTTGAGTACCATGTGAAAATCATAAGGGATTAGTATCACTGTGGAACTTTGAATACTCTATCATGCCTGAACATCTTTTCTAGGCATATTCTAATAGAACCTTTTAACTATTTGTAGTTAATTGATTATTATAGTTGTATTTCAGTGAATATAGTTGTAAACCAGAAAAGTGGATGAACTCACTTGTATGGTATTATAGACTGAGGAAAGGGAAAGCTCCAGATGGCTTAAATGAGAAGTTGCTAAATTCCCTTTACCTGTACTTACTTTCACCACTGATAAAGTTAATTTTTACAGTGAGTACATGAAGACTGGGTACATGGTGGTGGCTTGCCTGACTCCTTCCTAGTTTTAATATCTCTTTTAAAAATTAATTCTGGATGAAGTAAGCTTCTCAGCCTACACAAGGGAATCTCATAATATCAGTTATAATTTTATTGAGTTTATTGGTTTCTAGATGAAAGCAAAAATAGTTCAAAAAACATTTGCCAGTTCCTGATGTTTTTACCATTTCTATAAATTACTTCTTTAAGATTGTTTATGATCTATTTCTACTTTGCCACCATATTATCTCTTAATTACTGATCAATATGACTCTAAATATAGATCTACTCAAATGGTAGACTATAAGGAGCCATAATGGACTACTGAGTAACTAATGTCTGTTTTAACAAGTCCATAACCATGTATTTGCTATAGGAGATACTTTACTATGGCTCCAAAGGAGCTATTACAAGCTATTGACTCTGAGCACATTCCTACCCATCTAATTATGTATTAATGTTACTGCTGTTACTGTCACAACAGAGAGAAAATTGAAGTGAGACAAAAAGTTAAGAAGTGAATGCAAATTTATTTAGCATTGAAAATTCTAAATGAAATGTTTCTTTGCTGCTGTTTGCATGTTTCTTAGTAAAAACATAAAACTGTTGAAAGGGAGAGGGATGACTAGAGTTTTCCAATGCTCAGTGGATTCAGTTTCCAGTAAGTTAGACAGTTGTTTTGTTTCATTCTGCATTCCTGAACAGAAGCATTCCACAAATCTCTTTTAATATTGAGCTGAGTGAAAGGAACAGGTCTGGTTTCTTTTCACACCTGTACCATTGCTCTCCACATGTTTTTCAACCTAAATTCTTACTGAGAAGGGAGATTCATTCCTTTTTATTTATCTAGGTTCAATTTTCAGTTACATAAGGAAAGGTGAAGAGAGGAAAATTTCATTTATTTCTTCATTTTTCAGTAAAGAATTTTCCTCAGTAGCAAGGAAAAAGCAAAGAAATACAAGGATGACATAATGATATCTTCCAAAAGGGAAGCAAAGCTAAAATGAAAGAGCAACTCTCTGCTGATGAACTAACTATTCTTCCACCTACCTAAAAGACAGCAAGACCTTGAGCTACATTCACAGTTTTCCTGCATTCAGAGGTTTGACTGTATTCACATTTGCAGAAATAACTACTATCTAAGGCTAACAGTTGAAAAGACCGTGGATGTATCTAATGGTGCAATCAAAGAAAGCCAGGGACAGTATCACTTTGGAAGACAGCCAGTTTCTAAGCCTTTCTCTGCCCCATTAAGATTCTGTAAGGACTCACAGCTATGTGCTTGATGACCAAACTATCCATGCCTGGACATCTTGCTTTCCAAAAGATAGCAGACCAAACCAATAGAGTGGGTCAAAAGCAGACTCCTTTCCTAAATTCCTGCTGAAAAGCTTAATTGGAAGCCTATAATATAGAGTGCAGAATACTCTTTTAAATTAAAAAAAAAAAATTCTCTAACTCCAGTCTTCAATAGTGTGTTCAGTGTTCAGCACCTCTAAGTCAAGACCTTTTCCTAAAACATGCAACAGTCCTTATGCCCCAGGGAAGAGAATGGTAAGTAGAATTTTTCAGCAAAATTGCTCCTGGACATGATTTTCTATGGCTTCTGACCAGAGACTTCCTGAACTGAGAATGAGTCACCCTGACACAGAAAACTAAGCAATAGAGGCTTAGAAATGTCCACAGAACACATATTTTTCCCAAGCCACATGATTCTAAACATTACCCCAAATCTCAGTTGGAATCTATCTTGCCTAACGTTATGCATGCGGTGTAGATGTTTAGAACGGAGTTAACCTATTTATTTCAGCAACTTCTGTTGTCATTTGAACAGAAACAGACATTTTAAAAGCACAATTCATTTGACTTATTTTAGACATCTCTAGCAGAATGAGATCTACATTGTAATATAAATATTAAAAATAAGCCTAAAATGCCTGTCTTATATATGTAGTAATCCATATTTAGCTTGATTAATTCCCCTCCTTAAAACAAAGTTTAAGGAGTACAAAAGACCAGAAGTAACATTCCTGAAGGAACTACACATAGGAACAGGTAAATTCAATAAATTTTCATGTCTCCTTCAGCAGCATCTCATCATTAATTACACTAACATAAAACTAAAAAGCACACAAGAACAATATGTCTAAGAATCATCCTGAATAGCCCGGCTTTCCCTCAAATTTCAGAGTTTTAGTGAATCAACACTCCAGAGAAAATTGTTTAAAGCATAAGCTACATATATTTGATTAAGACCATCATCTCCTAGTCCTAATGATAATTAGATTTGAAGGGACATATAAAGGTCATTAGGGCTAACTTTGCAGATAGATTCAACTCCAAAGGTAGCTTGGGTTGTTCAGGGCCAAGCCCAATTAAGTTCTGATTATCTTCAAGAATAGAAATCTATAACCTCTCTGGGTCACCTGTTCCAGTGTTTGATAAACCTATTTGTGAACCTTTTTTTTTCCTAAGAAGTGTAAAAAAATCCCTTGCATCTCGCAAACATTACAAAATGTGGTGAAACATTGCTGTTTAGTAACAATAGTCTGTGGTACGTAGCATTCAACATGAGAAAGAAAGGGAGGAAACATGTATGTATGCTACCTAGAGAGAAAACCAAAAACCTGTAAATTATTTCCTTAGCATACTTTAGTAAACTACTTAATTTGATTCCAGATGATAATATATTTAGTTTTGGCAGTTTTACTATTTAAAGAAAAAGGAGGAAAAAAAAAAAGAAGACATTTCTACCTTAAATAAATCTGAGGACAGGAGAGACTACAATCTTTTTTTTTTGTCATTTTTTTTTAAACAATCTACTGATAATGGGTATTATGGGTGCTCAGTGATGTCCAATTGACAACAGGTAGCTAGAGATAGCCAACAGCTCAGGTTATAGACAGATATGCTCCCTGTTCCTGATGCCCCTTGCTCAGTTTTAAACCACCCTGACTACTATAGCTATATTTGATCTTCAGTTCATAGAAGAAGCAGTAAACAATGAAGAATCATGTTTTAGTAGCATATCTGGAACAACCTCAAAGAAATTACAGACATTGTAAGCATAAAATCAGTGACTGAATTAATTAACTAATGAAATGTCATTACTCAGTTCCTTTCTTCTGCATTGTAATACTGTGTGCCCTTGAACTACTGCCTGTACTCACTCAGAAGTCTTTATTGTCGGAAAAAAATGAATGAGACACATGAACATGTACTCTCTATTATGTAGGTTATGAACAATTCCAAATTATGCCAAATAGTCAGAACAGGGCTGCAAAAATGCTGCAAAAGCAATACTGATATATATAATTCAGGAGCAGGAAACATTTTTGCAGTATCATCAAAACTATAGCCAAGCTAGTGAGTATAGATAGTTATATCTTTATTCTGTATGGTAGAATGGTTCATTGCAGCTCTTGCTTTCCACTATATATTCTGAAGTGAAAATTAGGGCAGTTAGGCATGGGTTTGCTAGGGCAGGTAATATCACCAGCAAACATATCAAACCAAGAGGATTTGGCCTTCATTAAGACAACTGAACCTTGTAAGTGCCCCTTTCAGAAGAGTAAAATAAAGACACCAAATAGCAGTAGATGTTCATGTGCATCATTTCCTCTCTTCTTTCAGCTCATAAGAAGCAGTTTGAACAGCTACAACTTCAAGGTGATTAGATGCCGTAGGCAGAGCAGAACAGTCCCATGCTAGAGCCAGTGACCCCCATTACATAGAAATGTACATGCTGTGAAGATTACTAAAGGTGTCCTGGTTGCACAGGACTGCCAGCTCATTTATTTTAGATACCAGTGTTAGGATATGATGCATGACACCACTGAAGTATATATTTCTCTTCCATGAAGACAAAGGTAGCACCAGGAAATACCACTGCTCTCTGCACAGAAAATACCTGCAGTAATAGTAGATGGACCAAATCTCAGTCAGGCAGTGAAAGGACCTGCTTGAGAGCCAGTGTTTCTAAGGCTGGAAATTGTGTATTTCCAGTGACAGTGTCATGAACAGAACTGCAGACAGCAGTTATCAGTGGCTGTTGAGGAGCTGGCAGCTCTGGGATTGGGGAGCGACACTGCCTCACTCACTGGAAGTGCATGGTGCAGTGCTGGGGAGTGTGGTAATTGGGTTTGGACTCCAGGGAGGAAATGGAAGTGGATGCAGAGGAGAAAACAGAAGCAAGGATGGTCTCCTGGTCTGGAGAAGGTGAGGAGAAATGAAGGAAGTGTGTGGATGTGGGGTCCTGGGTTGAAATGTCAAGGACAAGGCTCTGGAGCTATCAGTTTGAAGACAGGCTTTGGGCAAACTGTCAAGATGATGACAGCTATTTATGCTGTGTTTAAAAGAGGTGAGACCCCTCTAAACCTTCCTCTCATCTCCACATTAGTTTAGAATATATATATATATTTTTTTTTTTTTAATGTCCTGTGAAGATAAGATGTGAGACCAGGCCTCTGTCATGCTGTGAGCTAGACTAACCAACAGATCCTGGAATGACATCCCTGTAGAAGGACTGAGAGATGTATTCCTGAATAATGCTCCTGAAGTATAGGAACACGTAAATACAAAAAAAAATTAAGAAATTAAAATTAAACTGAAACAGAAGCTAATTTATAGAGAATGAGAGGATGGTTTAGAACCAAGTAAGAGAATACATTCCCTGTGTGTGTCCTCTCCTCCCTCCCCCATTCCCCCATTCCCCCTGCCCCATTTCTACTGCCTTCCATTACAGTTTCTGTTCACATTAAGCCAGCATCAAGAATTCAAAGAAGATTAAATTAAAGCACTTCCTTTAGAAAATAAATTACAAAGGATGACCTATTAAATGCAGCATCTTTAGAAATGGATAGTAAATGTCAAAATTAATATCCAGTCTGAACTTAGAATAATTCAGGTTTCTCTTTGAAACAGTGGGAATTCAAGAGCCCAAAGGTATTTGGAAAAACTAACAGCAACTGTACTCAATAAGGATTTAGGAAAACTCCTCAAGAAGTAGGCAGAACTTCTTACAAATCAAATATTAAGGCTGCAACTACAGCTTTCTTTTTCAAATCTTTTGTCCTAATGAAAACTAAAGAGCTCTTTAAGACACTTGCTTTACTTCATACACCTCCTTTCAAGCACTGACATTTTTTTCTGATCAAGTGAAAATCCACACTGGCAAGGATCATGTTGTGAAGTGTCATAAGTTAGTAAAGCAACTCATCGTAACTGAATATATAGCAATTCAGTGTTGCCTGGTGTTATATTCTTCCAGATCACCAGGATATCAGTAATAGTATTGCCAGTGAGTGAAAAAGTGCTAAGAGCTATACATAAAGGATGCATTTTTCAGAGGTCATATGAAAGTCATGACACCTTTGCTAGAGGAACTGCTAGGTTAAAAACAGGTCCTTTCCTGGTTGTCATATCCAGACTAAAAAATAGTTGTGCAATGAGTCAAAATGGCTTCTTCCAATTCTTAATCTAATTTTGTATGTTTTCACAGAAATGTTCCAAGACAGTAGCAGCATTGTCTAAAAACAAATGCTGCTGCCTTGTATACAGAATCCAAGGATTTTGCTTTTAGTGTCAGCATGAGTCAGAAAGAAGATTTTCAGACTTGCTGAGTTGTACTTCTTAAGAGATGTGGCTTTTCTTGTTCATTATTGCTTTAAAATAGCTACATCTTTTGTACACTAATAACTGAATATGAAAGTGTACCTTAGGCTAGGGTTTTGCTGTGGGTTATTTCCCCTTCTGCACTGAAATGCTGAGCAGTGCTTCATTTGCCAAAAACCAGATGCTTCTTCCTGCTCCTCCTGTAGCAAAACGTTTGATTCGGATGGGGTTTTGCGTCTGTTATACAGTTGTGGGAATTGCAGGAACTCATTAGCACTCAAGCCCTATGTCAGCAGACTTCCTTTGGGAAAAAGAGGAAAATGAGTGCCCCACAAATAATTCACAGCAGGAGGTTTCATGCCTTCAAAAATATCAAGATATCAAGGTATCTCTGGTTCTGTAGCTATTTCTATAGGCATTTCTAAAATACCTACTTTGTCTCCATAAATATGCTTATATTATCGGCTGCCAATGAATGAGTCTGACCATTGACTTTGCTGGGAATAGACATACTGGAACAGAATTCAGTAAGTTATTTTTAGGTGACCTCTTATGGATTGGATTTACTTTAACATAAGCAATCTGTGTCCTGCAGATACCTCTAAAACAAACTTTGGAGGCTGCTTTTCAAAGTTATACCATATATACTGGCAAAGCTCTTAGATTTTTTTTTTTTTTTTTCCTTTTTATTGTCTCCTTCATAGGACAACACCTTGCTGGCATAAGATTACACCCAGCTCCTCTCCCCTTGATAACAGTGTCTTGTTGTTAGAATGCATAGTGTCCAGAAATGTAAAGCAACTGCATGCTTGTTGCAATTTTATCACTTCTTTTCAGGACTTTTTAACTAGCATGGTAAAATGAGAAAAGGAATATGGTTTCTTTAGCTTTATCCAGAATTTCTTTAGGGCACAGAGGTGCTGCCATTTGGATGCTTTATAGTATAAATAACATATTTTCTCTCTGTTATGCTGAATAAACAGACTAAGCCCCTATGAAATGTCAGATATATTCTTAGCAACTGAGCTATTTCTCATAAAGGACCAGCAAACCTAAGCAATTTTTTCTTATTTATAATTAGCAGCTTTGCCTTTCCAGTCAATCCTTTTCTACATCTTAACATCCCAGAAGTTCTCTTCTGTTCCCTTTGAGGTCTGTTGCCTGACATATACAAGATAATGTTTTTATTTTGGTGCCATATGCCGTGGAAACAGGAATTATGCTGCCATTTATTGAGTGTTTTTGGGAACAGCTGCCCAACTACCACCTCTTAAAAATCAGTTGGCTAGTTATGCCACACCAAGTATAGCTTGCCAGTGGGTACTATGAAAAGTATGTATGTTCCCTGTTCTAAGATGAAAGACATAGCAAAACACTTAAATACACTGTTGAGAATGAATAATAAGACTGCTGAATGGCTATTTTCACATACATGTAAAAATGACAAAACTGAGTGGTTGTGTAAAGCTGCTCTGTTGGACAGAGATGTTCAGTAATAAATTCAAGAATTATTTTCAGAACTTCTGTTGTTAAACGAGTGTCAGAATTTGGCCAGATCATTTTTGGTTTGACAGTAGTGATAAGGAGTTCACTTTATTCCAGTCCTTGTAGTGAGTTTTTTCCACTTACCCAACCAAAGAAGCCACACAGAAAATGACCGGATATAATTCATACCACAGCCTATGAGAACAGAGGCTTGTTTAATTTCCAAAACCATCCTGCTTCATGTATTATTCCTGCAATTTAATGTAATGACTTTCTTAATGTTTCACTTGGATTCACTTCAGTAAAAATGTCCTCTACCCTCCCTCCCTCCAGTTTCCTGCTTAGAAATTGCGGATTAATGAGAATTTGCATGGATGGAATGAATTCTACACCATCAACTCTCAAGTATTTGAGGGTGGTTTACAAGTTGTGGGTTAGTTGAACTGCAGATGCAGGGACACTGAGCTGGCTCCTTGCAGAGCCAGGCCAGATCTGGCAAGACTTGTATGCTAATATAAAGTGCTGTGGGAAGGTGACTTTATAGTTTCCAGGGTCAAGTTGGCCCCCAAAACTGTTACCACTTGGCCTTCCTGCACCATGTAGAGTCAACCAAATGGTTCTACATGGAACTAGTCCAAGTCTGGCATTGCAGTCTTGGAGAGCAGGTAAAGGGCTTGACAGGCACTGTGTAGTAGCTCATTGAGCTTTCTTTCTCCATGTCTCTGAGCTGTTTTCCAGCAGCACTCCTGATCCAAGGGATTATTGCTAAGAGGAAGAATGGAACTAATGTACAGAGCCAACATGGGTCTGGTGCTGTGCCCGAGCTGATGCACACTGCTAGAGCAGGAGTCTGTGACAGAGATAGCTGAATGAAGTCAGTTGGGGTGTACCTGCCTTACTGGCTCTGCCAGCCATGCTGGTCATTGACTGTCTTTGTCTCGTGCCTGTTTAATTCTTTTAGATATCTCAGGTATCCCCATTCTCCTTACTCGTGGCCAGTTGACGCTAAATTGCTTTCTGAAACATGGCTTACTTTTGGTGATATTTATCATCTTATGTTTGGGATAGAAATGCTTTTTCTCAGTGAAGATCCTAGTTTCTATTTAAAATATGTGTATTCGCTCAATGATAGTATTCTTCTGGTACAAGAATAACAAGAGCATTTCATTTTTCTTAAACTGCTTTTAGTCCCACTGTCACTTTTCTTTCCTTCATAAACAACATTTTGAAAAAGAACTTGTGGAAAGAAAGGGCACTTAGATTTTCCTACTAAATGAATTAAAGTGGGTGCTTGCTTGCAGGCACTGCTCACACTTATGCCTGTCCCTCTGGCGCTGGGAACTGCAGCAGTCATCCCCACGGGAGATGCTCACCTACAGGACTAAGGAGGCTGATACCCACAGCTAGCATTACTAACTGTGTGACAGATGCCTGTCTGGAAGGACATAGGGGTGTGATTTTCCCCATATTCCTAGACTCCTGACTTAGTATGTGGGAGGCAAGAGGTACTGAGAATGCCAGATCCTTGCTAAGGGTCTAACTGTCAGGATTTTGAAACAGTATCTACATGTCAGTGGGCAGTGGGAGCAACCAGCACAGTACGGCCTGAATCAAGGTTTTCCTTTGTGGTTGATTGTGAATTGGTAAAATTTCTGAAGATTATCAACCAAATTGTGCCAGGAAATTGAATGTTAGCACAGAGCAGTGGGATCCAGCCTTACTGCTCTAGACAGTGACATTTCTTGCCTGGGAATTTAGAGGCAACCTGAGGAGAGTTACATAAAAAATCTGGCTTCCAGGAGAGCTAGTCATTACTGGTCTGCAGTCTCTACAGAGGGAGCCTCCTTATCCCCAGCTCCATAGCAGGCATTCTGCACTCCTCCATCCCAAACACGCTGTGCAGCAAGGCTGCTCAAGAGCCATTAAATCATCTCTAAATCATACTGTTCTTTTTCAACAATGAGCTTAAAATTGTTTTGAAGTGGAGCATATGACAGGACATCCTTACTTTATACTGTTTCTAGAGATGAAAGGGCTGTTCCAGAGCAGACCCCCAGAGAAAGTATAATATAACCTGGTGCTCTCTGACTACCAATGAGCATTACTGCCTGTTTAGGAGTACAGGAACCAAAGAGAAACTAAATTATTTACTGCACATGCTTGAAAAGAATCTTAAAGATTACAGCTTATTGCATGAAACCCTTTTATCAAACTCCACATCAACAGTCATGAGTACGTTAACTCTGATTTTGATACAGCATTTAATTGGGCCAGGGATCTGGCTTAGCTCCTGAGTGGACCTCTTGAGCTTTTGTCTTGGGGAAATTGTTTTTGTGCCTCATCTTTCTAATACTGTCTGTTTTCTAATAGATACTGTCTTCTCGATACTGAAACACTGAGAAAGCATTAACAAACACAAGTTTATTCAAAACTAGGTTTCCAAAGGTGCAGTCAGTGAACGATGGGTCACATATAAGTTGTTCTGAAAGCTAAATGACATGCTTGAAAGGGAAGTCACATGAAACAAAGCCTACCCTGAATTTAAATGGTTTTTTTTTACTGTAATAGAAGCTGGAATATCTATCACATACATATCCAGGGGAACACGAAGCTTTGAGAATTTTATCCTATGATGATGAATTTTAGATGTTTCTGTATGCAACACTGATCTCCCAACAGATTTCTTGAGAGATTTGAGATCAAGAATGTGCTGAATGACACTATTTCTCTTTATACCACATATGTGACCTTAAAAAATATCTCTCTTTAGAAGGATATCTTCTTTTTATTTTATTTTATTTTATTTTATTTTTGATAAAAGCTTCTATACATTCATTCATGATATGCATAGCAGACTTCTCCGTTTGTTGTAAGCATATTTTAACTTTTATTTGGGGTGAAACTTAAACCCGTTGAAACTAATGCATCCTAGTGCAAAGAAAAGACTTCCAGAAGCATTATCGACTCCTGATGATTTCAGGTTACTGGAATTATCTGATTTAGAGAAAAGGAGATTCAGGGAAATCCCAAAATTAGGAAATGCCTTTGTGAATGAGTTTTCAGCCTTGTTCTTCCAGATGTCAACAAAGGAAAGAATGAGCCCCTCTTAACATGTAAACGCTCATGCTGACTGTGAGTAAGTAGCAAAATCAAAGGAAATACCTGCTCGGGGCACTCCCAACGAAGAGAATAATGGATTGATTCTTTTGCCTGAAGCTTCAACCTGTCTTTATGCTCTGCAAAGCAGGGCACCAATATCTCTGGAAGAGTGCATGGTGAAAATTCCAGAATATCTCATTCCTTCTAGCACAGGCTTTCCAAAGTTATGAAGTTACGTAGCACCTCAAAGCACAGAAGTATTAATCCAGGAAAAGTCACTAGTAGAAGCTATTTCAGAGAGATTTTATATAGCTGTTTACAAATATTTCTTGTGAGTGCTTTTCAGGCAGAAGAGAATCCCAGGGCAAAGACTGTTGTGTTCAGTTTCAATCAGAGTGACGATCTTATTGTCCTGTTTTTGAATATGATAGGAAGACATTTTCTCTTGGTATTACAATGCACTTTTCTGAGGAAGCAGCAGTAAGCTTTATCTGAGGCATGTTAATTAAGTTCTTTAACAGAAGCCAGACTTCACAGAAAATTACCTCACTGTAATTCAGCTCTCAAAACCAAAAAAACAGCTACAGAGCCTTTTCTAACTTTTCAAAGTATTTTTTTTTTTAATTTATTTTCTAAATATATAGAAAATATGAAAAATATGTAAAAAGCCCGCCCACATGTGGAGTCAGTTCAGTTTGGCTGTCAGGTTTTGCTTACAAAACAGCCCTAATGATTTATCTTCCTCTAAATGTCCTTTTAAAGACAGTGTGATACTCCATTAGAACAGTTCATAAGTTATAAGCTTCACCACCTCCCTTTGAAAAGATTGAGGAGTCACTGAGTGAGGACACTGCCAGAGACCTTAAGGAGTAGTTTAGAAGTGTCTGTCTTTGCAGTAAGGAGTAGGTATTTCCATCTTCTACAGAAGAGACTCTAAATCGCTTCAGCCTATTGCAACTCCTGTAAATAGACTGAGTGCACGAAATGAAGTTGTCCACAACCACTGGAGACAAATTGCACACTTCAGAAGAGAAAGGAAGCTGGTTTCCATCTCTGCTTTGAGCTGGGAATCAATGAGGAGATGTGACTGGGTGGACTATCTCAAAGACCATCTTGCTCCGTGATATTTATCCCTCAGATGCCTGGAAGCATTCATTCACACACTGGCTGGGAAGGGAGTTCCTTTGCTATTTTGCCTTTAGATGATAGGCAACCTGCAGTCATTGAAGATACACCTAAACACATTTTAAATTACTGGCAGCCTGCAGCAGCAGGGAGCCCAGTGCCTGCTAAATGACAAGAGTATTTTACTTTTCTTGATGGGTGGCTTTCCCCACACTGTTCTGAAATAATAGTTGATTCCAAATTACCTGCAGGCACTGTGCTTCAGATTTACCGTTTATCATTCCTGAAGAGAAAAGGGAGTCAAAGAAATTTTTTTATGTTAATATATTTCTTAAAAATCTTCTTCAAACAACAAACAACAAAGAACTGGAAGATATGTGGGTCATTGAGATTTGGTATTTCAAGACTCTTATAATACTTTTCTTAAATTTATCAGGTTGCACTTTTAAAGCAATTAATTTTCTTCTTGCTGCTTGAATGAAAATGAATTGCAAAATCTTCCTGCTCTAATTTTGCAAAGCCTTTCTTTAACTCTGAGAAAAAAAAAAAAAACCCAAAACATTGTGCCATCATCCTTCAACTTAAATGTATCTTATCTGTCCTTATGCCTGTTTTCAGATAATATACTGTCTAGGTCTGGCTGTCATGGAGTTAACATTCTTCACAGTGGCCCCTATGGTATTGAGTTTTGTATTGGAGATTAAAACAATGTTGATAACCCACTAAGTTTCTGATTGCTACTTCCTGTGACTGTGAATAGTACAAACCATTTCTTCTCTGACCAGTACAGCTCAACGAAAAAGAAAATGTTGATTGTTTACATCATTAGTGGTATGTTCACACTACTAAAAAAGTCACATCATAATTTTCTATCATTACATATTATAATGGTATACATATACAAGAAAAAAATGTTTTTTAAAAGAAACATACAAGTGAGGTCAGATTAAAATCTCCAAAGCACCAGTGGTACCTTAGGGTGAGTAAAGTATGAACTCTTAAATCCTGTGCTTTGAATTTTCAACTATGTCAAATTTTGTGAAAAATATTAAGGTTAGAGTGAATAATACAAATCTTACAATAAAGGGAAAACTGTCATGCGGCTATTATGGATAACAAGATGAACACCGGTTGCTGGGTCAGTGGGTCTGAAGAAAATGGTTTAGGTACATAGTCTTTCAAAAATTTACAGTTGAGATACCTCTGACAAAATACAGATTGATTTTTTCATCCTGTTCCCCCTTAGTCCATAGAGACAGGCACTGCTAAGGCAGAGTTCATCTCACCCTAATGTAAACATATTAAATAGAAAGGAAACCTATTTCTGTGCAGATTAAAGCTGCCTCCTTTTTTGTATTTTTAGTGATACAGGGATAGTTACTGCAGATCCAAGATATAACTGTGATTTAGCTCTAAATTCAGACATATGAGTAGACATTTACACACCATAGACATCTAAATTAAGTTGTCTGGAGATGAATAATGCTCTTATGATAGGTGATATGAATACGTCTTTTGGATTATTTTGACATTTGGGAAGGGTTTCCTAAATATTCTCCACTTCTGTCTTACCTTTCTCGAAGTTTCATTAGATAACTTTATAAGCTTAATTCAGTTTCTTTTCATCTCAGAGGAGAAATCTGAATGTTTTTGACACATTAACATGAATGGTAAAAAAAGGACCAAGAGGATCCGATTCAAAATGAAAACATAAACTTAATTCCTCCTACTTCCTCCAGATAAAGAGATTTCTGAATTCTTGCTTCCTGGAACATGAAGTTTTCTCACCCTGTATTTTAGCTTTTAAATTACTTTTTATCAAGGAAGAACAGAATTTCTGTCAAGCCAAGATATTTTCTTACTTGGTTAAAAAAAAAAAAAAAAAGAGGGTCATATACTTTGGAAAATTACAGAAAGACAGTTTATGGGCTGTAGCAAGTAAGAACTACTGGTGTACAAAGATTATCAATTACTCATTTTCAACCAGCTATCTCACTGGATCCATTCTACCTACTATGTTGTAGTGCATTTATCAACTTAATTCAGGCAGTTAGTCATTCGATTTTCTCATTTCATTATCATGTATAGAGAGCAATTGGTTTTGTAATTATGGTAATAAACTATTTTTAGACCTGACTTACCCTCCCACAACTTTAGGCATGCCAGTTAAGTGTATAAGTTGTGACTGTTTTTTGTCTTCCAACTACAAATATTGCCATTACATTTGGTGGAAGAAGAAATGGGGCTGTCAGGAAAATTTAGATCTTAAATGGCCTCAGTAAAAGGCAGCCTGGGTTTTGGCCATGCTCATTACCACACAGAGAGGTAACTGATTCACTGTTTAGAAGTCTGGTATGGTTCTAGCAAATCTGGCACTGTTTTCCTTTAACACACTTGCTTGAAGTGCAAATTCTTCTAAAGTGTTTCTTTATCTGCTTGCTTGAAACTTTGGAAGACTTTGTGAGCTTTCACAGCTTCACCTGCTGTTAGTCAGAGTTACATACACAGCAGGTGTACAGACTATCTCTGAAGATTCAGGTTATTTTGAGTATAATTTTCTGTAGTTATTTTCCAAGGAGGTGTTCGATCCCAAACCAGGACAGAAATCAATGATAACAAGAGGTCGATCTCTTAATAATGTACCCACTACCTATAAAAGCACCAGTAAATCAGCTGCTTAAATAGCTGAACTTATAAGAGGCATTTAGAACTAATTTTAGGATTTTCATATAGTCCCTTGCAATATGCTAATGAAGTGTTGTAAAAAGTAAATATCAGAGTTGCAGTCCCCTAATACAACTGTTTCTGCCCTGAATTCAAAATACCTTTGACCATTTTTATTACTTCTTTCAGCATCTTATACTTAATATTCCTCTCCTGTAATTATTTTTGTCTTTATCTTCTTCTGATTACTTCTAAATCCAGGACATATTTTCCTTTCTGCCTTGAGAAATGTATATATATTTTATCCTGGAAAATGTATTCTCACTATTTGTTAAATGGACTATTAGCTTCACATCTGACCTTTTGCTTTTCAGCTGTATTCATTTATTCATTTTACACAGTCCCTTGCATATAGCTAGAGAGTATATCTTCAGTTTGGTGCCTCTTTGTTCATCAACATTAGCCTTCTTTATTTCTGGTGTATTTTTAGCTAGATTACATGCATAACCCTTGGGTATACATTAATTTATCTTTGAATGTTTTCCATTTCCCTCTGTGTCCTTTATCTCTATTGATTTATCCTACTTGATTTCATCCTGTCCTTTTACATTCTTCTAAAACTCAGTCTTTGAAATTTAACATCATTTTTTTTTCCTTTTGTGGTTTTACCTGTGTCCTAATTACCACCCTAATTAGGTTATGAATAGAATTGCATACAGCCCTACCTACTTCTGCAATCTAGTTATATTTACCACATACAGATCTAGCCAAAGATTGATTTTTTTTTTTTCTCTAAATTAGTCCTTTTTTTTCCCCCTACTGGATATATAGTATCTTCTGTGTCTTAACCACAGAACTATTACATCTTTTTATTTATTTATTTTATGTAATAAGCATAAATTTCCTAAGTCAAAACTTTAATAATTTTCTTTAGATTGCTCGTGTCATTTCACATAATTTTGGGTTTAAAACTTCTGTATGTTGCTATATGTTTTGAGGGATTTTCCTTGTTTTTTTTTTTCTTTTGCTCTAGTCTCATTTCAAAACATGATACATGAACTCTACTGTCACATTTTCAAATATAAACCATGTTTATAATTTTCTTAAGAAAAAGGATACAACCCTATCTTCCTTTTCTTTTTTTTTTTTTTTTTTTGGGTTTTTTTTTTTTTTTTTTTGTTTTGTTCTGTTTTTTAATTAGTCTTAAATTCTTATTTTAATTTTGCTCAAATGACACCTGCTTGAATTTTTTCTCCTCTCCTCCTACTTTGATGTTCTAATTTATCTCAGGTTTTTGTATCAATCCTTTGTAGACTTTCATAGCATTCATCTGATCAATCTTGAATCACATGCCTTTTTTTATTTGTATGTGTTTGACAGACTTTGCCATGGTGACAGTGTAATTGCAATTGCCACATACAGGACAAAATTAAAACTATTTAGGAATGTACTAGGGTATTGTACAGCTTCAGGGTAATGAATATTCAAGTTGCAGTCTCCTATATACTAGGAATAGGTAGATCCAAATACTTGATGCTTCCATGTGACCCTGTGCATGGCTACAGCACCCTGCCCTGATATTTTGTCTTCATATTTGTTTCTGCCTCCTTATTTAAGCAACTTTCCCTTAGATGGTTTCTACAAGCATACTCTCCTTCTTTCTGTTCAACTTCCTACTGTTATTTGTGGCTAATATGTTTAACTTACTGAGTTGTCAGTTCTTTAACTTACTGTATTTTTGATGACCAGAAAACATTTGAAGAGAATCAAGATTTTATGATTTCATATCTCCATCATATTTATGACTGTATGTTCTGAAAAGTATTCTTTTTCTTAGAAAATAATCCTATTATATACTTCTTCAAATCACTTTCTAGCCAACAAGACCATAGATCCCGAGATAAATTATTAGATTGCTGTTGTCCCATGGACACAAGCTTTAACCTTACAGGTAATGTTGTAGTAACTTCAGAACTGTTCACCTGAAACTTTAATGCAACCTTTACTTTTCAACAACATAGACTGAAGTTCAGAAAATATTGGGAATGATCTGAAATCTTGTCATCTCTTCTTTTCAAAACCCAATCCATTCCTGCAGTGAAAAATATTACTATTTTTAATTTTCATTGACAACTTTGTTGTCTTTATTTCCATTTAGTAACTGCTGCAGTAGCACTGAGATCAGTATGTGTGACTATGGCTACTTATAGAATGACCTACAGGAGGTTGGGTTAAGTTTGGAAGGTGGAGAGGGGAGGAAGCAATGTGATGCATGTATGACTTCCTCTCAGAAGTCCTGCTCCCAAAACTGGGATATGTCATTGTCCACACTATGGCATGTGACAGCTCCCCCCATTCATGTTCCTCAGTGCAGCTGTTTGTGCACCATGTTCTAATGTATTTAAATCTCTTAAGATTGCATGTGATTTAGACTAAAAAACACCCACCCCACATACATTCTTTTTCATGACTTCATGATCTACATAATATTTCTTCTGCTATTCTCTTATGGTTGTTTCTAGAGGGTTTTATTTGGGTTTCACTCCCAAAGGAGCTCCTCTTCCACCATCAAACTGACAGGTTGTTGAAAATTTCTGTGTGGTTTGACATCTATTGAGCTCTTCCTTCCTCAGCATCTCCTCTCTTTTTCTTTTACATTGTTCTCTCTTGTTGCTCTAAACTTGGGTGTTCTTGATCTTATTCTTGCTGCGCTCATCTTTTCCAGATATCCTCGGCATGAAATACTTGTTCTAAACACCAGGAAGTGCGGTAACTCAGTTCATAACCTCAAAAAAAATACGACTGTCAGATACTTCAATTAATGTTGTAGATACCATGCATACATTTCTCCTTAACTGTCTTCCTACAGAAATCATCACATCCTGCCCTAGTTGAAAACTTTGTTAGTATTACTAACTCTACGCAGTCTGCCACATTTTACAGCCACCAGCTTGAAGTAAAATAGGATGAATGCAATATGAAGCAATCAAAGGGCTGTGAAAAGGGCCCTTGTCACACCCAGTCAGACCCCTGGTGTAATCCAATTAAATTGAACAGTTTGCAGGGAAACCCAGAGGATTAAACACACCCAAGCAAACCCCCTTCCTACCACTTGAGGGGTATAGCTCTGAAAACATGCATCTCATTAAGCCCTGTTAGACTTCCTAAAATGGCAATTAAGGCTAAAGGGTTAGAGAAAGATAATAAAACATAGGGATTTGTCAAACTCCATCTCCCTACACCTCCCTCTTCCCCCAAGCCAGTGCCAGCTGTTTTCTAATTAACCCAGAGGTAGCAAGGTGTCCACAAGAGGATAGCTGCTGATTAGCCAAAGAAGTCTCATTTGCTCAATGCTATTAGGACTGTGCCTCTAAAGCTGCCTGTTTCACAAACGTCTTCAGACATTGTCAAAGTTGTGTCTATGCACAAAGCAACTACAGTAGCTGTACGCAGGCAAAGCCACACAAACTGAGCTAAGGCGATCAGCTCATGCTAACCATTAATAGCTATGCAACTGAGACCAAGATGATGCAGTGAAATTATCAGTGTTCTCAGTCCCACATTTTTCTCAGCTTATATCCTTTCTTCTCACCTTCAAACAGTCTTTTAAATTCCTTTTCCAATGCCAGAGTGTCAGTCAGACTCTGTACTTAGGGAGCAGTGTGCCACTGCAGTCCCAGAGTGTCTAGGCATGACTCGGAACACTTCAGCAGGCTGCTATCACCCACTCCCCATTCTGATCAGATCATGTTATTAGCAAATCACTTGTAGATAAGAGCTTTCAAAGATTCAAGCACTTGTCTGTCTTTCTTGTAGGCTGGGGTTTAGACATGCATTCATTTAGTGGAGTAGTCAATGGAGGCAATAGAAGTTATTAGTGCGGAGAAAGAAGCACACCAGAAGACCATTTAGCCAAGCCAAAGTCTGGACTGCCCCTTGGAAGTACTTGCAATATGCCTTGAGTCATTAGGCTTTCCAATGTGGGGTCTAAATTTAGGTGAGACAAATCAGTTTCAGAGTACAGACATTAAAACTCATGTCTTTTAATTAATATGCCCTTAAAGACTTAGGTAGAGCAAATTACAATAATCCTTTCTGTGAAAAGGAAAGAAACTGATTTGCCTAGGCCTGGTATATTAAGAGACATATTGGTAAGTCTAGCAATAAGACCAATTCTGCCTCTCTTAGTGCTCTTTTTATTCCTCTATTTTTCAGATCCTAAAAGGTAATTTTCTTATGCTTTAGTAGAAGAGAACACAATCTACAAAATTTACTTTTGTTATTATTAGAATACCTAAGCATCTGTTAAGATTTCTGTGGAGCTGACTTTGACAAATGACCTTTTATGTACAGTTTAGATAGATGATTTGAAAGAGCATTTCTGCACCCTGTCTCTCTTCCTATCTTCTTAGATACCTTCTGAAAACCTATCCTACTTTCTCACACCATGCAGCTACAGAATCACAAACAATCATGTTACAAATAATAACAGTTACTTTTCTATTATAAGTTGATTTTATGTTGTGCATTCCATTGTAACATCCCCTGAAATTTCATATGTCACTTCATATGTCACAAATCCTGACCTGCCATTTTTTTTCCAAAACGTGTAATGTCAAAGTTGGTGCACATAAGTCAGCTGGGGATGACAATGATAGAGGAATCATTTTATGAAATGCTGACACTTACTCCTGCTTTGAAACTTTCATTCACCTGACAGTATTTATGTGTCTGGATAGTACACATATATAATCTTCTATTATATCAGTATACCCACAGGCAGTCCTAAAGTTGAAATGGTTTTGTTGCTGTACACCAGGTATTTTAAGTCAAGGGTTAGTAACACTACAATTAAACACCAAAACAATAGAACAATCACTATACTGGCTTAAGTGTAAATTAACTTGGATGGGAGATAAAAAAATTATTGTTTGTCCATTTTGGTTTTGTTTGTTTGGTTTTTTTTTGCATCTCAATGGTATTTATTATCTACTATACAAGGATAATATGTTATTTTCTACTTACGCCACAGTTAGAACTGAAAGCCTATGGTTTGTTCTATTTTCAGAGTGAAAATCAAGCTCCGATTACTAGTAATGATAGATATAAATGAAACATAGATGGAAGTACATACCCCTTTTTAAATTTTTTTTTTTCTTTTCTTTTTAATTCTTCATGCAGTATATTAATCTCCAGATTTTAAATGCAGGTGCACCAAGGTAAAAGTTCAATGATGATCTCAGTCCAGAAAGGGAAAGACAGCAAATCATAAATTAGCTTACAAAATTGGAGACAATTCATTTGAGGAGCTGTAGCTTTTTAAAAAGAAAAGACTTGATGCCAAAGGTAAGTCCAGATGTTTCTTTCAAAATTGTGCTTTGTTGGTAACAATTTGGTTTTATTGCACAATTAACAGTCCATATAATTCAACTTCCTCCTGTGCAAAAAATACATCCAGTGCAGATGTAAATCCATTTCTCTACTGTAGAGATTTGCTTTAAGGCTTTTCAGAGCAGTAACCTTTTTCAAAAAGAGCAATTGCTTACCTACATTTATTTCAGGATCACAACTGATCTGAAAAGCTGTAAAACTTTGCTTTTCCAGCTTCTAGCTAGAAAAGTTTTTTAGTCTTCACAATTGACAGTTGATAATCATATGTTATAATGTGTTTTGCCTAATTTTATAGATACTTTAATTGAAACTGTTATTAATAAATTAAAAACATTTAAACTAGGATTGTAAAATAAAGAAGGCTATAAAAAAGGATAATAAAGGAAGAGTGAAAGAATTAGAGAAGCAGTTCTGTAATTGAGTGTTCTAATTAAATGTAAGTAGTTTTTAAGTAAGGTGAAACATATGAAGAAAGCTCATTTGAGAAATATTTCAGGCAAAATAATGGTGAATGGTGTGGGTGCTACAGACCTAGACAGTAAAAAGCTAAATGATGGAATTGTATTTGTTCAGTCAGTCGAAGTTTATGGAGCTCAAATTTAAACAGTTTCTTGATGAGTCACCAGATCAGTGGAGATGGTAAAAGTGAGGAACTGAACTTACAGAAGGCATTTGACTTGATGTTACATGACACTTTAATTAACAAATTAAAATAATTTTAAATCTCTGCAAGGGATATTTAAAAGCAATTAAAGATGGCTAACTGATAGGTCTCAAAATGTCATTGTAAATTGAAATCATTCTTGTTCATCATCAAATCCTTCTAGTGAACTCCCTTAGAGACTGGTTCTTGGCACTCAGACACATCATGTATTTATCCAAGATCTGTAAGAACTGGTAAAATTATTACTGGTATTGTGTGAGGAAGATCCAATGAAAGGGTGAGCAATAAAAAGGGAAGTGGTTAAATTCCAGAGGCAGCAATCTCGGACTTTATGTAAGCAAGTAAGGGCAACAGGGCAGGATGTGCTCTGGCACTTCCCGAAGTCTTGGCCCTCCAAAGTCAAGGATCCTATTCTGTCACCTGGAGAGAGTTTTCTTTCACAGACAGCTAAGCAGCAGAAAGTGCAAATGATTTTTCCTCCTGACCTGAACAACAAAAATGTAAACCTACAGATAGGAACAGGAAAAAGGTCCTAAAAGCCCTAGTTTAAATGAAACATATTTGTCTTTCACTATTGTCACTTAGAAAAATCCCATACCTGATCAGTCACCTGACAGTGACACAGGACCCAAAGACAAAATAGGTGGGATCTGCAAGACAGACCCACTCTCCAGTCCATGGGATTGGTGTATGAAAAGAGTACCAAAGTGTATAGAAGTCATTTGCCTCCACATTTGTTATGGGCATGCATGGTATTGACATACTTTGTCAAGTTTGTCTTTTTTTGTCTGCAATTTAGTAGGAAGGATAAAATAGAAGTGTCCCAGAAAGCCATGAGAAAATTTGAATTGGGGTGAAAAAACTCAAACTCTGTTAAAAAGCAATTTGGTTTAATTCAGAGGTAGTGCTTTAAGCTTTTCTTTGGGTTCTGAATCACAATCAGGTCTGTACCCATCCGTGGTACACCCTCCAGGGTCCTGGTCCTATGATAATCTTATCAGACCATAACAAAGCTTAAACCACAAACACCTGTGTGTCTTCTTTCTTGGAAAGGAGGCTGTAGGTATTTTAAACTGTCAATTTTGTCTGTGAATTTTGCTTGTGACAAAAACATTGCTGTCACTATTTTGCAGAAGAGAAACAGGCTCTGACAGGTTTGATTTCTGGAAAGTTACTGGTGTACTCCTCTGCATCTCTTTGGAAGCTGTAGAATTTTTTTTTTTTTTCCCTTTGTGATTTCCTTCCCCTAAAGGAGAGCAATTAGAACAAACAGAAGGCATAACTTTACCTTTATGTTTCTTGATTTTCTGGTATTTGCAATTGTGTG
This sequence comes from Todiramphus chloris collaris, assembly GCA_025345505.1. NCBI lineage: Eukaryota > Metazoa > Chordata > Aves > Coraciiformes > Alcedinidae > Todiramphus > Todiramphus chloris. Next base: position 17,991,542 of record JANVCC010000021.1, read on the forward strand.
ATTAACATAGAAATAAAGATTACAATTTACGTCAATAGCAGCACTTAAGATAAGTGTTAAGCATGTGGTAATTTGTTTTCTCAGCTGAATGCATATCTTCTAAAAAAAACCCCCTACAATATCTTTAATGAAAAAGCATTGTAGAAAGCCATTTTTTTTCATATTCTTTTATATGCAAATTTTCCTTTCATCTCAAAACAACCAATAATGTTCTATATCTCATAATATTTTTGCTGTTATTCAGACTAAGTCAATAAATTACTGGACGTTGACAACGAAAAGGAGACCTGATGAAAATTGCATGTCAGAGTATCTTTAAATGTTCAAAGCTGAAGAGATACCAGTTAACGTACATGTCATTCTTTTCACTCTAAATTGCTACTGTCATTATTTCCTTTTCAGTGTTTCAGAACATGTCAGGGAACATGCTCACCAATAAAAAACATTTTGCCAGGGATACTGTAGGAAAGACAGCTGTGACTGAAAACACAACAGAAAACCATTATTGGAAACATGACTGTTACTGTAAACACTTTGGTTCAACTTTCCAATAGAATAAAAAGATGTATTAAACTGTCTTCCATTGTCTGTGGGGGCAAAGAAAGGCTTTGACTTCTGGGAAGCCAAACCACGTGCCCAACCCTGCCGTGTGCCTGCATGGCAGGATGCTCTGCAGGGATCAGATGCCCTGGGAGCTGCACTGCTCTCTCTCACACTGCTGTGATTTTGGGCACCGCTGCTAATGCCAGGCTGCCTGTCCTCTCAGCATGGGGTCAAGGAGCACACACTGCCAGCTTTGCCTTATGGAAAAGATTCATCTTCAGGTTCAGTTAAAAACAGACCACAAAACCCATGTTATTAGCAAACTGGTATGATTTGCACGTGTCAGTCCGGAAGCATGTATGACATCAGTAAAACTGAGAGAAAGGTATTAACTAATTAATGTATGGGCCATATCTCTTTCTTCTCTTATTAACAGAGCTTTGTGAAAGATTTTAGATCAACTATGAAAACAGCTGCTTTCTTTTTCTTTCATCACTTAGAGACTGATCTTTTTCTTTTTCATCAGAAAACTGCTCTCAGGTGATATTTCAAATGTTCTCAGGACTAGCACAGTGAAAGAGTTACAATTGCCAACAATTAAAGAATGGTCAGGTTGAAGTTAATGAGTATGCCTGAAAATTGTGCCTACAGCAAAGCTGTATTATTTGGAAGAATTTAATAATTTTATTCTAGTATTTAAAAAACAAAGAAAGAAAGAAACAAATAAACAAAATCAACTAATAATTTTCTCTTAGGAAAGGCATACACGTGATTTGCTACAATGACAGGTCTAACTGAAATTCATCAAGCAAAATTCTGCAGTCATGTAATAAAATATTAGCTCTGTTTTAAACTTAATATTTACTTAGAAGCATGTTTATCAGCTCTGTTTTAAACTTAATATTTACTTAGAAGACTGTTTATCATCTTTAACTTTGGTAGTTTTATTTTCATTTATAACTGTTACAGCTTCCTTCCAAACTTTACTTACACTATATTGATACATTTGTGTCAGACAGAACTAGTTTATAGATAGCTTCCAAAAATATTTAAAATTTGCCCTTTGGATGCCAGAGCCTTTTTGGTCTAAGAAATTTAATGTTTCATGTCTTTGAGGAGCTTGGAATATGTACTGTATTAACATGAATTATGACTGAGGTCACTGTGTATCTTATTCTTCCTTATAAATAGATTGCTATAAAGGCTCTGCAAAACTTATTAGCTCCCTTTAAATTTATTTTCTTAGATGAAAAATGAATTTGTAAAAATCAGGTCTACAAAATAATATCAGAATTGACTCCTCCTGAAAGACAAAATGAAAACCTAGGCTATATTAAGGTATTTTGCAATTTTTACACTTTGATTTTTTAAGTGCTTGATCAAGTGAAAAAACTTGTTTCTGACTGTTATGAGTAAAATCACTCAGTTTTAATATACATAGAATTACTTATCTGATCAAATATTCTCAGGATTAGGTTCATCTTTTGTGAAATGGAGACTAAGCAGGGATTTCTATGTGAAGAGAAGTTTCAGCTACAAACTCAGGTTTTTTTAGTTTGTTTATTTGTTTGTTTACATTTCTGTGGTGGGTTTTTTTTTTGTTTGCTTTTTTGTTTGCTTTTTTGTTTGCTTTGTTTTGTTTTATTAATAAAAAGAAAGTCCCAAAGTTCTAGAAATGCCGTTAAGGATCAGAACTTTAAAGCCTATTTAGATGGTAAATGAACACAGGTTCTTTTTACTCTGAAATCAGGGATTATTTGAGATGTGTTACCTGAGAGATTATTTTCTATCTTTAGCAGCTGGATATATTTTAAAGTTAGGCTCATCTGTCATCAAGTGTAAATTCACACAGATCAGAATCAGGATGCAGAAGACAGTAACAAAATGCTGCTTTAATAGATGAACCATAGAAATCGTGGTATCAACATGCAGGTGTCACATTTGCATGCATTTCTCATACCCTGCTTGGATCTCAAATGGATAGCTGCCAAGTAGAAGAAATTTGCTTTCTTTTTCATCTAAGACCTTCTTCTTGTTGGTACATAATATATTTTCATCAGGAAAACATGAATATGTAAAACCCCCGAACAATATAAAATATCTATTTGTATAATCACTCATAGCCAGGTCATATTACTGCAATAAATTATACTGTTTGGTGTAATAGTGAGAATGAAATGATGATCATAATAAACAGAGAGGCCATCATTATTACTGTTCTCACTGTTCTGGCACCACAACCATATTATTCTCATTTCAATCATATTTTTGTCAAGGCAGATGTTATAAAAATTATAAACCCGATGAGGCATCTTGCATTTTAGAATAAACTCCAGAGAAAAACAAGACCCATACATGGATTGCTAAAATCATCAGATAACCACTCTGCTTCCCCTCTTTGAATGCTGAACCATTGCTAACAACCTGGCATGCAGATCCCAAGTGTCTTCATGTGAAGTGCTACTGTAGTGACTGGAGTGGTACCTCCCAATGCCATGGAAGAACTGAGGGCACTCTGTATTCACAGATGTCTGCATCAACCATGAAACCTTATATTTTTCCTTCTTTTGGATCTTTGAGTGAGGTACTTCAACATTTTTCCAGGCTGTGTTAAGGACAACTTTCTTTTTGCCTGTACTTTTACTGCTTACTTATTACTCCTCCTATATATAAAATAACCCGACCAAACTGCTAACCAAAAAGAGAGAGAGCATGATGGCTAGTAGTTTACAGATATGAGAAACGCAGAAAAGCCCAGGTTCACCCCACACTGACATTATCCACCTGAAACTGATCATTGAGTGAGGGAAAGATAAAGACTTCCAAGGGCAGAGTCATGACTCCTAAACTTCCCAAAAGCCTCATTTGTACAGGTATTCTCATGGCGTTCGCTTTAGTGAGAAACAAATGCAGTTATGGTCCTGACTCAGGAGCTTCTAATGAGGTGAAACACATCTGGCCTTTGGGATATTTGGCAAAAAATACATGCTGAGGCTCTAACACTTCAGCCATCTAATCTGGTGAAATGTTTTATATGGTGATTTTAGAGACTGATGAAATGACTGTAATTTTAAAGATATTGTGTTTCTGAAAACATCATCATTTTAGCCTTAGCGGTTCTAATCCAGCTATGGATTAGCATACATCTAATAAAGTATAATCTTGCAAGAATGTTCCAGTTTGCAGATTGCCTAATTCCCTAACTGTGGGCAGAGACAAGTGTCTCCAGAAATACTGGTCCAAAGTCTAGTCCAACCAAGCATATGGTGAAGAACATGAATACAGCCAATTCTGAGACAGAAATGTCAAAACTAGAAGTGTGAATCAACCTCTGAAAATTTTCAGTGAAAAGTACATATTTGACTATCCGCAGAAGTTATTCTTGATACTGTAGTTGTAGATGTTGGTTCAGTGTGAGTCTGGAGCACTACTTTAAGTCACTTACATATTGTGACAAATCCCTTTGTCATAAGAACCTAAAAATCTAAATAAAGTCTACATATGCAGTGCTTACTTCATGCACCAAGAACACCCACATGTCCTACTGAACTAGTTTAGATGGGAGGAGCTGGGAGTATGTATCTATGAAAAATAATTTCAGAAATTTGTTATGTAGATACTAGTGTGCCCAAAAGGTAATTTCAAGGTATTTACCAAGCACACAAAGCCTGATACCCTTCTACTTGCTACGTGACTGGAATATAGATCTTATATTTATTGAGGCAAGGATTGTATCTTTATCCTCTCAGTCTGCATATCAAATTACATCAGTAGGTGTTATACGATCTGACTGCAAATACGGTTCCTTTAACACCTCACAAGCAGGGAAAGCAAAAAGGGACAAAATGTAGTAATTGCTGAATATCCAACATTTATCTTACCTGGTGAACTGATAGAGGCATGAGATAACTTCTGACTGCTGTTGGTGTCTATCCTCAGGCATAATTTCACTGCTAATTATTTTTCTTATTATCAACACTTGCAATTAAAATCTTTGTAATTAGAATAGAGTGTTTTTATAATATAATTTGCATTTAGTTAATTTCTCATTATTTTGTTTATTATCTCTTCTTTCACACCCTCCCACAAATCACAGTGGTTTGAGAACATGTTTTCAGAAAAGATTAACTGGTCCTCCACTTGAAACCAGTTAAGAATCACTGGCCTACAAATCATCCAGAACATCTTTGGAACATATTAGTGAAAACATACTAAACTCACTCTTCAATGGTGTGCCCCCGCCCTTGCTTTTCTTTTTGTCAGGACATGACAAAAATTAGCTTTTATAAATTAAAAAGCAGCTATTGTAGTTAGAGTTAAGGATAACTGTAGATAAACAGGAAGAAATTAAGGTATTGCCAAGAAGTGAATAGGAATTGCATGTAAAAAATAAAAATGACTCTACAACTAGGAATACTGACATACCATTTGTAATAAACTGCAAAAAGACAAAAGAACAGCTTCTGAAGATCATCTTATGGTGTAAATTTGGATCTGGATCCAACTTTCTGAAAGAAAAGGACATTTGTCCTTAAAGGTTTGGATCAAATAAAAGAGGAATGTATACAGAATTAATTTCTGAAAGTTATTTAGATGGTGCTGAATTGCCATGACATGTACTGGCTATTAATACGGTGGTACAATCCCCAGTAGCTATCTCTGGAAAACTTCCTGTTGTGCTCCTGAGTCCACAAGGACACTGATGATTTTCTTGCATGCTGTTGATGCCATCTGTTGAGTGCAGAGGTCCACTGCATTGTATCTGCCCATACCATCTGCTTTACACTCCTAACCTGCTTCATGTGACATGCTGGGGGGTGGGGTGGATACCAGACTAGAACACTGGACTCCACTGCGCGAGGATTTTGTTGCTACCTTGTTCAATATGCTTTCCCATCTCAGTAATATGATTTGCCTCAGATGGCTGCAGTCAACTGGTGAATCTCAGCAGTGATGACCAAACAATTTAGAGTAACTGTTTTAGGACAAGTCATCACTCCTGGGATTCACTATGTATTGTTAACTATTAAAATTGGTGTATTTGAGAAGGGAGACATTGTATTGCCTTAGGCACAGTGCATTTCATGCAGTGTTAGGAAGTGACTATACTGTGGTTTTGATATGCTGGATTTGCACTGACTTAATGGGAAGTAATTCTTTTGCAAAATGTCAGAATACATGTAGATTTTTATCTTCTGTGCTTAGTCGGCATCTAAACTCAGATTTTGCTAAAAGTTTTTTATAGCTCCTGGCTCATGTTGTGTATTTGTTCCACTTCAATTCATAAAAACCCATCAAGGTTCAGTGTTCCTGTTCACGCATCTCAGGTGGATGCCATTCCTTGCAGCAATTCCCAGACCATATACACTTTCAGGACACAGCTGAATTTTTTTTCCAGAACCCTACTGCTTCAAAGTAGTTGCTCTTCACATTTTTGTATTTTGGGTTTTTTTACTCAAGAGTTACTTGTTTTTACTTGTTTGAGTTACATATACTGTCAATTTTATTATATTTAGCAATAATGTACCATCTGATGACTTTCAGTAAAAATCTGCCAGATTTCTGACTGTGTGATACATGCATTTTATGGTCATCCAGGAATGTAAAAGAAATAGTCACTATGTGCACCCAAAGTAACTCCATGTTCTGTGTGCAGCAAATCAAAGAAAACCTGGACACTTTGAATTCAGTGCAGATATGACACCTACCCACATGAATACCAGCCTCATTTGGAACTTACAGGCAAGACCTAATCTGTGCACGTACAGTATAGACCATACTGGCAGCACATGTACAGACGGTTTTATGGACACTTGGGATTCCTACCATTTTCTTCATTAGAATATCCTCTTATTAGGGGAAAATGCAGAACATACTGTCACATAAACCTCCCCTGGATCCAACTGCAGAGACTATTGAGGAAGATTTTTTAGGGCAATCTTATATTACAATCACAAAAAACAATCCTAGTTATTACAACTGCCTATTTTTGTTATGTATACTAGCTGTTTACTCTTTCTAGTAACATTATCTTTCATTTTCTAGAAGATGTGTCTAGTATAAAAACATAATTTAAGATCACTCTCTCTGCAAACAATGAAGAAGTAGAGGATCAGGCTCTTTTAGAGGTTGATTCATCCCACCAGTCTTATGCACTCATCAAGCTACATTTACTATGAAGGCATCCCAGGTGGCCACCTTAGACCAGATATCCAGGTTTTACAGGGCTGAAGAAGTTTAAGGAGATGAATCCCTCTCTAGGTGGTGCTAGCCTTTGTTAAGGTCTGAGGCAAAGGATGGAGAATTAGAACCTGCCAGTAGGTGAGATAAAGGGCAGAGCTCCTCCCTCCTCTTGAGGTATTTATTGTCCCAGTTCCTGGTCTGGAGCAGGTCACACAATTAGGTGGCTATGCAGGTGCCGTCAAAAGATGCTATGCACCATCTCAAAGCTAAGGTTGTCTTCCATAAACACTGTGCCTGTGTGCCTTTTCACAGAGTTAGTCCAAGTCCCTTCTGAAGAGGTATCTGGGAAATATACCGTGACTGACCTGTGAAGTTAACCATCTTTGCCTATGATACCTGAAAACTACCATCTTGTATTAAATTTGTTCTACAGAGGGAACTGCAGTAGACATTTTCCTCATTTGTTTGATTAAAAAAATTCTGCTGTGAAGTGGAAACTAATAGTTGCTGATCATCATGACATAACCTTCACTTCAGCGTTTGCAGTCATTGTGCACTGTAATCGCAAGTATGCCTCTTATCAACTGAAAGTTAAGTAGAGAACTTTGTGCATTTATTCCTGATATGTCTACAAAAGACCTATGCCATACATTCTTGAAGAAAAACCCCACGGGAAAGTTTAAGCATTCTGTGTGGAGTAAACAAACAGAGGAGATGTGGATAAGTTTTATTTTTCTCCCCCTGAGACATTTCAAGGACAGTAGAAATGCCTTCATTTTGATCAAGCTTTTACTTGTTATTCAAAGGCTTTTTGATTGAACAGGTCAAAAATGTGTTGGGAAAAAAATGAATTTCAGGCTTTTTATAGAATCCCCCAACTTCAAATGAAAAGGCTTTCCTTAGAACATAAAATCCCCCCAAACAGCCAACCCTCTAAACTATCGGGAAAAGTATGCAATTTCCACAGCTGTTCCAAGAAGACTGACAGCTGACAATCATGCAGAGGTCTGATGTCAGATTATATTAGATATTTGTTAGGAGGGGGCTAAGAGATGCTACCTTTCAAAGGACCCACTCTCGACATTAACTTATCATTCTGTTTCTGATGAATTGGTGAACTTGAAGAGACTCACTGCTTTTCTCTCCCAGGGTCTTAGGAGGCTGTAGCTCCAAACTCCACCACCCAGAATCTGTCTGTGCCATCTCCTTGGTGTTAGGTAAAAATCAGTAATCTCTGCAGTAGGCAGCCACAGCATGAAATAGGAGGAAATTTCAATCTTTCAGTTTATAGAGTTTCTCTTTTGTATCCAATTCATTGGGATGCATTGCTCACTCAGATGTGAACAGATGAGCACATTTAAAGCCAGATGCCAGACAGCTGTGCATGTGCAATCCCCCTGTATCTGCTACAGAAAGAAGAATAATGGGGAAACCTATCAGACCTAGAAGCTTTTGTGTTGGAAATGGAACCTCTGATTTAAAGTACTAATCGGGTTGACTTTTTCTCTGGCTCCAGCAGGTCTACTGGTACACTAAAAAATCCTACATAAGTTCACTCATGAGAAAGTAGGGCTACAAGAGCTTGCAAGGAAGACAAGCACTCACTGTTGTTCTCTGTGTGCTTGCAGGAGAGGAGCTGCAAGTTCTGATTTAGGTGAGGACCTAAAAAGGGTTAGAGAGCAAAGATCTAGTTCTGGTCTCCCTGTATTGTAAACTGGGAAAATGTACCACAGGGTTTGTAAATATACTTGCAAATAATGACTAATAGGGAGAGAACTGGATGAATATGAAATCTTGCAAATTGTGCTGTATCAGCTTTCAAATACCTACACTTGCTCAGTAGGAAGAGAATTGTGCAGGCATTAGCACAGTCTGTCTGCAGCTCAGACAGTAGCACGAGGAAATCAGGTTGAAAAGATGCTAGTCCCTGCCAGAAACTAGATTATCCTTATTTCACATAAGTAACTCATCTTTTTGTCCTTTTTATTTCTTTCCCTGGTCAAGAAGGGCAACTCAGGGATGTGGTTTGGTCCAAATGAATAATGAGAGCCAGGCAGGGAGAGAAGCGAAGGCAGAAGCACCTTCTGTGATAATCCCCTCAGGAAACAAAATGACACTGAAGGGGTGTTAAATAGCTTATAGTAGTGGAGTTATCCTGTGATGGGATACAAATCAAGTGATTCCTCACAGCAGAGAGCTGGTGAGAGGGAACTTCACCCTGGGGCAAATGCCCTACCATTACACTCCAGGAACAGTGCAGTGATACTTTGTGCCTCTCCCCTCAAATGAACAAATGTCTCTTACTGCCAGACCTGAGAATCAGGAAGCACAGAGGTGAATACACTGGGATATGAGATATTTTCCAGGTCCAATTCCTCTCAATAAGAAGGGAGAGAGAAGGAAAAAACATGAAATGCTGCATTGACATCTCCTGAGGGAGACTGCAGCAGCATCTACCTCCATTATGGAGGGAGGGGAGTCAGAGGGAGAATAGAAATAGGAAAGCTGGTACAAGCTGGAAATCTGTACCATTATGTGAGACTCAGAATGAGACAAAAACAATCAAAAGAGTTATGATACCAGCCAGACCCATGGCCACTGGGAGGATGCATGTCTTCAGCACTGCCTGTAATGAAATAGCAAATGAAACCAGCAGTGTCTATGTGTGTTGCTGTTCATGGGTGATACTCAAAAACTAAGCCCACTTGCAATTACAGGCCTCCCAAAGTTGTCACTGATCTGTAGTATTTTCACTCCGCTCAGCGCCAAGACATAAGTGCTCATTGCTTTTCTATTTCTCTAGTACCTGAAAAACCACAACCAGACCAAAGCAATCATTTAGTTTATTATATGACAAAGGTACACTGGTCACCTGGGCCTTCTCTAAGCACCAGCCTTGGCAGTATTTATCTCATTTTTGAGAAAGAGAAGAAAAGATTGGATGCAAGCAATAAAAAAAATGTAGCACCATAGATCTTTGGGGAAAACAGATGTAGGAAGCCTTAATTTTCTTAAGTGCCCAGCTAAATAACCAGAGATAACAGAAGGCACAGCAGGTAAATATTTTCCTTGGTCAAGGATGACAGTCTTACCTTTTGCACTGAACTCATCAACTGTTCCTGCCTTTTTGGTTCATTAAATGTGTACCCAACCCCCCCCTCCCCTGCAGGCTTTTCCTCCAGGCAGCACTCAGCCATGCTTCATCCTCAGTAGAAAAACTTTATGTGCAAGGCCATGCTCCAGGATAAGGGCAGTTGACTACTGATCACAATCAAACCCACAGACTGCCACTGCATTGATTTAGCATATATGTATATATGTATGCATCTATTCTGTGTATGTTAATTATATAAAAATGCACATAGACTTATTTTTCTTCATTAATCCATAACGTACTTATTTTATAACCTAAATTTCATTTTTAAAAAGAGAATTCCCATTTGAAGTGTATCTGAGAGACAGAAATATGTTTGATATATTGCACATGCATAAAGGAGCCATATAAAGCCCTAATCAATCTGGTGTAATTTCACAGATGACCATGCTTTGAGCAGGAGGCTTGACAAGACCTCTTGAGGTCCTTCCCAGTCTGGGTGATACTGTGAAACCAGACAGAGAACAGTAGAGTTGTTCGTGTCTTTCAATACCTCATTAATTTGGAAAGGATATTTTATAACTTCTGCTTTTCAGATTTAGCATGTACTGCCATTGCCTCTCTTTGAATCAATCTTCACAAAGCTCAGGTAACAGCATCTCAAGTGAAAATGAATGAAACCACAATCAGCTAATCAAGTATGTTGACATTTTTGTCCCAAACAAATACGAGTGACCTGAGTGAATAGTTCTGTAAGTAAATCCCATTTCCACTCAGAAGAACAAGTGTACTTAAGGACGTTTTTGTTATATTTACAAGTATGTCCATCTATTCATTGCTTCAAGGAAGGTGATAACTCTCCATGAACACAGTTCTAATGTGGAGGTGTTTGAAGATTTTAGAACTTGGGCCTGGATCCTAAAAACCAGGTACCTAAGAGCAAAATTGACTTGGGCTGCCTGGATAGCAAAGGGAGAGGGAAGCTGCTCAGCCCTTGTGACAATAATATGGATGTACTTCTATCCTGATAAACAGAGAGTGCTGTCAGAATGCCCAGTGTATATGCTTAGCATAAATCTAACCTGCAGGTGGTTATTTTTTATTGTAACACAAGTAAAAATAAGTAGATTTTCTCCTAAGCCAGTCAAGTAAATTTAGGAACAAGTTGTGAGCACATCATAAAATAACATTGAATTAGTATGTTCATTTCATGGGCAGTTAACCTTTATGTCTCTTTAATAATTGATTGCTTTAATACTTTGTTAATATTATTAGTTTCATTAGTTTATGATCTTTTTCCTCACCTTTGGCCTTTTATTACATTAGGTCTATAAATTTTCACAGAATTGATTAGTTACACGAAAGAAGTTGTTATGCTCTAATACTGTTCTGCCTTTCATGGAAAGGAGGCACTTCGAATTTTGTTACATATCTCTCTTCACAAGGATAATTGAAATACAACAATTACTAATTAAATTAGTATAGCTAATCAAGTTCTGACAAAATGTTATGATTTATAGTTTTGGTCCAAAAAAATGAGTAAACCTAAGATATTTTTATAGTTACGTTATTCATTTATAATGCCGTATTTTAATCTTTCCAGTAATGTGTCATGACCTCTAAGTATCTGCAATTATGTTACTTAATCATGCAGGAACAAAGACAACTTGTTAGCATGTAATATATAATAGTCTAGACAAGAAAAGAGCAAAAGGGTCAGCTCATGCATTTCATACTATATGTTGCATCAGAAGTAAAAAATGAATGAAACTCTAAAATGTCTCTGTAGGAAGCATTACCTAGTCCATTTAGTTTCCCAAAGAAAGCATGATTTCAAAAGTATTTTGAGATGTGAATGAAAGAAAATTTTCATATGATCACCACACTGATATCAGCAATCAGATCTATGGTTCAGTGGCTTCTTTCCTTCTTTGTTATCGAATTTTTTCCTATCATCCCAGGGGCCTGACTGGCTTAGTTAAAATTTGTTAACTGCCTTGACTGATTTAACATTGCTACTGACTAACATTGCTCCCAAATTGCAAATGAGCTTGATCCAACACCCAGTAAATTGAATGGAAGTGTTCCCAGTGGCTCTGACTGATACTGTTTGTATCATTTATTAGGGCATTTTGTTTGGCGTGATTTGAGAAGTCCTATGGTAATACTCACACCTTTTTATCTGCATTAGTTTTGCTTTCCAAAAATCTGTCATTCCTAGAAGGCTTTATTAAAGATCTGAAGAAACTTAGCATTACTTGAAGACTAGTAATAAAATAGTCTATAAAAGGGATTGCACTGCAGATATAAAGCTAGAACAATCTGCTAACAAATCAAATTTCAGAGCACATTCTTTCTTACTGACCTCTTCAGCTTCACTGGACAATTTTCAAATCATCTTAAGTTTACAGAGTAATCACTCAGCTTTCTACAGCAACTAAGTTCAGACTGGAGTTGTGACATATCTGCACATTAGTATTCTATTGCTTTATTGGTCATCACAGAATGGCCATCACAGTTACATTAACTAAATTTCATTTTTTAATATAAAATAAAATTTTGCTGTTGCTTTTTGTACCCTAAATAACCTAGTAAGCAAGATGTTTCTTGTAATGGATTTTCCTGGAAAAAATTGTATTATGTAAATGTACCCAGTCCAAGTTAATTTGTGCTAATGGCCGGTAACTATATTTGAAATATGAATGGTTTAACTGACAAAATTAAGCCAATTTCTTCCATATGTCAGTAAAGGTAGATGTTCCAAGAAAGTCAGATTCTGTGTGTATACATTTTAAAGCCTGGTTTGTAAAAGTTAATTTAGAGTAATTTCTGTACCATTGCAAGGGAAAGAGCCTTAAATGTAAATATGAAGAAGTTTGGAGAGTAGATGTCAATATATATCATGGTTAGGGAAAATACTTTCAAGTTCATGCTTGTAGAGTAATGTGTTTCACTCGAAGTTTAAGCAGCAAGTCAGCTCATCTGAGGTAAACTGCTTTATACGAAGCTTTACTTTTTCATTCAGATTCAAGGTGTCATTAAACATATCCATATGTTATTCATGTGAAGCTTCTTTTTCTTAAATTTAAAGTTTTATCTCATGGAGATTACTGATGCAATTTAACATGAACTGATTCTAAAGAGAATGTGCAGAACTGGCGAGAAAACTAAATTGATTTCATGTGCATTAGCTTTCCTCTTGTGACACTTCACTGAGTTCAGTAGATTCACTTCTTGCCCATAAAAATGGAATCAAAATCAGACCCAGAAATACAGTATAAATTTAATTAGCTAATATTCAAGGAATAGGTTCACAAGGTATTAAACTCATCTAACATAATAAGAAAACTGTAACATACCCAGTCTTACATGTTTAGATTTTTTTTTTTTTGTAATCTCTATAAACATATAGAACAGGGAGGATTTTTTTTTTTTTTTTTTTTAACAAATGTCATAAATGTTTCAGTTTATCTATGTTGCACCTCCTAGGATGAATGCCTATACTTAGATCATAGTGTTTGTTGAAAGAATAAGAAAATAAAAACAATTGAATTCTTTTTTGAAGAAACATTATAAAGCTTTTGCTGTTAATTGAGAAAACTCTATTTTTATTTTCATCTGATTAAAGCTGGTTCACTCTTAGGAGCTATTAGGAGATGCTAAACCTAAACTTCCTATGGTGACTTGGGAACAAGGTAAATGTTGTCACTGGGAGTTGATTGGCAAGGACAGGCACAATGAGAAGATGCTGGAAGAAGCTGGGCTTCTCCACATTACCAATACATCTATTATGGTAGGACGTATAGAAAGGGTGACTGTTTAGTGTATGAAGAGTTCCCTTTCAAAATCACATACTGCTTTGCCAGTGACTATTTTAATTACCTGTTGATCCTTAGGAGAAAGGTCTTAGAAGTGTCTGCACAGTTGGGCCACTTAACGCAGACTGTGAATGGGATGGAAACCTAGCCAAAAGTGTTAGGACTGCACAGTTACATATGCAGGCTTGCAGACAATCAAACAACCCCACAATTTGTGGGTCAGATTACCAGATCCAAAATCATTAACTCTACCTAGGTGCTGCCATGAACACAAAGAGGCTGCAAACTGAGCCCTAACATCAGTGAAGTCTGTAAAAATACAGTTAGGTTTGTGTTAACTTTTTCCTTAAAAAAAACTAACCCCCCCCCCCCCCCCCCCAAAAAAAAAAAACCCCAAACAAACAAACAAAAAAACCCCACAACAAAGCAACAAAAAGACCCCAAAACAAGACAAAGCAAAAACCAGGAAAAAAAAAAAAAGAGTTAAAAATAGATTTAACTCATGACTGTTTCTGAACTTTTGTGGTGATTGCTTACAACTTAAATTACCTCAGTATTTTTAAATAGCACACACAACATTCCCTGCCCACAAGTGCATCTACATATGCTCTGTAACCTCATCTTTAGATCAGGATGCATGGCTCATATTACTGATCAAATATGTCTTGGAAAATCATGCATACACAGGGAAGATCACAATACAAACTCTTTACAAGATGGGTGCAGCTCCCATTTTGAGCTGGTGTTTTGTAAGACAAATTTTTTCCTCATATTACATATCACTCAGAAAACAGGTCCATTAATTCTAGTTACTAAGTGAATGTTATCTCAGCTAACTCTTTCTTGCCTTTTATATACTAAAATGCTAGATTATATGTACTAGCTACATCACTTTTTGCTTAGTATTGTACAAAATACTGATAGACTGACCTTCATTTATACTGCAAAGAATTTCTGGTGTCCTAGGCATTTGTAATTTCCTCATTTATGGTGAAGAATCACAACAGGTTTAGATTTACTTGCTGGTTTGGGGTTCTACTCAATGATACTGATGCTTTTGGTATTTTAGAGTGTCATGATATGGTGAGATGTAAATGAACTCAAGAGTGCCTAAAAACTACAGATGGCTGTCCATTTTGGATTGTATGTGATGGATTTCCTAGGGTGCCTCAATGCCGTGAGGCTAATGAGTATTAAAATTTCTAGTAGAATTTATAAATCTAAAAAAATGAGCTTTTTGATGAATATTAGGATGCGTGCATAAAATCAAAATTAAATATCTGGGTTGACTTTGTATCAAAAGCCTTCTTTACAAGACATTTAAAACAATTTAATAATAAAATCACAAAAGTCAAAGGATATCCTATAGTGACATTTTAAGTCTTCCCTGGTAATTTGTGACATATTGTACAAATCTTTGCTGTGCTATGCATATACACATATGTCCTGTAACATCTGGAATAAAGCAGCTTTTGCTAGGATCATATCAGCCAGGGGATTTCTGAGAGATCATAGTTTTGTATCTGGCTAAGTGACTAATTTCTGCCTTCCAAAGGTGAAAACTAGGAATGATATTTAGTGTTCACTAATCATTAAGTCAAATGGTCCATAATTAGAACACCTGATATAATTATCAAAGCTGGTAGAAAGCAGCCCCTCTATTGGAACTAGTATTTGTACCAATTTATGTATGGATATGATTCTGCATTCTTGTGAGTCTAACTATAGAAAAAGATCAGAAGCTCTGAGCTGATACAGAGACATTTGACTGATTTGAGACATTTTTCTACCTTGAATGATAGGACCCTCCCTATGAAAATCTCTTTGAGAGTGTTTGATAAGACACACTTAAACAGACATCAGGATGTTAAGGCAGAAGAGAAACCCTAACAAGTCTCATATTATTCTGTACACTGAGGTGTTTATTATCCTAAGGAACATTACCAGTCACAGTAATGTTTTATTGGTCACAACAGGTTTTCCTGATAATAAAGAATAGATTTTTCCATTATATCACTCTATAACAAGCACTGAAGGGCAGCTAAACTGTGGCAACTTAAACCAAGATCCCTGCTGTCCTGGCTGTTTTATTGCTCATGATAAGCAGTTATCTGATAGAGGTGTGTTCAGCTGGAAAAGCATTTCTCGGGCCACTGAATCTTGTCATCCTGTGCTCCCCTCATCTCTGATTAAGACAATACTGTAATGTAACAGCAACTCAATTTACCTTCCAAACCACAACCTTTCTAAACACCTTATTATAAATCTATAAATCTATACAGTAGGATAGTGCAGAAGCCCCAAGTTATAATGAGCCATAGGGGAATTCAAGGTCATCACCATATCTGAGAGGCCTTCAATATAAGAGACTTTGTTAGATGACAGAACTGGATTTGGGAGAAGGCATCCCTTAGATGAGGCAAGAAAGGAGAAGAGCTCTCATTGTCTGATGTGATCTTCTTTCCTCAGTCTGTTAACCTTAAAACTGGAAGTAAAGTAAGGTGGCTTCAGAACAGGCTAACTGTGAAAGGACACAGGGCAGTGGTCTGCTAGCAGACAGCTGAGTTCTACCAGCTGTAAGCCAGTCAGAAAGGAACAGCACTGGAACATTTATTTCTTGATGGACTGCAAATTAATTAAATAGTAGTGTTGTTATCCAATTACCTTGTCTGCTGCATTCTGTCTAGATACCCACGTGGCTTGGACAACAAACTCAAGAGAACCAGAAGAGCTGATTGTCATTGTAGAAATAAACAAAAGTATAGATAGAAAAGATGTCAGGACTACATTTCAGCTGAAAAAGGAGTAGAAAAAGAGTATGAAACAAGTTTTACATAATGACTTCTCAAAGGAGCAGTAGTAGGAGCCATAAAAGCAGCAGCTTCAGCAGACTTCTTACCTGGTGAAACTATCCAAACACTTTAGCCTGCTTTTGAAAGCAGATGGACAGCTCCAATTTGCAGCATTCCTTTTATACGTTTTTATGATAATGCATTCACATTTTCCTTCAGGATTTTTTTTTTTTCCTCATTATCAGTGCCAGCATAAAGTTCTAAAAACTTTCTTTTGCTCAAAAAAATGATGCTTGTGTTGTCTTGGGCAAGGGGGAGAGGTGACTTTCAGGAATATGCAGTTCCAGCTAGCCTTCAGCTGCTTTCTGCTGCTTCATCTTTACACCATCTACTTTTGAACGTAAACACACACACAAAAAATGCCTCTCAAAGGAGGTGTCCTTCTGACTCTGTAATGAAATGCCACTAAAATAGCCTGCAATCAGCACTGGGGAAAAAAGGGATCATCAATGCAGAAAAACAAAGTCATGTTTCAAAGACTGACAGCATACCTAAATCTGGATGCCACAAAGCAAAGGCCAAGTCCCACTGCAGCTAACAGCAAACCTTCTCTTAAGTTCAGTGGGGGAAGAATGTGGAGGTAAAACTGAGCTTTCATATTCTCTGGGGAAGAAGAGTGCAGAGAGGTATAAAAGGTGACCATCAAATAAAGTCTACCATTTAGACCCTGGAAAACAGTAGCAGCAACTTTCCAGAGCATATTAAGGTAGGGCTCCTGGGAGCACCTTCCTATTTTACCACTTATTTGGGGGAACAAGTCACTTTAGACCTGATTTTGAAAGTATTAGTTTTATTTAGTCAGACAGCTGAGGACCCTGGTTCATGCAGTAGATATACACACCTATAGAACTATGCCTGTGCAAATATCTGCCTAAACAGCCACCTTAATCCACTGAAGCAGCAGGAATTTAATGTGACTTCAGATCAAGACCCTGTTTTCACAACAGTTAAACAGTTATGCCTACTTTGATTCACAAAGGATTGAGACCGAAGCTTACTTTCCTTCTTTTTTTTTTTTTTTCTTTTTTTCACAGCACTCTGTGATGTTGTTGATATAAAACAGTACTTGTTCATCAGAAAATGAACACAGCTCTCTGTACTTTGGATTTATTGCAGGGGCTGGAAGGCACAAGGACTGTAATGAAATTCGTTTCATTAAAGTCATCCAGTCTTTTAGGTGCCAGCAGAAATTCTTATGTGTGACAGTCTCTGAAATGAAGAATAAAGTAAGGGGGAAAATAAAATAATAATAATAATAAAAAGATCAATGCAAATGTTAGAATTGAAGTACAATAAAAATGTTTTACAAATCCAGGCCATTGAGGTTCTGTCATTAATATGGTTTCAACAAAAACAGCAACAAAAGCATTTCTCACAGGAAGAAATTAGGTAGTTGAGATAAAGAAGGGTCATAACAAATATGGTTAAAGATACATTAAGTGAGTGTTTTATCCTAAGGGCATAAAGATTTATAGTCTCCTAAATATCTCACTGCACATTCTGATTTTGATGGGGCACTGTTAAACACTATGGCAGGTGAAGAATTCCATCAAAATGTGTTAATCTGGCCCTTGGGATATCTGAGGAATTCCTGTGGAGAGAATGACAGAAATGCTCAAATTCACAGAGAACAATTATGAAGTGTAAGACTAGGTATTAAAGATTTCTGAAGTTGTCTGATATCACATAATAAAGTTGAAACGGAGAATTTAAAACACCACTTTTGCAGAATACTGTCTTTTCTAATCATAGTTTCCAGATGGACACTGAATTGAATTTCGATGATGGTAAAAAGTGGAGAATACAGACGGCTCCATGGCTGGACAGAGATGTCTTTTTATCTTATTCATTAGTAATGACAAAATAATTCACTCTTAGTTTATATGAAGCTATTTAACCTACAGAAGAAAGATCTCCTGGCTGTCTGCACAAGAATTAATGTCTTCCTCTGAACATGGATTATGGAGTGCACATAAACACATATCTAATCTGCAGCTGTGCTCAATAAGCATACTTACATGATATAGCATATAATATACGCCTAATTTGTACAATTATCATGAGCTGATCAATAGGTGCACAGTTCCTATGGGTGACTTCAGGAGCACATTGTAAACTCATCTCAAACAAGTAAGTATAAAAGTTTCTTGCCACATCAGATCATCACATATTCTTTATTGGATGGATGCTTTACAGAAAAAGAAAAAAATCAATATTTTAGGGAGACTTCATGTTCCATCAGAGATATCTTTTCTTTCTTTTCAATCAGAACATAGAGTGCCATTTTCAGTCTAGCAGCATGTGAATAAAAGAAAAGAATACATTATTTTAAAATCCAGCTCTTAATGAAGTGGTATTTTTCTGTAAAATATAGTAAATCTATAAACTAATGGTTTTATAATTCCCCAATATTGCATATTCCTATTTTTCAATGATCAGAATCTTTCTTGTATGGTTACAAAACAAGCAGATAGAAATGAAGAAGTCAAAATCCAGGCTGGTAACCACAACAGATATCTCAAAATACTTAATTTCACTGAAGCAACTCTAGCATTGACGATATCTTTCCTTGCATGGTTAGTCTGTACCATTGATACCATTGAGGCACATTCTTGTATGCCTTAGGTAGAATTTATATATACGTACATGTCTACAAGGTAGATGTATTAATATACATTAGTGACTGACTGAACTGCTGCTACCTTGAGCAGAGATCTCAGGTAGGATTCATCTCTTCCTCCTTCAAAGGTCTGTAAGGGTTGGGTATCAGGTGTGAGTTACACAACTCGGATTTCTTTCATGATTGATGAGAGAAAGAAATAAATGTTTCCTAAAAGAGATTCACCTGACCTATCTCAGACCTCTATCTCAAGAAGAATTTAACAACCCTCTGAAGCTGTTTATCTCCATTGACAAGAAAGACAAATGACTACTGTGAATATAATGATCTGCCTTTGAGACCAATAGGTTATAAAGGATGATTCCTTTCTGTTCTAACAATGGGTACTAAAGATCTCTAGCAGTACCTGAAGGGCTTCCTTCCATTCTTTGGGACTGGTTCACAAAACCAAAACTGGTTCACAAAAAACAAATACAAACTGCTATGAAGCAGCTAGTTTTCAATACAGGCATCCGACAACACCGTGTCTATATGGTCCAATATTTTGTGCTGGATCCCTAGAGAAAGAGCATTGCCCTCATTGACAACAACAAGTGGTTGGGTTTGTGCAGCATAGTTTACCCTTCTGAGTTGCATTCTCTCACGGAGAGCCTTCTGTAACTTCATAGCTTGTGGAGTGTGTTGCAGTGAACAGACAAGTAATCATGGTAAACGCTGATGGAGCCTGGTCAAGGAAACTCTTTGGCATGCAACTACCTGCCTGCCTATAAGTGTTATGAGATGGATGGTTTACAGACTGGGTTGGGGAGTTTCACCCCACATTGTGCAAATTCTCCATGCAGCCACAGCCTAAATCTACATAGGCAGATGATTTTTCTTTCTGGCAGTAGTTGCCTTTCTGTGGAGTACAAGTGCTTGCAAGCAATGCCATTCATGTGGAAACATTCCTTGACCTCCTACTTCTGTCCATTTACCAGAGAAAAGAGAATGATACTGGGCTATGCAAAGGCCCAGGTGGTTAGGGCAACTCTATTTTAGCAACTGCGTATTACTTGTGCCTTACATTTTTTCTGTTGATTTTAGGCATGAAAATAAAATCCCATACTGGACATGAGTAAACATGTTACCATAAATTCCCTTTTTAAAAATAACATTAATGATAATCCTAGAACTGGATTCACTACTTGGAATTTAGCATTGCACTGAAGCGCAAATACAGTTTATTAAACTTGTCAGCAATAGCAATTTTTGGTTTCTCTGTAGCGAACATTTTAATGTAAAGTTAAATTACTACTCACAACCATAGAAAAAACCTCTTTATTATTTGAATTTTTAGAGCCTTACTATAAATTGCTAGAGGTGAATTGCACACTAACACTATAAAAATAAAATGGAAAATCTCTAACGTGCTGCAATCCAGAAAATATATGCGCTGTTATCACAGATCACAAATGCAACTAAAGATAATTTTAAACATATGGTAAGCTTCTCCTTAAGTACTTATATTTTAGGGAGCATAACTATGCTCTAAATCTTATTGTAGTCACAGAATAATTTTGCTTTGAACATTTGTGTAGGTAAACCTAGTGCTGCTCATAATGGTATTTATTGAAGCTGCACTGGTTTACAATTTGCAACTCATTATTTCAGTATATAATTCCAAATAAAACAAGGAGTTTCTTGTGTAGCCATTTAACTCAACAGGAATACATTGCTGTAACACATTAGCTATCAACAATTGTTTAATGAGTAGCAGAACTAATGAGGTCCAGTGTGTCTATCAGTTACTTTCTGACATTTCTCTATATACCAGTGTGTCTTGATGCTGTGTTCCACATCCTCAGCCTCTGTCTCCCTTCCTTTCCAACCACTACCTGTCTGCTGAATTTAGCTGAAATTGGTCAATGGATTTTCCATCCAAGAATTGCTGAAAATACCACAGTAAGAACCCTCAAGGGAATAAGGCATCACTAAGTTAAGCCAATGTTTCTGCTTTTCTTAAAGGTGTAATTATATAAGGAAAAAAAAATTTAGAAAGTCAGAATCAAATCATAGAGTGGCAAGCATAGAACAGCCCAGGTTGAAAAGGTTCTTGATGAAAAGGTGAAAAAGAGGACCCTTGGAACTACTGACCAGTCAGCCTCAGCTCTGTGCCCAGTAAGATCATGGAACAGATCCTCCTGGAAGGTATGTTAAAACATATGGAAGACAGGGATGTGATTAGAGACAGACAACATGGCTTCACCAAAGGCAAATTATGCCTGACTAATGTGGTGGGCTTCTACAACAGAGTGACTGCATCAGTGGACAAGGGAGGAGCTACAGATGTCATCTTCCTGGACTCTATATGACCTTTGATATGTTTCCCCAAAACATTCTTACCTCTGAATTGGAGACATGTGTGTTTAATGCATGGACTGTTAGAAAGATTCAGGCATTGGCTGAATGGCTGTGTCCAAAGAATTACAGTTAATGGCTTCAAGTCCAAGCGGAAACCAGTAATGAATGGTGTCCCTCAAGGGTCCATACTGGAACAAATACTATTTAATATCTTCATTGATGGCATAGACACTGGGACTGAGTACACTCTCAGCAAGTTTGCAGGTGACATCAAGCTGAGTGGTGCAGTTGACGTGCCTGAGGATGCCATCCAAAGCCTTGACAGGTTTGAAGAGTGGGCCCATGTGAACTTCATGAAGTTCAAAAAGGCCAAGCACAAGGTCCTGCACCTGAGTAGGGGCAATTTCAAACATTGATACAGACTGGACTATGAATGGAGAGCAGCACTGTGGAGAGGGACTTGGGGATACTGGTGGATGAAAAATATAGACACAAACCAGCAATGTGCACTTGCAGCCCAGAAAAGCAATTGTATCCCGGGCTGCATAAAAATGAGGCTAGCAGATTGAGGAACATGATTTCACCCATCTACTCTGCTGTTGTGAGTCCCCATGTTGAGTACTGCATCCAGTTCTGGAGCCCCTAGTACAAGACAGGGACATGTTAGAGTGGGTGCAGAGGTGGGCTATGAAAATAACTAGAGGGCTGGAACACCTTTCCTGTGAAGAAAGGCTGAGAGAGTTGGGGTTGTTCAGCCTGGAGAAGAGAAACCTCTACGGAGACCTTTGAATATATAAAGGAGGCTTTTAAGAAAGATGGAGAAAAACCTTTTTGACAAGTCCTGTAGTGAAAGAAGAAGGGGTAATGGTTTTAAACTGAACAAGGGTAGATTTAGACTGGACATTAGAAAGAAAATTTTTACAATGAGGGTGGTGAGACACTGGAGCAGAGTGCCCAGGGAAGCGACGGGTCATTGGAAGTGTTCAAAGTTAAGTCAATGGGGCTTTAAGCAACCTGATCTAGTGAAAGATGTCCATGCCAACAACACTGTCTTTTTCGTGCAGTATCATTAGTCACCCATTCCACACCATCGTTCTCTTTAGTCCTCTTCTTCTACTGTTGGGAAGCCTCCCAGTTGTCTTGACAGCTTTCATGATAATGATCACTGCAATGGATGAACTAAACAGACATTGTCACAAATAGTAAAAGTACTGTGTATCTATGAAATAGTAGTGACTTTTGATCCTTTTTAATCTGAACTGAATATTGTTTGTTGAGTTAGTATACAGCAAATATTCAGCCAATTAAAATTACATCACTTAATCAAGCTTTTTTTTTTTTTTTTTTTTTTACTGTCTTACTACATCAAAAATGTGGTACCACCAAAAAAGACTCCTTGGAAGAATCAGTTTGAGTAAATTCATCCAAGTGATTTCTTAGGTCAATGGCAACTTCTACTTGTTTGGGGTTTTTTTTTGGTCCTCCAGTGCTAGAAGAAAGACAGCTAATGTCCTGGTCATCACAGCACACTTGACAGGCTCTGGTGGGTCCAGGTTTATCTCCCTGTCCTACTCTTCTGCCCTCTTCCTCTCTCTGTCACAGCTTCTTATATTCATTATTACATGATCCATTGTAAAAAAAAAAAAAAACCAAAAAACCAAAAAACCCTAAAAATTATTTCAGTGTAAAATAGGAAGCATTTTGAACATTTTAGAGTATTTTTTGAACATTTTACACTATTTCGCTTCATACAAGAAATACTGTCCTTCCAATTCTAATAGTGAAAATGGAAGAACAAATCATAAAAAATTTGAATAATTTTATGGCTTTGTGTATTACCAAATTCTAATCTTTTCAGTTGTACTGACATACCTGTCATTAAACAAAAGTATAAATAACCATTCAATGGGTTTCCATTCTAGGTTAGACAAGTAACTGTGAGCCATAATGTCAAACTGCACTGCTTAATGCCATGTTGTAAAGCAAGGAAACGTCAGTCCAGCTTTTGGATATATTGTTTTCCAAGCAAATAAAATACAAGTGCTGTTACTTTTTGTCTTTCTTTTATTTCAAATGTCTTCCATAAACTACATTTTATGAATAGCAGAGCAAAAGTTACCTAAGAAGTTCTACAAGAAGAAGGTGCAATAGCTCACATGCCAAGAAAGAAAACTGTAGGATGTGGGGGAAAAAAAAAAAGGTATAAAACTGCACAATTAACAAGATGAATAATTTGTAGAACTTCATTAATAAAGACTTTGGAATGTTCTTGAGTGAAGGTCGTTATTTACTGTCAAAGATTCAATTCAATTTCAGCAAAATCACATGGTGCTAAAAAAACCTGAGGTCAGAGCTTCCTGACAAGAGAATCATTATTATTTTGGTACTTTAATTAAAGAGAAGAATGATAAGGTTGATAAATCTTAAGTCAATAAACTGAGTTTTCTTTTGGAATCCAATGCAATTGCTAGAATGGAAATATAGTTTGAAAAAGGGTAACACACAAACTAGAAAATGTAAAGCATGAATCATATTTGAGGAACTGTATATATATAAATTATATAAATTCAGAGAATGCTGGGATTAAGTTAAAACAGAAAAGTAACACTATTGTAAGTTTCAGTCTCACAAGTCACTTTTTAGATGAATTTTTACATCATGATGATTTTTTTTCCGAAATACATGGCTTCAGTTTACATAATTTCCAAGTAAAAACTACAATACAGAATAAAAGTGCCAGCTGTAGAAATTTTGGATGCACAAGTCTGATTTAAGAAAGCTACCCCAAATTTTAATAAATATATCTCTACAGACTTGGAGAAGGAACAGAGTAAAGATCACTGTAATTCAAGACAGTTGGTCTGAAATTCATGGCAACTAAATTTATGGAGTGAATTGTAGTGAGTGTGAGTGAACCTACTGAATTTAGTAATACAGTTGCCTTCCATCGTCAGCCTAGAAACACAGTTATTTCTGAAAGTGCCTCACATTTAAGAAACCTCCTGGATCCCAATTCAGGACCCTTAGCAGATGTTGAACTCTGCATAAATAAATCTGGATCTTTGAGATTTTTTACCATTTCTGCTGGATAGTTTTGGAACTACAGATTTGCTATGCACAACAGGGGTTTGCAGTGCATTTGTTAATCAAAGGTGCAAAACTGCAAAGTAAGGTAGAATGTTTGAAGATTGATTATCCTCATTTTTTTGCTTCCTAAGGAAGCCTCTGATTAATTGCTGTATTTGTTATTCAGCATAATTTGTTGAAATTCAAATGTCAGATCACTGCAATCATCTACTTATGGTGAGAAAAAGTGCAATATGTGAAACATCCTTTCTGAGTACAGTGATGTTTAAGGTTCTCCAACCGGTTACACAAGCTGATAGGGAAAAAACCCTTCAGAACCAAAAAACAATTAAGCACAGTATATTGGGGCAGGGGGAAGGCAGCTTTTAAACATAAGATTGAGAACAGTGATTAATTTCCTTAGTAATTTCACAATTATTTATACTAAAACTAGACAGTAGTACTCTTAAAAGTATACTTGACCTGCTGCTGGGGACTACAGGCAGGAAACCATTGCTTGTTAACTTTGGGTTATTTCTGAGCAGAACTGGGTTTGCTTTGATTAGTCAATATTAATCATAAAACTCAACAGGCTTTCTGTATTCAGTACTGACATTCAGAATCCAGAGACAAAACTGAAATATAATTAATATAAGAAAATGAAACTGATTTGACATACTGTGTAAAAAGCATGTATCTTTTAACTTTCCTTTTACAATGGCACATTCTTTTTTATAAAAGTATCCTGTATAAAAGAAGTACTGTTTTGGTTTTGTGGCACCTGGAGAACTACTGTCAAATAGCATTCTGTATTTAGAAATGCATAAACAAATGAATAAAGAAGTCAGAGTACCAGAAGCCAGGATACTTTAACACCTCCCCTCCAAAGCTAGCAAACAAAAGCTCAAACAAAACAAGCAAATGTCCTAAAAACACTCCCATGAACTTAAAGTCTAGTTCTCCATTGACATTTTCTAGAATGTCATTGCTATTTATTTCATATTCTTCTTTGACAAAATAGACAATGCCTCATTTTTTATGGATTTGAATAGTTATGGCTCTCTGGGAGGAATGAATCTAACCAATGAATATAGGAATACCTGGGCTAGAATTTGACTCATGATTTGTAGGCAAAATGATGTTCAGATTCCTTTGTGACACTACGAAATACCTATGAATGCTGCTTTTTTATGTGCTGTTATATGTGATTCTTCCCTGGGGCACAAAGAGCAGCAGGGTAGCATTTTGTTTGTAGCAAGAAGCAAAGGATAAATCATGAAGACAGATGAGGGAGAGAGAGGTGAATGAAGAAGGCTAGTATTGCTGGCAAGTGAATGAGATGATGCAACAGCAAAGGTCAAAAAGTGGCCTGGAAAGTCAGGATGAGGTTGTAAATTGTGTGGATTAAATGCTTCTCTTTATCAATTTGCTCATTATATAAACACTTTGTCACAAGCCAATTACTTTGTAAAAAATAATCATTTCTCAGAAATGACATTGCATCCTTTGCCTTACTAAACATCTCTTTGTAAACAGTGGCATGAACTGAAAATGAAGGTCATGTTTCTGTCCTCATGCATACCTGGAACAGCACTAAACTATTAATTGCTGAAGTAATTCATAGAACCATAGAATCATAGAATCTTAGGGTTTGGAAGGGACCTAGAAAAATCATCTAGTCCAACCCCCCTGCTAGAGCAGGATCACCTAGACCAAGTCACACAGGAACGTGTCCAGGTGGGTTTTGAATGTCTCCAGAGAAGGAGACTCCAAAACCCCCCTGGGCAGCCCGTTCCAGTGCTTTGTCACCCACACAGTGAAAAAGTTTTTCCTCGTGTTTACTCTAAACCTATTGTGCTCCAACTTACTGCCATTGCCTCTTGTCCTAACATTGAATGACACTGAGAAGATTCTGGCTCCATCCTCCTTACACTCGCCCTTACCATATTTATAGACATTAATGAGGTTCCCCCCTCAGTCTCCTCTTCTCCAGGCTAAAGAGACGCAGCTCTCTCAGCCTCTCCTCATAAGGGAGATGCTCCACTCCCTTAATAATCTTGGTGACCCTGCACTGGACTCTCTCCAGTAGCTCTCTGTCCTGCTTGAACTGGGGTTCCTAGAACTGGACACAGTATTCCAGGTGGGGCCTCACCAGTGCAGAGTAGAGAGGGAGGACAACCTCCCTCAACCTGCTGACCACACTCTTCACGCATCACAGGATGCCATTGGCCTTGTTGGCCATGAGGGCACATTTTTAGCTCGTGGTCATCCTCTTGTCCACCAGAACCCCTAGATCTTTCTCCCCAGAGCTGCTTTCCAACAGATCAGCCCTCAGCCCACACCAACACACGAGGCCGTTCTTCCCCAGATGCAGTACCCCACACCTGCCCCTGCCAAACTGCATCAAATCTCTCCCTGCCCAGCTCTCCAGCCCATCCAGGCCACGCTGGATAGCAGCACATCCTCCTGGAATGTCATCCACTCCTCCCAGACCTGCATCCTCAGGAAACCTGCTGAGGGCACACTCCATCCCCTTGTCAGGCCTCTGACAAACATATTGAACAGTATTGGACCCAGCACTGACCCTTGAGGGACACCACAAGCCACAGGCCTCCAGCCAAACTCGGCTCCACTGACCACAGCTCTCTGGGCTCTGTCCTTCAGCCAGTTCCCAATCTACCTCACTGCAAAATCACACAATTTTCACTTCTTAAGCTTGTCTGTGAGGATACCATGGGAGACAGTATCGAAAGCCTTGTTGAAGTCAAGAAATACCACCTCCACTGCCCTCCCCTCATCTATCCAACTACTTGTACCATCAGAAAAGGCTATCAGATTAGTGAAGCATGATTTCCCCTTATGGAATCCATGTTGACTACTCGTGAAAAGCCTCCTTTCCTCCACATGCTTTGAGATGGTGGCAAGAGCAAGCTGTTCCATCACCTTTCCAGGAATGGAGGTGAGGCTGACTGGCCTATAGTTACCTGGGTCCTCCTTTTTGCCCTTTTTGAAGATTGGGATGACATTGGCCTTCTTCCAGTCCTCAGGCACCTCTCCTGTTCTCCAGGACGTCTCAAAGATTATGGAGAGTGGCCTAGCAATGACCTCTGCCATCTACCTCATCAACTGCAGGTGTATCCCATAGAGGATAATTTCCTTCTGACATTTAAAATCTTGTCAGTGATTTTGTTTCAGAGGAAGAGATTACCACAGGTATGTCAAATCAGAAATATTTCAATAAAATAAAGATTATCAAGAAGTTTTCTGTACATCATTCTGAAAGGATTGCTTCTCCTGGGTCTCAGGAGGTCCTGTTCTGCAAACCCTTACCTCAGTCAATGCCTTTGACACACAGATGGCTCTGCTGATAAGTGTATGACAGTTTATATGAGCAAAGGTTCAGCATCCCATCACTGAGATTTCTATCAGGGAACAGGGAAATCTATAAGGAATATTCAAAAAATCTCTCAAGCACATCCAACACATATAGTTGAAACACAGAGAAGATTTATTTAACAGGCTTGAAAATCTGAAAGCATTTTTTTGTTAGAAAAAGTTGTGATAGCAATTTAAAAATTAAACAACTCTCCTGCCTCAAAATGTTTATTGCTGAATTATCCTTTTAGGATTTTGCTGGATCCTGCTGTGCCATTTATCTCTCTAAGAAGCAATTTCTTAAAGATTTCACCATTACCTGGTTGCTGTAACAAAAATGTGTTTGCTTTTTACACTTGAAAAATGTATGTATGTGCAGAATGTCTACATATGTAGTGTTTTTCTTCTGGGGAGGTGATTTGGAGTAGGAAGAAGGAAATACAGTATCCCATCTGCTTTCTTCCTAGCATGAAATATTTACAGATTGGTTCTGTGAAGAGCAACAGCCTTTCTCTGGGAAACAGCAGATTGGTGCTTTCTTGGACCCCATCTGCAGGTCTTGCTCTATAATTCAAACCACCCCAATTGCAGCACCTAGGATGCATGCCTGTGCACCCACCACCATCTTTTGCTTGCTGTTATGTGTTTGTTCTGTCCTCCAATTGAAGCCTGTCTGTAACACAGCAGAGAGGGGAGGCTGGCCACCCTCCCGCAGAGGACCTGTGTGTGAAGTTGAATGCACCAAATCACAGAGCATGGCTCAGGTGGGCAGAAGCCTCTGGGGATCCCCTTGTCCAACCCCCTACTCAAAGCAGGATTAGCTGCAGCAGTCTGACCAGCACCTTGCCCAGCTGGCTTTTGAATATATCCCTTTTGAATATATATGTCCAAGGATGGAAACTGCCTCTCTGGGTAACCTGTACCAGTGTACCATCCTTACAGGAAATAAGTTTCTTCTTAGTCTTAAATGACCCTCATGTATTTGGGTCTGTGCCTGTTTCCTTTTACTGTGTAACCAGTGACTAGAGCCTGGCTCTGTCTTCTTTACTCTCCCCATGTTTGATATTTACAGATGAGTTCTCCCTTGAACCTTCCCTTCTTCAGGCTGAATAGTCCCAGTTCTCTCACCCTTTCCTCATATGAGATGCTTCAGTCCCTTAACTGTCTTAATGGCCCTTTGTGGGATTGTCCCAGTATGCTCATGTCTCTCCTGCATTCTGCACTGCAGTCCCAGCATGTGGGAGCACTTGGTGGGACTGACCCATAGGTGGGCCAGCACAGACCCACTAGAAGCTGCCTTACTCACAGGCCCCTGGGGGGAGGTGTCAGACTGATAGCTTCTCCTGGCTTATTTCCCCCAAGCAGCAGCAGGGCAAGGATCCCACACACTATGCCTCTGATGAGTGTAGGTAATCAATCTGACTGCCTCACAGTGCCTGCAGTTATCTCTTGTGAGATTTTTTTAAAGCACAAATGG
This sequence comes from Todiramphus chloris collaris, assembly GCA_025345505.1. Lineage (NCBI taxonomy): Eukaryota > Metazoa > Chordata > Aves > Coraciiformes > Alcedinidae > Todiramphus > Todiramphus chloris. The sequence continues at coordinate 18,020,910 of JANVCC010000021.1, forward strand.
CAGCCCTTTTTTATTGTTCCAAACAGCAAAGGATCTGTACTTTCAAAGCCACCAAATTCGCAAGTTCTAAGAAGAATCCAAATCACTTATCTTCAGACACTGCTTACTAAGGACTATTTTTTCATTTGTTTGAGTTGGACCATTGGTATATAATCTTAATTTCAAGTCAAAGAAAGTAAACTCTACTTCAGTGCACTAAAGGCTCATCCTGACCTAAGTAACTCAAATCATGATGATTAATGGATTACAAAAATTTAGATTAAATTTTATTAGGCATTTCTTTACTCTATATGTCTTTGGCTACTCGGAGATACCATATCAGAAGATATGGTAATTTGTTTTTCTGCTGAGGTATCCTTGCTGTAGATGTTGTGAGACTGACAAGTGATTCTCAGTATATTCCCTCAAGACCCTGTAAGTTTAAACTGAATCTCAAAGATAATTTTCAGTCTTCATATATGTTGAGCTGAAGTTCACTGTACATAATTATATTCAGGACCCTGTCACAAAAGGGAATCAATCTAGCCATACTCCATTAATTCCACCATTTTATGTTCAGTACCCAAAATCCATTTTGTGGAATTTTACAGACACAACATCTAGAAACAACAGCAGGAAACACTAGAAATGGCCAGTGACCCAAAATCTCCTGGAGAATTGAGATGCAGAAAGCACTTGCATCCCTACATCTCAGAGAAATAATTTCATATTTATTTGCTTTGATGGTTTGGAATTGTGCCAATGTACAATTCATGAGATCTAGTCAGTTGTATACAATTGTTGTGAAACGTCTATGGTTTTATATTTCAATCTATGGATGGGGAATTTTGTAATTTTCTGAAAAGCTCTGTACCACTCACCAGATTAGGCACAATGAAGAGTCATTAACTTTAATGACTCCCTATCTACACAGGATCCATGCTCAGGAGGCCAGTTAAATTTAGAAAAGTTGGGGTTTTTTTTTTCCCTCCTTCTCTATAAAAAGGAGCAAAAGGTAAAAATGCAAACTTTCCATTCAATGCAGAAAGTTAAAGCAACAAAGCAAGGAACTAGAAATGATTTGTAGAAGGAGTAAAAAGTGCTATAAGGACGGCTTCTGTGAAAAGAAGAGCACATGTTACTCATCATCTACCAGCCACAGCTTCTGGTCTGGGGACACTTTGGGAGAGATGCTCTGAGGTATACAGGGGACACAGACCTGAGCTCAGCCAGCAAAACGCAAGCAAGGTTTCATACTTTGTCCAGGCTCTTTTATCACTCACCCCGTACCATGAAAAACAGGTCTGAATATCTACTGATCTACCTGTGGGCAGCTATATAAAGCAAGTGTAAAAGACCATAGTGATGTGTTTTGGATTTCAACCTGCTTTGCCCATGTGTCAAGCATCAGCCTGGGAAGGCAGGCAGAAAATCAGACTTTTCATGCTTCTAAAGTGTAGTCATAAAGGCACCTCCCATTCCTTTTCAGTTCGGCCTCTGATTCAATAAGTCAGCTTCATTCTTGGGTGAAAAGTGGAATATCCCAACCAATTAAGAAACCTCTGCCCCAGATACCATGCAGTCTGAAAGGCCAGAAACAAAAGGCAGCACCAGACTTTGACAGTACAAACATATTTGAAGAACTTAGTTTATGCTGCACACTGCTTCACAAAGCTTCCTGTTGTTTTCATATAGGTTTTACTAAAATAGACATAACTTCATACGGCAGATACTAGAATAATTTCCAAAGATTATATTTCCTTAATATTTCAGTCTTTTTATTTTATAAGGGAACATTATGCATTTACACTTGATATTATTTTAATACTTTTTCTATTTAATCTGCAGCTCTCATGAAATTACTAATGTTAAAACAGCTATTAATCAAAAGCAAATGTGAAACTGAATGAAATGTGAAGCTTTACTCCAAATTTGTTTTTTTTCAAAACTAGAATCAGTACTTTTTCTGTATGTATTAAGCCCTCAGGATTAAGGTAGAGAATATATAGATAAAAAAAAAGCAAAGTAGAGCAAGCTAAGAGAGTGTGATTTAATGTGATACGACAGGAAAACAAAGCAAAACAAAACCACCAGAACAAGTGGGGGCTCCAAAAGCAAGTGTTATTTCCATACTCCTATCAAAGCCAAACCGCAGAGGAAAACAGCTTTCATACTGCCATCACTTTACATCTAGCAAGGCATGCAGTCTGAAACAACACTCTTGCACTTAGGCCTAAATCCAAAAATGATACTGAGATGCCCATCTCCAATTCAAAATAATGGTCTATTTAAATCAAAGGTAGGAGGAATCTCAAATCCAGTGCAATATTGTGGCTTGAAGCACTATCCATGAAGAGAGAACTCTCAAGCAATTCAGACACCTAGCTAATGGCATGCTGGCTGATGAGACACATTTCCACATGTCTTTTTTATATACTCCATATAGGTAGTGGCATCCTGGGAGCCAGACACCTGAAAATCAGGTACAGTGATATTCCCTGCATTTAAGTTGCTTGTGAATTTAAAATTCCATATGCTTAAGTGAAAAACATTTGAAAAAGTGAAGGCATCCTAACTTATTAGTGTTTGTGTGCTGTGGTGGAACTCATTGTTAGGTTCACACAATATGGTGAATATGGTTCTTTATTGCACAACTTCTGTGAAGAAGAAGAGGAATTTCCAAAGAACTGCAGGAATATGGCTGGAATATCTTAATGATGAAAATTAATAAAAAAAGAATCAGAAAGGAAATTATCTCAGATGTGCTACTTTCTGACTAAATACCAAGTTTGTATCAAACCTTCTAGGCACAATCATAAAGAGCTCTGGAAAAAGAATAAAAAAAGGAAGAAGAGATGAAGTGTAATAATGTTAAAATTGGAGCATTGCTTCCATACCCATGAGGTTTTTTTTTTTTTATAAAAGTATTTAAATTATCCTGACAATAAAAGAAAGAACAGCTACATTAGCATCATATTATTTCCATAACAGTTATCTTCAGTCACTTCTTATCTGACAAATTTCTACATATATTGCACCTAATAAGCTTGTTTTGTTTTGATTTTTCCAACCCACTTGGTGAAGCATAAACCACAATTGTTTCACTGGAGGCTTACTGTATGCACCATCTTACAGAGCCTGTTGCTAAGACAGAGAATGTGGTGAGGCTCCACCATGGCAACAACAACCAGCTCATGATATGTTAAAATCTTCAACTCTTCAATGTGAAAGATCATTGTGTCCTAAATAGGGATTCTACAATCTGAACAAACAGAAATCCCCTGCTCTTTCTGTTAGCGGTGCAATAACAGCAATTAGCTGCGGAGTCCCAGACTGTATCCCAGAAGATGAGAAGAACAGATGCTTTGCCTTATTAATGGCCACTGGCTCTATATCATTATGTTTTTAATTTGGGCAGTGTATTGTTCTTAATTCCCCTCCAAGAGACAAAGGAATCTATGAAGATCATCAAGAAAGTTTAGTCATCTTCATGAGTGCTGCTGAGGAGATGGTTTTTTTAACCTCATCAAACCCTACCAGGAATTTACTGCAAGAGTCACAGGTTGTGCTCACAGAAAGCTGGTTTTATTGAGATTCAGTCAGTCAGCATTGTACATGTCACACTGCAAGGAGTTCTGGGTATATCTCGCAAAACAGATGATTCCTGAAAGAATGATAACCAGTGTCTGTATGGAGGCATTATGTCAAAAGACTATTATTAATGAGGTAAAACTGGTGGTGTGTAACAATCAATACACACAGTTAAAGAGATCTGTGCCGGCTTATAACTGTTACAAATTCAATTATTTCAGCAAATGTAAATACAAGAGATATAAATATGCTAAACAGTTCAAAATTCTTTGATGAAAGCTAAAACTAATTTGTGCTATAATAGGCAGTCTTGTTGAATGCAATATTATGAACTGTAACAATCTTGACCGCAGTTTAAAGGTATCCAGTCACTGAAATGTTCATTAAGCATTATCTCAAGAGGCAGTTCTGTTTGCTAGAATGATCTTTTTTAATTACTGAATTACAGACCCACATAAAAAAACCTTCAGCTGTTGTTGCCTTCTGCTTACACGACATCTTTCTACTGCCTAAGAACAAAATTGCTCTGTAATTGTATCCTCCACTGCAAATAAGTGAAGAATGTACTCCAGGAAAGCTCTAGCAGTTCCTAAGATGGGTCAAAATAAAGATGAAAAATCAAACACTTTAGGGGTTAGTAAGACAAAGTGGGCTTTTTTTGCATCTTTTAGAATCTTTTAATGGTAGCTATTTTCTTAAGAAAAATGACATGATTATTGATATCATATGATCTATGTGAAACTGAGGTGGTCTTCATGAAACAAAAATATCACCCACATACAGTTATGGTTAAAAATGATGCAAAAAACCCCAGCCCATGGAAGACAGAGAAACTCATTCTGGACAGAAACTGTGTAACTCCACCTGATCAAGCACCTGTCCTAATACTCTCAAAATAAGCGTTACATATTCCACCTATGTCATATCATGTCTGGTTTGTTGTTAACTCTTCCTTTGACTTGATTAATCATGTCTCAGAATGATTGCTTCTTGTATTTTTGTTATCAGATGAGGGAGACAAGCTGGGGACATTTTATTGATAATTTTACATTCATCCGATTATTTCTGCCCCTTTAGAAAAGGGTACCAAACTGATAAAAAATATTAGCTCCTGGAAGAATATTATTCCTGTTTGTCATGAAAGAGACTGATCTAAACCTGTGCATGCTTGAAAATTCTAGCTGTGACAAGAGACTGTAAATAGGTGTGATGTGTAAAGATCATGAAAGGGTGCATGAGGTTTATAGGATGAAGTTAGGAGTACCAATTCAACGGGTATAAATAGTCACTCTGTCAGTCAGTGAGTGTGTAGTAAACAAGGGAGCACAAAACTTCTAATATAGCCTTTAGGATAAACAAGTTGGCACTTCTGAAATACTGTTAGCCTGCAGATAAGTAATAGGTGTTTAGCTCAATAGGTTATCTGAATGCAAAAATCCAGCCTGTAATCTTGCCTGCACTACTAACTGTAAAAGGCTTGAGCAGAGCTGTGAATACATCAATATACAGATGCCTGTTGCATCGGAAAAACAAATGCATAAACCAACCAACTGACTGACCCCACAGCTCAGGTAACAGACAGTTTTTCCATCATTATCAATATACAGATGCCTTAACTGAGAAGATGGTGAAGGAAAATCGGACATACCAAATTGTTTTCTGCATTACTTTGGAACAAATGCACAGTGACTCCAGGAAATAAACACCACATCACAGCGCTAAATGGTAGAGTTGGTGAAGTGAAATGAGAAGTTGATAAAAAAGTACAGGATCCAGAAAATATCCTGAGAAAAGGGCTGAGTGAAAAGTGAAGCAGAGCTCTAACAGTGTAAAGGAGGCAGCTGAAGAAACTGGGAACCACACACACTTTTATTGTCTCCATTTTTGCTTCTTGGTGTTGAGTGACAGCTTGCAGTGAGAAGTATGCCTGAATATGCCCTACAAGGACAGCAGTACAGAGGTAATACCACCTTGAGCAAGTGGCACTTTTCTTTGCAGCTCTGGATATTCCTCTGCTAAATACACATTTTAAAGGGATTGTGTTGTGCTTCTCCTCTTTGAAATTCAGTGACACCTCGCAGAATCAGTCAGCACTGGGATTAGGAGGGAAGGGTCCCAGTTCACTTCAGCTAGTCAATACCTAGATCAGAAACACATGCACTCAGGCAGCTCTTCCTTCTAATCATCATCTTTGCTTTCATATTTTAATGAGTAATGACTACATGAGATTTTGAGGATGAAATGTAAATAATACTCTTAGTAAAATCCATGTCAGAGGTCAATAGCTTCATGGACATGGGAAAAAAATAATGATTTGCTTGACTACTAATGTTTGGTTTGAACTAAATGAGGGTATTTTCGAGGTCAGTTAAAATGCTGCTGCATCTTCACCTTACACATTCTTGAATTAGTAGTGACACAGACTTAATACAAGCATTTTAAGAGCAGATTTTTTGGCGGTCTCAGACACTGTACTGTAATGCATAATTATGTAAAGGAAACAATTTTTTCATACAAGAAATAATTTCCACCTCTTTTTGGTCTTCTCATCTGTCACTAGCTGCTGAAGATAATTTAGTGCAAAGCACAGCTTCACAGTGCAAGATCTCATCCACAAGTGCCCATTCTCCTAATTTCCAGGCCTTCAGAAATAACAAAGAATGGAAAAATCAGTAACTTTTCTGAATTAAGGGTTAAATGTGAAGATATCTTGCATAAACATGGTCTTAATTTATTTTCTTCATTTGTCCCAAGCACACTCATAGTATTACAAAGGATACCTTTCAAGCTGCTTTAATGTCAAATAGACTGTAGTAACTTCAACAAATGTTAAACCAGATGAAGGGTTAGGACTTAATAGAATAGGACTTAAAAAAGCATTCTCTTCCTCTTCTCCTGTATGTCAGAAGCCATGGTATTCCTGAGGTAGCTACATGCAGCTCTTAATTTACTAACAGCTTAAGAAGTCTTTTGTTAAGAACAATGCATACAGAAATGATATCTGAACCATTTGGTCACCTATACTGCTTAACTGGTGGTTCTCTTTCCTGTCTATGATCTGGATTATTCCAACAAGCTTTCCCTAATACACCACTGGAGCACTACTTGAAGGACAATTGATTCTACTATCCCTTCTGAAATTCAATAGTTTTTGAAACAAAACTGCATCAGGTTTGTTTTCTTCCACAGAGCACTCCTCCATCAATCTTTATGCCCTCAAGCATCCCTACCTGGCAGCTGATCACAGAATCACAGAATAGTATGGGTTGGATCCCCTCTCTGGGGATCATCTAGTCCAACCACCCTGCTAAAGCAGGTTTGCTTAGATCAGATTGCACAGTATTGTATCCAGGCACATTTTGAAAGTCTCCAGAGAAGGAGACTCCACAATCATCCTGGACAGTCTGTTCCAGCACTCTGTCACCCTCAAACAAAACAAGTTTTTCCTCATGCTCAGGTAGAACTTCCTGTGTTGTGTTTTTTGCCTGTTAACCCCTGTCCTAATGCTGGGCACCACTGAAAAGAGACTGGCCCCATCCTCTTGATACCAAACCTTAAAATATTTATAGCCATTGATAAGATCCCCTTTCAGTATTTTCCAGGCTAAATAGACTCAGGTGTTTCAGCCTTTACTCATAAGAGAGATGCTTCAATTGATATGCCACTGGTCACACAAAGCAATTATTTTTCATGGTATAGAAATATCACAATGTTTGTATAGAGTTCTCAAATTGTATCGGACACTTTGAACTGAGACACACACACAGTTTGTATCCTAATGTCAGAGAATCAAAAGGAGTCCAGGGTCTAACAGTATGTTCTGCATACAACACGTATCTTCTGTGAATACAGCTGCTCTTTAGCAGGGAAAATCCAAGCCACTCCATGCCACTTAGCCTTCTTTTCTCTGGCAGTGATGCTACTGCCTGAGCTAACTCTGCCACTGTCTTAATAGTTAGAGGTTGCTTAATGAGCAGCTGACAGCTGTCAAACCCACCAGGAAAAGATGATCAACTCAACTACTCCTCTTTTCATTTTTAAGGTACTTTCTTCAGGGCACTTTGCAAATACTTTTCTTTGAAGAAGCAGACCTATCACCTACAGACAGGAGAGGTCTAATATCAGTGGTTTACTCATGCAACTTTCCTCTTCTGGGAGTTTCTTGATGTGGAGGTCAGATACAGCTTTACCCAATTCAGAGGGGAAAAAAGAAGCAAGGTATTTGCTGTTATTCTTGCTTTTTACATACTTCTAATGATTTGGTCTTTCCAGTGAAACAAATAATTTGATCAAGACAGCTGCTACCTGATGAATCAAGAAGCATGATAGCTACTAAAGGATGTTTAAACACAGATATCTGCACAGAAAGACAGTTATATTCCCTGCTTTCTTCTCAGGTCCTTTTCTGTAAATACCCTTATAGTATCTTTCTAGCACAGATTTAGTTGCTGTTTCCTCAAATGACCAAAATTTTACTAGATGCATTATACATGATTAGAAAAAAAAATAGACTCCTGGGATAAAACTGGAATCTTCGCGAGTGCAAGAGAAGGTCCCTTCTAAGAGAATCAAGAATAGTTAAACAGCAGGCACAGAGGCAATAGACTTGGTCCCTAAAAATTTAGCAGTATAGCCCATCCAATAAATTCTATTTAAACTCAACCCAGACTTAATTAAAAAGGTAAATAGTAGTTTAGTTCAGATATTTTAATGGAGCTCCACGCTGATTAAACTTTAAAGGAGTGATTATTTTTGTTTTTATAGTAACAGAAATTGCATTTCTTATTTTATTACAGTAAGTCAAAAATTAGAAGACAAAGACATTACTTCCAACAGCTAGTGTCCTATGCCTGGAAAGAATCCCATTAAGGTAATTACCATTCTCATTTGGGATCCTGATAAGCTCTTAAATAGTCTGTCATTAAGATATATACAGCACATCTCTTTAATAAGATGTCTTGATTTGATGAAACCCTTATTAATACCATTGAAGGTCCCAGAAGAACACCTCCATTGTTTGTGAGTGTTCTGTTCAAGATTACTCTGGTGTCATTGACACTGCTTGATGTATAATTAGGCTTATATGCAGAGTCCTCTTCCTGAACTTTCAAGACAGTTTAGCAATAGTGTGTATTTATCAATGTGATGCATCTTCCTTTAAAGAAGCAGCTGCTAGCATGAAAATAATGTGGGGTTTTTTTAATTTGTTTGTTTGGTTTTGGTTTTTAAGAACAAGTTAGTACAGATTTTGATTCATCTATGACCATCCAGTGAGGAGAAATTGTATCCAGTGTTTTTACAGTAAAAACATGACACACTTTAAAAATAACTTATTTCCAATGGGCATATCCTTTTGTTCCTCCTGTTTTTCTGTTATGCAATGATTGCACTTCACTGGCACTCAGTAATGAGAAGAATAAAATGCACTAATACTCATTTATCAGACTGGAGTTTGGATAAAGAACAGGTGGATACCTCCTTTGTTTCCTTTTCTGAGAAACAGAATCCGTACACTGATTAAGCCCTATATCCCAGATACAGACCTATTAATGCAAGTTAGAAATGATTGCTTCATTCAGAGGAGAGAGGAAAAAGTAAAAACTTGAGTGGATAAACGTATGCCACTTACAGATGTTAAGAAGAGAAGGACACCCCTGACCCCTTGCCGTGGCTGTGATACATAGAAGTGGCAAGCTGTCTGAAAGCTGTCAGATGGACCTGACAGAGGCCATAAATGCTGATCTCTCCTGAAAATCAGGCTGCTGATGCAGGTACCAGTTGCATGTCTTGGTAGCTAAGCAGGCATCAAAATTTGTCCAGCCCTCCCATCCACATGAACTCATCACCTTTGGAACTGCTATCATTTCAATTCAGGTGTCAATCACTCAGCAAATCCTAAAGAGACTGTAAGAATTGTATGTAGACTATTGTTGAAAACCTGGTTACTTAACAAGACCAGGACTGTTCTAAATACTTTCATATTATTCTCTACTCATGAATCAAACTGTCGTGTTATATAAACCTTAAAATGTCCTTGAAAACAAGAAGAAGATGAGAATTTATAATACCTCCAGGTTGTTTGCTGACAAAATTGCTCTGGGAAAATACTAGGGAAAAAGTGTTCATTTTAGGATAGTTTGCATGGTCCAAGAAGTTTTTATTGTGACTGTGATTTAAAAGTGAATTAAAAGTTACAATGTATTCAGAGCAATTTTAGACACCATTAGTCCAGACAATATTTGTGGAGTTCTGCATGGAAAAGTCTTATTTTCTTGTTGCCTATCATTCTGAGGTACTTTTGCGTGCACTGAAAATTTTCCTTATCCATTTTTTTCCTTCTTTCTTTATTTATTTATTTAACCTTTAGGTTTTCTACAAAAATTTGCCAACGAGAAGAAAATGTGGCATATGTTCAATGTTTTAATGATATATTTGAGATACTTTTCTAATTCTCTTTGAGGTGTGCTCAGTGTTTATTCTATTCATGCTGCAGAACTTCTGACAGATTAAGACTCATGCAAAAATGGGTAGATAATTTAGAACGTGGATGAGAAAGACAATCTGCCAATCTGACACAAGTAACTCCTGGGAGAACGGTGTAAATAGGTCACAGTCAACATACATATACAGCCAAGCATACACACTTCGTGGGCTCAGTGGCAGTATCTCCATTCCCACTGGGAGATCTAGGATCCATTGCAAATGGATGTGGAGGTTTGCTCTAATTGCAAAGTGGTGGCAATCACCACTGTATTGTTGAAACTATTATGAAGGATGGATTTAGATGATTTCACTAACCCTGAGGCAGGCAAATTATGCTAGATATCCTGATTTCTGAAAGAGTTCCCAGAGGATGAGTGCCTTAGCTTGTTTTCTTACCTCTCTAGGGCCCTCTCAAATGAAGAAAAATCTATTCAAATGCTTCAGCTGGCAAGTGATTAGGGTAGCTTATTGTATATTAAATGGTTCAACTTTTCTACTACTCAGTGTTATTTATCTTCTTGAATACTTTACTATTCCTAAGAACATTGCCGCAATTTAGAAGAAAAAAATTAAAAGGAGGCAAATGTTCACAACTAGTAATAGAAACAATCTTTGTGATGGAGCTTTGTCTCCAATAATTAATTTGCAAAATTTAATACTAATTCAGGATGGGATTACTCAGTTGTTTAAAAAAAACCTCATGTGTTTTTATGTTTCTGGGCTTAGTCTGAGCATTTGCTCTTTTCCTGTTCTACTTCTGGGTTCTCTTCTTTACTTCCACTATCCATACCAAAACAGTATCAAAGACATTTAAAAGCTGCATTTTTAAATGAGAGCTCAAGTATAACTTTTTCCCTTTTATTAATGCAAACCATATGAAAGGGTAAATAGTACATGTGATAGAAAAAAACCCAAACCACCTACAAATATTTTGCTGTCTTATTTCTTTAAAACATTTCATGATTTTCCAAATCTGTTAAAGATATGTCTTTTGAATATGTAATTAATGCATGGACATGAAATGGTATATAACAGGGCATATAAATGTAATTTATGTTATGGTGTACAGATTTCCTCTACTTTGCTGAGGCTTTAGATTGGACTGCAGGCACACTGACCTGACTGCTTAAGCAAATTAGTAAGTTAGTCTGATACTAATTTGTCTTAGAATAGGATATCTTTGAAAAGGAGAAAAAAAAGAAATGCAAGAGTGAAAGTACTGAAGGACCATCCAGAAAGAGTAATAAATATATTTCTTTAATATTTATTTAAACAGCGAATTGTACTGGGTCTGAATGGGATGGAGGTTATTTTTCTTGGTGCAGCCTGTATGATACTGCATTTTGGATTTAAGACTAAAAGCATGTTGCTAACACTGAACAGTGCTTGCACAATGTTGAAGCTTTCTCCATTACTCAGTCTGCCCTTAAATGAGTAAACAGGGTATGAGCAAGAAGTTAGGTGGGGACACAGCCGATACAGCTGGGCTGAACTAACCAAAGGGATAACCCATATCCCCATGTATAACATGGTGCTCAGCAGTAAGTCTGGGTGGTTTTGTTTTCCAACGTGGCCATCGCTTGGACATCAGCTGGGGGAGGTGGCGACTTACTGCCATTGCAACAGTTGTGGATTTTTTCCCTCTTCCCTTCACTGTCTTTAACCCGATCCAAAGTTTTTCTTGCTTTTGCTTTTCTGATTCTCTCCCCCATCCTGCTGCAGAGGGAGGAGAGAATGAGCTACTGTATGGGTGCTTAGCTGCTGGTCAGGGTCAACCCACAACACTAATTAATATTAAACTAGGGATCCAAGAAATGCAAATGACATTTTTTACTGAAATGACAAAATTTCTTTAGGGATAGCTGTTTTTTCGAACACATTTGACCTATAAATTCTAGGACTCTATAAGTAAAATAAATACAGTTAAAACTCCTGCATCTTGAGAACAGTAAAGGAAAATAAAAGTTTAGGTTCAGTTTAACAAACTTTCACAATTTGCAATACTGGATCTGCAAACTTACTTCTTTTAAATTAAAATGGGCATTTCAACATTAAGTAAAAGCTCTACTGGTAAGGGTTCAAGAAGTGCTAACAGTATACCTATGAAAAAGATTAATTTGCAGTCGAAAGGACAAATATGTATTAGAACTAAGGAAAGAAAGTCAGGGATGGTAAGAATTGTTGCCAAAGCTATACTGTGTTGCAGTTATAGTACCCTAACAGCTCTATTCCCTTTAATCCAACTCTCAATGCTAGAGTTAGTTTATTCCTACTGGAAAAATACGTATTACAGTTTATAGTGTTATAAAGTGGTGTCATGTTACTAGGAACTTTATAAACATTACAGCACTTTATTTAATTTTGGACTGTGCTTTTAAACAAACTTCTCAGTGTTTCTCAGTGGTTCCTAGCAAGTATTAGTGGGCAGTCATGAAGCACTGAAATGTTACCAGAGCTTTGATTTTGCTTTCAATGTTTTTCTCAATATACACTTTGGATGTTGCCAGTACTCCTGCTTTTTCCAGTAACTCAAAAACATTTATGACTACTGGCACTACAAAATAACATGCACAGTCATGTCTACAGTTTGGTTTGAGGAAAGTACTGGTTGGCATACTGGCCACTTTTCTAAGTTAAGAAACACTGTTTGCTTTTAGAAAACTTAGAAGCATTAGGCCTCCCTCCCTCACAAGGAAAACTTTGCTTTCAGTGTGGAGTAATTCATGGTCACAAACACACATTTTAATCTGTGAAGGTGTTTGCAACTGAAGGAAGTATTCTTTGGATCCACCTTGATTAAGATACAGAGCCTATCCCAATGATTGTCCTTAAGCAATTAAATATTAGAAACCTATTCCAAGTTTGTCACCTAGAACATATGAGTTTTTTACAGCTAGAGGAAGGGTAGGAGGAATTTTCCACCAAAAAGCTTTTCTTTCTTCAGTTTTTCCATGCCAAGACAGTCCAAGAACTTAGCTTGGACAATGCTCCTAATTTCTGTGACTGTGAAAGGAAATATGAGCTATAAACTTATCCATTGATTGTAGGAGAGTGGTTCCACAACTCAGCAGTCCCTTCCAGAAATGTATTCAAAATTAATTTTATTTGGTTTATAGATATGAAAGAAGCTAGTGGAGACAGCCATAGAACATCTGCAAGCAAAGTGCACATGAAAAAAAAAAAAAAAAAAAGATAGAGAACTGGTAGCAATACAAAGGTGGTATGCAGCACTGAGAAGTACTGGAAAGTGGAATTTAGAACTTTCCAAAGGAATGAAGACAAATTAGCTAGAGAGGCTCTGTTCCAGGAAAAAATCAGTCTGATCAAACAAACCATTTGCTTCGTTTAAACCATAAGGGCCAACTTTGTGACCTTGCTGGAAGAATACTTACGTTTACTGCTCAAGTCTCTGGTGGACCTCAGAAAGTGGTAGCATGTAAAGGATCCAGCCCCTCTCAAGCTGCATCAAAGAGCAGTGAAGCCCCAAGTAACAAAATCCTTTTGCCTCTCTCTTTCTGAGCACTTCTGATCACATTTCTGTCAATTATTTCTCACTGCTTCCCCTTTGTGATTAGCAGTCCTTCCTCCCACTTTACTGTATGTCACGTATTGGTAGTACCGGAGAAAACATCTTGGTGTGAGTTTTGCTTATACCACCATTTAATTTTACTTTTCCTTTCTTATTGTAGAGATAGTATCAAGCATCTGTAGGATAGAAGATACATTTGTAGCTTTCATACAAACGTCAGAAAAGGATAAAGGAACGTATACTTAACTCAAGCTGTGATGTACTGACCTGCATTACCATGCCCAAAAGAAAAGTTTCTCCTCCCTGCAGAGTATTCACATTTATGTGTGTTGATTCCAAAACCTCTCTGCAGAGGTGGGGTTCTGTGTGTTTATGCTCTGCTTATGTAGAACTGTGTTATAAAGTATTAAAGCTGCAAAGGCAAGAACTTGAAAATCAGGAAATTTTGTAATTTAGGTTACATGTAAAACTTTAAATCTACTGCTGACCCCTGTGCACGTGTGCTATGACTGCTTTTAATGCCATGCCCACATGTTATTTTTCCCAAAGGAGGACTGTTTCATCTAATGTACACAATAGATAATGCTCAAGATAATCCCTCAGGAACTGGTTTAATATTTTTGAGAAATTATAATTCAGTCTTTTACAAGCTTTTCTGTCCATCACTCAAGAACCTGAAAGTCCATAACCAGTCATTTCATCTGCAATATTACATTATGTATTTCATAACTAGAGAAACAGAGGCAAAGTCTTTTGAAGGCAACATATGGGCTCAGCGGTAAATGAAGGTTTATAATTTAGGATCACCTGACTGCCAAGCATGTGTTCTGACATGATACATTTCCTTCAAATTTGAAGAACATGAGGATATTCAAACCAGGTCAGACAATAAACTAGCATCTTATCTCTGACCTTGGGGAGCCAACAGGGAAGTCTATGAGGATAGGACAATAATATAGTGATATAAATACACAATATTTGTAAGTATTGTAATGTTTTCTGGAAAATATTTCAGCCTCAAGTGACGTCTGGCTCTGGAACTTCCTGATCTATATGCAGTGGTATTTTTTACTTAATAGACATCAATTTTGTTGTATGAATTGATCCTGGTGTTTTTTTGATAACATACAATATCTTAGTCTCTTGTAAAGTGAGCTGAATTTGTGCATGCTCTTTATTTTTGTTGTAAAACCCTGGAGAAATCAAAATAAATACCAGGGAGCTAAAGACACAATGTAGTAGCCTGTAAAAATATTGGGTTACATGATTTTGGGGCAGGATGATCAGGAAATTGTCACCTGAAGATAAATGAAAATTTTCAGTGAGTTTTCAGAGCTGAAGGAAACAAAGACCTTGGTGAACCTGAGAACAAAATCTATAGAAACCACAAAAACAAGTGTGCTGAGTATTTTTTAAATTATAAGCTTGAACCAGTGTTCTCGCATTTTGCACAGGGACCATCTGAAAAGGCACCAACCTAGAATCTGTACTGAATTTTTTATTTCCTGTTATTGCTTTCTGTCATTTGGTGCCTCTTTATCCAGGACCATGAGATCAGTTTGGGTCTGGATGTTAGATGTCAACATTCATTCAGGATTAAGTCATGCTTTTGGTTGGGATTAGCCCATACATAACTTTACTGAATGCAAATTGCTGCCTTCTCATGAATCCATAATTTGAATTAAATTTGGTTAAATCCTCTCCGAACAGCTCTTGTGCATCAAAATCTGTGAGTTGGTTGCAACTATTGCAACATTAATACATTTAGCACGCCTACTCATATAGTTTCTTTTCTCTAAATTACCTCCTTAGTTTTGTATTGAACATTTCTCAAATGCTAAAACAAATGAAGCAGGGCTGCTACAGACTGGTCATATTGGCTCCCAGAATCTCCTTTCCTGGAGTAGATCCCATCCTCTGAACAGCAAGAGATGCTCCTCTGGAAAAAATATATGATGAAAAAAGGTAGAAAAAATCAGGTGGTACAAATAACTTACATTCCAAAAACTGCCACCTGAACTTGCAAAATATGTTTTGTGGTTTTTATACTGAATTGTTTCTCTTTCAGATAATAAGAACAAAGGTGGATGAAAACTCTTTTATATTCAAACACAACATTGTGTAACAGTTAAAAAGCATTTGGACTGTAAACCATGGACCTGTCACTATTGTGTTTTCATAGTATTGCAGGCAATGACCTCTTCATCTTGTTTACGACTTTCCTTTTGTAGGAAATTGAAACATGCAACAAAATGGTTTTATTTTCATGCAATACTTATTTTGTACTGCTGAAAAAATAAGCAATGTAATAAGGGATGATGTGCCAAGCACTCATAATGCTTTCTGCCATGGGTTTTCTAACAAATGTGTTAATCCATGCTAATCTGGTTCAGTGCTTTGAAAACTGTTATATGTTTTTTACAGCCCACTTGCCATCCCTGCTATTATTATAAATGTCCTCCATTGCATACATGCTTTTCTTTTATTGCACCTGTAGGCAAATTTAATGCAAGTAAAAAGATATAATTATGTTTGATTAAGGTAGCTCAGTGGTATATTTGTGTCATGGATTTCAATGTCTATAATTTTTTTTTCAGTTTCATTGAAGTATGTACAAGGGATAAATAGATCTCAGAAGGTCATGAGTGTTCTACTCTGGAGATCTACTTTCTTCAATTTAACACAAATTATTACAGAATTATAGAAAAACAGAAGAGACATGGACACCTCCAGTGGGTGATTCCCCAACACTTGAATTACTCCTCAGAGATGCACATCTGTCTCCACTCATTATACAGAATGTTTAGAAAGACTACAAGCCAAAATAGACTCGTCAGCTTTGTACCTATATTAGAAGTAGGTGTCAAGGTGGGGTTGGGGGTGGGAAACTAGGGTGGCTTCTGTGGGAAGTGGCCAGGGGCTGCCCTGTGCCAGACACAGTCATCTCCAACTGACCCACCTCAGGGCACAGCTGAACACCTCAGCCACGATGGTGGCACCTTGGCGCTTCTTGTATTTATGAAAGGGTAAAAATGCCAGATAAGCAGAAAAGGAGGGAAAACCAGAGTAAGAAATAGCCCTGTAGACACCAAGGCCAGAGAGGGTGTTGGGGAAAAGGTGCTCTGGGAACTGGAGCAGAGATAGCCCTACAGCCTGTGGGGGACTCACACTGAAGCAGATGTTTTCTTGAAGAACTGAAGCCCATGGAGAGCCCACGTTGGAGTAGGGGAAACACATGAGAGAGAAGCAGGAGCAGAGATAAATCCTTTTGCACAGCCCATACCCCATTCTCTCTCTCCCTGCAGTGCTCAGTGGAGAATAGGGGAGATTGGAGTCTGGAGAGAAGCTGAATGAGGGAAAGGAGGAAAGAAATTTGTTGTTTCAATGTTGTCTTAGTCTCTCACTATTCAAATATATTTTAATTGTCATAAATGAAATTAATTTTCCACAAGCTGAATTTGTTTTGCCCACAATGGTAATTGGTAAGTGATCTCCCTTGTCTTGTATCTCGACTCATGAGCTTTCTCATTCTATTTTCTCCTCCATCCTGCTGAGGATGACTGAGCAAGTGGCTGTGTAGGGGTCTGGCTTCTGGCCAAGGTTAACCCACCACAGTACATAAACTTAAAAGGAATGATATCAAGTTGGAAATGGGGAAAAGGAGGCACGCCAGCATCAGATTTATGAAAAGTATTTGCATTATTGGTCTGAAAAGAAAAACTCTGTGCCTAAGACTAAGGCACGCAGTACATCATCTTACTATTGTTTCTGATTCAGCTACAGTTAGAAAATAAGGCAACCCTTTACTTCTCATAAGACATTTACGTTTTACATTAAACCCCTTCTTGTGACATCCCACTGAACATCAGATATGGCATAAAGCAAAGCTGTAATACAGGCTTGCATGAAATCGTAAAACTAGAAGATTGACTTTGTTGGTTCCTTACTATTTGAATTTTCTTGAAAAACATTATTTGGACTACTAGTATGTAAACATTAGCTATAGTGTATTTGCAGAAGCCAAAAATGATTTTGTGGCATGGTTGGGTACATTCTATTTAGAATACATGGTGGCCTTGAAATTTTACATGGAACCAGCAGGACAGCAAAGATCACTAATGTAAAGCACAGACTTAAATCAAGAAGGCTGGAATACCAAAACAAGACCCTAGCTGTAGTTTAGGTCACTGTTGCTCTCCAGGTTTCCAAATTAGCTGTCTGTGTTTTCCCTTTAGTAATGATATATGCTATTTTACCAATATTTATCCAAGATAAAAGGCATAGTGTCTTTGGAACTGCAGTGTGCTAATGGATGCACAATTAATCTAGTCATGTTTCCTCTCCCTAACTTTTCTTGATAACCTTGACAAAACATATTGTCTCTGCTACATTCCTTTGATTGTTTGTCTCATTAAATATGTTCTGCATAACAAGTGACAGCACTGTGCTACCTAAGATATGCTTCATGGTATAAACACATGAACATTGAAACAAGCCATTTGAAGTTCTCCAGAAACAGTTCTTTCCTTCATGTATTTATTTTTAATTAAAGATGCATCTACTTATAAGGGCATTCATCATCATGATCATCATGCTACTGGTAAGGAAATCTCTCACTGTGAGAACTGTACCCTCACTAATTGGTTCCTCCTGGGAAAATTCAAGGAGAGATTGCTAGAAATAGAAAATTAATTCCTCATCATGAGTAAATTTCAATGATTTCAAAATTTCATCACTCCATATGGGATCATCCTGAAACTTCATGTCACTTTTCACCAACAAGGAAAAAGAACAAAATGACCATATTATTAAGCGCCTCTTACTTCAGTGGTCTCCTGCATCTGATGTGAGTGCCCTTATTAGAATAGATACTAGAACAGTATCATGGAACCTTGCATCTTCCCACAGAAGATCTCAGTTGTGACAAACTAATGTACCTTGATTATTAAAAAAAAAAGGAAAAAGCTGTTCAGGTTTATGAGTTTTCCACCCAACTGTGCATAGTGATAAATGAGGCTGTGGAGTGCTGTGATGGGCAAGATGATGTTGCCTGTGTTCTGCCCCACCATGGATACACTTCTGAGGAAGGTGAGTTTTCTTCTTGCCACTCCTTCTGTGTCAATGATGGAGGATCAAAGATCCTTGCTTCTCAGTATTTCTACAATTCCAGTTTTAGATCAGCACCTCTAATGCCTGATCTCCCTGAGATTAGCTTTGCCATGAGATTGGAAACAAGACTGCTAACGTTTGAAATCTTTATTTTAAAATCAGTATTCTGCAGTAGCAGAAGGCTTTGAAAGAGACGAAAGTGCAGATAAAATGTTTCTTGAGATAGTCTACCTAAATCTTTCATTCTATGCAAGGGCTACACTGATCTTAGGTATTTGTTCACAACCAGTTTTCCAGCTGGCTTTGTCATGTTAAACTAAAGTTTACAGATTTTTTGTTGGTGAAGTTTGTCGCTATTGTTAAGTTACATTGACATTTGTCTTATTAAGTGGTATGCACAGCCTGTGCTTTATGATATATGTTGGTTTCATCACCAGCATGCCACTTGTGAGTTATGCAGGTCATCCCAAACAAGTGGCAAAACAACTTTTACAGCAACATGAGCTATTATATTTCAGTCATGCCACACAGAGTGTATCACAGCGACAGCATTAAAGGAAAAAATTTAGCAAGCTTTTAAAATAAAATGTTATTGAAACTGCTTTTATGTGACCCTCTACCTGCAAAGTGAGTTGCCTTGGTTGCCCATAAATCCAAAAGATTTAGGGAACTCTTTGCCTAGGTTACACTATGCACATATTTAGTGAAATTATAATGCTGTCTACTTCTTTTTATGTTCCCTACCTTATCTTTGTTGCACAGTTTAGCTTTTAAGATGTGTAATTATTTATCCATATTCTCAATGAGAGAAAATTCTACTTTGAGTCATGACAAAAAAAAAAAAAATTACTTTTTCTGCCACACTGTTATTTGTAGTTAGGCTTTAAATTTCACTTGCTGCCTTGAGCTAAAATATATGTGAAAGGAGGTGCAAGGTCATCTACACAGGATATTAACATTTACACAAAACAGGAACCAATTCTCCCCATATCACACGATGCTTCCAGTCCTATGGTATTAATAAACCCTGCTTACACACTATAGTTACTGTAGTTATATAAAAACCTATTAAAATGCCAGGGATCACTTATTCAAACAGGGCTTTTATGGTTAATCAGGAAATTTAACATTGATTATACTGCATCTGCTTTTAAATAAAGTAAATGAAATTTGCCCACTTAAGAGTCATGATCAATCCCTTTGGGACAGTGAGGGGAATTAACATATTTAATTACCCTGTGATGGATTCTTTTTTCACTTGCTTAATATTTAAGACATATTACATTACTGCAAATGATGACTACCTGCTTTATGAACTGCACAAGGATCCTGGTGTTCTTGTCAGGAGAGGGACTACTTTTATTTTTCACTGCTACAGGATAATGAATATTTTCTTCTACCTGTTCAAAAGCATCTGATACCTAGATTATGCACTTCAAGTGGTAGAATGTCTGAAAATACATTGTCACTTGTAGGCAATGAGGTTCAAGGTTGATTAAGGAATGGGCACACTCTTACAAACCCAGTTCTAGGCTTCTAATTTTATCCACCCTCCACAAATCCATGCCCCATTTGGATTTTTTTACAAAGCTGCAACTGCTGCAGTAATGCCTCTATGCCTACACTCATGGAGAAGAGGAAAAGCAGAAGAAAACCTAAGAGCAGGACCAAGGTCAAATACACCTCCTCTCCAAATTTTGTGCTGCAGGAGTGTCTACAGGTCTGTCTTTGGGATAACTGGGAAAGTTCCTGTGAAAGAATTCACATATCCACATTTAGTAAGTATGTGGGTGATACCAGAGCACAGAGCAGCATCTAACATATCACTTTTGCAGTGATCTTACATGACCAATGCTGTGTGGAAAAGATGGTCTACAGATATATCACCTTAGGAAGAAGGTGAGAATTTGTAACACAGTCTGCACATCAGGAATGGGCTTCAACCAGCCCCAGAGTCTCAGCAGCTCAGCTACATTGTAGATGTGGAGGTAGTTCATAAAACCATAGCCATGAGATATGTGAGTTTGCCAATTCAGCTCATGGCTCTGCTAACTCTGGATCTCACTCCAGACCCTCCTCCTCCAGAGAGCTTTCTGTGTTGAGCCCATGGTCATGGTTTCTGGCTATTGTTCAGTTTTCCCCTCCACTCTGATTTAAAATGAGGGAAGCTGTCTTTTCCCTTTTATGAACTTTTCTGTTATGTGAATATCTCATCTATACTCTGTACAGAATTTCTTAAAGAAGGAGAAGGGTTTGGAGTTTTTTGTTGGCGACTTATTTCTGGATTATTAATTACCTTTAATTACCGTGTAACACCAAGATTAAAATGCATTCTAAAACTTGACACTTCAACCTTATTAGCTTACAACAAGAGTATGGTAGTTTCTAACAATACTATTTATCAAAGGTAAACCGCTTATTAAGACCGTCTAATTATTAAGGTAGTGTAATCAATCTTCAGTAAAATTCCATTAGAGAGACATAAGCCCTTGAGAAAACTGCTCGTGACTCTTATGAACTTGCCCAATTCTGAAATATATGAAAAATCTTTTTTCTCCCACCGTGAGTTACCTATATTCAAATTTGCTACCTTGACACTTTAGCAAGAAAGGCTTTTGGTTAGTTGTTGATATGCCAACGGTGTGTTTTAATCATCTTGTAAATGTTGATGTTATTATTATGCATTTTTTGTAACGATTTTTTCCCACAAGCAGATAATTCAATGATAGAGAAGATAATTCATAAATCCATTAGAGGGCACAAACTTTTCCCCGATGTGTTTACTGTCAAAATAATTTAGAATACTATTCTGCCTCTAATTTGCCTCTTTACTGCATCACCTGGGTGTCAGCCTCCTCATGCTACTTATTCTCCTGTTTTCAGTATCTCACTGGCATTTTGAAATTTTCACATCTTACACTATATGTTTATTTTGGCTATGTTTATATTGTTGGACTGGAAAATGCTTTCCATTTCCAGGTGTGTGACTTAATTGCTAATACTGTGATGGGATGTAACAACAGCTTGTGGCACTGTCCACTCTTTAGTCTCAGAGCCGTGTGCTCTGACCTTCCTCCCAGGCTTCTTGAAGGACCTCGGCTGTAGGACATGGGTATATTCACCCTCCCCAGAGCACAGACATAGACTTGATCACTTAGCAAACGTCTTCTTTTCCCATGTGCCAAGAAAGGGCATTGCTCATCTTAAAATGCATAAAGAAAGCAAGGATTATCACTATTAGCAAACAGGAATCCCATCTTTGAATGTGTTCCAAGCTCAAGACAAGGCTGCTCTTTATGAACTTGCCCTACTTTGCCTAGTTCACTCTCTTATGACCATATTGCAGCCCAAGCCAATAGAGATACACAATGGTAAAAATATACTCCTTCCATTAGGATTCTTGGTTGATGCATTATTGCTTGTCTGTGTCATAGAGAGAAAAGGGAAGCTCCATTTGGTAGTCATTCCCATGTGCAAAGAAAGTAGGCATAAGATCATTTCTGCTATAGAGTTGGTTGTATCTTCCTGGTGCATATTTTTATTTGAGTTATGTTTTGTTTAATTAGAAGACTCTTTTTGTAGGAGAGTAGTTTTTATTTGAATGAAACTAAAGCAAATAACTTAAAGACAAGTATATGTTGAAGACAACACAAGAATTTCCAATCTGGAACAATCATAAGTGCTTTGAGCCATACTACACATTTTCAAACCTCATTTGCACCTTCCACAGTATAGAACTTAATTCTAGGCAAAGTTAGATAGTTAAAGCCATCAATATTATATAGTAGATTTCATTAAGTAGTATCTTGCAGTATTGTATACAAATATCTGCTAGATTTCTTCAGAGCCCTGGTACTTCCACACTTAACCACTTCTTCAGGACTACTTCAGAAAGATGCAATTAAGAAATCAGATGTATTGAATGAGAATTGTTAGCAAGGTACAAATAGCTATCCTTTTTACTTTTTTTTCCCTTTTGCTCAGCTTCACTGATTTTAAAAGCATTGATTATAAACAGGGGTGAAAAATTCTGGACATGCTACAGAATAAAAGACCACGGGTTATGGTATTTCATCCCTTTGCAAACTCTGTCTTTGCTTTATGAGCCCTCACTGGTACCTCTGTTCTTTCCCTCTGACAAAGTGATGTATTCTTCCCCTAGCATACAGACTTCTTTAGCTTTGTCATTCATGTAAGTGAGGTTTTCTTATAAGCCATTTTCTGCCAAGTTAATACACCAAAGCTTTAAAGGTGGAATACAAGAGCTTTTTAAAACATTTCAGGGTACATTCCTTCATACAGTCAAGAGTAACTGCAATCCATTTAAGTCAAATGCTTCATATAAAAAGAAGCATTTGCAGCAGCAGGGTTGTTTTTAAAGCAGTTTATTTTCTGTAATGGTTTTGGCCCAGCCCTTTAGTTTTCAATAGTGTTTAACTCATAGACAGGAATCTTAATTTTCTCCCTGCAAAGCATAAGTAACAGTTTCTTAACAGTCCTCGAAGCCTGAATGACTGTAAATAGTTATTCAGGCCTTGTTATTTGCCTCTGACTTATTTGTAATGGCTTAGTATTGTGATAATGCAATTAAATGCTGTGACTTACTATAAAGCAAAGGAACATACAATTGCCAGGTGGTTTGGTTTGACTGTGGAATATGGCCAGTGCTCGTAATGGATGCTATTAATCAGAGATAAATGGGAATATAAAATCACAGTGTGCAGGTAACAGGCAAGTGATAACCAGACCATCCATTTTCAAAGTTTACTATCATTTTCCAAAGAGTTATGTTAGGTTTTGAGTGGCTCTGACTTGATGGGTAAGTAAGACCTAAATGCTGCCATTCTCAGTGAAAGTAAATAATTTGAGCTTTGTTTAAATGTGAGATATTTAAGTGTCCCTCAGGCCCCATGGGTGCATCCAGGCTGTGTCACATCTCCATCTGGGATGAAGTTGAGGTGTAAAGGTCTCCTTCCTAATTTCTGCTTTTCATAGTAAGGATGGAAGCACAGAAATGTACAGTACCCTCTGGTCATGAGGGCATTATACTGGAGTGTGCTGCAGAGCATAGCTATCCATGGCATGGCCCTAGCTTTAAAGATAGTCCCTGCAAAAATAGGCCTTATTTGATAAAAATCCTCACTAGAACATTGTTTTCATCCTTCTATATATACATTATTTAACATCTGCGTACTCTGTGTGGTGAAGCTCCAAACCCCTTTAGAAATTTCATATGGAATACATGGATGGGCTTTCCTTAACCTCGTTTTGTAGAGTCTTCAGAAACAGATGACAAACCCTAGGTGTTCTCTTGCCTGAACACTGAAAAATTAAGCTTGAATATTTCTGGGCTATAACATAACTGTTTACATGCAGATTTGGCTTCTGAGCTACCTAAATATAATGTATGGCTGCATCTACATTTTGGGAGACCTCTTTGGATCAAATTTCTCAATAGATAACTCTATTCTTTATCACATGCTTTGGCATTAACTTATTATCTTCCTTTTAAAGAAACAACTGTTTTACCTGTATCAAAATGTGCAAGTTGAGGTTTTGTTCTTTTCCCCCAAAGACATGTAAATTCATTTGTATTTATTTGTTTCTTTAGGAAGCCCTGGTTATACACCAGATGGGAAATGACAGATCCTCCTATCTCTGTGTAATTCTGACATCTTTAAATCTTTTTATAAAAATACAAACTTATAAGGGCCTCCAAAATGAAAATACATGCACTTTAGGCAAAATGTTTACAGTTTGCTTATCCACATAACAACCATTTCACAGATCCCAAAATATTTATTTTCAATATTGAACTTCTTTTTATGGTTGATCCACTCTCTTTCAAAGCTGTTCAGTTTATACAACCAGTAAATTACTTTTCCATAATTGCTGTAATTACAGTCCTCCTCATGTGCTTACTCTTATCTCAGAACTGTGCTACTGTTGAACATTCTGGTAACAGAAAAACTCATGTTTATTTAGGAGATAACATAGAACACTCTGTTAACTAAAATATCTGGGAAGCTCTCTGTAGTTAATGTAATGTGATATTACTGTGATTTAAAAGGCTGTAACAACATACCAGCCATAAAAAAAAAAGCTTTTGAAGACAATGTATAGCTCAATGAAGCCTCAAAATACTAAATTTTTTTAAACAGAATGAAACCATGGCTTTATGGTATAAAGGGAAAATATGATAATAGTAAGGGAGAAGTATATGACACCAACATAGTCTAGGTCATTCCTACAGAACAGAGAAAATCCCAATTTCCTGCTTCACCATCTCTGAAGAGTCAGTTATTGTAGTGACTCAGGACTGTGCATTATGTACTTTGACATGAAATTGTATTTTACTCTTCTCCAGGTTCATAAAAAGTGATGTTTTCTCATGTGCACAAACTCTTCTCATTGTGTTCTAGTTCCTGCTAATATCCATGCAAAAAGCAACCCAGTTATTTAAAGCACAGATATGGGGAAATAACATTTAATTAAGGGAATACTTGTAATTTGTAAGATGGAGAGGACTTCTTCTTCCTAAATTATAACTTTTGTTGTGAATTTAATCATAGTTTTCATCTTCAGCTCCTTTAGAAATGCCTTCCCCCGGTTTTACTGTCAGTGCTGATCACCCAAACCTGCTGTTGCATTTCTGCTTTCCTCCCTAAAATACCTCAAAAACACAAGAGGAGGATTGTTAACACAATTCTGAGATGGGATGAAGCAGTATTTCTCAGTGCTTTCTGACCTCTTGGCTTATATTCACAACTATGCTGTTTTCTTATGGTTACAATGAAACACAAATACATTAAAAATGACATTAATTTAAGAATCCAGATTAAAGCTGACCTCTCATAATACTCTGACACATTTACTGCAAGTTATCACCCAGACTTTGTCTGTGCTTCATATTTCACGACTTCTTCTGTCTAATACCATCTTCTCCTCTGTTCTTTTACATTTTTTTATCATTATTCAATATCACCATTATTAAGAAGGAGCCTTCTTAAATAGAGCTTTTGCCATCTCTGTCAGTTTTCCTACGTATCTCTGCCTGGCAGCTGACTATTCAAAACCACAGCAGAAAACATTTTTTAAATCATTTTTTCACTATTTAAACAACTCCTTTTCTCACCTATTTCTTCACTGTTCCCAGTTAATAAACATATTTAATTCTCTAAACCATTTCAGTCCATTGCATATAGGAGGATTCAGTATACATAACAACTGCATCCATGAGTATGGTACTGTGAGATGCCTTTTATAAGGTTACTTGAAAATTAAAATAAAGCAAAATCACAATTTCTTCATGAAACAGTATGAATAGCACAAATGTAAAAGTAGAAAATTATATAGAACTAATTTTCTCTTTTTTAAAAGGGAACTTGTGAATGGGGAGTTATCTAACCGTTATTAAAACTACAGTAATAAACTGGTTTATATGTCAAGCATAAAAAGTATTTGTCAATTTATTTTCTTTAAGGAGATGCATGTTTTTTTCAGCATTCTGTTGCATATAACTCTAATGAAGAATTGAAAGGAAGCCCTTAAGGTGGAGTGACAGGTAAGAGCTTTCACCAATCTAGCAGCATTAAAAGGATAGAGAGCCATCCCTCCCTCTCACCCCACATCTCATCTGCACTCCTTGTTATGAGCATCCACACCCACAGCTTATTTTGCAATGGCTCTAGTATTCATTTGATGATGATCCAATGGGGCAATAAGCCAAGACTAGTTAGTAATCAACCAGAAAACAAAACCAGTTAAAAACCAAATAAACAAAAAAGGAAAATATTAACAGAGGGATTATTTCATATTTGGGCAGTAGTCCTGTTCACAAAAACATCCTCTCAGCAATGAAGTGAGTGCAAATGAAACAGTGAAAATATGCAACTGTATGAGGTCAGAGGGATGGGGAAGAAATAAGTGACAAGGTATCTTTTCAATGGTGACCTCAGCCATCTCATGTAAAGTTACAATTTGCATTTCTACTTCAGATGGCCACTCTTTGAGTTGATGTGGCTCACTAATCTGGCTAAGAATTTAAAACAATTTTTCCCCTCATGGTTCATTTTTTATTAGATTAGTAGGATGGAGACAGCTTGGAAAGAAGGTCAGGAGAAGGGAAACAGAAGGAGCACATGACTGGGAATGGGTTCATGGAATCATAGAACAGAATCATAGAATAGTTTTGAGTTGGAAGGGACCTTATCTAGTTAGATAGATCATCTAGTTCCACACCCCTGCCATGGGCAGCGACACATTGTACTAATCAGGTTGCTCAAAGTCCCATCCAACCTGGTCTTGGAACACATCCAGTGTGGCATTCACAGCTTCCCTGGGCAACCTGTTCCAGTGTCTGATCACCCTTGGAGTGAAGAACTTCTTCCTAATTTCTTATCTTTATCTACTTTCTTCCAGTTTGTAACTGTTATCCCTCATCCTATCACTACAAGCCCCTGTAAAAAGTCCCTCCCCAGCTTTCTTGTAGGACCCCTCCAGACATTGGAAGGTCACAGTAACATTTCACTGCAGCCTTCTCTTCTCCAGGCTGAGCAACTCCTGCTCTATCATCCTGTTCTTATAGGAAAGGTGCTCCAGCCCTTTGATCATCTCTGTGGCCCTCCTCTGGACCCGCTCCATGAGGTCCATGACCTTCTTGTGTTGGGGGCTCCAGAGATGGACACAGTACTCCAGGAGAGTGGACTAGAGGAGCAGAATCACGTCTCACCTGCTGGACACACTTCTATTGATGCAGACCAGGATACAGTAGGCTCTCTGGGCTGCACTCACACATTGTTGGATCTTGTTGAGTTCTTCATCAACCAGCACCCCCAAATCTTTCTTGTCAGAACTGCTCTCAGTCCACACTCTGCCCAGGCTGTGGGTTCTCTGCTTTCAGTAGCTTCCACCTCTTAGACTGACTCAGGCTTCACAGGATGCTTCACCTTAGGCATGTTACTTCTAAATGCACCTAAAGATCTACTGATGAAGATGAAATTAGCATACCACCTCTTGTCCTGAATTATCTCCTTCTGACATAAGATGACAGGTGGTGGAGGCCCCATCCCTGAAGACATGCAAGGTCAGCAATCTGATCTAGTTGAGGATGTCCCTGCTTACTGCAGGGAGATTGGACTAGATGACCTTTGGAAGTCCCTTCCAACCTGGGGCATTCTATGATTCTATGACATCTTGGCATATGAGTTAATTCAGTAAGCTGAGGAAGCTGAAAGCCTATCTGAGTTTTGTGAATGTGTTAGCTTCCTGCTGATTCTAGTCCCAGTCATCTCTCCATAGGCATGAGGTCTCCACTGCTGCTGGAAAAGACATGTCAGAAACACATGGCAAGGACAGAAATGCAACAGACCTATTCACAGCAGCTGCCCATAGCTTCATCACTCTGGAACATCAAACTAATCTCTTAAATCACAACCTGACTGGTATTTCTATTGACATTACTGGCCTAGGGAGTGCTTTTCCTTTCCCTGCCACCCTCTTCTCCCACCAGCTCATTCCTACAGTGCTGCCTGTCCCCACTCTGTGTTGGCAATGCTGTTTGTCTATGTGGAGGATTACAAGATCAGGGGACCACTGATGATACAGTGGTACAAATACACAGCTGGCTGCCGTGTGGGGACTGCCTTAAGTGGCTTAAGCAGAATGGGTGCCAAATGTGAAATCATGGCCAGACAGCAATTCCCAAATGTAGCTTGCTCAGATGCTGCCTTCATAGGACTAGAAGTGTTTTCTGTCACACCTTCCCATTCTGTGCCAGACCATATGCTTAGGAGAAAGCATGGCACTGGCCCAAATCCCCTCACCCATATGAGACTAGAAACAGCAGTGTCAGATTATTGCTCCTTCATGCAGGAGGATCCACAGGAAGAGCTTTCAGGAACTCCTGGTCTCCTCCAAGGAAGAGGAGGCAGATCAATTACTATCTTTTGGGTATCGTATTGACTCCTGAATGTCAAAAGGCAACTGGGCTATGACTACACCTCATCCTAGAGGATGCCTGAGGAGGGTCTGTCTAGACCCTTTGCTATTGTGGGGAAAAAAGATTAACATTTTTAAAACTAAAAATCTAGGTAGTTTGTGCCTTTTTTGTTATAAACTAAGATAGCTAATGCATTGAAATTATAACACAAAACATTTTAGGATGTTGTTTCATTGTTTATTAACGTCTCCTAGCTCACCTCACATCCCCTCCCTTGCCATGGTGCCAGAACGTGGGTCACAGGGAGTGGCAAATCATAGGACAAACTCAGGTAAACCCACTCATTGGGAAAAGGAAGAAGAAAGAAACGGCAGTTTTCAGAGTGATCAGCTCTCTGGTCCCCAGTGCCAGGACTGGAAAGTACAAGGATGTGCATCTGGCATCACTCTTTTCTGAAGCAGCATCAGCTTAGATCAACTCAAATCATCTAACGATAACACCACACCTTCAGGCAACACTCAGCATTCTGCATAAAAAGCATGTAAAATGCACATCTACTCTGACGCCTGGGTGCAATCTGCATTGGTCAGCAGCTGCTCAGAGCCCATGAGATCTGTGCTGTTTGCTTCCTATGCTCTGATGGATCATTGCTACATATATTATGTACACAGTGAGTCTCTGCAGAGAGACAAATAAATTTGGCTGTCTTAGGTTAGAGCTTCCTAAAGGCACAATTCTCCATATTTCTGTGAAATTTCAGATAGTCATGATTCCTTATGTGAATGTACATTGAAATCTAAAAATTATGGCCTTAAAAACTGGGAATTGAATAAGCCTTTTCAGATTGAAAGTCAGTGGTGTAGAGACAGAGTCTGAATCATTCTGGGAATTTTGAGGTACCTTAGCAGCAGTTTATGAGTACATAAGCCCTAAATTGTGATAACTAATCTCTTTTCAGGTTTATACCTGCAGGAATCGTACATATTGGAAATCAAACATTAAAACTGTTATTTGACATCTCTTCTTGCCTGTGCATTTCTTTCCTGAAAGAAAGGCAATTAACCCGTTCCTTGAGTTCCTGTAGCAAGAGGGAAGATGATATGCTAGAATATCCATTCTAGCTTTGCAGGTACCAATAAACATCACCAAGCTCAATACAGGTTACAAGACACAGCTGGAAGCTCAGGGACATACAGGCAGCAAGCCTAGGCTCAATTCTGTGCTGATATTTTATATTTAATTAGCACACAAACCAGATATTAGTACCTAAACTATATTTACTCAGGTTGCACCTTAATTGCAGTAAAAATATGTGGCACAGCATCTTATTGATAACTATATTTTAGTGTTCATTTAGTAATAATGCTTTTTTGATATGACCTGAATTTCTAACCCATACAGGCACCCCTACTCTGGCAAGCTGTTGTGGGAATGCATTGATAAAAATGTGCCACTCTCACTAGGCAGAGGATCTTCCATTTAATGATGATACTTAAGCTTACTTGTTCAAATAATTGGAAAGGATATGTGGGTCATCATGGTGCTCCTAGGTGCCCCAAATGACAGCAATTCACCCCACAATTTACTGCAATAATTAGAAAATAGTTTGTGTTAGTCCAGGTGCTCTCCCTGGATTACTGATCATCTGCACAACTCCATGAATGCTGTGAAAATTTTCCAGTATACATACTAGGAAAATGAGAAAAACCTGTTGTTCTACTGGACTGTGGTCAAGTAAAGAAAAAAAACTGTCATTCCCAAAGGCCTACTTTTTACTTTTCCATGTTTCTTTAACTCACTGGAAGGCAACATGTACATTTGCAGAGTGTTGAATCATTATTTCTCTCAAATACTAGTATTGTAAAAAGCTGTTTGGTTGGGATGGTGCCCATTCATATTTTTTGACACTTCTCTAAAACCTATGAAGGCATTTGCCCCAGTTCTCCCAAATAAACAAACTACAGCTGCTATTCTTCAAACAGCAGCTTGCTGCCTCTGCTTAAATGCAGCTTTTTAATCTAAGAACATTTAATATTCTTAAATGTTGTTTATTGGGAAGTCTCATAATATACTTCTGGGAACTCATTTAGCTTCCATACCTTTTATTCATTAAGTAAGAGCAATAAATGAAATGTATACATGTATACAACATAGAATAGCACAACTCTACGCTTTTTCTCTCACCTTTCATACACATTACATAACTTCTCCAGTTTTGTCTCTAATGAGATCACCTATGATAGTTTAGATCTGGTGAGCTTGTTTTATATGCTTCAGCAAAATATCCACTAATCAAATAAAAATTAAAAAAAAGAAGGAAATTTCTATCTTATCTGTATTTATTTAAATTAAAGGAATCTGATAGATACCCAAAGCTCTTTATGGATGAATAGCTGTGGAATTTAGACTGAAATGAAAGAAATTCTGTATCTACCCAGTTTCCATTGAAAATAATGATATTTCATAGCTAACTCATTCACCTTGAATTGTAACTCCTCTGAAAGGAGGTCTATAGCAATATAATAGCTATTTATTAGATTCATTTCAACAGAATTTCAGTAAAAAGTAATGAAAAGCAGACAGTGCACATGCAGTAAGTACTAATTCAATACCATTTTTACTTTTTTATTTCAACAGTATATTTTTATAAGTATTGAAAAGCAATTTGGTCTACAGGAAAAGATAATTATTTTTTTCATGTTCACATTAGGGATCTTCAGTGATTTGAATAATATTTTTCTGCCTGGAGGTCTTGCAGTATACCCTGAGCTTTGCTCTGAACTGGAGGGAAAAATGACAGAAAATCTACCCTCCTTCCCTTAAAGAATCCTCTCCTGAAACACAGTAAATCAGAGCTTTGCCTGTCTTTTATCTCACTTACAAAAGATTACAACATACGTGTAGGATATACTGAGAGACAGATTTTCCAGGAAAAAGCTGTTATAGTAACATCTGCAGATAAACTGAGCTGGAATATGAAAACATCACATGACAGAAATGAAAACCAATTTTAGGAAGAACTATTTACTTTGTATGGTACTCTCAGATCTCTCAAACTTTGTGTGGATTAGCATTCAAAAATTTGAACAAAAAAAAGACTTCTGATAACAGAGATTTTGTGACCAAGTTAAAAATGAAAAGAGAGATTATCCTTCTTCATAAATGCTTAGTATTTTAATCCATAACAAACACAATGTTCTTCAGTTTAAACACCTGCTTCAGAAGTCCACAGAAGTAAAAGCTACAACAAAATAGAATGTTTTTAGAAAAATAAGTAAAGAACTGTGGCAAGTAGAAACACATTTCCCATGGCACTGTTTAAACTATACAACTACAGCACAAGGATCCTGCATGCAACATGCTTTGCGTATTTATGTGGAAGACTGACAATCTAAGAGGTGAGCACAACTGGGAAACCTCCCACAAACAGCATCAGCTGAAAAGAGCTGCATTCTTGACACTTACAGAGTGGTGTCAAGACATAAAACTTTACTCAATTTGGACCTATATCACCATCTGGGTCAAATAAGATGAGAATAAAACCAGGAGAAAATAAAAATTATAATTCAGCATCAAGTACTTTGGAAAAAGCTATTTGTAACCTGTTCCTTTCAGTCTGAGACTGTTTATTCTTCAAAAAGTGCAAGTTATATTTACTGGATGGTTTCTTTCCCTGTAAAGAGTAGCTGCCTAGAGAACACACCTTGTAGCCTGATCAGCTTCAACAATAGCAACAAGGCAGATTCGAACACAGGTATCTTCATGTAAACTTTATCTGGTTTATGACTGTGTTTAATATTGACAGATTTTGAACAAACGTGACTCCAGCTTGGAACATTACAGAAGACAGCCCTTACACTACTCACTGAACTTTATACAACAGCTCTGCCTTTGATTTCATGGGCTATATAGGTATGCAAACTATCAAAATCCTTTTTGCATGGGGAGAGAAAACTCCCCACACTTTAGAATCAAGAGGCTTTTATCCTTCTGAACTGAATGAGGGCTGGGAAGCTTGAGGGTGCTTTTATGGAAAGAAAAATAACTAATTGCTTTCCTCATCTGTCAGTAACAAATAATGACAAAATTAATTAATTAGGGAATTATTTCAGAGTTACATTCATCACCAGTGGAATCATGTTTTGTTCACTGCCATAATTCCACTGCTAAATTATTTGTATCAGCTGAAGTTCTGCCATGTTGTCCCTCCCTATTTCAACCTAAGATATTAAAGTGCTGTTAAAGTTTTACAGAAAAGTTTGATCACAACTGGAATGTCAGAGGTTTCTTAAAAAGCTGCTAACATATCACTACCATAGTTTTACTTCCTTGTAATGTTTAAAATACTAAGTTACAAATACACTCTTCAAAACACACATCAGTTAGACAAGTAGGCTTTACATGCATTTTTCTGGCCTCTGCATTTGAAAAAAACCCAAATATAATATGCACTTACGTCAACAGAAGATTGCAAGATACTGTAAGATTATATTAACTGTATATGGAGAAGACAGTAAAACTAAATATTATGAAAGGACTCAAAACTGACTAATAATTTAAAAGTGATTTTTCTGAGTGCAGTCAATGTGCTAAAATGAAATGCCAGTTATTAATATCTGGAACAAAGGGTTTCTGTATTACTAAAATATTTTTTTAGCCATCAGCACATCTTGGAACAGACATCTTTCATGCCTCCCACAGAACGGTTTTCCTGACAGAGAATCTCCCAGGATAAGGCAGAAAGGACACACAACCATTTCTTTTCTAGTTGGTATGTAAAGCTAACCAAAGAGTAAGTGCAGTATAAAGAGGAGAACCTGAATTAGACTGTTTCCAACACTGCAGATAGCAGGAAACTTTCAACAAACAAAATATTCATGGATTAATTTTCAGTTTGTCATAAGAAATACATAAAGCCCTTCTTTTGAGTGTGTAAATGAAACAAACCGCAAACTCTAGCTATGTGTGCCAGAACTGTCACTCTTATGTTTGTATAGTAGAGGCAGGTTACAAACTGTTTATCAGCTTCCTTTAAGCAATGTATTAAAATAAGGATGCTGAAGTATGACTAAATGACAATGGGCATAAATTCTGCATCTTTTATTAGAAGAGTGAAATCTACTGGAAGACTTTCTGTATAGTTCCATCTATGAAATTCAAGTTAGCATCTTGTGAATGGTCTATGTTCTATCAGCTCGTGCTCAGGATAATTTACTCCATTTTTGGTACTGTCCATTTACTATGGCTCATCATTTGGTTTGGTGATGGTTTTCATCTCATCCTACAGTTGGACTAAGTGCAAGATGCTGTTGTAACCTGCACACTGAAAGTGACTGAAGACTAATCTGCATCTCATTTCACAACAACACAGTAAGACACAAAGCTTGGTTGAAAAATTGAATTCTCTTTTGAGGACAGCAACAAATACCCAGTGGAACAAAAACTGCATTTTTTATTTTTCAAGCTGCTATTTTTTCCTACATAGTTATCTGTATTTTAAGAGTTAACAAGACAAGACAGATGGAAAGGCTCTTTACTGCTGCTGCAAACTGAAGTATGGTATTATGAAAGTGAGTTCCTACTGACATGGAAAGTTCAGTATATGCTTCTGGTGGCTAAATAAAAAATACATGTCATGGGAGTTTAAACTCCCATGGGTTAACTTACAATATAAATGACATTAAGGAATGTTGAATTTTATATTACAGGGCAGGTAACACTGAACAACACCGAAAAATAAGAAATATAAGAGCTGAGTTTTTCATACTACCTTCATATTACCTTCTAAACACATCAGAATCTCTCAAATGCATCAGAACAATTTTAGATTTCCACTGTTGCAAAAATGCTAAATACATTTTGTCAATGCCACCTCTGTCATAGCACTTTGGGACAAACTAGTTCTCCTGACTATAGAAATGGTAAGACTTTATGTTTGTAAGGCAGAGGGAAAGGAGGAAAAATCTACGTTTTTCCCAATAATTCCTGCATTTGAAAAAAAAAAAAAAATTCTTTACAAGAAGAAATAGAGAGTTGCAAGAAGGGAATCCAAAGGACCCTTACCAAAAAGAAATAATTATTTCCTGAATCTTTTGGTTTACTAAAATTCTGATCTCTCTAATAGTTTAAAGTTTTTGCTCCACTAAATCTGGCACTGATATGAAGTATCATAGTCTCTTTGCCAAGTCATGAGAAATTTAAAGCTCAGTCAACCACCCATCAGCCTTTTTTAGCAGCTTATCCTTAAAACTTCTGAAATGAGAATGTTGACTGAGTGTGATCTGTGCCCTTCTGATGGAGCCTATGGGGCTTCATGAGACAGAAAGAACTCTTTGTTTACATTAAGGAATATATGTACTTAATATAACATCCATACAAAATTATATATTTGAGTAGGTTTTGCCATATTGCTATAAGGTTTGGAGCTTTTGGCAATGTAGGGTCATTTATGCATGGCTTAAAAAACCCCTGCATAACAGTTAAAAAGGAAAGAAAATTAAGTGATTTAAACTGAGATTGTCTACAGATCTGGATTATTTTCCTGACTTTTGGATTGAGTTTTTCTTCTTCAAGAAACATCAAAGTGAAACTTGCTCTGAAGTTTATCAATACTGACGAAGTCAAATTCTGACACTGAAGATACATTTACAGAGATAACATAATTTTCACACTTCTTAGTGTAATACAGCATTGCTTCAATTAAGTATAGACAAAGTAGCAAGTTCAGACCAATTAAATTGATATTTAATCCCTCCTACTCACAACATTTGAAAGAAATCTCTTTGCATTGTTCCAAACTTTTAATCAAACTTTTCTTAAAGCGGACTTACTTTTATTTCTGCTTGGGAAAAATGAAAGAAGTCACACAGTCGTCATTTGGATTTATAATCCTTGTAAAAACACCTGCATAGAAGTCGCTCTTTCACGTAACTGAACTGTAAGAGCATGGCCAAGTTTCAGAGTCTGGCTGTGTCCTTCATTCACACCCTAATTTCATATACCACAGAGACTGGCTGCTCACACCCCCCTAAGCCAGAAGGGAAACCAGGCCAGGTAAGAGGCACACTATTTTTCAGCTGGTGTCTGTCCTGTGAAACAGGGAGATCAGCACTAAAGTGCCTGAGGGATGTCCCTACAGTTAAACACAAATTCAGCCCTACATAAGCATAATTAATTGAGAGATCATTTTCTCTTCACTTCCCCTGAACATAAACACAGAGAAATTTGCTATTCTATGCAACTTCCAAACTGTACTCATGTGTACTAGCCAGTCTTTTCACTTTGATGTAAAATGTTGTGAAGGAGTTGGAGATGAAGAATGAAAATGCAACTAAAAAGTCATCATTTGCATCCAATTGTTTCATTACAAAACCTTTTAAACTTTTTTAACAATGCTGATCAGCCTTTTTTTTTTAAAGGAGCTGTAGCATCTAAATGCTGCATGCAACTTTAGGCTCTCGTGTTTGGTGAAAATGCTGAGCATGTGGCTCTAATACCACTTTAAGTTTTGACAAGTTTTTTTTCCTGCAAATGCAGAAACCATACAGTTCAAGAGTACTGTGTATGGATAGCAAAGGCAGAATTCTAGAATTGCTGAATTTGATCCTGCATTTGTAACTGTCATGTGACATGATGGTGGGTGATGTGTTTCACATGCACTAATATCTTTCTATACGTAACAAAAAAGGAGTAGTTAATCACCCTAGTCCATTTCCACAAGTCATGCCAAAGCTCAGGAGCCCTAAAAGTGTGCTGCTATCATTCAACTAAGAATCTACATCTTCAGAAATTCAGAAAACCACAGCCCCTCTTCAGGAGCTGCAGTTTTCAAGAGCCACCCTGAGTGAAGCCATTAGAATCTTTCCAGGATACATCCTTCTAGTGACGAGCTGCCAATGGTGTCAGCGATCAGCAAGATCAGCCCATATGAGTCCCAGCCCTCTTGAGCTCCAGTAACTGGAGCAGAAGTTCCCCACAGTCCCACAGAAGGGAACCTCCTTCTTTAGTGACACATCTAAAGCAAATACACAGGGCAATGACGCTGTGAGCTGCTTGCAAATAACTGTATTGCCCCAGGGGAGGCATAGAGAATTACCAGGTAAGTAGAAGTTAAGCAGCAGGCAAGTGCTAGTGCTATTTGCATGCTGATGGCAGTACCACAACTTCAGAGAGCTTCCTCAGGCTGAATTCATTACCATATGAGGAATTACATGCCCAAGTTGTGCATCCTTTCTACTTCTGAGGGAAGAGAAACAGTAGGGAAAAGCAAATACAATGTCTTCTGCACATTATTTACCTCACTGAATGGCAATGTTCCCTTTCTTTCAGGGGCACTTCCATATACACTAAGCCATCAGGTCTTGGTATTGTATTTAAATTGTAGGCAGTGATTCTACTATTTATGGAAAACAAGGGGGAAGTAATGGGATCATGGAGGCTACTGCTTATTATAGAATTTAAAAAATGCTAATACTGTAATATTTTAATTAAGTGTCATCAGGTTTAGTTCGCTTTTCATTAGTCACAGAATCACAGAATGTTAACAGTGGGAAGGGACGGCGAAAGATCATCTAGTCCAACCCCCCTGCCAGAGCAGGACCACCTAGAATGGGTCACATAGGAATGCGTCCAGGTAGGTTTTAAATGTCTCCAGAGAAGGAGACTCCACAACTCTTCCGGGCAACCTGTTCCAGTGTTCTGTCACCCTCATTGCAAAAAAGTTTTACCTTGTGTGTCTGAGGAACCTCTTATGCTCCAGCTTGTACCCATTGCCCCTTGTCCTATCATTGGACAGAACAGAGAAAAGCCTGGCTCCATCCTCCTGACACTCACCCTTTATGTATTTATAAACATTAATGAGGGTCACCCCTCAGTCTCCTCCAAGCTAAAGAGACCAAGCTCCCTCAGCCTTTCATTATAAGGGAGATGCTCCACTCCATCATCTTCGAGGATATGTGCTGGACTCTTTCAAGCAGTTCCCTGTCCTTCAGAACTGAACACAATCTTCCAGATGTGGCCTCACTAGGGCAG
This sequence comes from Todiramphus chloris collaris, assembly GCA_025345505.1. Classification (NCBI taxonomy): domain Eukaryota; kingdom Metazoa; phylum Chordata; class Aves; order Coraciiformes; family Alcedinidae; genus Todiramphus; species Todiramphus chloris. The sequence continues at coordinate 18,058,571 of JANVCC010000021.1, forward strand.
AGTAGAGGGGGACGAGAACCTCTCGACCTACTAACCACACCCCTTCTAATCCACCCCAGGATGCCATTGATCTTCTTGGTCACAAGGGCACATTGCTGTCCCATGGTCATCCTGCTGTCCACCAGGACCCCCAGGTCCTTTTCGCCCATGCTACTCTCTAACAAGTCAATCCCCAGCCTGTACTGGTACATGGGGTTATTCTTTCCCAGATGCAAGACTCTACACTTGCCCTTGTTATATTTCATTTGATTTGTTCCTGCCCAGTTCTCCAGCCTGTCCAGGTCTTGTTGAATGGCAACACAGCCTGCTGGTGTGCCAGCCACTTCTCCCAGTTTTGTATCCTCAGCAGACTTGCTGACAGTGCCCTCTGTTCCCTCATCCAGGTCACTGATTAATATACTGAATAGTACTGGCCTCAGTACTGACCCCTGAGGGACTCCACTAGACACAGGCCTCCAACTATACTCTGACCATTGATCACAACTCTCCGCCTTCTCTCCTTCAACCAGTTCACTACTTGTCCAATTACTTATTTTTATCCTGAACTGATGTATTTGTTTTATGATGTTAAGTCTGCTTTTTCTGCAAATTCTTTCCATAAGTTACCCATGCATTGTGGAGAATGGTGGGCCTGAAGCACACTAAAGTTTTTTTCATAAACTACATTGTATTTACTCCTGTCAATCTGGTTGTTCTCAACATTCATGCAACTGAACTTGCAGTTGTATCAGACAGCAGAGTATTCTACTCATTTTCCCTTGCTTTTGGGAAAAGTAAAATAGAGCAGAAAAAAATATAAACTACAGATTCCATTTTTCCATATATAGTCAGGATGGGGCTCCTTAGAGTCATCCACCAAACCCTGACACTTCAACTAAGGCAACAGACATTAGTGTATAATAATAGCTACTATAATCTGTACAGACAAGAAACTTAAAGAATAATGTTCCTTCTCCAAACTCTGAGGCCACTACAGTTAATCTAAGAAACGCATAGAAAAGATGAAAAGTATTACAATTATTTCCCTATTCTCTTTCTGACAAGTGGCAAAGATGGTTGTGGTACACGTCATGATGCATTTTATTCAGGAAGAAAGCAACAAAAGACAATTTTAGCCTAAACAATTAAATGTTTGACATGTTGACACTAATGAAAGCAAGGCTTTATGTACAGGTTTTGATTTTTAAGCAGCCTTAACTATGAATGCTATCAGTTTTCATATGAGCACAAAATGGACATTAAGAAATTCTAGTGTTTGCATTCAAGTACCCATTATATGCTCAACAAACCAAATTTCATTAACTTCTACCAGAAACTCTGAATTTAATTAATTTAATGAATTTAATAGCAATGCAGGACTTCAGGAACCTTTTGCAGGGCCTTTCCATGGAAAGAACAATAGAATTTAACAAGTAATAACTATCACAGCATGATTTCATAAGGAAGATGGTGTCAGAGGGAAGAAATTCAAGTCAGAAATTCCTGTTTTCAGCTCTTACTTCCCATGATCAAGCAGCAGAAAGATTATTCCCTACTAAGAGTTACAACAGACTGCCAGCCTTTGTCTGTAGTGTGTAAGGGTAAATAGAAGTGACAGATGTTTTACTCTTCAGAGGAAGAAGGGACAAAATCCCCAATCTGTTTTTGAATGTTATCTCAATACACTTCAGAGCTTCCCTATTTACATAAACCTGACCTGGTGCCATGGAAGATTATGGAGCAGGTCATCTTGAGTGCTATCACACATAGAAGACAACCAGGTGATCAGGCCCAGTTGGCACAGGTTTATGAAAGGCAGGTCTTGCTTGACTAACTTGATCTCCTTCTACAACAAGGTGACCCACCTAGTGGATGAAGGAAGAGCTGTGGACATTGTCTACCTGGACTTTAGTAAAGCCTTTGACACTGTCTCCCACAGCATTCTCCTTCAGAAACTTAGGGCATAAGGCTTGGATCAATTCACTCTGCACTGGCTAAAGAACTGGCTGGATGGCTGGGCCAAGAGTGGTAGAGGATGGAGCTAAATCTGGCTGGTGTCCAGTCACAAGAGGTGTTCCCCAGGGTTCAGTAATGGGGCCTATTCTCTTCAATATCTTTATTAATGATCTGGGTGAGGGGATTGAGTGTACCCTCAGTAAATTTTCAGATGACACCAAGCTAGGTGGGTGTATTGATCTGCTAGAGGGTAGGGAAGCTTTACAGTGGGACCCAGACAGCTTAGATCAGTGGGCCAAGGTTAATTGCATAGCGTTCAACAGGGCCAAGTGCCAGGCCCTGCACTTGGGGCATAACAACCCCATGGCAAGCTACAGACTTGTGGATGTGTGGTTAGAAAGCTGCAAGCTGGAAAAGGACCTGGGGGCATTGCCTGGTAGTTGACTAAATACGAGTCAGCAGTGCACGCAGGTGGCCAAGAAGGCCACCAATGGCATCCTGGCTTGTATTAGAAGCACCATGGCCAGCAGGAATAGGGAGGTGGTTGCCCCCTGTGCTCGGCACTGGTGAGGCCAGACCCTGAGTATTGCCTTCTGTCCCAGGCCCCTCGCTCTAAGAAGGACACAGAAGTGCTGGAGTGTGTCCAGAAAAGGGCAGCGAGGCTGGCGAAGGGCCTGGAGCACAGGTCCTGTGAGGAGCGGCTGAGGGAGCTGGGATTGTTCAGTCTGGAGGAGAGGAGGCTGAGGGGAGCCCTCCTCGCTCTCTACAACTGCCTGAAAGGAGCCTGGAGCAAGGAAGGGGACAGCCTCCTCTCCCTGGTGACGTGTGACAGGACCAGAGGGAATGGATGCAAACTGAGCCAGGGGAGGTTTAGGCTGGGTATTAGGAAACATTTCTTCACTGAAAGGGTTATCAAACATTGGAATGGTCTGCCCAGGGCAGTGGTGGAGTCACCTGGAGGCATTTAAATGGCATGTGGACCTGGTGCTCAGGGATATGGTTTAGTGGTGAGCTTGCAGTGTTGGATGAAAGGTTGAACTAGATGATCTTGAAGGTCTCTTCCAACCACAGACATTCTGTGATTCTGTGAGTCTGTGAACCTAATACGTAGTTGCCTACACAGCTATGGCTGTTTATATTTACAGTAGCTGTACACACAGGAACAAGAAAATTGGAAAGGATTACTATTACAATTATAGACTGATTTTCCACTAACCAAAGTGAATCTCGAAAAGCACAGTTATTCCTATAATAAGCCATTAAAGACAGAAAAACCTAGGTGGTCTCTTGAAGCATTAAAAAGAAAATGTTTATCCTTGTGCTTGCACACAGAACAGAGAAAACACAGAGTTCTGAGGGCTTTTGTAAGCAATAAATAAAATTGATGGCATATTTTCATCACTCTAAAGCTTTTATTAAGAGTAAGTACTTAAGGTTTTGATGGGGAGTTTTACTTAAAATGATTGAGTTGCTATAAGTGAGACTGCATGGCATAATCTACTTCAAGAAGTCTCCTAAGATAAGTGTCTGAGTCATACTGATGGAAAGAAAGAAAAGGGATTCTTAAAGCACATAAACAATAAAGTTTATTAGTAGTGCAGAGCTGCTGTAATGACAAAAAGTGAAACAACTTCAAGACTGGAAGGAGAAGCTTTTGCAGGGTCATTGCAGCAAGAGGTGGCTCTGTCTCTCTGAGCCTGGATGCCAGCTTTGCTGGCCTTGAATACTGCGGTGTGAACACACCACATGCTGATGTGCCTGGCTACACTGTAGAGCTTGTCAAATATTGAATACACTGCTAGGAAAGACACTTGCTCTCCAGCACAAGCAGAAGGACGTCTGTGAACGTGAACTAGTGCATGAGGCTCTGGGCTCCTTTTCACAGACAGGGATGTGATCCCAAACAATCAGAATTGCAGACATTTGCACATTGTTGTTACTGCACAACTTCTGAAGTGTTTTTCACAGTCTCCCACTTACTAAAACATGGGAATAAGGTCAAAGTACATCTGATTTACCATTGAATAATTCCTAGGAAAAAAAAAAAATTACTTGTAATTTCCACTGCTATAAATAGCCATGCAGTGGCAAACCTCCATAGATTGCAGCAAAGCAATCCATGGGCTACACAGGCACTACACCAGTATACACTTTCTTGCTAAATACATCAGCAAAGCTTTTATGATTTACTTTAGATGTCCACAAAAAAAAAGGCCAGATACAGACATTACTGTGATTAAAGCAACTACTGGTATTTTTACTCCTCCATTGTCCTGAATTATTTAAGGACTATCATATTTGGCTCACAGTTTTGCTTGACAATCAGATTTAGTATCATCTATGTTTTTGTCTCAAGACAGAAGAAAGTTACTTTCACACTGTTAATTGTGAAAGAAATCCTCCAAAATCCAAACAAGTTATGACAACTTTTCCATCCTGAACCTGTGGTTAAGGCAGTGGTAAGAATAAGATGCACTTCCTTTCATGGAATCATCGTTTTGTGGGTGTGGATTCTGACGCTGAATGAGGTCACCAAGGGAAAGAATGGTGCCCACTAAGGGGAGCTAATTCCTCACCTGACATTCCTGCTTGAGAAAAAGAGCAGTTAAAAGGGAATAAATCAATTGTAGAGAAACCTAATGTTAGGGAAAGTCAAAGAATCTCAAGATAGAAACAGGGACTAAAACACAGAGTAGTTAGAGAAAGAGGAGTAACAGTATTGCTAAAACTGAATGCAATTCCCTTGGATAGATGGGATTTGAATCTTTGTAAGTGGGAATAGCTTTCTCCATTTTCCCTGCATTTCTGTGGCAGAATGAACAGTGGGATTCCTAATCCTTATCACTGCTAATTGGTGTAGCTCCATGGAGAGAAGCATAGTTTTGACTATATCTGTTGGGCCACGAGACAGAAAAAAAATTCCCTTTTCCCCATTCCACAGAATCAGTCAACTCGTCCCCTGAGGCAATGTCCTTCCTCAGCAGTACAGTTCCTCTACTCATTCTTTTTATCTTGCAGTTGCTAACTTTGTTTGAGACTGGTGTAAAGGAGATTATGAGGGGTAGCTAACAGGCAAAACATCAGAAGCAAGGTTTGTCAAAATACACCTTATGTCTGGTTTACTTTTAAATATCTCTTAAATAATTTATATAGATACCTGGAAGAAGCATTTATTCCTTATGGATTTGTAATTATTAAAGATTGTCTTCCTTTCTCTGACAAAATTCTGACTTTCAGAGGAATTCTGCTGGAATGAGATGTGCTATATTTGGCTTTTATTGTGCAATAATGCAACAAAATACAAAAAACCTATAATGCAATGTTATACGAAAAGGACACAGACCTTAAGATGACACAAACAGGAAAAAATAAAATAAACCATGTGACATGATACTGTAGCTATTTCACCTCTCACCAATTTTCACACTCTATAAAATCTTGGAAAGCACCAGATGTTTAGAGAAAGCTGTCCCACTCTCCCTAGCTTTGAAAGTAGATGCAAGATTTATTAGTGCTATATAAATGTGATTTCAGTCCTGACTTTTATATTTATAAACTAGGTGGAACATCCTGTTGTCAGAGAACCCGTTTACTTTCCTCTGCTCCTCCTCACTTGTGGATCATGGGTGTTGCTGGACAATTACAGTAACCACAGAAGAATAGCAGAACATGCAGTCCAAACTGCAGTATTTGCTTAGCTACTGACAAACACATCTGAGAGTTTTCTCCTAGTACTGGCTTTTGCCAAAAGAACCTTGCAATACACAGATTATGAGCTAAGCAAAAGAATCTCATTGTCTATGAATATGCACTAACATTTGGGATTCCTGCCTACTCAGAGACTGTTAGTGCACAAAATTATCTTCTTTTTTTGTTGTTGTTGTTTTTTCTCCCCCAGTGCATGGTTCCTACTATTGGAGCAGGGATAAAAACTGCTCATGCATAATTTCCAATCTTTCATAGCTCAGCGGTGCTGTAAAGTGCTGCCGTTCGTTTTAATTCAGCGACTAGAAGTTTTGTTGTGTTTAGTACTAAGGGAATTGCATGCGTTATTAGAAAGCCTCTGACAGCTGTCAGAGACAGAGACAACTTGCCGTATTTCAGTCTTTCATAAAGGAAGGGACTAAGGATCCTCATCTTCAGCAAAGCTATCAGAGGCCTCAAAATGGGATAAAATATTTTCCAAACACAGGAAAATCTCCGTCTCTCCTTCTCTATTCCCTTCCCCATCAAGCTGTAGAGGGAAAGTTGTACAGGTAGAAGAAAGAGGAAATATATCCTGATGTATTTGTACTTTATACTGCCTTGTCATCACTGACCTAAAGGGATAATGGCATAGCAGCCTGTTTTCTTTTAAGGGAGCACACAGTGTATTGCATAGTACTTAATAAATTGTCACTGTGTTTTAACATAAAGCACAAGCCTTCACGCAGTTTTTCTCTTCTGAGATCAGGCAAAATCAAAATCTGAAAGACATTAATGAAGACAAGGACTTTGCTTCAAAGATTCTGGAAGTCTGAACCTGTAAGCATTTCCACACTTTCCAACACACACCTCACCCTGCCCAGTGCTCTCACTACATTTTAAGCACCAGAAAAGGAAATCTTCTCTTAAGACCTGAAATTATACCTTTTAGCTTTTGATTTGAACATGTGCTTGCCTTAATAAATCCTCTGTTTATTTTAGTTAAAATGTTTGTGGTTTTGGGTTTTTTTTCTTTTCTAAAAGCCTACATTGTTTTTTTTGGTCAGAATTAGTGACTATACAGGTCTTGCTTACTCTTTAATGAGAAAGGGAAAGTAACTTATACAGTCTCTTTACCAGGTCGGCATTGTTTTCACATCAGTTCCTGCTTAGTTTTCTGATTGTGAACTGACTCTTTTAACACCAGTAATCCCATGGGTATCTCTCCACACAGCACTGCTTCCTATGTCAGCTCCTTTAACGAGAACAAGGGACCGAGACGGCATTTGTTTATTATTGTTGTTTGTATTTTTGGCTTATGCTATTTTTATAGCACACTCAAAGCTGTTTTTCAGTTTTCATACTCCTATTCATTTTTCATCCTGTTTTCTTCTCCCTATCCATCTTGCACCATCTCTTTGCTGAGTAAAGTGAAAAATCCATGAATGAGAGTCAAATTTTCAAAGTCATATTGGTCAGAGGGGTTTGAAATTAATCAAAATGAGATTACTCATATTTTTGTCTTTCCAAAAGTAGAAAATAACATTTCTTTTCTTTCATTAAAATAAAGAGATCTTTATCCAATGTTTTCCATCTGCTTTTATTTTCCTGAAATCCAGTCTAGGCTATGATGCTCATTAGTGAGCGGCGTAATTACCTGTTTCTGTTCTTTCTATATTATCATTAGCCTTGTCTAATTCCTCATCCTATCGTGTGTATCATCAAAAGCAAGTTGAAGGTCTTATTTCTTGTGAAATGTTACTCTTCTGGGAGTTTTGGTTTTGTTTGGTATTGTTGGATTATTTTGTTTGTTCGGGGTATTTTTTTTTTTGTTTTGTTTATTTTTATTTTTGTGTGTGTGTGTTTTGTTTTGTTTTGGTTTTTTGTTAGTTTTTTTCTTTCTTTTTGCTACAGGCTGAGTGGCTGCTTAAAGGAGATTTCTTTCTTGTTTTTTCTTAGTTTACTTGAGCGAAGAATTATGTGAATAAAACTGTAACCATAGTTTTCCTTAAATACATAATATATGCTCCATTCTAAAAATTTGATTGCATGCTTGGTACTTTCTATTCAGCACACTAAAAGGGAGACATTAACATATATTAATCAAGAACAAGGAATTAATAATTTCTCCTCTATGTAACTTCTTGCGTTTTTTGCCTATGTACTACCAGAATTAAGAACAGCAGCTGTTGTGTTTTATGTTGACTGGATGTTGCACAATGTTATTATCTTCTCAGCTTGCAAGAGCCTGGTTTTCAGCTACAATGCATACTGTTTCTGCCATGTTAAGCTTGTTATCAAATCCTCAACCAAAGCTTTTTCACCATTTCATATATCATGTAATAATTCAGCTTAGAAGTCGTAACATCACACCATTCCTTTTGAAATATGAAAGGTGAAAGGTGACTGGCTCCAGGGCAGGGAGGGGAAAGAGTAATTTCTTACTGCAAGCCAGGAACATCAATTAGAAAGTGAGGTGTATTTGCAGTTGCTTCATTGTGAATATTGACCAACAGAGTCTTCTAACCTCACAAAACTCTGCAGATGTTTGCTATTACCAGCATTTCCTTCCACTAATATTTAAACTCTTCTTACCTATGAACAGATTCCACTCAGTATCCAAATCAGCCTGATTTGCTAGGCAGCCCTTCATTACATTGAGGCAATAGTTGTTGCAAGGTTTCACAGTGGGAAGTCCTCTGCAGTAAGGGCAGTACAACATCTTCATTAACGCCCGGATGCACCCTGGGGTGGGACTGACCTGCAGATTTTAAGGGGGGGAAAGAAAAAGAAAAAAAAGGAGGAAATCAATCTCCTGTTCTGAGAATTTTGGGATCGCTGAGATTATGTCTCTCAAGCCATAAATGCAGAAGGGGGAATTTGTGAAAAGAGCTCAACCCTTAATCACACCCTCCTATGAGACTAATTGATTCCTGACAATTATCTTCATTTAGCACAGCCAGCAGCGATTTTCAGGAGTGCAAAAATCAACACTCCCCTACTGATGGCAGTGCTTGCTTCCCCAGCCCTCCCACACAGTCTACTGGAAAGTGAAGGAAAAACATCCAGGGAATCAGCTGGACAGTAACTGACTGATCCTAACACAGACAATCCTGAGCTCTTCCTACTCAAGCTTGAATTATCAGTCACACTGTTACTGGATCAGATTCTCCTTTTTATTAAAGTACAGTAAATCCAGGATAATCTTGACAATTTCTATATAATTATTCAGAACTGCACCATGACAAAGGGATATCATTTTGTTTTCAGACAAAAATACCTTTTGGTCTTCTCAGACAATTTCATAAAGAGATCAGAGAGGGGTTTTTTTTGTATGCTTTCAACATCTCAAGTGACAAAAAGCATTACAGACAACAGTCTGATGCATTTCAATTTCTGTATCAGTGTGGCACAACATGGCTGCACACAGTGAACTTAAATGAGCCACCAGAATCAATGGAAACACAATCAGTTTGGTATTTCCAGTTAAAGTCATTAACACGGGGCATGGCTAACAAAGGAAGTATGTAGATATAAATTTTTGGTGATATATATTGTAGTTTGTGCTAGAAGGGTATGGGTTTCCTGGAGAGGGAGCATGGAGGTTAGGGAAAGGTTTTTGCATAAGACTCCTCCATTTTTTCTAATGATCCTTCACTGCATCTTTTTAAGTCATCAAAATGCTAGGAATCTATTCAGGAGAGAAAGAGGCCTTTTTTGGGGTCCTTTCTTTATCCCACTTCTTGAATGGTAGGATAAATCATCTTCTGGAGGACACCCACTGAATCCTCCACATCTAAATGTAAACTGCACAAACTGGTCACACTGCACAACCCCGTGAAATTCCTTGAGTAAACCTTATTTCCTGCACCCTCTCCTTTCCATATTTAATTATTCATTCTAGACTTTTAAAACTGTATGTACTACTAAAATGTATGTTTTCAGGCCAGAAATTCTACCTTGGATTAAAAGTGCACGTTAGGTACTACTTGCAGCAACAACTTGTCATGGTGCAGCAGAGCATTAAGTTTCTCGTGCTACAGTGACAATCTAGAGCAGTGACAAAGAGCTACAGGTTCCTGACTGATTTCAAGATTCCTGTACAGGTGAGTGCAATGCCATGGCACTTCTTTCACTCATTCTGTTGGCTTATGAATAAATGCAACACTTCTAATATGAAGGGATTCAACTGTTTCTCTGTACTCAGGGTTAACTTGTGCTGAAAGCATGAATCTGACTTTGCACCGTAACAGTATGTGCTGAACTGACTGATGCAGTCTGCATTATCAGGATTGTACTAAAATGATACTTCTTTTCTTTTTTTGTCTGGAATGCCTTTTTTCCTTTTTGATGTTAAATCACTGATTTTTAGAGAACTATGCAGAACATACTCTTTGCACTGGACGTTTTTGCATGAAAATGACTCCATTAGGAGTTATAGCAGATGCTTCTGAATATGCTCAGAACTGATTTTTGCCTTGGTTTCATAGGGAAATGCAGTACGACACTCTGATGGTGTGTGTGAAGGTATATTTATCCACCCTTTTCCAACAGTTTTTGAACTGTCAGCCAATTTTGATCAAATTTGACTGAGGATTTCAGGTCTCAGCACATTAAGTTTGGTTATTTTAAATAGCTGGGAGAAGAAAAGGAGAAGAGGCTTTATTACGCCTTTAATGGGAATAAAGCTGAAGCATGAGGTTAGTTCCTCACAGATATCAAAGAATCTACATGGAGAAACTATGCTATAAAAGACCCATGGGTTAAAAAAGCCCCAGGGGGAACTTACACCTTACAAAACAGCAGAAAATTCAAATAAAAGGAAAACTGGACTTCATTATTTCCACTGCTCAGAGCTACTTTTTAGAGTCACTTATTCAACTGTTTTGACTTTATACCTCCAAACCCAGAACAGGCACATTTAAAAAAAAAATTAGCACCAAGAATCGGATGGAAGCAGCATACATATACTTATGATCAACAGTGGAATCTTCAAAATTAATTTACAATCGCTACTTAAAGCCAGAGATATTTCTTTCTGTGATCATTGAGAATTTTGTCAGCAAAGTCTCTCTCATATTGAAAATTATGCTTCTTCCTGGGCCTAGAATACTTGTCAATGCAAAGTTGGCAGCACCTGGTTGACCCCTAAGTTCAGCTGGAATCCACATGTTCTCCTATGAGCACCTTCCCAAGCCCACTTTTGTACTTGTGCTGACAGCACATAAACCTATAGGATCTTGACCTTGCACAAAAAGTTCCTGGCCATTTCATTCTTGAAAAGCATAGGTAGAGGAGAGAAGACAGTCCTTGCCTTTATATTTTATTTATATAAATAAAATATAATAAATATTTCTGTGAGCCTTATTTTATCACAAGTGTAGTTTGAGAAGTAACTAGCTATCATGTCTTTCTCCACCAGAGGTGCAGATGATATCCCTAGTCTGCTAGGATAAGACCCTAAAGGCCAGTTAGAATATCTATTTACATTGACCCAGGAAATCTTGAATTCTGGTTGCATTACAGAATATCTTTAAGCAGGCTACTCCCAGACACAGTCCATTGCCAAGTGGTCAGGATACATTCTTAACTCTTAAAAAGAATGAACAGAATCCAAGTATCTCATATCTCTACTGGATGTTTTAATATACCCCTTACAAAATGGTGGCATCATCAACAGCATTTTGCAAGGAAGGAAGGTCCCTGCTTTTGTTCAGAGAGAAGTCATGCAGTTTTTAAGATAAGAGGCCAAGCTGTGACTCCAAACAGAAAGCAGATGAAGAAAGTTTCTATGGAATCCTCTGGCATATCTGTATCAGCTGATGACAAAGACCAACACAATCAGCTCCTTACTGATCAAGATGAATGTTGTAAATCTCTTCTGTTCCAGAAGATGCTGTACTGGTGAAATAAAATACAAGCACAGATCAATTGCTGTCTCTGAGGCTGAGCGGCAGGGAGGACTGGCTTACATTGACATTACCTACTATTAGCACCTTCTGCTTCAAGATGGCCACATCTCATTTCGCTGCACAGTATCTGGCTCTACATCTTGTCTAAGTCCTACCTGGAGCTTGAGTGACTAAAATATAGAAAAAAATATTTGGTGTGGTTATTTTTCAGCTCAAAATGTTCAGAATAATAGGAGGCAGTACTGCAGGCAATGGAAGTAAAAGAAAGCTAAATATAATCTTGCCTCTTTCGAAGTTAGACAGGGGGTTCTGTTTGCTAGTGCTTAGAATACAAGAATACAGTTGGGTTAGCATTGCAAAGGAGGCAGGGGATCAACATAGGGCACGTATCTTCATATGGTTTTCTGGAGGCAGTCTCTGTCCTCTAAACAGTGCACAAGCACTGCTCACTCACAGGAGAGCACCAGATGGAGAGGTCCAATACATCCAGAAGGAGGTTTAACAATTAACCTGTGACCTGAGTACCTGATGAGTCCCATTCTCAAGCTTACTCCATATACCCCTGTCACTTAGCAGCACCGATGTACCTTTAGGTGACCAGTCCTTCCCATTTGTGGCACAGGGAAACATTCAAGCAACTCAGATAATTTGAAAATCTGAAGGCTAAAAGTTAAATGATGTATTGCAGTGGTTAAGTGCCTTTGTGAACCCAGCCTTCAGTGAGCAGCCAAATTTCAGTTTTCAGCTTCAGCTGTTTTTTCTGTACCTCTGTTTTCAGAGATTACAGCCAGGTCTTTTTCCTCCCCCAGCAACAGCTTACGTATCTTTCATGCAAAAAATAATCAAATTTAGCTGTAACATTTTGAAACCTTGGTTAAAAAAAAAAAGCCCAAACATAAAAAATATTCATCTTAAAGTGTGAGTATTTCAGAAAGCTATCTATGTACACACGAAATCTGGAGATTATCACAGAAAGCTGATTTTCGGCCACTTATAATTGGCTTACTACTTCTTGATGCTAGAAAATTCTATAAGATGTATTTTCAAAGCCCATTTCTAATTTCCATCTTAAAAATAAAATATTCAGACTCTCTTACACTTGAAAATACTTTTCTGCAGACCACTTATAAGACAGAAATTAATTTCATTCAAAAATATTCAAAACTTGCATTCACTGAGGAGAGTTGTTCCTCAGATCAAGAATTTCAACATTTTTTCTGGAACTAACATTTATGCATGGAAACAGATTTTTTTTTTTTCCTATTTTTTTTTGTCTTTAAAATACATTGCAATTGGCTTTATACTAATCACAGCAATTTGCATAGACCTCAAAGTTTAGAAATAACTAGTCCTTATGTAAATCACATTTTACAAATCAATCAGATCATGCTGAATGACATAACAGGAAACTGCCATAGAGGAGTCATTAATTATATCATGCTGTCTCCCTGACTGAGTAGGACATCTTCATTTTAGTATAAGCATACGTGGAACACAGCAAATCAGAAAAGTGCCTTTCTGAGCTTTGATTGAGCCTAGTAGCTGCAGGACATGTTACATTACTGAATTTTGTAACATTTTCTGACAGCTTCATCTTCATCTAAATGTATGTTTTTGCATACATGCAAAAAAACCCCCAAAAAGCAAGATTCTTAAGGGCTTTATTACTGAACACTTGTTTTGCCCCTTCAGAAATTCTAGGAGGAATATGATTTCATGTAGAAGACAGATTTTTCAGTGGTGAACTTGCAAATATAAATAATTGAGGAGAGAGCTTCTTTGGGTAAAAGCCATGAAATTGTACTCCCTTGTAGCACTGCATTTGCAAAGACTGCTTTGTTATGTATTTGACCTGGTTTTATAATCAAAAGCCTTTGCCAGGCACACAAACACAAATCTTTACAAAAAAATCAGACAAACTGATTAAGCAACTGGTCACCTTTAGAAGGATCAAATAAATGCACTAACATGAAGTTTATCTACTTGTATTTATAAATGATGTCTTACCAAAGTAGCTGATATATGTTGTCTGGAAACAAAATAGGAGCATTCTTCCAAAGGAATACTGAACGTACCTAAACTCACAGCATAAAGCCACATTTAGGTTCAAATCCTGTTGTTTCTCAGCATTTAGTAAAATCTTTCAAATATGAACACAATGAATTAAAAATGAATGACACCCTAGAGACCACAACAGGGGACACAAGAGTTACTCCTTAGCATTAAGAACCTGGGGGGAAACTGGACCTGCTGGGAGGAACCAGTCAATGTCTAGCCAACTGGCACGGGAAGCAGGTATTCTTTTAAAATTCCTCCACATTAGAACAACCCATAGTTTGGGAAGGAGAATAGGATTGTGTTTTATTTCTCAGAAGCCTTACAAAATGCTAAGCCTTACAAATGTCTTTAGCACTTGCGTGTTGGTTAAATCATCCAGCTACCCACTCAGCAAGTTGATATTGTGTGTCCCGCACAGGCATGATGCACTCACTGTCTGAGAAACTGGGACACAGACATCCGCAAGTCTTTGGATCTCTGTGTAGCCCATCTACACTGAGAGATGGAAAAATGAGCTCTCCTAAGCATAATTTTGTTCATAATCTAATCATCTCAAGAGCTTCAAACAGGATTGGGACAATAGTAATAAAATGCTTACATATGTGTCCAGGTGAGAGTCTGATCTTGAACACATTGACATTCTCAAAGAGAAGTGAAAACTCCACTAGAGTAGCAGTACACCTGCATTCTTCTAGTAAAAAGTTACTATATCTGTTGACAACTACACAATCCATTTCCGTGCTTTCTGTCCAAAATGCTCCACACTATAATGCTAGTACTTCTATCTTTGGATCACCCACCCTAAGAGCTGCAGTCTCCTTTTTCCCTCCTTTCATCTTTAATTAACTTCAGTACAAAGATTAAACTTCAATCCAATCACTCCCTACTTTTCATCATATATCTTCTCAACATGTTACAATTACTCCCTATGAATTTTTATTGTTATTTGTTTTTAATACTGGGGAAAATGGGTTATCCTTAGCTGGCAATGATGTTTTCCTTTCTTTTGCTCTTTCTTTTCTTCAAATAAGATTTGCTCACTGTTGGATCCAGGTGATGCATTTTTCTCCTTGTCCATATTTTGGCTATTTTCATGAGCGGTGTGTTACTGCTGATTTCATTTAATAATCTAGGTATCAAGCAAGTTGTTTTCAGCAGATTTCAGATGAAATTATGTCTGCGTGTATCTAATTAGAACTACCTAGAAATATTCATAAGATATTTGAATACTTTATCGAAGCACCTGTCATTCTTTCAGTCTGTCTCTTAGATGCTCTCAGTTTGCTGCTTTTATAGCACAATCTGATATAAAAATGGAAATACCGCATCAGCCATACTCAGTTGGGAATTGATGCTGTAGAAGGTCAATTTGAGAATACTTGCTTATATCAACCAAAAGTCTAGTCTAATACTAACCTCCTAAAGATAAAAATAGCTATCTTTTTAACAATTCATAGCATCCCAGATGACTGAATGATAGAAGACCTGGTTTGAGTACTACAGCTTTGTACCAGTGTCTTTGGCTTTGTGCTCGAATCATACCAAAATAATACACTACAACCAGTTAAACATCTGCAAGATCTCCACAATGCTGGCATAGTACATCTTGAGAATATGATTAGATGTAATATGGTAAATTTAACTTTAATATGTTAATGTAAAAAATTATATTTTTCTAGAAAATACATAATTTGTAGTTCAATATGTTCATTAAATTATTATAAAGAATTTTAGGGCAATATAGTTGAGCCCGAGAAAGGTTCTTTAATGTAAAAAAGAAATTACACATTTACTATCTGATACAAACTGTGCAGCATTAAGCACTCAGCCCACTGCAACTCAGAGAAACCATATTTTTTTCTAAAAGTAAAGGAACATTTAGCCATTGTTCTTGTACAACTGAGATGTCCTTTTCCATTATCCATGATTGTGAAATTGTGAGAAATATGACAACTTGATTTCTTTCCAACACCTATTAAAATTTGATGTATTTTCTATACATTTTTTGGTCATCTCCTTATGTCTATAGTTGTGTTCCAGCATGTGTGTATATCTAGAAGCTGATCAAATGCTGCTCTTCCATTTTACAGATGAAAAAAATGACATCACAAGCAATTTTTAGAGGTATTTAGATGGATAAAACTCTAAAAGTTGTGCACCAGAATTTTTCAACACTACTTTTAAGTATTGCTCTCATCTGTGATTTGGCTAAGTTATTATAACGTGTGATTTTGAAACTGGATATGGGAAAATAAGGACTGCAAGTCTCTAAGTGATTACACTGGGAAGTTGTACATCAAATAATAAATCTTTTTTTGAGAGATAAATTGTGGAATTTCATAATTTCCTCATAGAAGTCAAGGGCAAAAACCCACAAGGACAAAATGTTCAGATGTTTACTTGGGTGAGACTGAACCTCTATTTAGAGAGGAAAAGAATAGATTCTCCTATTTTTAGGAAACTAGCAAAATTACTTATCAGTTTATCTGAATACAGAAAATACAAATTTAGAAAACCACTTGAAAAGCTGCAGTCACAGGATATTTTGTAAAAAGTTATTTTTTTATCACTTCTGAGTGATGCTTTAAAGCAACTTTTTAAATTTTTTTTTTTACAATTCAAGATTTTACAAAATAAAATGTTTGAATGCTCAGATATAAATATTAAAATGCTCTTCTTAATTCCCAGATTACCTGTCAAAGGCATAACCATTTCCAAACAGTCTGGGTAGAAAAATTTTTTTTGATTAAAAAGATAATTTCTTAGACTGAAAATAGTGTGAGCTGAGAAAATACTCCAGTATGAGGTTTTACATGTTATGAGATATTATTGAGCTGAAAAATCTGCCCTGCAAATTTTCTGGAAAAATATTTACCTCTCTCATCTGTTGTTAGAGTAAGCCCATGTTAAACAGAATTTGAGGTATAGATTCCATCTGTTATTTTCCCTGCATTTCAAGGTCAAATTTAAGGTGAAAAAATGCTGAAATAATTTCTTCCTTCCACTCCCAGAAAATGAGAATTTTTCTGTAACACAGAAATAAGAAAGGAATCTCATGGCAGTTAGGCTTTTCAAATCCCACCGTCTCTTCTGGAACATAAACTTTAAGACACTCTTAATAAAAAGTAGTTCCTCTACTTTCTTCCCAGAGAAAAAACCAACCACTACATCTCACTTAAAAGGGAGTGTGCTCATTTCAAGCTGCCTCATGTAGAAACGTCTATGGCCTCCACCAGATAAGAGGGCCTTGATTTAAGAGGAAAGTATGTGCTAAATTTTCCAGGGCTGAAAACAGAATAGGACATGACTGTAAGCAAGAGGTCAGAACTCGCCCTGAAACTGTCTACTTCAAATAATTTGGAGAGTAAAAAGAAAATCCATAAAGTCCAGAATTTCAGAAGAGTACAGTTTGCTTGACTAGATACAGATAGCAAAGTCTGACCTACGCTGCCTTACAAATCAAATCCACTTCAACCTAAAACCAGGCAGCTAAAATAGGCGCTTATTACTCTCTTTTGTGTTGTGCTGTAATGACTAATCCATGTGCAAATGTCTGCATGAGTATATTTAAAGTTAAGCAAGATGAATCCACTGTTTTTTTCAACTAGAAAAGCAGGAGGATGTTATGCAATGATGTGCAGTTGCCTTGTGGAACAGTCAGAAGAAGAGCCAAGTTGAAAGAGACATTAAGAAAGAGTGGTGAGGAAGAAATGGCAGACTAGGCTCTGCAAGATCAAACAAAAGTGCCTTTCTGCTCACTGGGAGAAAAACCAATGTTGTGGAGGACAATGTTGTACCTTTATGGGCCAGGTACAAATCAAAAATAGAGGGAGAGATCCTTGATAATCTGGAAATCAAACCCCCAGATAAGCAGGAGGGAAAACTCTAAGAAAGGGTTGAGATAGGAAGAGAAGAACTGCCACAGTAGGAGATAATGATCAAATTGAGCAGTTAGACAAGATGTGCAGAAATATCTGGTTAAGAAAATGGTGTGAAGAATGGTCAAAGTCAGTCCTACTTACAACACCTAAGAAGCCTGATATGCAGACTACATACCTGAGAGCATTATGACTGCCTATCTATAATTTGTAGTTCAAAACAGAAAAGCACGAGAAGAAAATGAGTTTGCTCAGAAAGAGCAAGAAGCAAAACTGTTCAGATCACTTGTAAGTACTCACAAGTATTCACAAGTACTCACAAGTAAGTCTTGTTTGCTGTTCACTGACCTGTGAATTGTTTGACTGACCTGTGAATTCTTTTACTGACTTAAAAAGGGCATGGAGCTCAGAGCGGTGCAGAGGGCTGTGGGATGTTTTAGTTGTGTGGTGTCAGCAAGAACAAGCTAAACCTGATGAGAAAGAAATAAATGCATACATAATATTGTCAGTCCTGGTCAATGATAAGTTATGCAATAATTTGAGGTGACAAGCGATTGACCCAACATATTCCAGCTCCTTCCCTCTCTAAAAATTATATATGGAGCCATGATGCAAAAGACACGTTACAGTAAGGTGATCACTATCTGAATTTGTTGTCAATGACAATCTCCTAGACACAGCAAGTAAGGATATGTGGATTCCTTACAAATGCCTTCCTGCATGACTCATGAATTGTCTAGGCTGCATATTGGTAGTGACTAAAGGGTACGGACTAGTATTAAAAAGAGAGTGTACTACTAGGGAGAGAAATAAAATTGTAGGGTTAGGGAAGCAAACGACTCCAAGATTGATAGTTTTGTCTACTTGCTGAGCTTCATCATACTCACACATAGAACATTTATCAAGTGAGTTCAAAGGGTAAGATCCCTAAGTAGCCCTAGACTATTGGGAAAAGAAGCAAAGGAATCTCCATAGAAACAAAACATTATTTTTCAAGTTGCCTATATTCTTGATACTTCTCCATGAAATTCAAAAGGTCAAATAACGGAGTGCTGGGTTTTGAAATGAGACATTAAATCTGATTGTTAGCAATAAGCTGGTCACACCTTGTCAGAGATAACATAAGTACAAATATACAGTTATCAATTCCTCAAGAAATGCAAAGCCTGCTTTAAAGACTATTTGCTGAAGACCCCTTCAATCCAGTATAAAGCAAGATGTTGGTTATCTGGGACTCAAGAAAATATAATGTTTCATTTCATGATGTGAATGAAGAACAAGAAGGAACACAATAGATAGGACAGTAAAACAAAATCTGCATGGATCATATGCAAGTTAGAAGATCAAAAAAGAACATCATAAATTATTTTCCTGACTTCCAAAGTCAAGAAACGTGTCAGATCTTTAAGGTATTTCAGCAACAAACTAGTCAGATACATTGCTGGGTTCTAATAATCAACTTCAGGCTCCTCAATATAATATGCAATGTCTTGGTAATATATTCAGGGCAGCAGAGAAGCACAGGGATGCTTTATAAATAGCTCACCATTTATTTATAGGATCCATAAATGCCCACTGCATTTTGTGGGCCCAAATCATGTGAGATCACCTTATAGCTCCATGATAACATTTCCTCTTTTATGGTCTTTCAAATGCTCTTGTTAGATTTTCACAAGGCTACTTGTAAATATAAATACCATATATAAAATATTTAACAGATGCTCAAGTGCACCTTGGGATGATGACTATGGTCTGGAATGACCTGTTTATGGGATGTGTGCCCACATTTCTGCTGAGTATTGCACTTGCAGGTTTGGAAGTGCACAGGAGAAAGTAAATTTACATCAGCATCCTATAATTTAAGCATTATTTATTTTTTTAAAATTTTCTTTTAAATCATTTTCTGATAACTCTTTCCTATACACACAAAATGCAACAACAAAGGGGCTCTCACTAGTGTCTGCGTGTTCTACTTCCAAGTCACTATGAGAGGAACATAGTAACATGATTAAATCAATGCTTAGGGGAAGTAATGATGCTACAGTAAGAACAGGGGTTCTCCTCAGTGTTCCCTCTCTTGAATTGTGCACTAAAGGTAAACATGGTCCAAAGTACTAGCACTGGATATATATATGATATGAAGTCAAGTATGTATTTTCCCTGAGAATATTTTATTGGATCATAATAAAACAAATTAGTGTTGTGCAAAAGATTCAGTTTTCTTCCTCCTTCACACTCATGTCCAAAAAAAACATACAATACCTAAAATCATGTACAAATATAGTAAAATTAGATGCATTGTCTTTCTCCCTGATAGTGAAAAGAGGGTGAACTGCAGCAGCAAAATGACGCTATTATACCTAGGACTATAAAACTATAGTTTGGGTACTACAAATTTTGGAAAATATTCTAATGGAAAGTAAGGACATTGCAATGTTTGTTTCAAATAAGCAAGTACCCAATGAAAAAAAAAAGATTTGTTTACTTTAAAATGGTTATTTGTTTACACTTGTAGGAAGCAGATCAAAACCTACAGTATAAAAATATATCTGAGAATCAGATTTGCTTTTTCCTTTTATGTAGAGATAGACTAAATGTGAAATTCACTATTAAATATTCATTTAATCTACCATGAATTTCACGTTGATGTACAAACCAGAAGTAGAGTATACAACCAAATGAAAACATTCCTTTTAATATTTTGTTCTTCATAAATTCTCATCAGGTAAGCTTTTGTTGAAATTTTTTGTCTATTCAAAACTGAGCAAGAAAACATTATGTGTTGGACTGCCTAGGACCTAAAAGGCAACAGATCAATAAATGTGAAAATTAAAAGATATTAAACTGGGAAAAAATATAGTCTAAGATTATGTTCTTTTCCTGATACCTTTTGTCGTAGTAACCTAAAACCCAATAATTTCACTTATTACTACAAACTATGGCAATTGTCATGATTTACAGCTCTTACTTTCTCAGGTGCAGAAGTCACTCATTTATGTGTTATGGCTGAGGTCTGTCAACAGATCTATATCATCCTCAGTGGGATGGAAGTGCTCTACAGTATGTGCTGAAACCCTTGTCCCCACTGCACACTTCCCAGCCATTGGCTAAGATCAAGTGCATCATCTGTTCTTATCACTTTAATATCTGATACATCTGCAGCTTGAAGATTTTATATTAAATAGATTTGGAGGGCACTGGGAGGAGTAATTAATTGCTTCCTCCATCCATTCCATGCATCAACCCGAAACTGGAGTGATTTCAGGTACCATGGCTACATCGTGACTGCGTGCCAGGATGTGACATCTGCACATAAACCCACCCTGAGTGCTTTGGTCTTTTTTCAGGTTGGATCTGGATCTGTGGTTCTTCCACAGGTTTTTTGATGATGCAATCAACAGCCACAAGGCCATCCACACCACCCTATGTACTCTGTGGGGATGATGTGGCCATTGCAGCTATGCTTGTCACAGAGGACTCATGAAATCTTGGGTGAGAGACACAGTGTATATGGGGAAGGCTTGTAACTGTGACTGTCCTTGTCCCTGCCAGTGTCACACTTCCCAACAGAATTTCACAGATTTTCCAGAATAAGTTAGAACAGACTTAGCTGTGCTGTGGACTGAACTGGTCTCAGATACACCTGCAACTAGACCAGGGAAAGGATTTTTGTATTTCTCCCCTAGTATGCCAAGTTCTCCTTTAACAAAGTGAAAAATGTTCTATAGCTTGTTAAATAAGATGTCAGTCCTTGATAGATGACAAAACGCCCATTCATGTTGAATCTGAAAGGACCACACAGATTGGACTGAATGACAACTTGACCCTTGTCTCTAAGTGGCAAATGACTGAATTTACTGCCAGCTAAGTCAGAAAATCCAGTAAAAGTAAAATACAGCACTGTATAATGGCTACCTGGCAGTAAATTTGTATTTAAGTGATTCCATTGTCATTTGTCTTTATCTGCTTAAGCCACCTGATATATAAAACATGCTGGAATACAATTTATATACAGCAATATAATCCACCCAGTGGTCTGGCTTCTAGAACCACAAGGATAAACATACTCAAACCATAAAGGCACTCTCAATGCCAGATATCCATTTATAATTCCTGATGAAAGATGTCTCATTGTTATCATCTCCGGTATGGATGAACTGTCAGCTACACTACCACAACCTCTTTCCAAACCTTTTAAATTAAAGAAAGGCTCCTTCATGTCCAACGCACAAAGGTACTTCACAAGTGGAGAGAGATTTCCTCATTGGTGGAGTAATATCATTCACCTTCAGTGAAGAAGATAACAGGGACATCGCTGTGAATTTAGCACTACTGTAAAACCTTTGTTAGGACAAATTTTCCAATGAAGATGACAAAGGACACAAATGTGATAGTCTCATGTGTATCTAAAGGTGGATATTGTAACAGATTCTGGAGCTGATAACTTTAGTCATGGTACCAAAAAAACATAGTAAAAAAGTAGAATTTCACTGCATGCATCCATTTAGCAAAGAATGTTTCAATTTCATTCTTTCCAACAGTGTCTCCAGAAATAAGTGTCTTGAGTAGAATATCAGTTCTTAAAGATCTATGTCTTATAAGGATGCTAAAACATTTTCCAATGAAAAATTAGAGGGTAGAAGTTACCTGGGTTTTGTTCCTTAAACAGCAGTGGAGTGAATGGAATGCATGCTGCTCTAATAGCTTTCTATAGCAAAGCTCTTGCTGTTGTTTCTTAAGTGACAATACAGTACATATTATCTTCTTGTAGGTCCCAATTAAGTTACTTGCTTTGGTATGAACAGTAACTTTAAAGTCTAATTCTAGAGAAAGTGAAAAAAAAAATTTAAACCATTTGAACATTATTTTGTTTGAATGAAATTTAGAGCAATTTTGATCTGAAAATCTTCAGAGGTTTCAAGAGATGTTTCCTGGACTCAGAATCATTTGACATCACAGACTATTCTGAACAGAAGAACGAAAACATTTGCTTGCTGGCTTTTTGAGGGGAAATGACAGCATGTGAAGCATAATTAATGAAAATTTTCTTGACTGCTTATTCTCATTCCCTATTTACTTACGAACAGAAAAGAAAAGTGAAGATGGAGCTGCAGACATGAAAATAGAGTGTAGTCTATTCTAGGAGACATTTATAGTGTAAGTAAAAGTAATTAAATAATTACTTCATTTCAGCAGGATCCCATGATAAGAATCAATAGTCAGGCCACTGATCTTGCATTAATTTGCCCTTACATCGTCACTAAATCTTGTCACAGTCACACTTGCGTGACACCCTGAATTAACCTTGACTATAACCTTGGCTTTAAAACAGAAGCTTTTCTTTTTTTGCCTACCCCTCTCCAAAGGCTTCAATGGCTGCATTCTGGGATTAATACTATTCAGCAGAATTCACACATACCAGATATCATCAGTTCTAAGAGATGCAACAGGTATAACAATGCTTGCCCAAAAATGTCTTCCACAACATTATGAGAATTGTTACATGTTTAACTTATCTGAGCCTTTGCTTAAAACCAATTTCCTTTTACCTTAAGCCTTGCATATTCCTTGGAAGTGCATACTGCATTTTGATCTTAGTCATAAATCCCAAAATGTGTTAGAAAAAAACAACATACAAAGGTACAGTGAAAACAAACCAAACACGACAAAAATGTTGCAGTATTATTTGTAAGTTTTGGGGGCTACTGTAGATGTGTATCTTTTTTTTTCTTTTTTTTTCCATGTGCAAAAAACCTTCTGATCTGCCCGTTGGCGATTAGCACCTGCAATACATTTTCATTTTGCCTGGATTATATTTGCTGTCTGAGACTGTGCTCCTGCAAATATAAAAGGCTTCCTGCTCCTTACAGCTCTTTACAGATTTACGCAAAAATGAATTGCTTCAGAAAATTTTGTGGGCACTATTCTACAGCTTTAAAACCATATGAATGAAAACACACAACAGCTCCCTGTCTGGACTGATAGAATGGGATTTATGCATTTTCACCTCAGGATTTGTTAAGAAATGAGAAGCTGCAATGAATCTTTACTGTTCTGGAAATAACAAACGTGCTCTTTCAATCCTGTCTAAAGATTTCATATTATGTAATTTATTCTCTGGTGATACTTCATTAAGTTGCACAGAAAACTCATTATCCTCCCTCTCTGCAAAAGTCAATACAATAACTGGATCTTTTTATTAAATGAATCAGTTTCTGATTCTTTGCTTTCCTGGAGGCTTAGAAGCACCCTGGCCTTCAGAGCTCAGTGTGCTCTCACCACCTTCTTGGTCTGAGATCAATGGAGGGCTCCATCATATTGCAGCCCACCTTGATCCTGGTGCCAGACCCGGCCAGGTTGCTTTCAGCAAAATACTGGATTGGTTTTTTCCTTTGACTGGGAAATGGACAGACAGCTGCATAACTAAAATGAGCCTTAGTTTTCAAAGTCAGCATCAGTCCCCAGAGCTCAGTGTTCAGACTGTTAAGATGGCACCAACAGAGCAGAGAGAAAGGGAGATCGAAGAATCTGTTTTATCTGGGGGAGTTTCCCAATACTCATTATTCATTTTCTAAAATTTCATTTCATTTTCTAAAATTAAACTTGCAAAACTAAGCAAACAGGAACTAAGCTGTCCAGAATCTACTGAATATTCCAAGCGACACAGAGAGCTAAGGGCATATGAACAAGTTTTTGAAAGGCTATGGTGCATCTAACATAATTTATATTTTAAGTATAATCTTCTAATTAGTAGTGTTATATTCCTTGTTAACCATTTATTTTGCTGTCCTATATTACAGGACACCCAGACACAAGAGGAGTCAACATCTCAACTGGCACAAAATATACAATATTCTTCTTCTAAATGTGGTTTTACATGTCACCGCCATACAGATCTGCACTTATTTCTGCCTTAATCTTCATGAATATGGATTAATCCCTGGTTTTGTATGATCAAAGGAAACATTTATGCTTGTTACCTAACTGGACAATAATTCTAAAAAATTCAGTCTTAGAATTATAATAAAAGCATGATAGTGAGTAGTAAAGATTAATCTACTCTACAGTATTATTTAACATCCATAGAAAAAAACTGAGAGAGCTCTTGGGACAGTTTGAGCTGACAAGTCAGCATTACATGGGCTTTGTCCATTTTCTTACTGCCAAACATCCAAAGGGACCATTTTATAGCACTCTCAGTACTTAGCTGACATTAGCTTCTTGTATTAGCCCAGAGAGGGCAACTAAGCAAAGCAAAACCAGTAACATTGATATAATTTTGATAAGCTAGTGTCTGACATTTCATCTTCACAGCAGTCAGGGTATCCAGCAGCAACAAGAAGAATCAAGCAAGAACAAATTAGATTTATTGCCACTAATGAGGGACCACAAGAGTATTACAAAAGGTGCACTGTACCCCATTTTCTTTTTGGGATTTTTGACATTATTATATAGTAGAGAAGAGTCTACAGGAGAGTCTACTTGTACACAGGATGAGCTAAGAGTTAAAAACACATTCCATGTTCCATACTGGCAAACTAACTACATTTTTTTTCCTGGAAGCTAATGAGACAAAGCTAATATCTGCTTGTCCTTTATCCTATAATACACTTATAATAAAACCACTATTCAAATTACAGTCACATCTTATTAGACAACAGATGGTCTTATCTAAATTGGTTGGTTATTTCAGGTTCATGATTTCTTATTAATAAAGACACAACAATGAATCAATCCTGCCTAGTACTCTTCATGAATCCAGCCATGGTACACAGTTAATGAATGCTATTCACCAAGAAACAACAAACACACAGAAAAGCCATTTGTATAAAATGTGTGACTGCAGTTCCTTGTGAATCTTTGCTATTGTCTCCTATAAATGCTTTTCTTCTATAGGACAAGGGGCAACAGGTGCAAGCTGGAACATAGGAGGTTCCATGTAAACCTAAGGAGAAACTTTTTCATGGTGAGGGTGTCAGAGCACTGGAACAGGCTGCCCAGGGCGGTGTGGAGTCTGCTTCTCTGGAGTCATTCAAAACCCACCTGGACATGTTCCTGTGTGACCTCATCTAGGCGATCCTGCTCTGGCAGGGGGGTTGGACTAGGCGATCTTTTCTTTTGAGTTCCCTTCCAACCACCAACATTCTGTGGTTCTGTGATTCTGCCACTGATAGGTGCCAGAGTCTATTCTTCCCTTGTGATTTATGCACTGACTTTGTGAAATGTTAATGAAGATAATAATAATAATTGAAAAAAACCTGTGAAACTGACATGACATTCAATTTTAATTTTACAGAAAGGACTTAATCTCCCAAATGAGCATCTCTTCTTTCAATGCCTTTTTTTTTGTGTGGACTGAAGATCATGTTCACTGAAATAAAAGTACCGTTCTTTTCACAGGGCTTATATACCTCTGGGTTCCTTTACGAGAGCTAGAGCTCTTCTGAAAACTAACATGCAGTTACAGTGCCTGGAAGCTATTTAAAGAGAGATTTCTCTCCGAAAAAAAAAATGCAGTGGCTGTAT
This sequence comes from Todiramphus chloris collaris, assembly GCA_025345505.1. Classification (NCBI taxonomy): domain Eukaryota; kingdom Metazoa; phylum Chordata; class Aves; order Coraciiformes; family Alcedinidae; genus Todiramphus; species Todiramphus chloris. The sequence goes on from JANVCC010000021.1 coordinate 18,084,564, forward strand.
AAGCAGGCTAACTCATGACAGCAGCAGATTCTGAAAATCTGCAAGCCCATGACAGAAAACATAGGGCAAATTCTGCCAGGCATTAAAATGCCCCAAATGCATAGCTGGCTCTCTTTGTACACAGCTGCTAGTGTCTGATTTGCTCTACATTTATGACATAAATTTGATAGGCACGCTCAAGCAAGAAGATCAACAATAGAGCTGGACTTTTCAATTCAACTGAAGTGAAAAATGAGGCTAATTCTTCATACAACTCAATACTTTATTTGCACTTAGGGAGATCACTGAGACTGAATCAGTTGTGCTCAGAGCAATCTGCCCTGATTGATATCTCCCTGTGGCAGTCATCATACAGTCTGCTTTAGTGGCAATGAACCTCTCTTTTCAGTGAGCCTTTTTTCTAAGATTGCCATGAACTATTGCTGAAAGATTGAGGTTGACCGTAGAGGTTAATGTCAAGAGTGGCAATGCAGTAGAAGTCTTCATTGGGTCTAGAAGCTAAGAGATGTGACTGAAAACACACCTTCAACATCCAGTAATATGTCTTGATTCAGAGATAATTAACCTGTAAGCAGTTGAAAAAATAATTGAGAAATCCTAAGAAGAATTAGAAAAACATCTAATAGTTGACCTACCCAGCCTTTTTATGGGTTAGAAGTATTAGACTCCCAAGTGACAATACCTTCCAAGTCATTAAACTAACAGCTGTACTATACACACCAATGCTCATATATTATAAGCGTCCTGTGTACAACAGAAACAGTTGTAACAAAAGAGAACAGAGGTTTTGAAAGATAACCACAACCCTGCTGGTAGTATTTGCATGCTACAGGTGTCACATGAAGTCCTCATACCCACAGAAGATGAAAATCACCAGAAGCTTCTAGGAAAGAAATACTGACCCATGTGAATTTGATAAGAATGCATCATCTAGCCTCAAGGGCCAGACTGTCACCTCCATTTGGAAATTTATCTAAGCTGTTAAAAAAGAGCTCTGGAGGTAAGTAATTAAAGAAGTCCCTCCTGAATTAAAGGGGCATAAAACCTCAGTAATAGGCAAATCAGTCCTCAAGTTTCTTAAAGTCATGAAGGTGCGTTTTCTCATAAACATTCTAACCACCCCTGCACCCTTTTTTTTCTTTTTTTTTTTTTTTGCTGCTGATTGCTGTTCGTCATTGATATCATGACATATTTTCATTAGAATTCAGAAGCAAAGATGCCATGTGCAGGAAAGGAAAAGGAATTTTGAATCCACATGGTACATTTTTTTCATTTACATTAGACAATACATATAACACCTCACAAAGAAGATAAAAAGGCACATCTCTGCTGAAGTGAAATATAGTGATATTTCAAAGAAGAGAAAAAGGATTTGCAAGTTTTCAGCTTTGTCTGCAGAATGCTACTGTATATATTTAGTTCATCTCATTTAACAGGCCAAATTTCTTTGAATTCTCTGGCATAGTTAACAGCTTCCCTCTAGTGTTATTTAATTTAAATTTGATTTTCTTTATACTTGATGCCAACTTTTGTGCTTTTTTGATTATCATTTGTAAATGATGAGCACAAGGTGGGTGTTAAGAGAAACAGAAGATAAATTATGACTATCCATAAAATTACGACTCCTGATCCATGTGAAAACATTCGGCTTGGTATATGGGCCAAGGTTTCAAAATAAACCACTGACCCAACTAAGAACATGTAACATAGTTAAGCCTTTGGGTAATTTCAAAATGGCCAGGCATCTAACAAACCCTATTAACTTGAATGGAAGAAGCTGTCTGCTCAGCCTTTCTGAAAACTAGGTAATTAAACATAAGAATCTAAATAGGGGTTCAAAATCTTACCAGGAGGCTCTTAAAATAAAACAAACAAGCAAACAATCTAGAGAAAAAAATAACATTTTACAGTAAGTAATTGTTATCCATTGAAAAATAAATTCAATGATGTATGGAATTTCAAAATAGGACTATTATTTAAAGATGCCAGAAAGTCACAACAAAGAACAACACATAGAAACTCCTCTAGTCATCTGAGAAAGCATTCAATAGAAGTATCGCATAAAGTTTGAGAAAGAGGAATACCACTTCTGTCTAAATACTTATCTGCTGCTTTATCCTGTAAGCGTACAATGTCTGGTGCAGTAGGCAAATGCAACCTTAACAGATTAAACTGCCTTGAAAGCTTTCAATGCTCTTAGAGTGCAATGAACTGTAATATAATAGAGGCTACTGTAACGCACAGAGGTAAAGTGTTTTTGAGAGTGATATAACCATTTGTGATGCTACAAATTTAATAAAAATTTCCCTGGAAAAGGAGACAAATAAAGTAGTAGAAGAAGTGATTGCGTATATTTGAGTTAAGTGATCAGTGACAATAATATGGGAATTCAACAAGAAGTAGCTTGCAGATAAGTGAAACTTACTACAGTAGTTTGGTGAGTTTGGTGAGTAGTTTGGTGCAGCATGTGCAGACTTACAGTTAGCTGCTTTTGTCTAGAATATCTTTCATCTTTCTTTTTCCAAATTAAAGAATCCCACCCCTCCTTCTTGAAGACAAGTGGGTCTTCTGTGAGAAGCCCTCTTCAAGTTCAGTAGTAGAACTGAAACTTCTGAATGCTCTTTTGATAACTTCTGTTCTTTTCACATCTTGTACATACATAAGGAGGTTTTGTGGTTGGGAATGGGGAAGTTAGTGCTTATTATATTTTAAGATAGCATTAGGCCCATTAGGCACCAGGAAAAGGACTAGGGAACAATTAAACATAGAACTTGCCTTGAACTACAAGAATTTTTAGAATAATTTTCAAACATCTGAAACAGACATATAAACTGCATAACCATCTCATGTAAATGAAGGGCTTAATCAACTTTCTTACCTTCAAAGAATTCAATTTTTTTATCAGGTAATTCTCTTATATTAATGTAGTTCTCATAAACTGAAATTTCATTTCATAAATCAATACTGAAAGGATCTATGATAACTCGCTCAACACAGTTATTAATAGTTTGACAACAAAATCAGGATGATTTGTCATGTTCCACGACAACAATTTTTCCTCTCAAAATTTTGGCAGCTCTGTGTCTACAATTCTATTGGCTGAAATGCAATTAATCTTCAAATACACGTGCGTTGCTTTACTTTGTCATGTGGTAACCAAAATAATATTGAAACATAAAATGAAAAGCCTCTGCCACCATTTCTTATTCTTCTACCTTGGATTTCTACGATTTTATGGCCCTTCCTCTAAAAGTGGATATTTTAGAAAAAGATGAAGTAATTAAAGAAAATAAGGATTACTAAAATAATTGAAAATAAGGTAGCAATGTGAAAATAATGTGGAATGAACTCTCTCATTAACCCTTTTAAGTGTGATAAAAGACTAGTACTTCTTAGTCTCTAACAAAATAGTATTAGCCAGATTAAATTCCCCAAACATTGATCATTTAAATAGCTAATTAATTGATCAATTATTTTTTCCTCATTCTTGTATGATTTACAAGAAACAAACATTATCTTCCTGAAAGCATCCCTGACACCTTGGGCTTGAGTAAGAAATAAAGACTATTTCATTTTCAGTCTCCAATGGGAAGGCAGATAGATAATGGCTTTATTATGGCCCCAGTCCTGCAAAGTATTCTCTCCACACAGAGATCACTGCAGGATCCTGGCTTCTGTTCATACCAGCTGATTGTTGTTTGGTGTCCAGCATGAGACATGGAGACAAGTTGGTGAGCTTCATCCATCACATCACCACCATCATGTTTTGCATTAAGTGATGTTCTTCCTGGCAAACTAAACTGGAAAGCTGTACTGTGGATGCTGAATCAGTCTGTTACCTATGCCAGTCTAGAAAAAAAAGGGTAAAACTTTCACTGCTGCCTACATTCTTTGGATAAATAGACCATTTAATTATCTGCAACATTAATATGGCACTATTTATAAGCATGTAGTTCTCTAAACACTTCTAAAAGTTTTGTTAAAATTATATTGGTTGTTCTTGACCATAAGTGGAAACAAGCACAAGATACATTCCATTGCCAGGAAAAAAGTTATGTTGCACTGAAAAGAAAATATAACTGACACTAAGTAATTCTGAAGGGTTTTGCCTTTCTGTCCAGAAGACAGACTGATGAGCTCTCTTTCACAGTGGGAATGTAAGTCTGAATTGCACTGCATGAAATTACACCTGCCTAAGCTTATCGGAGAAACCACCTGAAAATGACTTACAGCTCAATTTGTTAGGAAAAAAATAGCAAAGAATTCTGGAATGGTGAAATGAATCCTTCCTGCTTTGAAGTTTCTGGATAGTTTTTTTAAAATAACTGTAAAATAAAATAAAAGAAAGTACAGATTAACCTTCTCAGTAAAGTAGAAACTTATTGATAGATGGTTGTTTTCTACCATTTCCAAATTATGACTTACTGAATAGGGTATTTTATTGAAAAAATATTTTTGTGTGAAAACTACTGAAGCTAAAGACAAAAAAAAACTTTGTCCATCTAGTGCATATTCTTGAGAATTTAGATTTTTCTTCTCAGTGCATATCCCCTCCATCCCACTCCTACAGGAAGAAGTTTTTCCTTGCCATGTTTGGAAGGCTATTACAAAGCTAGATATGAAGTTTATTTAACGAGAGAAGCAAAGTTTCCTTTCCTGAATTATATTTTTCTACATAGGCTTTATACCCGTTTGACAATTATGAAATATATCCTCTTTCTGCTTGAAATTTAGGTCATCACATTAGACATTTCTGTCTAACATAGCTAGGAAACTCATGCTCATTTAGCTTGATCTCTTTTCTTTAATAAATATTACTTTCTATGTATTGTTCATTAAATAAATCTAATTGAAACTTTTTTCCCTGGGAATTTAATTTGTTTCTTGTGGATGTGTGATTGTTCATTTTCCTTATGAACCCTTACAAAAGGGCTTTTTGCCCATGTTTTCAATCTCTTTCTATTCCCTCTAATTATTTCTCAGCCTTTCTCCCAGGCTATGACACCTACAGATTTCGCTAACACAGTGTTAACTCTGTTTCTGAGATAATTTAGAAATGTCCCTTTCAAATAGAATGGATTTTGTTATCCTAATAATGTCTTCTAGTCCATCCCTTCTTCACCTCCAATCTATGAAATGATTACAAATAAGATGTCTATGAGCTAATAAATAATGTATTGGGCTTGGATGTTTATAGTGTCATTAGGTAACCATAGCCCACATTTGAACCAGAGCCACTCCTCAGTGTTTCTCTCTTCTTCTTTGCAAAATAAGATGCTGATCTGAAGCATTAATGATTATACATGGATTTGCTGCTCCCTTTTCCTGTGCTCATTCAGGAGAACACTTCATTATACTGGTGGTTTTCAGGTGCTTCAAACTTTTAAGCACTGATTATTTATATCTCCTCCTAACAAAATCTCTTGGTAGTGTCATTTTAGGAGCTCAGAGATCAGGAAGTTTCCAGAATGATCTATATAGACAAATCCCTCCTTTTCTGCTACAGTGAAAGAGGTGAAGCAAATTTCACAGTTTCACCCAGTAGACTTGTGCATTTTGGGACATTGTTTCTTTGCTCTCATGGTAAGGGCAGCTGTGTTCATTTTGTCTGTACACAAAAGTACCTTGCTGAGTTTTATTAATTTACTATGCAAAAAAAAAAAAAAAAAACCCCAAAAAAACCAAACAAACAAAAAAAAAATAGACAAAGTAAATCCCCAAAAGGCTTTGGATATTTCCAAGACAAAGGCTGTTGTACTGCAGTCCAGTGGATCATATCACTTCTATGATTAGTGCCCTTAGTTTAGTCAATATGAGCAAAGTGAATACAAATGGTTAGTTTCTGGTGATTAATTTCTTTTCCCACTTTCACCAAGTCCAGTGAATATTATTAAAATATGAAACATCACACCCACTGTGGTGTCCATGCCAAGTCTGAAGTGGCAACTACATCTTGCTGGGAAAGGTCGTCCTGGTGTTCAAGGGTGCCTGCTGAGCTGTGGTCACCAGTATGTACAGAGGGAGACAGCTTTGTGATGTTTTCATGGCATGTTATGTAAAATAACTTGATAATAACAGCATCCATCTACTCCACATAAATGAAATTAGTGTTTTCATGTCAATCTTTGTCTCCTTGTTCAACTACATTGTACTGGAATAGGACTCTTGCTGTCTAATTAAGATAACTTGGTTTAGCTATGAAAGTCTTTGTCCTGTTTACTCAAACTCACACCTCTTGAAAAGTTTAAATAAGAAAGAAAGGAAAAAATAATGAGCTAGTACCCCTTGCACAATCAAATATATACATTAGGATTAAAAAATGCTTCTTCTCTGCAGTGCAAAGATACAGATGACAAGGTCAAATTCAACTGCAGAAAGAAAAAGCTGTTTTACAAAAAAACACTAACTAAAATGAGCTTTAAATAACAATTCCCAAGACCGAGGGGAAAAAAGGGAAGCTTCATTTTTATAAGTTATAGCATATGTTGCACCAGCTTGGGCTTTCTTTTTGTGACACCAAAGCCAAGACCTTTTGTCCGTGCACGCAATGCTTTTGCAGGCTGGTACATCATCACTGCCCCATATGAATGCTTCCCTGCTAAAAACACGACCTTTGCTCCAAAGCTGCCATCTCCTGAAAGCAAAGCATTCACTGCTTTCTTAAGGATCAACATGAACTGTGCAAATCAAATCAGATGTAAAAAAGATGTGTATATTTCATTGCTCTAAACCAGCATGTGTTGTGCCACCTGAAAATGTGAGTTGCTTGCTATGCCTGTGTCACAAGGCCAAGGGTACCTACACGTTATTTTTTGACAAAGCAAGTGAGACTGGGAAAAATAATAGCAAAGCAGCTATGCATAGCAACATCACCTGCGTTTTGTCCTAAGTTTAATAGAATTACCAATTAAAATGATGCAAAATAATGTTTAGATGTTAATCCTAATTAGTAGCAGAACAACTGAAAAATAACCTCTTATTATAAAGGTTCATGCTAGCAATGTTTTGTTCTCTTCTTCCAAGAGTCAGAAGCTTCTTGACAGTAATGCAGCATGGGGAATACTAGACTCTGTTTTTAAGAAAACAATTTCTTATCCTGTTTTTGCTATTTTAACAACAAAAGCAGTGAAATTCATTACTACACCACTTCTGGAAGGCTGAACTTTGCTCATGTAGTAACGTGAGTCTTGATGCTGTAGAACATCAAATTTGGGCAGGCTTTAAGACCTTAAGAATGACTTTTTAAAAAATTTGCTTCCCTATACTAACCAGAGTTGCAACTCCAAAACACAAGCAGATTATTAGAAATTTGAAGGAATGCTAAACTCCCACCACTTAAACACATATTTCTAGAAATATGAAAACCTTGAAAGAAAAGGGGGAAAAAAAAAGGTTTCTAATTTATTTAATTCTATATAGAACAACTATTTTTATGGTTATTTTGACTTTGAAAAGCCTAACTTGTCTTTCCAACCATTCTAAATCTGAATGCAATCAGATCAAATTTCTATCGCTCAAACAAAATGAATTATCTGCTTACACAACTTCGATTTCCAGTCTGCCATGGAAACGAGTAAAAGGGATAAATTTCTATACTTAATGAAGTTTAATGACAATAAAATAAAAGCTGAATAGACTTCAATCAGTAGCAGTAATCCTAAGAGGACCACCTGACAATTACATTTAATATGCTAATGCTATTTCAGTTCATGAAATTTTCTATTCTGCCCATAAAGGTCTTGTTAACAGTAATTAAATGTTAAGATATTCAACCCTGTAAAGAAAACAGATATAGTGAAAATATTATCACTAGAATCAGTGGAAGACTTTTTTTAATTAGTATTTGAATAGCAAAAGATTGAATTCTCACTACCCAGGGACAACAAGGCCGATCAGGTCTCTGTTAAATTACATGCAATCATACCTTCTTCATTAGAATTGCAAACATTTGTATAAACCACTGGTTTTGCTACTCCGCAAGCGTCTGGAGTTAATACTAATGCTCATCCTTTCCTGCCCTCAGTATGTTTTACACCCAAGTGCAGTGACTGTGCTGCTAGCTTTGGAGATTGGTGCTTCAGCCCCTATTGCTGACCATCAGGCAGTCTTCTGAGTGGGACATCACCTGGTGTTAGGTGAGCAGTAGGTCTCAAGTGCTGAGAGAGCGCTACTTGAGCCGCCAAAAAGATGACCCACTGGAGAACATGCTGCTGTGGGTTGGTCTGCATGGGATACAATGCATGACTGTCCTCGGTGTTATGGTCCTGGCTCTTCTCAAACTGTAACAGTTAATGGTTTTCAGTCCTGGAGGCCCCTGGCAGTTTGACAAAATGACAGGCATCATGTTCATGCAAACAGCTGTCCAGCTCCATAAAGGATATTTTGATAACCTCTTAAAAATGTTTTCTTCTTTGCAATAGTGAAGTAGACTTTACCAAGAGCAAGCACTGGAATTACACAGCATGGCTTCCAATAAAGAATAATTGGATTCAGACTATAAAACTAATTAAGATTGACAAAGCCTCTTTAAGATCCTAATGCTGCTTTTAATACTTGCTCATAGGATTTCACAAAATATCCATTTGCAGTGAAATTTATTTGCATAGATAAATGTGTATCAGCTAATTTAAACACATAAAGAAAAATGAGGTCCACTTATTACTTAAACTAGGTAGAAACTTAAGAGTAAATTCATTCAGGTTAATATTTAATGAGGTTCTAAATCAGAACTGATGTGATGAGAATAAAACTAGAAATAATCACCCATGTAGCATGTCAGTGATCATTGTTCCTTAACATCTTAGCCCCAATTCCATAGCATCTACTATTGTACAGAAGTACTTGCCAAATATTTGAAGCAAAACTCCAAAAAGTTAAGACAATGGAGTGTTAAATTAATAGTGTAAATCTTTCAGTTTGCAGAGTATCAGCTCAAAAGCTCATAATATCAAATTCTGGTGATAACAGACAATTTAACCAAGCAATGCACAGTTTCAAATATAAAAAGGGGAAGGATATATCATGGGAAAACTGCTTAACATTAACTCTATTTTACTGTGACAATGCTTAGACATAGTGACATGGAGTTTCCTTCTATTCTGTGTGGATGAAGAACGGAAAGCTTTGGTTCACTGTTAAAAATGGGTCTATTGCTTGCTTCTCCAAGCATCTTCAGCTTCCAATATGGTAATAGCATTGTTATACTCATCAGCAGAGAAAAATGAAAATACACTGGTAAAATCTTTGTGAATCAACATGTGAACTTCAGGTAACTCATTCTTTCTGAGAAAACATGGAACCAGTGTGGGTGACTGCCATCAAAATACAATTCCTTCATCTGACTTCCTCTCAGTAATAATAATCAAAATCTCATGGACTAGAAATACCACTTTATGCCAGTGACCTACTTGCCTACTTGACCTACTTGTCCTAAAGCTATCTTATATATACTATAATTTTGTTTACAAACATAAAATAGCATTTATACAGTGATGGGAGAAACATTTTTCCAACCCACCTCATCTTATGTTTTCACATTTAAACCTGGAAAAAACCCTATAGTTGCTATTACTATTGGATGACTTGCAACTGGAAAAGAAAATGAGATGAAAATGCTTGCCAAGTTTTTACAATATATGTTCCTTCCAGTCCTAGAATCACTAAGTCTTGAATGAGAGAAGGTCCACTGTGGTATATCCTAATGTTGTCAAAGTTACTTTGCAGAGGAGCTTAACATACTATGTCTCCTATAATGCACTTCAACCAATATTTTTTTATTTCAAGTTGGTAGAGATTTAATGGGAAAGGATTAAGAATCACTATAATGGCACTTTCAGGTTACTTGACTAGGAATTACAGAGCAAATTGTGAAAGCTGTCTCCTTTTACAGTTGAAATTAAAATATGAACATTTATAATAAAAATTAATGATGTTTAATAATAAAAAGCTCACAGAGGCTGATGTATCTCATAACATTAAGTGCTGCCTTTTCCACCTTTACCAAGCATTTTGTGGTACTATTCCCACATATGTAAGTCTGAAAGTATTTCTATCACCTTCCTTGTTAGCAATTCTACCACTGTAGAACTTGCTTCTGGAAAAGAAAAAAAAAAAACCAAAAAACCCCACAAAAAATGGGAATGAGATTTTATATAAATGTTGAACAGAGGTTTCCAAGAGTCAGATTAAGAATCCCTAAGCATAAACCATGGAAATAAAAGATTAATTCAGCTAGACTGAGAAACAAAATCTTGCCTTGTGGTCTACATCTTCCCATTTCCTTTGGCAATAAGGACTGCTCATTCTTCTATCCATGTAAAACAAGCAGGACAATTATTTTCTAAGAACAAGAAACTTGAAACAGGAAGGAGTATTACAGTGCCAATTTCTGGAAACCCTAAGGTCTCCGTATAGGGCATAACAAACTTTGGTTTATGCAAACTAGCGGAAGGTAAAGCTAGTGTGTTTGACATGACCAGTATCTCCCTGATTCTTCTCATAATGCTCCTGGTGAGGCGGATGGTGGAAAAACTAGCGAGGGCTTATGTCTCAGCCTACAAGTCTGGGAGAAAATGTACACATGTACATTTCATATAAAATGCAATAATTTAGAGGCTGTTAAACTTGTTTTAAAAGAAATAATTTCCTCTGCTCAACTCACATATTTGCCAACACAGAGATCTAGTTTTCCTGCTTGCTTCTGGATCCAGTATTTTCACTATGTTCCACTTCCAATATTTACACAAATTTCTTTTTAAGTGAAGATGAATGGAGCTAGAAGAGAAGGAGAACCACATTTTCCCTTTTTAAATGAATCCATGCTGCCCTACATCTTGGAACAATACTTCATTCTGTCTTGCCCCTCTGATCTTCCACTCTGTCTGAGCATTTGCTTAAGACCAAACTGATCCACACCACAGGAAATATCTGCTATGTAACTGATATACTTAGTGGCATCCAAAAAATAATGTGTTGAGGTTTTTTTTATTTCATCATTTATCTTACAATCTCCAAGCAAATGAATGAAACAACAATATGTCTCATCTGATTTTTAATATTATGTTTAAATAACAAACTTGTGACCCACATCCAACACACAAAAAATTGACCTGTGATTAAAACATATCAGCTACCCAGAAGTGCTACGGCAGTCTTCACAAATAATGGTACTTCTGACCCCACTATGTACTATGTAATATAAAAATTCAAGTAATGTTTCCTTTTAATTTTTTTTTTTCCCCTCCCTCCCCCCCTCCCTCCAAAACCCAGAGGAATAGGAAATGTAAAAGAAAACTTCAGTAAGAATGATCAACATTTTGACGTCCTTAGAAAACCCAACTGATGTTTGAAAAAGAATTATGAAAACCCTGAAGCTACTCTAGTCAATAACTTAAAAATTGTACAGAAGTTCTTCAAACATGTAAGATATCTTAAAGTTTTGTTAAAAATAAATGAGTAATTTAAATAAACACTAAGAAATGTGAAAAACCCTCAAACTCAGTAATTAAACTAATGTAAATACTGTGTTCCCAGAGAAAGAACTACCTTACACATTTGTAGTAAAATGTATTGTCTCACAGACTAACTACATTGCACAATGTTCCTGAAAATTTTCATTGTTTGAAGATCTAATGTAACTTCTAGTCATTTAAATTACTCACTCAGACCAAGACTGATCTGGACTAAATTGCACTTGAGTCTTGTGTTCAGTTTTTCATGACAGGTGGGCCTAGAAAGAGCAGATAACGAACAACCGCAAGGTCTCATCTATGGCTGAGATATTTTATATCAGCAAGAAATAATTTGGCTGAGCAATTCCTGTTTCTAACAATAAAATACATTTCTCAAGTTTTTATATTTTAAAAATTCACTTTATATGGATACAAAATTATTGGTCTTTTATATAGCAGTTATCAAGCTAAGGTTGTGTGGAGAATTCACAACACTGGAGAGTCTGACTTATCATCAAATCTTGTTTTATTTTTAAATGATAACCTAGATTATGATAATTAAATGTTAATCTTTCCCCCTTAGTTTTAATGTACATGAGTTCATTTCATATATAAGTGCTCTCAATTTATTCTACTGTACATTGATTTGAATAAAATATCTAAAAGAACTTTTTCTTTGAAGCAGTCTTTGAATATTAATATCACAAATATCATCTCTTATTTGACATCCCTATCACTTATTACAGAGGCACTTCCAGTTTCTAAAGAAACTCACATATGGGGGTAGGAAGGGGATTTGGATCCCTGGGCGATGAGGTCTCCTGAGCACATTACCCTGGCACATCCCAAGTAAGACTCCAGCAGAGCATCACAGCCTTTACTGTAACCTGAAACTGGCCAGGGGGAGATCTGGCCTAAGTGTCAATATGCCGAACTGTTGACGCAGTTGCTGCGTGGCCTGGAGCTTTACCAGGCAATATCTATCCACAAAAGGCATCTTTGAAAAGGCCAGCCTGCTATGGGGTGGAAATGAGTTTAGTTCATACGGCATGAGCTATGCCAGGCCACCATCCTCTATGAGCTACAGAATAGCCCCTGACCCCATTTCCCAGTATATGTGTAGTCTGTCCTATATCTGTTGCCCATCTTAGAAGACTTACCAATAAATTAATATGAAAAGTGATTTAACCATTTAGTGAAAAAAAATCAAATCATCATATATGGTGTAATATAAAAATGTCATTGGTTTTACAGACTAATCTCTACAAAAGACAGTCAAATGCTCTCTTGTTGAGGTTACCCAGCCCTTGACATTGTAAACATATTTCTGGCTTTTACAACCCTGCAAAGCAGTCTTCATCAGACTCTATCATTTGTGGATAGTATCTAAAATATGGTGGAGATTAGAAATATGTCTGTGGCTATCCTTAGGAAAATCAGTTCAGATTTGACTGAGCTATGAACAGGGCAATGTTATCATTTGGACTATCCTCAGTAGAGCTTGCTACACTACTGGGAATAGAAATTGTGAACATGCTGTCCGAATTGGACACATTCAGTCCCATTGAGATTTCTGTTGCCATACATACATAGGAGATAAGTAACACATAAACACATAAACAGGCAAGAGCCTGGATGTCTTAACTGAAATTCTCTGATGTACTGAAATAAAGATTAACGCATACTGGCAGTTCATTTCATATTGAAACCCTAAGAAAATGCAACAGATGTATTTGAAAATTACCTGAAGATTCAGCCACAAATCACATTCTGTTACTTTGGGAAAAATAGATGGATACATGGTAATTCTTGAAGACATCAGAGTCTATCTTTGTTTTCAAGGAAAAGGGAGAACTTCATTCTAGTATGTAGGTAATAAAATGCCCTTAGATTAACATTGGATAAGTAATTTGCTGACTTGCTGCTGTGTGTGAGCTGGTGCTCATGCAATAGTAAATGTTTTGGATCATATCCCTTTCTTTCCAAACTAACAAACAAGACTCCTCACACGTGTCATTACTGGAAAATGATGAAGCCATTATATGCATATTTTTCAGCACTTTGAAAAGCTCCAGATTTCTTTGGTATTCAAGTAAGTTTGAGACAAAAGTACAATGAATCAATTTTGACAGTATCTGTTCTGAGACAGATTCTGTTAGCCTGGATTCAGGTGGAACGGTGCTGTTTTTAGCAAGTGGTGCAATTGATTTTAACGGTGCTAGTTGCCAAATAAGAAACCATTCAGGCTAAATAGGATATCAGAAGTCACCTTCCATAACTGAAAATGAAAAATATGATGACTACTAGACATTTCATATATGCTGAAATACAAAATGAGAGGTTTTTTAAGTGTAAATGCTCTTTTGTAAAGACAAATTGATTTTTTTTTTAAAGGAGCCTTTCAGTCATTTTATTGCTTTTTTTTTTTCTTCTGAGATTCAATAAACATGTTTGAAATGACTTTTCAAAAGGCTACAAAAAGAAAAAAACAAAACCACACAACTTACACTCTTAAGTAAGAGTACACTCAAAATATACTTCATATGAATTAATATTAAAAAAAAAACCCACCACACTGACCTTTGCTTTTGCCTGGGAAAGTACTTAAATTTTATCTTTCATTCCTTACAGAGATGCTTCTTGCAGAGAAATTGCTATCAGTGGTGTTATTACCAAAAATAACATCCATCTCCATAAGCTGACATCAGAGAGTGAACCAATTAGCACTATGAGATGCTGTGGAAGTTTAAAAGCAACTGTGGCAATAACCATCTGGGTAGACAAAATATTCTTTTTACCTGCGGGTCCTTGAACACGGCAATAAACATATGGCAGAGAGAGCTGGGCTTGTTCAGTGCATTTCTAATAAAAATCTTGGTGACACAAATACACCATGATAGGTGTCATAGAAACTGGTGTAATGACCTTTCACATCTGGATGCCTCATTTCTAATTAGGAATGAATAAGACATAACAAGGTCAGGTGACACTGTCTAACAGAGCATATTACTTGTATATGGATGAAGCATTTTGATGAAAAACTTCCAAAGCAGTTTTACCAATTATCTTACCTAATTCAGTATGACAGCAGACTGTGCCCCCTTAAAAGAGCTTCCAGATGTGAAAGGTCAGAATTTTTATCTTGGAGTATGAAGTTTATTCTTTTTCCAGTTCTTTCGTATCTTTACATTAATGCCAAATGAAAAATAAATTTGTTCCCTTCACTTCATACTCCTTTTGAAATACCATTTTCAAAACACATCACTTGCACCAGCTGCTTACACCCCCTGAACCAGCACGTGCATGTTTCTCCAGTCATAACAACAGATGGCCAGATTCTGTCTTCCTTACTCTGAGTCTACTTGTGCAGTCAGTCTCACTGAAATAACATTTTCTCATCATCAGCTAGTCTGCTTCCTCAGTTTATAACCTCTGCAAAATAAAACAAGGAGAAAAGGACGTTTCTAGACCTTTCCAACCACTTGAATGATGCACACTTAAATTGAGGAGTTTAGCTCTACCTCGTGGACCAAGCTCAATCATGGGAAGAGAAACGGCTACTTTGCAAAACTTGGCACATAGGGGTCCAGTCCTGGCCATAGGGAGCGGGCTGGGGCTGCCTGTAGCAGCTCCTGGTAGCCATCGAACATCCCTGATAGTGATTCTCATGAGAAGGGGAAGAGGGATGTCTGTGCCAGCTCCTGACTTGAGGCACTGATAGGCAATGGCGAGTGGTGTCTGCTCTTACATGTTGCATACTGTTTCTGGGATTTTGGGGACATATCACACTCTGCTTAGTGTTTGTCCTCAAGTGTCCCCCAAGTGGGTGCTACTGGGGGAGTGCTGCATGAGGTGTTTCCTCTGATTTGGCATCACCTGAAGGTGTCCTGATTTTATTGGTCTATTGCACTGGGAGGTTCACAAGCAGGTTTTAGTTTTGTTTTGCTGTGAAATGTCAATTAAAAAAAAAAAGAAAAGAAGAGACAGAGATGGAAATGGTGCTCTGAATAACCCATCAGTTTGTATTACAGGTCACTCAAACAAGGTCATTATTGACTGAAAGTGATCATTCTTTCT
The DNA here is from genome assembly GCA_025345505.1 of Todiramphus chloris collaris. Classification (NCBI taxonomy): domain Eukaryota; kingdom Metazoa; phylum Chordata; class Aves; order Coraciiformes; family Alcedinidae; genus Todiramphus; species Todiramphus chloris. The sequence goes on from JANVCC010000021.1 coordinate 18,100,091, forward strand.
CATTCCAGGCACATGTAGAATAAAGCAAATCACATTATTGGCATGCTCAACTGTACTTCATTTCCCAGTTCAACTAATTTCTCATATCTTTTCAAATTACTGCTTCCTCCTTTTTATTTTAAGATAAAAGAATAAGAAAAGAATTATTACATTTTGAGATCAAACACAAGCCAGCTTAATACAGAGCTGAAAAGTAAACAGATATTTTGGTGGTGAAAGAAGTAACAGAAGAGGAGAAAGGCGATGTAACACACGATGCAATTCACATCATGTTCAGGATAACATGCAGACCATTGTAAAGGTTCATGATGTTTAGTGAAATCAATCTAGGCAGATATATCAGGAATTGTTCAGTTGATCTTTACTGGATCTAAAACTCATAACTGGTTATAACCAAGCTAAGCTTTCTCATGGAGAGCAGAATTTAGTACTGGCTTTAAAGCAATTTAATTTTAGTACTTCCTGGATAGATCTTTATGAATAGTGCTCTCCAAAGGGCTGCACCTTCTCCTAGAACTTCAAGTCTATTGAAATTTTGTTAACAAATGTTGATTGCTCGGGTATATGCTTGAAGTAAATAGTAAAACATAGCATGGAGACTCTTGAGCTGGAAGATAATTAAACTCTGCAGCTGGTAGCAGTGTAGTACTACTGTCTAAGCTAAACAGCCTCCTGAAAGATACTGTACACTTATAACGTGGTCAATGATATCCCTGCAGCTTATTTACACACATTTACAATAGAATCATCATAGAATTGGGACACATCTATTTTTGGATCTTCAGTTTTCTGAGTAGGCTTATGCACAGGACTACTGAGTCACTAAAGGCAGCTATTCCTAAATCAGTTCTGGGGGTTTTAGGACTTCTAATATAAGGTCAAGGATTAGGAAAAAATACAGACTGATGGATCCTTCTTTACTTCACATTCCTTACCATCCTGCTGCAGCCTACCTATCTCTCCTTCATTGCTTCCATCTTTTCAACTAACAGCTGAGATTTGGTTTAAAGTTCTTTAGGACCATGAATTATGATTTACTGTGAGGACAGTAAGGTGTCTAGTATATCACATGCAGTGTAAAATAACAAAAACTGCAAGATCTAGCATTCTGTGTTGAAAACCTACTTTGTTTCACAGTCTCAGTCAGTGCAAAACTGCATTTTGCATATTTGCTTTTAACATACCTCAACCCATATTTCCTTTATATTTTCTGATTTGAGATGGAGAGTTACTAACCACATAAGGCTGCTGGAATGGTTTTCCTGCAAATGAATCTGCGTGTCTCAAAAGATTTGCCTGCACAGACTACATAAATACAAATGAGTAAAGAACTAGGAAACAGCAGGTAAGTTCACTGCCCTGGCTTTGGCAAAGATGTCCCTTTGGTATGTCTGTTAATGCAAATGTTATCTTTGCAGAACAACCTTGTGTTTTCGGTATACGGCAAAAGATGGAACTACACTGAAGGTCAGACTAGGGCCCTAGTCTGTGGTGAGGCCCAGAGGTCAATCAGGAGTCTGCCAAAGTTCCCCCCTCAATGTCACCAATGCTCTGACCTATTTCACTTTGTTCTGATCAATCATAGTCACTTCAAGGATCAACCAACAAGGGAAGACTTCTAATTTGACACTGTCAGTACCCTGAGGAGGAGAGGTCATGATCCAGCCACTTTCCTCCTCCCTCCTCCCAGCTCTACCATGTAGGGAAAGAGCATCCTCAGCTGGTCTCAGACCACCATCTCTATTATGAAGATTTTCCTTCTGACATAAATTAAATTCAAGAACTCATGCATGATGTTTGCCTTATTTTTTAAACATTATCTTCTGACACACTGAATCACATTGCAATTAAATTATCATGATCATAAGTAAGATACAAGATAGAGATAAAAAAGTAATTTCAAAAGACATAAATATAAATATAAACAGAAACTTTTGTTTTCTGATGAAGGAAAAAGGAAAAGGAAAAGGAAAAGTGATACATGAAACCTGATGGTTTCCTGCAGATCTTTAAGGAATGTTGTTAAAAATAATTTTTTTTTTTTTTCCTATAGGAAAAGCAACACAGACTTTCCTCTATGCTTCATGAGGTCAGAACAATAGGTCTGTGAGTCAAAGTGACTCACGCAAGTCTTTCTCTTTTTAAAATACTTATTAAAGCTTACAGAATGCTATATTACACTGCATATTACTGCTACACTGGAGCATAATGAAATAAATGCTACAGATGTCAACCCTGCAAATGTATGAATTCTTACACTAACTCTTCTGTTCCAGAATGCACCTGTCAGATAAAATGCTATACTGTTTTTGTAAGATTTGTTTCATATAAATTACCACAATAGTGCAAATCACTGTTATACTGTGTAACTGGGAAACCCTCTGCAAATCACTGAATTTTGGAAATTATTTTGGATAAAGTAATTTGAAAACAGAGGAGGAAAAAAAATACTTATACTTTACTGCACAAATATACTTAGTTCCTCAGATTCCTCATATCAGAAGAAAATCTCCACTATTTCCAATTATCCGTAATCAGATAATCTGCATTTACAGGAAAACCTCTTCTCTTCCACAATGAAAGAAGCGTCCAGGAATCTTAAGAGTGATAATCTGCACTAGGAGGGAAAGGGGGAGAAGGAATTCAGCTCTAACACATACCAAATTCAGAAGTGGAAAAAGGGACTCTGTCTTGCTGGGACCAAGTGCTTTTCATTCTACCTATCTTCATTTCATCTGAAGAAACCTCATTGCTCCCAAGACAAAGTTGTCTGTTTGTTTGTGTGTTTGCTTGTTTGTTTTATATAAACTCTGTAACAACCTAAAGGCTATGCATGTGTAATTCTTTTAGTTTGGTATTTTCCAGGTATTTTGCATAAATAATACAGCAGTATTCTCAGCTGATTGGAATGAACAAAATGTTTCTTGGCAAAGGCAAAAGGTCTAGTCCTTGAACTCCTTCAAAACTGCACCCTCACTACAGTTGCTATTAAGATGCTGTTAATAGCTTGTTTGTGATGTCTCAGTCCACATGGATAAAGGGGGTGATGAGGAAGAAAAAAAGAAAATGTTCAAAGGTGTCCAATAAGAAAATTTACAAAGCCATTCAGGAGCTTAATTCTTTTGGCTCAAATAATTTAAAAATCTAAAGCCCATTGAAAATTGACAGATTAAGCTTCAAGTCATGGGAATAGTTTGGGAAAATTTTATTCAAGGCCCAGACTGTGTTTAAGCACCATCACCAGCACCAGACTATTTCCAGATTCTCCATAAAGCTGTTGCTGAAAGGCAGCATGATCAGCATGAGACTCCAGTGCTGGCCTTGGAGACACAGGTAAGAACACTGCACACAGTGTCATCTGTGACTGTGGTAAAACTCTAATCTGACTTGAATTCAGGATCTGATTTTAACCCAATCTTGTTCTTCTTATGCTATTTTTTAAAATAAAAAAAAAAAATTCATAAATAATATTTTAATCAGTATATGTGACATGTTTCATATTACATTTTATGTTAGAATAAAAAGGGGACTGAATATGTATAGTTAAAACCCTTATTTTTGATCAGGACAATTACATCAGAAGAATAATTTTTCCCAATTTAATCCTTTATTTTTCCCCTCAATTTTTTTAAGTATGCTACCCCTAGCTGACTGTCATCACATGACAGAGTCATAATGATCATATTGACTTCAGTTGGTCAGAAGATATTGTACAGAAAATGGTACACTGTTAATGACATTTAGAGGTGCCAGACCACTGTAACTGATAGTTTTGATGTTACCCAATGTGCTGTAGGAAGGGAAGTAACATATCTGTTGTAAATCTATATTTTATATACAAACCATTTATTTTACAAAGTAATAAACTGACTAGCTTTTCATTTGTTTACAGAAAGTATTTTGCATATTAAACAACTTCACACTCCTTCTCACTCCTGATGTGGATGGTCGCTTTCTCTACCGGCCTAAGTTTTTTTCATATTCTTTTCTTACATCATTTAAGTGCACAATATTGACATTAAAATTCACATGACATTCTCCATAGCATACTATTTGCATCATTCACATTTGCCAACATTACTTTGGGTTTTCTCTATAATTTTGCATTCAGTTTTCACTGTGCAAAATGGTAAATCAGTCAAAATACCCTGAAAATCAGACTACTGCTATAGTTGCGAGATAGGAATGGCCATTTAGCCCTTAACCTTTCTACGGAGTGTGACAACAAATGTACCAATTAGTGTCTTTTCTGATCTCTATGTATATGCACTGAGACCTAGACTGCCAGCAGAATACATATAGCCTACCAGAATGAATTCATATAAATATTTACTGCATTTACTAAATCGCAAAATACTGTCATAAATGCAGTGGTCTCTTTAAAGAAATGTAAATTGTATCGGGCACAGAATCCAGACAACACATCAGGCTTCAGAATTATTTTACCTACAAATGAAATATTTCATACTGAAATACAGTTCATTTATGACTCTTGAATTCACACTGATGATGATCCTGAGTATTCAGCAGTTGTAGAACACAACTCAGAGCAACTGAGCCTGTAAAAAACTGCAGAGCTCCCCAGGAGGCAGAGAGAGGCTCAAAAAGTAAGGTTCAAATCCCTCCTCTGCATGACCACCAGTTTTATGAAGTAAGGGTTTGGCTTTTTTTTTGCCTCTGCTTAATGACTAAGATAAAACAAAACAGTTACAAAGATGAGAAGTGGACTATATAAGCAGTGCATGTACTGAAAATCTCTTACTTGAGCAGTGGGCAGTGAGATTTCAGTGTTTCTGTGTTCAGATTCAGACTAATTCTTCAAATAAGCCATCTATTCTTTTGGTTTCTATCTCTTCCCTTATGTCATTTCAGCAAAATCTTTTGTCACAATCAGTTCTATTCAGGGAAGAGAGGAAAAGCATTCATAAAAAAAAATTTCTCATCACAGAGTCACAAGACTATCTTTACATAGGAATGGTTTGTGGATTGAGCAAAATAACTTTTTTGCACAAAGCATATTTAGCATATTTCTTTAGGTGTCATAGCCCAACTACATTCCCAAAGATCTCTGTGTGGTGCATTTCAAGTGTGGGACTCCAGTGCTGCAGGTGTTGGATGGTTTTGGTCTTGCTAGTCTCAGTTTTACTTTGGCAAATAGCGGATAATAGAATTTTCTGCTCAAGTTTAGTTTCCTTCAAATATTGACCTCAGCTTTTAAGTTCCTATGCTTATGGTTTCTTTTTTTTTTTTTTTTTTTTTTTTTTTTTTTTTTTTTTTTTTTTTTTTGTTTTTTTTTTTTTTTTTTTTTTTTTTTTTCCTTGCTGATTGAGGATCAGGGAACACTATTTTACCTTTGGTAATATTTATTTGCAAAAAATGCCAGTGAGAATAGCATACAGCAAAAAAAGCACGGCATGAAGAAGGTCAAAAAATTGATAATGTGCCATCTAAAATGATCAAGTTGTCAAGGATGACACTGATATACATTCCCTTGTTACTGCAGATGAACCAGTATAATACCAGGGGACAGAACATGAGCCAGATTTGATTTGTCAACTACTTGCTATTATTTTGACAACATTTCAGCAAAATTGTCACATCTGTCGAAATTCTGTTAGAAAATTAGATGTAGCAAAGAACACCAAACAGCCTTATTTTCTCCTACTGAGCGTGCTGGGATTTTCCTTCGGTGAGTCATCAGCCGGCAACAACAATGAAGTGTCACAACAATCACAAAGATACCATCTGCTTAAGGGAGATGATCCAAATGCAAACATGTATCTTTCTAAACATAAAATTCATCAGCTAAAAACTTACACACACACACAGACACATGTGTGTGTGTGTGTGTTTGAATACATAGATATCATTTCTGTCATTCCTAACATGTTAACAAAACACCCAGAGAGTAGCAATTACAAAATTTCCTGTACAGATTTCTATCACCAGCTCAAGGCACAGATGATATTACTCGAACTTCGTATCATGGGAGCTGATGACATTTGGAAATATGGAATATGTTTTTCATCACATGGTGACTCTCACACCTGGTGCTTGCAGAAATTAGGCTTTAATGATTAGAGTGCTTCCATTTCTTTCAAAGTATTTTTAACAAGTACAGGCTTTGCATTGCCAAGAACACCTCCAGCAAAGTAACAGACTACTGGATAATTACTACATAGGACTCATCTAGATGACCTTTTTTTTTGCCTTTTCTAACACTATGCATGTGGAAGTCCTTGTTACATTTGAAAGCAAACTGTTTTAAAAACTAGTTTTCCTCGCCAATCCTGGCAGCAATAGTGAATGTCCAGAAATGTAAAATTTTGATTGGTACAGTTCTCATGTGAAAGAAAAACATCTCTAATGCATTTTCTACAGTAAACATGGCAATGAATTATTTGGGGAAAAAAAAGTCAACAATATTTTCCAAGCATGCAAAATAAAGCTCAAGGACACATTTGTATTGTAATTCATGAAAATATTTAGAATTCAAAGATTGTTACCAAAGACACAAAAAGGAAGAACTGATTGCCAAACATAGTTCCCTCACTAAACAAATTTAATTGATATAATAAATGAAGAGCAATTCAATCTAGTGTTCAGATGGAGGATTAAATTTATTTTTCTTTCATTTATACCATCCACACCATTTAAAATAAAGCATTATGGAAAGTAATGGTCATTATGTGACATAAATGATGCTTTGCTTCTTACGTGTACTCAGTCTACAACCCATTACAGATTACCACAGCAGACCTTGTGAAGTAATTCCTGAAGCATGCAGGCAGATACCTTCTCTGCTTGACTAATGTTTAGCTTATATACGCATTCATTTGCCTTCCTTTAGAAGGTGAAATGTAGTGTAAAGGACTTAGGTAACACACCTGTAGATCCAATATGAGTTCATCCAACAGCAAAAACCCCTACTCCCCCTCTACTCTGCCCTAGTGAGACCACACCTGGAATGCTGTATCCAGTTTTGGGCTCCCTAATTTAAGAGAGACAAGGATCTGCTGGAGAGATTTCAACAGGGAGCTAGGAGGATGATTAAGCAACTTGAGCATCTCCCCTGTGAAGAAAGACTGAGAGAACTGGGGCTGTTTAGTTTTGAGAAGACTGAGAGGGGATCTTATTAATGTCTATAAATATCTGAGGGGTGGATGTCAAATAGAAGAAGCCAATCTCTTTTCTGTAGTGCCCAGTAATAGGACAAGGAATAACAGGTATAAACTTGAGCATAGAAGGTTCCACCTCAACACGAGGAGGAACTTCTTTCCTGTGAGGGTGACAGAGCACTGGAACAGGAAGCCCAGAGAGGTTGTGGAGTCTCCTCTGGAGACATTCAAAACCCACCTGGATGCATTTCTGTGTGGCCTACCCTGTGAAATCCTGCTCTGGCAGGGGAGTTGGTCTCGATGATCTCTAGAGGTCTCTTCCAACCCCTAACATTCTATGATTCCATGATTCTAATAATAATACAATAATCACCATCTTTTATTTAACCTCTGTGCTTATATTTAAACAAAATACTTTGATATGAGCAAGATCAGGGGTAACAAAGTTTTTGCCTAAACATTTACTGTTTTTCACTGGTTATGTTCTCATACAGCAGAAAATAAATGTTACTGTTTTCTGCTTAAATTGAAAAAAACATCTGTCTGCTTTTCTGTCTTTCTTCTAGAATTCAAGTGATCTGTGGAACAGAAGCAGCAAAATTATACTTGCCTTCACTTGAATGTAAAGTGAAATATACATGGCCACATGAGATTCTAGCAGAAAGTTGTACTTTATTGAAAAAAATCAACAAACTTCAACTTGCTGTGAAGGAACCTTCCTACTGTATGTCATTCTCCACCCTTAATAGTGTAACTTGGTCAGCTTCTCTTTAAGCTACTTCTAATAAAACATTTTTATATTTTCTGCGTGTACGCCCTAAGTAATATAACATTATGCTATGCTATAAATTACTAATACAATAAATACTATAATATAGGATATTAATTAACAAGCTATTAATTTTACTGTATAAATATTTTTGCTAATACATAGATTGATTACTAATAACTGATAGCAATGGAATGTAATTGTAAAGAATATACCTGATGATTTTGTGATGATTGACTTCATTTTGTATGTCTTCATGTTAATAAATAAAAGAGAAAGCACAATCACTTTGAATCTGACTGTGAATACATGCAGTAGGAATGAATGGCAAAATTTAAGCTTCATTCTAGATGGTATCAAAGTCTCGCATGTTCTTGCTGAATTGTCTGCAAAGGTTCCTATGAACAACGCTGATGATCATGATGATTTTAGTGTCATAAAAGAAAAAGACATTTACTGATGAGAAATTTAGTTGGAATAGTTAACTTATAGTCAGTCAGATGTAGTGCATAGTAGGTCAGGCTTCTATCTCTTCCTCTCCCTGCACACACACGTACACAAACATGTAGTTACACAAACAGGTTCTGTTCTGAAAATTCAGCCTTAAAGACTGTAGATACAAAAAAGACAAAGACATAGATATGAAATATATACCAATTCCTTCATATATATAACAATGACTTCAACAATAGGCAACAACTTTAACAATTCATCTGACAGAAATAGACTGACATCAAAGCCAAGACCCCACAAATGGGTAGTCTTTAAGTAAGCACACTGGAAACGAAACACATTTAGAAAAACACAGATTTTGAATTGGAACTCAAATAATGGTTTCAAATGTGTTTCATTGTTCGAGATAGATGGGGCATAACTGACGACAAAACTTAGTTTTCTGCACTCAGTCAGCAGAACTATTGCATTATGTGTATCTCTTCATTGAGAGCGAAGATGAGTGTGGAATGAAAACAAAGTGACAGATCAAAATGAAAGAGAAGTGATATCATATAGATAAACTTGTCTTGGACATGTCAGTACTTGCTATTTTATTTCTCTGATATGAAGAATGGATGAAGTAAAACCAATTTTGGTTGTCAAGGGCTGCCACAAAATGGAGAGAAACAACATGAACAACAAAAAGATGTCAAGAATAGGTCTATCAATAACACTAACTTATTTTATACATACACAGTAAAAACCCATTGAGCTTCCAACTTCACATAAATAAAATACCATTCAATTGCTAGTTGTTGCCATAGTTGCAGAAGACATCTAGTTCTTCACACGCCTTCTCAAACTACAAAAATCACTTCTCTGAATAGCTTTACATTCAGATAGTACGTCTGCACAGTCTTGAAATTCTAAACAACATGAATTAAGACACTTCTTTAACTAAGACTCGATTTGAGGATCCTGCACAAAGCTCACGTTAAAGGCAATAGAAGACAATAGAAACTTTGTCTCGTCAACATCTACAAAAGTCTGTTCATGTATATTTACCTCTTTAGTACCCGTTTAACTTAAGCCCCGCAAAAAGTCAGAGGACGGTCCCAAGAAATAATCTGATAAAACTTGTACAGAGTTTGGGAATTTATAGAAAATACACTTAAAATTAACACACAATAAGAAATACAGATATAAATACCGAACACATCCTTGTACTAAGTTATAAGAATGAGTCAAGTTATGACAGAAGAAAAATTAAAGAGCCTGTGACAGAGAAAAAGAAGGTAGGCAAACAAAGAAAACCCTTACTATGCGGAAAATCTGCTGAAGCACTGTTTTCTGTAGAAATTCTAGTGCCATAAAATACTTTCCTTTAATCCTCACAGTAAATCTTATTTTGGAAGAAGTTATAAGCAAGTTGTTGTACAAGCCAAAATACTCCTAATTCTGGTTTCAGTGATAATTGACTAACTAATTCAGAATTGATTCTTATATTAAACCTATGTGGAGTAGGTCCTTATCAGTAAAAAACCCTACAATTTACAACACAGGACACAACCAAATTCTGAAAAAATGAGTAGGGAATTAAGCATATGATTTCAACTGAATCTCAACAAAAGGAATTAAAATGCTAGAGATAGTCACATGTGATCCGACCTTCTACCTCACACCAAAATGCTGTTTCCCACTTCATTTCTACATCTGGTGCTTGTTTGGTGGTTTGGTTTTTTTTTTCTACTTTGTTTTCTTTAACAAAATAAAAAGGTCTTTATCTTCTGTAATAAAGAATATGCTGATCATACTGAGTTTGCAGAACACTGAGCTATATAGTGAAGAATAGCAAGAAATAACAGAAGTATAGGAAATAACCGAAATACCCTGTTAAGATGAGCAACCTACTATTTGTAAGTATTTCTTCTACATATATAATCCTATGGTTTTATATTTTTTGTATTTTTTTCCTTAGTTTTTGTGTCCATTTATTGAGAATATAACACTATAAGAAACATCCTGAAGGACATAGTAGCATAGTGTACAAATTCTAGAAACCTAGTTTCTAGGGAATGATGATTTTCAATCTAAGTGAACTCAATTGAGCAGTTTTGCCACTTCAAAGTTAATAAATTAAGTTCCACACACTTTACTTTATGTGGTTTCCTTGGAAGGAAATCAAGGTACAATCTCATGTACATGGAACTTTTTAGAACAGATGTTTGAGTATACAGCTGGTTGGGAATTTGGGATTTTTTTCCAGTAAACCATCTTCTCCATTGGGAAATGCTGAATTATCAAAATTGAGAATCTCTTGCTTTAACCGATTATACTGAGTCTGGCTGGGATGGAGTTAATGTTTTTCAGAGTGGCCCGTATGGTACTGGGGTTTGGATCTGAGACTAAAACAGTGTTGATAACACACCAGTTTCAGCTACTTCTGAACAGTGTCTTCACAGCATTGAGGCTTTCTCTGTTTCTCATGGTGCCTCCCCAGTGATTAGGCTGGTCAAGAGGCTGGGAGGGGACACGGCCAGGACAGCTGACTTCAGAGATATTCAGAGACTGGCTGGGCATCAGTCTGCTTGTGGGTGTGGGAAGTGATTGCCTTTTCAACCTTTGTGGCTTCTTCTCTTTCTTTCACTTACTAAATTTTCTTTATCTTGACCCCAGTGTTTTCTTACTTTTGTTCTTTAAACAGTCTCTCACATCCTGGTGGAGGACAAGTGGATGAGTGACGAGGTGGGTGGTTAGTTTGCTGGCCAGGTTCAACCCACCACACTGATAAACGTTAAGACCATTTTGAAGTCAAAGATTAGGATCTACATCACAATAAGAGCAAGTTTTGACAATTTCTTTCATATTGTTGGTGGGTTTTTTTGGTTTGGGTTTTTTTTTTTCTAGTTAATATATATAGTTTGAAGGAACTAGGAAGAATTTTTTTTACTGTGAGGGTGGTGAGACACTGAACAGGTGAGACACTGGAACCGGTTTCCCAGAGATTATAGGGATGGCACCTCCCTGGAAGTGTTCAAGGACAGTCTGGATGGGGCTTACAGCAGTCTGATCTAGTGGAAGGTATCCCTGCCTATAATCGGGGAGTCAGAACTAGACGATCTTCAAGGTCCCTTCCCACTCAAATCATTCTGTGGTGTCTTCTATGATGTTGTAACTGGATAGATAAATGAGGGGAGAGCAGTTGATGTCATCTACCTTGACTTCAGTAAGGCTTTTGACACTGTCTCCCATCTCATATCTAAATATGAGGAAACCTCTTTACTGCGAGGGTAATGAAACATTGGAACAGGCTGCCCAGGGAGGTTGTGGAGTCTTCTCTGGAAATTTTCAAAACCCACCTGGATGGAATCCTGTGTAATGTGCTCTAGGGAAACCTGCTTTGGTGGAGTGGGACTAAATGGTCTGTAGAGGTCCATTCCAACACCAATGATTCTATGATTCTGTGATTACTTATCCAAGGTGAAATAGTTCCAACAAAAGAGTCTGCAAATTAATTTATTTTTCTCTCAGAATAATAAACTTTCTGGGTTATGAATTTTTTTTGAAGAAGACTTACACTAAAGCACATATAACATGAATCAAACAGAAAGTTTCTCATTCATATGAGTTCATTGGTCACTAACCTAATCAGAGGAAAAGACTGAAGAAAGAGTTTTTTAAATCCTGGAATGTTGACTTGACAAAAAACTATTTACTCTCCAGCTATACTCTGGTATCCTTTAACAAAATATCTCCCAATTCCTTCACAGGGATATTGAAGTTTCATGTGATTCTTCAAAAAGAAATGTATTATAAAACAAAATAATTACATAATTATATGAACATGAAATAGCCTTATTCCATTCTTATTCAGATGAACTTTAAAAAATGCAAAAGACAGAACTGTGGATATCCATAGACCTGGATGGTCCTTGCATTAAAAATTTAATTTCCTTTGAAAGTGTCTTTCCTTCCATCTCCCACTACTCAAACTTAATTTAAGACATACCCAGGTGAAATGCAATGGACCAAGTACTATCTTGGTGTCTTCAGAAGTTATGAAATGCTGCATAGCTCTCAGCCATCTTCAGTAAATCTATTTTACTGTGTTCCTTGTAAGATTTATCATGCTTCACTTTGGCTAAATAGGTAACTGAAAAGCTGAAACACATAAGACCTCAAAGTTTCTTCTCTTGGAATCAAATTTTTGGATACTAATAATTCAGGCAAGTATGGGGAGTTTGCTTGACATATCCAAGTAAAGAATTCAGAAAAAAATAAACCAACAAAAGCAAGAAAAAATTTATTGGATATCACTTTCATTTTGGGAGTTAAAATTCCGCTAAGGAGACAAACTTACACAGATGGCTACAAAATAATTTTTCTTTATTGCTAAACACAGATAAGGCTCCTTAGGAAGGATGAATATTTGTAATTACAAAGCCAGTTTAAGGCAATTTGTATAAATTTGTCTTTGGAGAATCATATATACACTATTCCCACTGTACATTTAGACTATATTCATGCTTTGGTTATCCAAATGTCCAATCCTGAATACCACTAACAGAAGAGAGGATCAGAGCTGATATTTAATGGAAGTGCAACCTTGGGAAACAGTTTTGAAGTGATCTAAGTAATATTTTGATCTACATAGTTGACAGTCTTTGGATGGAGATTAAATAGTCAGTGTTTTCTGGGTTTAATGTTTGTGCAAAGCATGCTTAGAGTATTTGTACTCTCCCTTGGTTTTTCATGCTATCTTATTCTTTGTTGCAAGAAAAACATTCAGACTCAAAGTTTTATTGAATTATCCAAACTCCAGATTGTTCTACTTTGTTTTTTCTCTTCTCAGACATTTTGCCTTGTCATAAGACAAATCATATCAGATATTAGTATTTAAATTATTATCAATAAATTGAGTAACAGAGAATACTCATTGCAAGTGTAATGTAATGCTATGATTTCTTCAATGAAACATACAATTTATATACAAATATCAACTCCTTTGAAATAAAATTATGGACATGCCTTAAAAAATAACTTTGATATACTTTCCTTTTTTTTTTTTTATCACACAAGAACATTTATGATACTTTCCTTATTTTTCAGCACCTTTGGTGACCCACAGTCAGCTTTACATACCTACACAGGAACACTAAACACTGTTAGGTGAAAATCAAAAGACTGCAAAGCGAGTAGCTGTATTTCTGACTGTACTTCATGTTATCCCATCCCTTTAATATAAATAATATCTTGAATTTCTAAATGGAGGCCTTGGCTGGAAAAGGATGTCCAAGGGTGTGCTGTTCAAGATGTTCAAGATGCAAGGCATCTTTTATTCATACAACTGGACAGAAATGCAAAACAGCATCTGCTGTGTTGTTTTTGTCCTTTCCCACTTCCTTCTGGGCCCGAGGAAACCAGTAAGCTGCAGCTCATGTGCTGACTGGGCAGAAGTCTGCTGTCCTTCATTCAGCTTCAGGAAAGAAAAAGGCTTTTTTTTTCCACATTGGATAAAGGAAAAGCAGAGCTAGGTGACATTTAGTGCTCTTTTTCATCATGGAGTACTGAAGAGATGCTTGCCCGCATCTCTTTTTATAGTGCTCTGTTGAATACAGCTGAGAGTTCATGGATGTATATGATGAAGCACCATCAGAAGGATTCTGCCACTATCAGTGTTGATCTGCATATAGTAAAAATGTATGCACAGATAACGCCCTGGAATTGGTATTCCAGGCAGCAATATTAATACAAATCTGGAATGTTTCTGAAGGCTAATAAAAACATAAAATGAAATAATGCAGTAGACTTTTGGCAATGTCTCTGTCCTGTGCAATTTACCACAGGAAATAAATTACTGAGATGGGAAACATATGCAATGACAAAACATGGGACTTGTCACATCAGTTCAGCATCAATCTGTATCTGTCTAATTAATTCAGACTTATATTCAACTTTCCTCACTGTAAACTTTCTTTCTGACCAAGAATTTTTATTGCATTCCCTATACCCATAAACAGCCTTATATTTTGAATAAAAAAATTAGTAAAAAAATTTATCTAGTAACATGAGAATATCTCATGGTTTTCTAAACATGTAAAATATCTGAATGCTTTAGGCTATAAACTTACCTATAAAATTATACACATGGCTTTTTAGGTATACTGTGTTGTCTGGAGCATGGAGATACTACCGAGTCAGCACTGGTGAATCATTCAAGTGAAAATTTGTTTCAGACATCTATTGACTATGAACACTCCCAGGCAGTACTTTCTCCCTGATGACTTTTTCATGATTTCCCCACTGAATTTTGTTTTTAATACATTGGGATAAGTAAATAAGCCATTTCATTTTTATTTTCCCTTCCGTGAAATGCTTCCCAAGTAACTTGATTAATGTTCAAAACCAATATTTGAGCAGCCACATAATGTAATTAAAATTTCATAAAATAGCTATAATCATCTTAGCTTGGTAATAAGCAACCTTATTTATCACACAAATGATTTCTCTGGATTTTCAACAAGTACTTTATTTAGCTAACTAAATTTTTTTTTTTTTTTTTTTTTCTGCAGGAGGCTTGTGTTTTAAAGCAGACATCTGAAGTCACAAACAGAACGCCTTGCCATAAAGAGCCAATATCTAATCGCAGGAGGTTTCAGCTACCTACATGTGCATTGCAGTTAGCCTGATTTATCCAGGAAACTGTGCTTGACTGAGTTTCATTTTAAACCTGTCTGCCCAAATGGTTTGGGTTTTTTGTTGGTTTTTTTTTTACCTTGAAGTGATACTAAATAGCAAATGAGCCAGTTTAAAGGTAGAATGTTAGGTGAATAGGATTATTTTTTTTAGTCATATGCAGCACTGTGTTAGTATCTTTAACTCCATATGGCCCTTTGCTGTCAATAACAATAACTGTGAAATCTGCTAATTGCTGGTGAATTTTAAGGCTGAAGAGAAAGGCATTTTATTTTTCTCTACTGCTCTCTACATTATCTCTATCTCCACACTGTCCCTACAGTCCAATTCTATTTGAGACTGAATGACTTAAAGTGCAATCCTACTTTAAAAGCAATTTTGCAAGAAATTGTAGCATAAAGTTCTACGCTTGTTATATCCCAGTGATTTCCAGATCAAATTTTTTTAGCTTGCTGACTAAAAGGTCATTTTTATCTATGTGTCTGTTCTACAAGCCTTCCTGGAGTCTGGAAACGAAACTATGATGTTTCTTCCATGCGCAATACCATCCAGAAACGTTTCTGCTGGGTAAATGCTTCCTTTGGGTGCAACTGGGAAAGACAAAGCATTGCTTTCAAATCCTGCCCTCATTTACCTCCCTCCATGTAGCCCAGGGCCCACAGTGGGGCTGGAAAGGTGCATCTTAGTACTTGTTTGCTCTGCTATTTAACTGTTCAGGTATGTGGATAATATAAACAGTACAAAACTATCCCACTTTCTGTTGCTGAACACAGTCAGTTCTGTAGAAGTGATGGGGTTGGAAAGAGAAAAAATATAGTTTATTTTCCAGACATATAAGCAGCAAAAGCTGTTTGCTGAATGAAATAAGTCACTGCATACAATCAATTTTTAGGGAAGAAGCAGAGTTAAATATTATTTCAAGTTTCAGTCCTATCACCAGGAAGCTTTTCCTCTGTGAAAATACCAGTCACAGCAGCTGATGATTTGTGACATTGTGTTGTAATCCAGGAGGAACTTGGATCATGACCAAAGGGCGTTACTAATATTATGCATGACTAATTACTGAACCTTCCTCTGGGTTCAAATATCCCAGTGTTTGCACAGATGATGCTTTTGTTCATCCATCATTTAAAATGTCTTGTAGCTGGAATGCTAACAACATTCATAAAAGTCCATTCATAAAGCCCTCCTGGGGCGGGGGAGGTGGGGTGACAGTTTGCATTTTTCTGGTCTTTTAACTTCTTTGCTGCTGACCATGATTGCAAATACCATGTAGCCATAGACACTGGGAAGGTGATTTGTCATAATTTTTAGACAGAAAAATTGAAATATACTACATTAAGACAAGTGTCAACAGACAAATCTGGACCTGCTAAACAAATATTTTCATTCTGTGCTCCTGATAATGTGGAATTTCCTGGATCACACTGCTGCTTTTACTAAGTCTTTGCAAATGGAAACTGGAAAGGTAGGAAATTGAGGAAGGAGTGATGTCCAAAATTTACCTTGAGATGGAGAGGGGTTGTAGACCAGGTGTGCAGAATCAGAAGCTGCTGAGTTCTGTAGTCTAGAGTTATTTTCATTGATTATCATAGTATCATGAAAAATTTAGGTTTGGGAGGACTTTTGAAATAGCACCTTGCTCTAAGCAGATAGGTGACCCTGTCACAAGTTATACAGCAGCTTGACACCATGACCAAACCCTGTTGATCTTAGTGGTCCCTTCTCACTCTGCCCTCTGCTAATTGTCTACAGCTTCTTCCAGTATTAAACAAGAATTCCAAGTATTTTCCAAACCTTATGCAAAGCTCCTTGAAAAAGGAAATTAGATTTAAGGATTGGCGTTAAAAGTCATAAAAGCATTCATGATTCCAATAGTTATAATAGTCAGTGTAGTTTTAAGTACTACTTCAAAACCTAGATAGAAAGACAAGTGTCCAATTTCAGTATTTATTTGCATAGGCTGTGCTTTGAAGAGAATTTTGGACATCAAGCTCAAAGCTACAAAAAGCATATTCCTCTGCAGAAAAAGAGTAGGCATTAAATATTGTATCTTCTTTCACAGAGCCTCTCTTCTACACTCAATTTCCTTTCCTTTGTCAGGACCATTCTGATTAGAATTTTTCTGCAGAAAATCAATACTTATTTAATAAGAATGAAGCTGAGTTTGAATTTGAAATGGAAATTGAACCAGTCAACAATTCTGACTTGCCGACCTTTGATTCCTCAAATATGAAGCTGTCAAATGGACCCCAGAAAGCCTGTTTCTTCCCCTATTTTAAAGAATGAATGTGCACAAAACCAGAAGGAAATTACTGGATGACTCACACACTTGCAAAGTAGATGAGAATTATCCATGAGCAAATTCTGGGAAAGCCTAATGCTGTGCTCAATAATAGCTAATTATTGAGAGACAGCCCTGCTGATGTTCTTTTGTCTTTCATATTTGAATGCCACAGATTTGTATGCTGCATGCAAAGCACGTGTTAAGCTCACGCATGCAAGCATGTGTAAGTGCACAGGTGTCTGCACCTGTCAGGTGTGGACTCTTTATGACTTCTGTGTTGAAATTCTATTTCTGAAAAGAGAAAAGAATAGCTTGCTAAAAATAAAACACCACTCAATGAAGGGCAGGTATTAGACACACAAGTTGTTGATATCTGTATAGCTCTCTCTAAACGTTTGCTAATTTTGAAAATGCAGGTGTTGACTGCAAGGACTGAATGCATGATTTCCACTGGCTGCAGAGAAATGGATTTTAGGATTTGACTCTATCATCTGAAGATTAAACACACTCAATGGTGCACAGTTCTTAGTCTTCCAGAAAACCTCACTGGTGAAAGGTTACTTTCAAGTCAAGGGGAAAAGCCCCCAGTGTTTCTTGAAGAGCATTTTAGTTACAGGATAATGTGAAGCAAAGCATACAAGGGAGTGGAGTGCTTCACTGAAAGAACAGAAGCAACACAGCCCCTCTCTGTATTCACTATGTGATTACCAAATCTTGCATTAAGCTTTTTCTTTAATAACTTATTCTTCTTTTCCATTGGAATGCAAGTATGATCTCATCTCTTGACATATGACGAATTAGTCTTCAGCATAGTACAAAACAGTTTCTTCATGTGACAAAAGCATAAATAGAGCAAGGTGATAAGCCTAAAAAGAAGTATCTATTAGGAGCCTAAAGATAAATGTCTATTAATAGCAAATGTTTGTAGTCTCTAGAGCTTCAGGAAAGCTGAAGATAAGGAAAAGCACTGAGGAGTATAAGGTTCTGATTCCATGCACATTAATACCAAGTCTGAGCATTGCTGAGTCACGAGGTCAGTACAAAATAGGTCTGGACCAGGCATGAACCAAGCAACAAACCAATCACATTTTTACCTTATTAGTTTCAAATATTCCCCGTTTCCCTCAGTGCCTCAGAGACCACCAAATACAGTTCCAACTGATGAGTGTTGGAGAAATCCCTTGCATCCTGATGTCCACTGAATCCAACAGCCTCTAAAAGTTGTCTAATTACATTGCTCATCAGCAGTTGCCTTAATGTGGTAACAGATCCTGAAAGGCAAACTCTGGGGAAGTCTGCACCCAGAGAGGCAAAGCATAATGATGCTGCAGGCCACTGGAGATCTCCATAAACCTCTTCTTGATGACAGTTTTAGCTGATCTGGAAGAGTACAGGATGCCCTGACCTTGTTTTATATAACTCTTTCCTAATCAGAGATCTATAAGCAGCTCCTGATCCAGAGCCCATTATAACAAACTGACTACAGTTAGGTCACCCTTATTAGGTCACTGACTACAGTTAGGTCACCAGGGATGAGGTTAGAAAAGACAAAGTCCATCTGTAGTTGAGCATGGCAAGGGATGTGAAGGGCAACAGAAAGGATCTCTATAGCAGCTAAAGGAAATCTGAGTGACCACTGCTGAATGAGAATGGGACCTGAAGACAGAAGCCTTGTAAAAGACTAAAGTAGTCAAGACCTTCTTTGCCTTCATTTTTACTGGTATAAGCAGCCTTCAAGAATCCCAGGCCTTTGAGACCAGTGGGAAAGTCTGGAGCAAGCAAGAACTTAACCTCGCTAGAGGAGGATCAGGCTAGAGTACACTTAAACAAATGTGACATACACAAGTCCATGGGACCTGATGGGTTGCACCCACAGGTGCTGAAGGAGTTGGCTGATGTCTTTGTAAGCTATTCTTGATTATCTTTGAAAGGCCAGATTAGGGGTTCAGACAAGATAAGTGGACAAGTGAGGTGGATTAAAACTGGCTACTGGGATCAAAGTGTTGCAATAGGTGGCACAAAGTTGAGGTAGAAGTAAGTTGATAGGGGTGTACTCCACAAGTTGGTACTGGGGCCAGTACAGCTAACCTCTTCATTAATGTCCTGAATTATGGGACAGAGAGTGCTGTTATTTTTTCTATCTGACTGAAATATTAAGCCTTTCCATTATTTCTATCACATTTGCATCCTTCAAACTATAATATTCAATGAATTATCTCTTTACCTTCCTCACATCTGTATAAATTTTCGCAAGTTCTTCAGACACCACTTTCAGACTGTCCATTTAGTTCTAATACAACTGCTTTCTTGTCTGATAAACATACAGGTGATAGCACCTAAGAAGTAAGAAAATAAAAAATCTGGCAGATGATCATATGAGCATCTTTTGCAAATGACAAAATCATGAACCTTGCTATGTCTCTAGTGATACAAGCATTGGTCTTTTTATACTTCAAATACAGAAATCTATGTGTACACTTGTGCCCAAGTAACGAACACATGCCCTGGTCTAAGCAATTTGACAGTGTCTGACCTGCAGATAGGAAAGCCTATATATGAATCAATAAATCTGGCTATTAAAAAGCAAAAAAGCTGAAGCAAAGCTGTGATTTTATCATTTCATTGAATCAGATCATTAAAGTTGAGTTATAGCCCATAACCAAAAGGATGAAATTACGAAATGCTGGTTCTTTGCCAAAAAAATTAAAGCACTATAGGTTTATTTTTATCTCAGAAAGTCAATGTTCGTTCACTTAGCAGCTTTCCCAGGTGCAATGAAAATTTAAATGGAAAGCTCTAGGCAGTATTATTAAATGACTTCCTCGCTCTTTGATAGAAAAACATGCATAACACAGATATCTTAATACGGAATACTTATAGATAATGGACCCACATAACCTCAGTGGGATAGAAATGAGCTGAAGTGAGGAGAAACAGATAGTTGCCGATTGCAAGAAACTTAGTTTCTTTCTGCCATTCTCATTTTTTGAAAGAAAACTGGAAAATGTGCATGCAATTCTCACTTATAGTTAGTTTCTCTTGAAAACAGACTAAAATCTGTCACTTGTACTTCATGATTTCAGTGGAACTTCTCTGGTTAGACCTCAACTTTTATATCCTGCAAAGTATGACAGTATCTTCAAACATACATGAGAAATTACACCTGCTGAGACATGGAATTAAGTATTTTTTTTTTTCTCCTGATAAATCATACAGTCTCCTGTTACAGTTTTGGTACACTGGTGCATGGGACATGCCACAGAGGGGAGAGCAGGTAGGAAATTATGAAAAATTTACCTTGCAGTAGCTGTTCTTAGTATGCCCCCAGCCTTACTTTGTGAGAAAATAAATTTCTTGGATATAGATTTGTGACTGAAGTGTTATCTAAATAGAAGATAACTTAGAAGAAGTACTTCCAGGAATGCTCTTCTTTAGACATGGCAATTAACAGTGAACTCAGGGTCAAATATCCTCTTTATTCTAAAGGGAACTGGCAAACCAATCTCATGGCACTTAGCAATATAAAGAATGTATCATACAAATCTTATTCAACCTGTGCTCCAAATCAGAAAGGAAGACATACCCCAATCTCAGTCATTGGGTCCTAAGCCCCAGGTCCATGCACTCAAGTTGGAAAGATGAAAAGCTTAGGGGTTTTCCATACTAATGAGAGAATAAAAATAATGAACTGGGAACTACTTGTGAAGTTCATGGGAATAGCACACTAGTAATATCTGTTTTGTTGGGTTTTTTTACCAAAAAATGCTTAAAATATGTTATACTGACTCAGAAAATCTGAGATGGGACAGGAGAGGAGAGGATATCTTTCTCCATCTGCACAAGTATTTCTTTGTTTTCAGTTTATTTGTGGACTGTAGCTTAGTACTGTGCACGTCCTGACAAGATAAGCAGTAGACAGATATTGGACTAACGTACATTTTTTAAAATGCTTGCTTATATGTCACAGATTCAAAGCAACTTCACAGAGACATGCAACTTACTCCTTAATGCATCAGGCAACACAATTTAGAGGTAAAACATGACCACTGAGAGGGCTGGGAAAATACTTTAGTAAAGCTCACATGTTTGTACTAAGCAGAAAATCTATACCCTTGCTCAAAACTGAGGGTTTTGTTTCCACATATAAGCATTCTCTTCAGTCTTTGAAATTCTGTAAAAAAAAAAAAAAAGTCCTCTATTAAAGAAACAAAAATAAATCTCTCAAAACAAGGGCAGAAAAGGCAAAGAAGATTTTTTTTTCTTCTTTAATTGACAAGCCTCTAACACAGTCATTTTCTGCTTCATTTATCTGCAGCTGAAATATAACAAAACATCTCAAAGGGTTTTCAGTGACCTGTAAGAATAGGATCATAGAGTTTAATAGTCACAGCATTTTGGGATCGCATAATATTCTGTCACCCAGCAAAGCAATGTCAGAAAGGGACAGTTGCCCTTATTCTTACAGAACACATAGCAATGTTGGTAATTTCTTCTTAAAATGGTTTCACTTCCCATGTTTGCTTGAGGTATTTTCTACATAGCTGGTAGAAATATTACATTAGCCTTCTTTTATTTATACCCTTGTACAAAAAAAAAAAAAAAACAAAAATACCCCCTACTTTTTCATTATGAAGTCTGTGAATAATTTTCAATAGGTTCATAATTTCTATGCATGCCATTCAGTAAAAAATACCAGTAGTCCAAGTACAACACAGAAAGATTTCAGAAAATTCTATGTCTTGGGTTTCCCTTCTGTGTCTTAGCATAGAGCTTTTTTTTGTGGGGTTTTGTTTGTTTAGAAACTAGTTTTTAAATTAACCAAAAAAAAAAAAAATTGGATTTAAAAGCTTTCCTTAGAAAGAAGAAAAACTGTAACTCTTAAAGGGATTCATAAGGACAGTAAGTTTGAATTAAGACTGGGTGTTTGTTCTTTTGGTTCGGTTACTTTCATTTTTTTTCTCTATAACATTTGTATCATAAAATATGAATAATCTAACTTAAAACTACCAAACCTGGTCCTCAAAGTAGAGGAATGTCCTTGATCAGTCAGTGTTGTTAGCAGTGGTTAGTTGTTATGGTAAGAACTGCAGTACTCAAGTAAAGACAGTTCACTTGGAAATGTCTCTCTCATTGGGAAAGAAAAAGACAGAGCACGTGTGTTCTGTAGAGTTACTTTTTTCACTACTTTTGCTGGTTTGTGGTTTAACACTTCCATGCATCTTTAAAAACCCCAGGCACAAGCCTCAGGCAAACTAAACATGCAAAACATACCAAAGTCAATGTTTTGTGATTTCCTGCCTGCTTTCAGGGTATTGGAATTAATTAAATCTGAAGCTTCTCTAAAGCAAACATCCTACCCTAAATGTAAGATCTTTATTTTTATATTTACTTGGAATATTCCTCCCAACGCATTTGCTAATTACTAATTGCAAAGGGCTCACTAGTTACTGAGGGGACAGATCATATTTCTGATATTTCACAGGCTCACAGCAGTAGAAAAATACACAGTGTATGTGAGGCCTCTTCACTTCTTTTTGCACCAACAGGGCAAAACTGCTGTCCCTGTAGTTCTCAACACTTCATCTGCTCTCCCCATTTCCACCTTATGCCAGATCATGCTTACTGAAACTGTTCCCTTCCCCTGGTAAGCTGATCAGCTGTGTTATAGGAGCATAAGGGCAGCCACCTGAGCTCTTTGGCTTGTGAAATAAAAGAGGACTAGGGATTGCTCTTCCATGAGGTCAGTGGCTCCAGCTATTTTCCCAGCTCTCTGATAAGGATTCCTCTGAGGAGGAATGTCTTCTGTGGACCATCCTGCAGCTGGGGAAGCTGAGGACATAGACCTGGGGGAGGCAGGAAGGAAATAGGCATGCTGGAATAGGGTGTTTGCAAGAGCAACCTAATGTAATTGAAGATGAAGAACTGCTCACTGTAGGGGGGGTTGGACAAGACGACCTCTAAAGGTCCCTTCCAACCCAAATCATTCTATAACATAGCCTTTATCACACATGCTCTTCCCTTGTGTTTTGTTGCTAGCTCATTATGAGCATTTAGATGGATGAGTAACTGCAATTGCTATAAAATGCTTCTAATGATAAGATACATTAGAAAATGGCAACCTAGAATCCTTCATTGGACATACGCTACCAATAAGGACCTTTAATTTTTAGCATATGAATTTTAAATTGATATTTTTTCCCTAGAGAATGCAGCTGTGCTTTTTGTTTGTTTTGTTTTGTTTTGTTTTTTTTTAAAGAATCCTTAGATATCAGAGAGGAGTGAGTAAATGCAAAGAAATCTTCAGATAGGAAAGCAAAATGATTGTAGCAGAGATTTTGGCTGTAGTTACCAAACAGTGCAGGAAGGAGATGACGAGAGTTATTTCATTGGCATCTTTTTCATATATATTGAATTAGACATTGCAATATTCTGACTGTGAGTTATGATTTTATGCAAACAAGTCTATAGCATAAATAGACTATATAAAAAGAGACTTGTTAAAACAAATGCTTAAAACAGTTTGTAAGATTTTATTTAGAGTATGACTAAATCAGTTCCTTTTCTCCTAGATTTGGAGAATTGCCTCCCTTTATAGCCCATTAGATTTTTCAGTCTGCATCTGCTAGACTTGTTGTTCATAGGCAGTTTGAAATAATAAATGAATTAGGTCTTTTTCCCTTCTTTCAAGGCCATCTCAATTCTGTTGCTTGACAACTTAACTCCAATGCAAAGTGGCTTTTCAGGGATATTAAAAGTGCTTGCGAATAAAAAGTAGTTGGAAAGAAGGAATTCAAATCACAAGCTAATAAAACAAGAAAACGGCATCTGTAGGAACCCACCTGTTTCAAACTAGGGGGAAAAAAAAAAAAAAAGGAAAATTGGGAGTTGAATTATGCTTTTTAAATCAGTTGCAGAGGAAACCAGTTTGTCCATTCCAAGAAATGATCAAACTATTATCTGGGTATCCAAGTTCCACAGGCTTGTGTGCAAAACTTCAAATTAGTTTGGCAGCTTCCTGCCTAAATTTTGAGGAGGATAAACCCTCTCTAATTTGATGGAGTAGCTCATTACTGTAAAGCAGCATCAATTATGCAATCATTCCACGTGCTTCACAAAATCTAAGATTTTTGGATTTACATCTTCACTTTCTGCAAATGATTTGAAAGTAGCCAATACTGTTACACCGAAGAAATAAAACATGCAATTGGTAAGATAATACTGTTATGAAAATCCCTTTATAAGCACAATATAAGAGTTGATTGTATAGCTTGCACTGATTTTCACATCCGAGCAATTCAAATCTTCAGAAACATATTTCTCATCTATATGGACTATTGGTTTTATGCTTTCTTTGCTAAAGTTTTGATTTAATAAGCATGGTTGCTGAGTTCTGTTATTGGAGAATGGTAATTCAGAAATAACTCTTCTCTTGACTGAAGGAGCTCTTGCTGCACTATGTATTTATGCATGCAGAAATCTCCTGTAAGCTTAAAACTACTAATAATATAACACAACACAGCTGAGCTGTATAGAATAAAATAATGAATCCACTGTCCATCAGCTTCAGTGGATACTGCCTCTTTGGGAGCATTGAAGGATGTGATAAATTTGTGATCATCAAAATACTGTGTTTTAAGGAACATACGATCACTTCTAACCCTGTATGTTCATTTTTAAGATTATGTACCTGCATAGACCCATTTTTTGCATTATTTTATTTTTTTCCTGGCAGTAAAATTTTTACACAGATTTTTTTTTTCTTTGAGAAAAATGAAAGTACAATATTTCAATATCTTTTAAATATTCCTTGGCTATCAAAAGTGCATCATTAATGGTAAGCTGTTATGTAAAATAATTTCTTTTTTCTGCAAAGAGTCCCACCTTGTTAACAGTGTATAAGTTTATATTATATCAAATCTTGCAGTTGTCCCTTGTTTTTCTTACTTTTAGTTAATAGTACTACCATGAACTCTAGCTACAAATCAAGAACCTCTTGAAAAAAACCAAAACAACAACAAAACCAACAAAACAGAACAAAAGAAAATATCTTGACTGAGCATAACAGGACAATGGAGAGGAGCTGTTGTTCACAAGGAGTCACAATTGATAAACATGATAGGCAATAGAACTGTGTAGCACATGAATAGCACACATGATGACAATTTTGCAGTTACTTTATGGACATCATTTCAGCAGATTTGAAAGAGGTTTACTCTAGGATACTCCTAATAACAATCAGGGGCAGACCAATGATGGGGCTGGTTATGAGCCAGTTGCATCTTTGAAGTGATTTGATGAGAGGAGGGATAAGATGTGAATGTATCAGAAAGCTTATCTTTAATTTAACAAAAAGTGAGATCCAGAGGAAGACCACAAAGAAAAATTTAGAAAGCCCAATACAACAGGTTGGAGGAACAATCTTTACAGCATTCAGGAAACATTAACAAGATTGCTGAATGAAAGCAAGATTGCATTGGTCAAGGCCAGAAAAGGATGGCATGTGATGCTGGGAGCTTGGCTAAAAGTGTGTCAGTGCAGGAAAAAGGTGTATAATGTACAACTAGTTCTGCAACACCCAGGTGTAATCTGGAGGAAACTCCAAATAGAGCCTAATATTTGCAGTTCATACAAGACCTTCTGGTAGGAAAGATGGTTCTGCTGTTTAAAATGCTGCAGAGAAAAGTAGCAGAGAGAGATTTTGCAGGTAAATTTAAGAACAGGTATCCTGGAAGTATCAGAGAAGCAAGGTTTTAGCTTGAGTGGAAGGGAACAGGATTGGTATTGATAGTAAATTACATACCTTCCCAGGAGAAAAAATAGTAAGTCAGATTGCTGTTAGAAGAGATTACCCCAAGGTATGGCACAGTGGAAGGAGGGAATGGACGAGGACAGACCCTAGAGGGCCTTCAGCGAAAGCTAGTATATTGGAAGGGAAATAAAGAAGCAGAGAATCAGAAAAGAACAGAGGCCTGGGAGCAGAGATTGAAAAAAATTCAGGAAGAAGATAAAGGTGCTGAAAATGAGGGAAACATAAAAGAAAGTAAAAATAAAGTCCTTACAGTGTAATTCTGTTCTGAGAAATCACTCTCATGAGGGTTCTTCCATTCCAGTGGGATTAGAAGTTAGGGAAAGAATTGGCAAATAGTTCAGCATGGCAGTTGCAAAGCATGTACTCTGTGATCTTACTTCACTGGCAGCATAAAGTGAGACTCAGCTGCTCAAAAATTAGACATCTAAGTGTGAGTGAGTTACCATAGACTCTTTTTCTAGCTAATTTATCTGTCCTGTCTTAAGAGATAATGGATCAAACCCTGGAAGGAACTTCAATTGACTTGTAGGGGGATACAGACACAGAGCAATTATATGCACAAATTAAGGGAGAAATCCTATCACAAATATCTGTGTAAATCTGGCTTCAGGTCACTGTTCTCTTCTGTTCTATGCTCTTCCATGAGCTGGCTTTCACTACACCCTCTATGGGAAGAGGATCAAGGACTCTTAATTTCTTTTTAGCATTAGAATAATTTTTTTTTTCTCACCATCTTAAGCTCAGGTGCCAATAGCCGCATCATTTGTTTCTGTACCCTTGGTCCATCTCTCCATAAATATTCCCTAATATTTTTTACCTACCACTCCTTTCACATAAAGGTATTACACCTAAGACTTCAGGGCAGCGAGAGAAAATGTCTGTTGTGCACAAGAAAAATGTGTAAATCCTGAAAAATAATAACAATAAAAAAGAATTCATAACAACATCTATGTTAAGCTAATATTATTTTATCTCTTATTTTAAAAACTATCTGTTCACCTTTTGCTACAAAATTAACCTGAATCTGCTTTGATTGCACTGATCTGTTTTGTAGACCCAAAGAACACTTGCTGTGCACAGTACACAGAATAGTAGTGGTTGCAGTTCCTGCAAATTTCATATGGACTTAGATTCTGTTTCATACATTATTTTTTTTTATCATACACCATTTTTGTACAAGGCTGCAATGATTTTACCAGTATAGCAGTGATTTTACTAGCACAGTGCAAGTCTGACACCTGATTAACACAATACTTGCACTGGCCCACTGGACAAAATACTGGCTCCTATTCTTAACTGGAAATGTCATCATAACTGTTCTGCTTTTATCTCTGCCTGAAACACAATACACACCTGTACAAAAAGAAAAAAAACCCAAAGCATTACTTGCTCCTGTTGCAAATGAAGAGCTAAGCTTGCTGTTCCTATCCCTGTTTCTGCTGAAAGGTTGGTCCATATGAATGAGAAAACATTCAAAGACTGACAGCTTTTTTAAAAGTAGGGGGTTTTAAAGCAGCATGTTTCTATTCTAACAATTTTAGTTTGTGATGGTAAAATACATTGTTATTATTTTGTTCATAGTGCCGGATCTCCATGCAACCAAACATTTCTCTTTGCTTGGTTTAGTCAATCTAGAATTTTCAAACCTAAATTTAAAAAACCCTAAATAATAATTTACTTAACGTTATGGGAATTTCCATATATGCTTAACACTATTGGACTCCACTGAACAAGAAACTGTTGCCCTTGTATTTTTCCAAATATTGTCAATTTTAGTAAAAAAGTGAATCGTGTCAATCTATAAAAACTTACCAGCCAAGGTTGGTTACATTGATGAAACTGATCATTGATAGCACTTAATATTATCAATTATTTGAAAAAGCTTTGCTTCTAAGGAAGCTTTGAAAGCATCAGTACTTTGTGTTGTTAAGGCTATCTTTGCTATGTTTCATTAACAGAAAACTAACTGATGGACATTTATTACTCTTAAATCCTTCTTAAAGGCAAAGCAAAATGTGTGGAAGTGTTTCGGTACACTAAAAGCATAAAGTAATTTGAAACTTATTTGTAAAATTAAATAGGTAAAAAGTATACAGGTAAAAAATCAATAGGTGAATCCTAAGTTTGTTGCTTTGCTCATATTCAGTGTAGTTATTTTGCTTGTGGCAGTGGGTAGTATTTTATCCATTCACAGAATAGGAGCGTCACCCAAACAAATGTTCTATATATTTGTTTATGTTTTTTTTGCTTGAGTGACAATTTTGTATATAAATATGCTACAGAGGATAGAGCAGGACTATTTCTGCAGGGCATAGTTGGAGGAACCATTGCTAAGAACTGCAGTGGACTGCGCGTCTACACATTGGCAAGCTATCATTTTTCTCATGTAGGAGGGACAGAATAAAAACATACTTCATGAGGTTTTATGTTGTAAGATCGGTATGCTTCATGGTGAATAAAGAGCTATGCAACTTTATGCAGCTGATATATAAATGAAAACAGGAATACTTTCTAAAATACTGTAATGGCCTAGATTTTACTGACAGGGAAAGAAAACCAAGTATGTGAACCAAACATCAGTGGAAAGGAAATATTTTCCTTCTATGCCTTTGATTTCCATTTTTTCTGTCCATTTGTCAAATGAATCTTTGCCTAATCTTGGCCTCACTGTTCTGTATGTAAAATATGTACATACACACAAACCCTTCTGGCTGACAAGCATTCAAGAACAGCTTCATGTATCAAGTTTCTTTTTTAGAGACTGAGATCACATCATATGTAAAGATCAAACTTGTAACAGAAAACTTACCCATAGGGTTACTACTGGTGATTCCAGAAAACTAAAGAAACCTAGTAGGTAAGCAATAAAAAAGGTATTGATCAGACTCAATGTCTATTTACAGCAGCCTCTAAAGTGACTGCTGGGTTGCAGGATTTATCAGCAAGAACATATTACATTATTTTAAAACAGTCTTAATATTGTAAATTTTTGTTCATATATGAGTGGGCACTGCTAATGTGAGGCATTAGCTAGAAGTTACCTTACTTCAACTTTCTAATACCCTGTAATCATTAACTGAAACACCAGGCTGAAGACAGGTTTATTTCACAGTAACCTCAGTGGTGTCCAAGTCTCACATCTGTAGAGAAGAGACCTTTATGCTACCACATAAAAGTGACTTCAGCTGTGTTTTCCCACCAAAACATGAAACATTTGGGGAATACAGGTGGCTATCTACCCAGGCAGCAGGGTAGAAGAAAGACAATGTTGACTCAAATGCTGAGTCAGCTTCTCGCATGCATTTCTGTGATTCACTCAAACATTCAGGAAGACAAAAAAGTGTTAGGGAAAGATTCCTAGGGATTTTTTTTTTTTAATTTTTTTTTTTTTGTGAGGATAAGAAATGTGCAGTTTGAACCCTGAAGTCTTGTATATGAAATCGCATATATGAGCACAGCACCACAGCAAATTGACAGCATAAGTGCTAATCTGCAACTATCCCAAGGGACAATCAACTCTACAGCAAAAATATTATTAAAGTCTAAGGACCTTCATTTCGGAAATGTCAGGCCATTCCTTCTTGTGAGTTACAAATTAAAAAATGACAACAGAAATGAAGCAGTTGATTTCTACTGACAAGATTTGCAAAGAACAAAAATATTTTTAACTTGCCTTGGCCTGTCTGTTGTCTTCTACTGTTGTTGAACAGAACATTTGTGACAACATGTTCTTTCTTCTCAGGTTTCATCCTGGGATGAACTTCTGACTTTCTTCCCTCACACCATCTAGAGAACAGGCCACCTCTTTCCCAATTTTATACGTTCAAGATTGTATAGCAATTTGGTTTGCGGACTTTATTTTATTTAGGCAGCATCTTTGCATTAAAACGTTGCCCTCAATTACATAAAAGATACCCATATTTCACCTGTCAGGTGTCAGCCTCTCAGCAGATGCCATCTTGTCCCATCACTAATGATAATTATACCAGAGGTCATTTTCGGAGGCTTACTGTCATTTCACTGACACAATAGAAAATGCTCATAAAAGCTCTTCTTTTATGCATTATGAATTTCCTCCCAGACTCACCAGTAATTTCACTGTACATTTGTAAAAGGAAAGCATCAATAAATTTGTTGACTACAAAGCTAATTTCTCATCACCAGCAGGGATTTCACCCTGTGTATGCTCTAGTGACAGTGCATTTTTGCAGAATGTGATATTTCACCCCTGCGATTCATTTTCGCTCTAATCATACACTATCACATTCTATTCAGTTTTTATCCTGAATCATATCTATTCAGGCTCTTGTCCTTATCTGACCTTGATAAACTGATTGCGTTTGTGAAGCTTACAATTTGCTCTTTAGACTCTTTTTCAGATGAGTTATTGGTTGAGCAGTTGGATATACTTGGTTAATCTTCCTGTGCCTTTGGGCAAGAAATCATCTCTGCTGAAAGCTGCTGTGATGAAACTTAGAAAATGTTCTGCTTTACTGAGGGTGGAAGAAAAGGCGGGGGGTGGGGGATCCTTCAATGTCCTACTATTCATTTTTATTTTGTGGCATTGTTATATCTTCTAAAGAATTTAGAGTGTATTGTTCCCTTCTGAATAGCAGCTTATAGGAATATGTATGGTAGGTTCTTTACAAGATTTTTCTCTCCCCAAGGGAAAGAGACTGCAACTTGCTGCTCATAATATTTATTCAAGTTTCTGCTGAAAAAAAGTTCTCTGACTTGCAACACTAGGTGTTAAAAAAGTGTTTGACTATCCTAACAACAAACTTCCATATTTGACATAATAAATTATTGTTTCTTATCTCTGCTTAATATTAGATTTTTCTAGTTAGATCTACAGAAAATATTGGCACTAGATTTTCACCAAACATCACTATAAATATTTTTCATAAGTCTGAGAAGAATAGAAAGAGGGATGAAGGTGCCAAACCTTGTGTCAGCTTCCCACCAAAATGGTAACAGATACAAATGATAAATGGGCACAGGATAAAATCCAAACACCCTGGGAACTCCTGCTGTGAACAGACAGTACCTCCACTCAGACACTGGAATGGTTTGATCTCTTCTACATTTTGGCAACACTTGTTTAGCTTACCAGTAAAAAATATTGTCAGATGGTAAGTGAATCAAGCTCTTTTATGTGTTTTGTAACTCAGGAGCTAAGGCTCATGGATGAGGTGTTGAATGTCTCTGTAAAAACATTCAACCGGAGTTTAAGAATTATTGACATCTTTGACATCACCCGGGACACAGACAGCTCTCACTACGGTGCTACAAAGGTAGGTCTGTAAATTCCTGGTTGACGAGACAAAGTGAGTTTGTTACTGTGGATTCACTGGCATCTGGGAAAAAGAGCACAAGTAATTTGTATTCACATCTTAAAGCACTGCAGGAAAAAAGCCTGCATCACCACTGACTAAAACAACCACGAAAAAGAACCACTCTTTTAACAAACAAAACTTCTTTCAGTACTCTTCTTCTTCAAATTAATATGTAAATAGGATTTGTAACAGCAGAGTAGAGGAGGTTCTCCTAAACCGCAATCCCTTCTTTAGTAGAAGGAAGTATCTTAAAAGTTGGTTTATTGTTAAAAATTGAGAAAAAAAAAAAAAAATCCTTAGATATGAAGACCTGTGACATAGGGGGTATTACCTAGCAGAAAGATAAAGCTGGCTAATGAATCAAGGATGGCAGGGCTATCTTCAAAATAGCCTCTTTCAAACATTGAAAGAAAAAAGCTAAAAGGAGAAAGAAATAGACAATTAGCAGAAGGCAGTTGCATACCTCTGCCATGCTGCAAAGCTTGGTCTTCTACACTCGGTAAAAATGTAGTAAGAAGGTGATATTTGAGATAACTGAGTGATTCCTGTCATCCAGAAGGAAAAATGCTTCAGAGAAGAAACTGCATTTCTGCCCGTATCACCAGGGTCTCATTAGAACTAACTATTTTGTGTAATATTTCATAATCATAATTTTAATTATATAGACACATGCATTATAATTAACACTGCTTTAGGAAAAAAACCCCAACAAAAATCCAAGCCTTACACTGCCACTGACAAATGCAAGAATTCCTATTGAGAGTTAATCTTTAGCAGGTAACAGCCTGACGACTCCTCTGCAGGGAAGCTCCTGCAGTTTCAGGCACTGTGGTTATTACCATTACTTCAGAAACACAGCACTACTATTTAGAAGCAACCACAGACCCTGGGTTTCATTCTGTTAGATGTTACATTATTAGTGCTTGACTTTCACCAGCTATTACCCTAAAGAAGGTTGACATGGCTGGGATGGCAGGACTACTAGAAAATGGGAGGAAGATGCCATAGGCAAACACAACGGTAACTGAAGAGGGAAAAAAAGGCCAAGGTTCAAGAGGGAAGGATCATTGCACAGGTTACTTGTGTGAAAGCCAACAAATTATGTTTGTTTCTTATTCAAGAATGTATAATTTGTGGTAAATCAAGTGATTATATGTTAATATTTATTATGCTTTTCCCTGAATTGTTATAACGAAAATAAATATCCCTTTACTTTTTTTTTTTCAATAGAATATACACAGTTTTCCCTTTGAACTTCAAAACATGTCACCTCATTGGGCCATAGCTGTTTTTCCTGAAAACACTTTCAGGGAAGTTTATGATGATTCATGTAATTAACTCAGATGAATGTATGGATAACTGCAAATATTTTCAGTCAGTAAACTTGAAGACCACTTTACTGGCTACCTGTTTATACACAAGTGGTAGCACATCCTTTCATTGGGCTTAACTGTGACCTTGCTGTCAAAGGTATCTGATAAAACGCTGATTGCTGAGCAAAACCATCAGGACAATTGTAAGAAAAATTATCAGCTTTGTCTTTTGGGAAAATACAGTGAACATTTTCCAACCTTAGACTTAAAGATAAAATTAAAAACAAATGAAGAAACAAACCCACACCTTTTGATTCTAGGCTTTCCAGTAAGTTAACAGAAAAATTCCCAAAGTACCCTGCCTATGCATACAGGCAACTTTTCCTTCATCAGCTTTGCTCTGCTGCTCAACAACTTTACAGCCACACACAGCAAAGAAACATGAAGGAAAAGCATGGAGATCTCAGTTATCATGAAAACAAGATGAAAAATGAAGCATTAGAACAGCCAAAATAGATAACAAGAAGGTCTGTTTCATGTCTGGCCTTCTGCTTGCCAAAAGAAGTGGAAGCCTTAATTATGATTCATGGAGTCATTAATTCTTTTTAGGCATGAAAGTTAATGGAATAATGATTTTTAATCGCTGTGGGATGATTCCTGATGTGCCTAAACAAAAATAGTACTGATGATGTATAATGCATAAAGAACATTTCAAGAAAAGGAGCCTCACTGATTTGAAAGGATACTTAAGGACTAAGTGTTCATGGAGTGCCTTTTATGGTTTCAGTTCAGCACATAGGCACTCAGGAGCCCATGCTCCCAGAACCACAACCAAACTGCAGCTGAAAGTGAAGGGCCACTTTTGCTTCTGCCTGTTTTACATGAAAATAACAACAATTTGCGCCAATTCTTTTGACACTCTTTTTCCTTGATAGCTGCCTGAAACACGGTGGAAGTTGCAGGGCTTTCAGTGGTGGAGATGAAAACCTTGTCATCAGGGGCAGCCTCTGCAGACTGCCTTTGGACTGAAGTGCACCAGCAGCAACATGCTGGCAAAGTTCATCAGGCTTGATTCATTTCAGCAGTTGTCTTGTGTTCTTTCTGTCCTCATTCAATTGAAGTCATTGCAACTAATTAAAAAAACATGTTGGTTTTATTTGAATGTAAGACATAACATTTTCCAAAATGAGATTTGATTAAAACATAAGAGACAACTACAAAGATTTGTACAGAACAGCTCTACATCCTGCTTCTACTTCTCTGCATTGAAAAATATAAATCTGAGTCCTCTTCTACCTTGTTTCTTATTCCTGTCCATGTATGTGGCCTGTGGCGCTTGTGATATATAGAACTTCTTACTGTTTGCCCCTGTAGTTTTATTTCCATTCCCCTCTACTTCTGTCCTCTTCCTCCAATCCATTTTTGGTTTGCTTTATGGATCCAAACAGGCTGCTTGACACAGTAATATTTGACTGCTGTTTCTAGAGTTGATTAAGCATTTATCTATTTATTCCCCTTGAGTGCCAGACCATTTCTTCTCATTTCTGATGTTTCCAGTGTAGAAGCCAATATCTCGACTAGTCAACAGAAAATCCAAGGCACCTCTGCAACAACATTTGTTTTTCTCCTTGAACCACCTACTTCAGGATGAGACAGATGGCACAGGGAAAAGGAGGAAGGATTTACAAGGCTTTCCTACAGACCCCCCTGATCTCACTAATGATGTAGAATCACTGCAAGCTGCATAGGGGCAAGCATTAACTCTGGGATCAGCTCATACCAAGGCTTGGCCAGTGCAAGCAGATTCAGAGTCTCAGAGATGGTCTTCGGCAAACTATTAGAGACAAGTGTTACCAACACTACAATAAAAAAACTTGATTACATCAGACACTTTTTAAAAGCAGGAATTAGTTAAAGACAGAAGAAAATAATACTAATTCTTAAGCTCAGTTTACTTTGACATGAAAAGCAGAGACATGAAAATGCCATCTGCATTCTCTGCCTCTGATGTGTCAAGTTATCAGGACTCCTTAAAATTGCTGTTATGGCTCTAGAGAAATCCCACCAAAAGTGTCTGCCTTGTATTGCATTAGGTCTTCTGTTATCAAGGAGCAATAGTGCTCCACATGCTCAGTGACTCCTGATTTTGCTGGCAATCTACATACCCCCAACTTTTCTGTGAACCAAGTACTGAAGTTAAAGTAGTTAATGCATAAAAAGTATGATTTTGTCACAATATACTGTTTATTTATAGTGGCCTGAAGATAATTACTGAGTAGCAATGGGTAAACCACTTAATTCTGAGAGAACATCTAAATAAAACCTAAGTTAGCTTAGGTCCACATCCCCTCAACTAATGATAATTTTCAAATTCAGCTATTTTAACTATCGTATGTAAAACAAACTGTGCCAAAAATATAGGTGGCAGCTATAAAAGAAGATATGGCTGTATGTCACTAAGGGTTTATTACTCAATTGAGGTATTTTTAAAATTTAATTTATTTTGAATGTTTCCAAGGATGGAGATACCACAGCTTCCCTGGGCAACCTATTCTGGTCCTGACCTCTCTCAGGGTGGAAAGAAACATAATCCTAACATCTAACTAAAATTTCCAGTGTTGCAACTGGGGTTTGTTGTCTCTTGTCCTACTGTGCACATTTAAGGAGAGTTTGGCTACCTCCAGCAAGCTCCCGTTGGGTATTTATAGACAGCAATAGGATCCCTGTAAAGCCTTCTTTTCTCAAGATTGAACAAACACTGTGTTCTCAGCCTCTACTTCTACATCATATCAATAAACATAGTTGGGTGAAATAGGCAAATAAAAAACTGAATAAAATATTTATTTACTGTTATGCACTCATGGATTAAAAAACTGATTGGCTGAAAAACTACTCTTCTTTGTATGCCCAGTGCAGAGAATATATGTCTCCTAAGTGAAATGCATTTCAATTTTTAATCATGAACAAGGAGTATCTTCAAAAGTAAGTTGAAATTCTTTGCTGTCTACTAATCTCGTAGACCCAATGCTGTTTGTACATCCAGTCACTTTATTCCTACTCATAGGTTTTGCTTTGTTTAAGAATAAATCACAAAATGGAAAAAAAAAAATCTAGATTTTTTTCAATTGGCACTTTGAAACATTTGTGGGCAGTTCAAAGATGTTATAACTATTTTATTTTTATCTCCTTCATCTAACCACTGATTATATCAGTGATGTCCTGAAAGGGAGGAAATGAAAGGTTTTTCTTTCAGCCTGTCAGGTGGTGACATTTACTGGACACACATGTCAGCACTGACATGATCAAGGGGTTCAACAGACAGTTTAATGGGCAGTTAGAAGCTTCCAATATGATCATCATAAGGCTAACATTGGAAAGAATTCTGGCATTCCCTCCACGTGCTTCTCTTGGATTTGTGTTGCAGTTATCTAGGGGGTGAAATGATCTGGCTTTTACACCTCTAGAAAAAGCAACATCCTCTCAATAGATATGCGTCAACAAGAGCAGGGAAAAAACTGATCATACAAACTCAACAGCATTGCAAGGATTTCCTTTTGGGATTAACATTAAGGAAGAAAAAGAAAATACAGAGATTATAGAAAACACTATTAAGACAGAAGCAAAAATGGCTGATGAACTGGGGAACACATAGGCAGAGGTGAGCACAGGTAGACTATGAATCCAGAAAAGGAAAAGAAATTTTCTTCAGGAAATTTAAATGGAGTATTATAAACCAAAACTTGAAAAGTCACATTAGGCATTGCATACTTTGTTTAGTTATCCATGAGTTAATGCTTACAAATGAAAGATTGTAAATAACAGCAGCCTTTGAGGAAAGCTCCTCAATCTCCACTCATACAGCAGCATTATTATTATTTAATCTTTATATTATTTTGCTATTTACACATGCCACTTATTCACGCTGCACAAGCTTGTGCAACCATTCATAAGAATAAATTGTTTCATAAACACATAAAGAAAGGTTATAGTTTACTGAGAGCAGTTATAGAAGTCTTCCTGCTGGATTTCTTTGAAATCTGCTTCTCACTTTCATACATTGGAATTGTTAACCCTCCTCTTCCACTGAAAAGTGTATCAGTTATTAACTTGTGATCAAGAGTGAAGAGACTTTTTAGTATAGAGACTCCTACTGGTTGTGAATTACAAGATAATTTTTGTCTGTGGGAGGTTGTTGAGGGTAATTCTTTGATTATATTTGTTTTCCAAAGCAGACTAGTGTCCTCTGCATTTTTTTCCCTGTACTCTGGTGTAAGTAGGCCTTCCAGGTCAAGAGAAAGCTTGTCTGTCCACAAGCATCTGTGAAGGAACTGGTCCATGTCTTTAAGGCTGTCCTATTTCTCCCCCTGCTCTTACTGCTTCTCAAGGAATGTCTGAGATAAAGTGAGAGCAAGGAAAAGATCAGTCTTATTAACACTAAGAGAGTCAAACAGAATATAAAAGCTTTCCCAAACCTTTTATCAGAGCTACTGTGTAGAGAATACAATGGGGAAACAACTCAAGCACATGTGGAACTGCATATATAAGCACTAACAAAGTAGTGTCTGCCTAAGTTAAAAAAGATACCCTTTCAATATTTTTTTTATATATATATATGAGACACTGAAACAAAAAACAAAAAACAAAAAACAAAAACAAAAAAAACCCCAAACAAAAAACCAGTAATGTTTCTTAATGGATGCCATGCCTTCCTCTCTAACAAGCTTTCCTTTACACTGGTTAATTGTCTCAGTGTGGGGGACAGCTACATTTGTGCTGCTTCTGGCTCTGGACATAACTTGGATGTGACCAGCTTGTGGGTCTCTGCTCCAGGCTTCATTTTGTGATGCAGCATTAACACCTGCTTTCAGTCTCTCTTGCCTTACCCAAAGAGCTAATCCAGACAATTTACAGGGTCATTGCAATCCTAGAGTGCATTTACAATACATGAGAAAAGATATTTTTAGTTTGACATATAGCAAAATAATCATAGTTCACTTATCAGGGAATGTGATAGACAACCCCAGCAGATACAATAGAATGGTTAAACAATTTAAGGCACATATTAGGTGATGCTACCACGTCCAAGATGGAAAAACAAGACAGCACCTAAAGTGATTCTGGATTCCCTGTTCTCTCATGTTTCCCGTGCTTGGTTTAATAAAAAGGGCATAGCCCCAGATTTTGGCAGCTCTATGTGCTGCAGAGACTCTCTGCTGACTGACTTCTTTGTTCAAGGCAATAGAACCAAGAAAAGCAGGCAATGATGATATTTGATTCTCATTTATGTTCTATATGCCTCAGTATCTCTCACCTTTTGACCTGACTGATCCATGTCTGTTAAGAAAATCCTACAGTCAGTAATGAGGACAGCCAATTCCTTTTTCTGAAAGGTCAAGCTCAGAAACAAATCCCACTCCCGGTTTTCTAAAGTGCTGGAAAAAAACCATATTCCCTTCACTCCATGATGTCCCCCAGGGCACATCTGATCTGGAGAGTATAACTGCAGGTTAGAATTGGTACAGGAGACTTCCAGCATTCATGATCCAAGGGGTCTACGAATAGCCCCAAATAGGAATCCTCTTGTTTGAGCATTTAAAATTATTGAAAGAACTACTGTTTCAGTGATATGACCAGATATGATTTTAAATGATGCAGTTTAAGGCTGAGTTTGCATTTGCACACTTTCTTTTTTTTTTCAGGGGTTTCTTCCTTTATGGGTTGGATAATGTCATAGATTATCTTCTGAAGATAGAAAACAGGATATGTTTTGCCTGCAATGTATATGCATTTTCATGCCCTAGGGTACGGAGATCCAGGAAGGAAATCTGTGAATTAGCCTGCCCTGAGGTCCATGGTACATCCTTTTGGAGTAGGGGTAGAGAGAAAGAATCTTTGCAACAAACAGTGTTAATTCAGGGGTCAAAGTCTGTAGAGGCTGTATCCTCACTTCTCCCCTGGTACAGTGCCCATCATCTCTTCCAGGGCAGTATTTAGCCTCAAGTTGGGTTACAGATATTCTGCAACATAACACTTCCAGCATTCTTGAAGATTTTGGGTCAGCTTTGTCTGTTTGTAGTCATGGCCTGAACTTTCTTTTGGTTATTAAGCTGGAAGCAAAAGGCAAAATATTCCGAAGAAAAATATTCTTCAAAATACGGAGATAAGAGAAGTGTAAGAAGGAGAATTTGATTCCTTTCAAGCATCTCAGTGCAGCTGAGATAGACAAGGACAGAATACAGGATTACTGTTTTATTGTCTCACAATACAAAACACATGATTTGATGATATCTATTAGAACAATTTAAGATTCATTTCCCCTTAAGAAATTAATATAACATTTGAATTTCTAGAGCCTGCATGCAGACAACCTTGCATATAGTCCTGTGTGATGCTGTTCCCATCCTGGCAAATGAGCACACTATGGCAGAAATATGTCAGGTTAAATCTGAAACTAGGCATCTGAGTAAACAGTCTTTGGTCTCTGTCTGGAGGTAATATCTTCTAGTGCATGACCAAGACAAAACTACTCAATTTTATTGGCTTTCCAGCTCTCTATTGATCTTTTGAATAAGGATATATGAAAGTAGAGCAAATCCTTATTTATACTGGTAATTCTTAATGTAAGAGCAAAACTGATGTTGACTGAGACTAGAGACCAGTTGGAAAGTTTGCTTAAAAGCATCCCTGTGGGACTCAGACAAAACTTTAACTGGCCCTAGGTCACCAAACATATACTGTACACATACAAGCTATCAATTATATTCACAGATATGTGCTTTCTGAACATAATTTCTTTATTACTGAAAAACACTGAATCAGAAAGAAAGTTAAATTTCACCAATTAACTCACTGCATGTTTTCTGAACTCTTTTAGGAGGAAGAAGGTTGCACAGTTGCACTTACTTCTCTGAACAGATAGCAATACTGGATAGTAAAAAATACTGTGTTTATACCAACATTTCTGTTTTTCTGTGATCCCTTTCCTCATTGATGAATCACAACTCCCTTAGACTGAAATATAACCTAAATGGATGAAACTTGAATAATTAATGACTTGAAACAGAAGGAGTCAGTGTTTTTACAAACCACCTGGCACTAATTTTAAATAAAAGGCATGCTGATACTTGAAGGAAAAAAAACCCCAACTTTTTAAGCTCCTCTAAGTGTTTCAAGTCAATGATTTGAACATCTGGCTAGGAAAGCTTATGTTTGAGCTTGGGAGGATTAGGTTAAACAAACCTGTCTCTGGGGTACAGAGGACTTGAACAGTCAGCATATTGCACACCTGAGCCACAACACATCTTAGGAAAGAAATTCCTGGAGAAGTTCATATGCTAATACATATATGTAATGCTGAAAATAAAATACAAAACTTGTGAAATCCACCTTAAAGAGAAGTATGTATCTCTTATTACAGTATGTAGTTGTTTGTTACTGAGTGCAAGAATAGACTTCTTGCTCCTGCTGCTCAGCCTTCAGAAGCCATCTCCAGACAGAAATGAATGGTCCATAGGCAGCCAGGGGAATTGGGGACACTGAGGAGATCCAGCTAATCATGTTCAGCCTACTGAAAACAACTGAAAGCAAACCCCATGTGGCAGCAAAACTACCAGAGAAACTGCAAAGCATTAAGGAAGAAACAGCCCCCAGAAAAAAAAAAAAACCTCACAATCCTGAATACTTTAGTAATCATGATGAATACCTGATCATTCATCTACCTCCATCGTTTTTACTTACATTCTTTTCCTTCTATTTCTCAACCTCCTCTTCCTTTTGTTTGTTTGTTTGTTTCCAGATTTTTTTTTTTTTTTCTTTATAGGAAAGTGAGTTGTCTACAAATATCTACAAAATATCCTAAAAGTGAACTTTGGCTCCCTACCTCTCTCTCTTTTTTTCCAGATGTCTGAAAATCCATGTGTAAAACTAAGCAGTGTGCTCACAAAAAGTTTATGCTTTTTGGAGATATTGATTTTAGGTTTTGAAGGGATTATTCTGTTCTGTATGCAGAAGCAAATAGTGTTTTGCTTCACTATTGTGAGCTTTCCTTTATTGTCTTCTGTGTTCAGCACAAAACTGAGCTAACAGATATTGAACAACAAAAAATTCAAGCAGATCAATTGCTCTGAAATACTTTCATTAAAAATATGAAAACCAAAAGCCAAATCAACACCGACAAGAAAACCTCTTTCACTTCCCAAATCCATTTGCAATTACTCACTGTAGTGTTACCACAAGATTGTGGACCATCGAAGTTTTACATTGAATTATTCTACAGGACAAAAAAATTCATAACTATAGTCTCATGCATCGAAAATAATTAAAATCAATCCTATGGAATAAGGGTAAATTGTTTGCAATAAACCTAATACATCTCTCCCAGCCTTTTTATTCTAGATAGTACTGATAGATTTGTTGTATTAAAGTGCAGCAGAGATTGTGATTAAGAATTAATATTAACTGGTAAATAACACATATATAAATGTGTCATAGCCCATTTAGATCAATATTAACCTTTCTCCTTTAGTTAGATCTGGAGATCTCCAAACATATTTCTTTTAAGTGAGAGGTGATAAACAATGTACAAAATTAATATCCTAATTTATTTAATGTCATTTTAATGGCTTCAATTTCTTTTTTTTCTTAAACAAATGCCAAGTTCAGTTGAAGATAAGTGTTGGCTATTGTTGTAAGTACATCTTTTGTGCTCAAAGTTACTAACAAAATGTTAATCAGGATTATTTCCTGCCCAGTGCTACTAGCTATCACTTCAAAGCAGAGCTCTTAAGATTTAAAGACAGTTTTTGAACAGGCAAGACCTCCCTGTGGCATAAGAAATTAAACTCACTTTTTCTTTCCCCTTTTCTTAGATTGCTTATTCCATCAGGAGTAATTTAGTCTAATTAGAGGCTGTGTGTTCTGAAATGGCAACTGTTTCTTCAGGACAAGTTAAATGATACTGTGTCACTAGTTGCTATGCCCCTATCAACTTCATAAGCAAACTTTAAACCTGAATAAATTAAACCTACAAACACAGCATTTGTCAAACTGGATCAGACAACTGGTCTATCACAGTGCCCTGCCTGCCACTGGCAATGATCAAACACTTCATGCTCTTGAGCAAGACAAAATATGCCTAGTGCACCCAAGGCAATATTCTTCATAGGGGAGGGAAAATGCCTTCCTGACCTCCATAGGTGATGAATTATCTCCCTGAAGCCTAAGATTTTATTATGACTTGGCATTTGTTTTTTTATCAGACTGGTAATGGGTATCCAGTCACGATTACCTACATGTGAACCCAAATATATGCTCTTTATTCAACTTGATTTTTTTCCTGTCATGGAAACAAGTATCTTGAAGTGGCTAATGCATAAATCCTTGA
Organism: Todiramphus chloris collaris; assembly: GCA_025345505.1. Lineage (NCBI taxonomy): Eukaryota > Metazoa > Chordata > Aves > Coraciiformes > Alcedinidae > Todiramphus > Todiramphus chloris. The sequence continues at coordinate 18,142,236 of JANVCC010000021.1, forward strand.
TTTCACAGAAATCAAAATAGCTCGTATAAAACAGTGCAGGACCTGAGGACAGTCTGGGGCAAATTGTCACTGTGTCTCCTTCTGTAGCCTTCAGTGTGTCCTAATCTTCCCAGCCAAGTTTACCAAATGCTTTTTTGTTCTTTCACAAGAAAGAACATCCCCACCTCACCGTTAATGATATAAAAAAAGAGTCATTATTTCCCCCTAATTTTCCACTGCTCTGACTGCTTTATTATGTTAGGGCTTTTTGGTATTTGGTTTTGGTCTGTTTCCTTTTCTTTTTTTGTTTCACCCTCCCCCTATATAAAAGCTCCCCGTTAGACAAGCACATTCCTTGGCGATGCTATTTATTTCACTTACATCTTTGTGGGACAGCTGTTTCAGTCCCATTTGTCTTAAAGTCATGCAATCAAAGATGTAAGACATAATGAAGCAAGAGAGCAACATTATTTGGTTCACAGTGCCGTCATTGGAATTTTATTGCTTTCTGGCTTTTTTTTTTATTATTTGAGAGGATCCTCTGTGGGTTATTTTTTAGCTAAACTGTCACAAACAGAGCAAACAATGTCAAACAGAAAACTCCCACAAGAAAACTTCTTCTTTGGAAGAGTGATTGTCTTCATTCTTCTCTCATGACTTCTCATCTTTCAGAGTAAAAAAGAAATCATAATTATGATTATTTCAGTTATTCTCACCTATGAAAATTATACTCAGCTTGGTTGAATTTCATAGGGCACATCAAGGACAGAGGTGCCTACATCTGTATAACTTTGTTTATTAATTGCCCAGTCATGTTAATTAAATACAACAACTTAAGAATCCTGTTATTAATAAACATCTGACTTATTGCCTACTTCCTCATCCAAATCATTACCTTATATGTTACTCAGTATTGACCTTAACTACATCATTGATTTTTCTCCAAGGTAAAGATTCAAAATTGCGTTGTTCTCCTCTCAGTTACAGTCTTCTCTCTTAAAATATTTTTTCTAATTTTATTTTTATTTTTCTTTTTTAAAAAATTTTTTATTTTTCCCCTCTGTCATGATTTACAAGTTTTACAGCTTTTATTTTACAAAAGAAGATCAAAAGTAACTATATTTTTGAGCTCAGCTTTATTTTTTCTTTAAAGTAGAAGACTGATGAAAAAAATTAAAAGCTATTTTTTGCTACATAAACAGCATTGTATTATACTGTATCTCTAAAATTTCAGTTAGTGTAAAATGATTAAAAGAGAAACAATGTGGGGTTTTTTCTTCAGTTTTTCCTTATTTTCTTAGATTCTTAAATGTTGAATTTGATTTCAGCATTTGTGTTTCTTGCTGTTTTTTGGTGAAGCTACTTAACCCAGAACTGTGGAAAAGAACTCTGCTTTTAAAATAAGAGTTGTCACTTCTCTTTTTTTCTTGAATAACACATATAAAGGTAGGTTTAAAGAGTTGGTTAAGAAAATGAGAAACAGCTTCTAAAGATGAAAGCATCTCGGTAATAGTTGCAATAATTCTATAAAAGAGAGGTGTAATTATGGCTGGTCCAGAAAAGAGAGTGGCATTGGAAAGGCTGTCAATGGCCTTACTTAGAAAGAAGAAAATAGTGTTTCAGAATGAAAAAGCCCTACACTGAAGCAGTTGCAATGCTCCATAAAATCACTGGAACTGAGAAACACATTAGGAACGCCATATATCTCTTTTTCTTACAACAAGAAAATACATCTAACTTCCTTTGCAGGATAACGGATCTTTTACGATATTTCCTTGGTGCACACTTTTTCATCACCTCCAAAAGTGCACAAAATCACTTAAAAAAGTTCTTGAAGTGTCCAGGGCCTTGAAAAACTGATAACATATTTGGTGCGGCTATTTTAATTCTGAGAGGAAAGAGCAAATAATTTGTAGCATTACTGGATGAGGCTAGAACTATCTGAAATTATTATGGGGGAGTCATATTATGCATTAAAAGCTTGTAACAAATGTTAAGGGGTTTCTGAGTACTTGCAGAATGCAAAACATTAAACATCTTTAGGCTTTACCTTACATGAATAACTGCTCATATGCATGGGAATATGTCACGTGAATGTACATCTGAATATATACTTAAAATGTATATGGGCAATTTGCAGGAAACTCTGCACTGGTATCACACTCAGCACGTAAGTTTTTCTCAAACTGCACTTCTGAGGATCTAGATTTCGAAAAAAAGTAATCCCAAACCAGACTCACTATATAAAATATAATGGAATGTGAAATGGACAAAGAAAAAGTAGTATGGTTGTGATCATGTTTGCTGTCTAAATGACACATATGAAGTTCCAAGTAGAGCTTTCCAACTTAAAAAACAGAACCTGCACAAATCTTAACCACATCAAAGCTCCATCCAGTTTCAGCTACTGGAAGTATTTATTTGTTTTCTAGACATCAGCTCAGAAGATGCTTTGCAAAAAAAGTATTTACAGGGATGTTAGTTAATTAAGTATTATGCATCATCTTTCTTCGTTAAAAGAATACAAATTCCCTCTAAGGGACCTCTGTAGTGATCTGCAAAAATTAAGAATCAATATATGTATACAATAAATGCACACAGATTGTTATTAAAGTATTGTCCTATCCCTGTCTAATATATCTTCATTTATTGCCAAAAATACAGTTTTTCCCTTTTGTTTCACAAATAAATCCTATTTTCACTATTTATTATTGACAATAGGACATCTTATATGAAAAGACAGCTAACTGCAGGCAGTGTGCTACATCTCACTTAATTTAAGGCCTCTATGAGACACACAGAGTCAGAGGGCAACTATTTCCACTTTTGTTTGATGCCTGAACTAGGCTGAACCAAATTGCTTTTGGAGGTGCCATCTCTCTCCGACCACCAAGGCAGCAAGCATAGATAACTGGTGTAACCTATTGAATTTCTGGATTATTACAGTTAAGTAAGATGAAGCCTGCCCTTTGTGATAGAAGTTAGGTATTTTAAATCAAAATAAACATAGTGATGATGATACATTTGATAGCGTGTCAAGTTTGCCAATCACAGAACTCAGACAGTACATTTTCCCTAATGCTGAATATTTTCTTATGTTTGAATGTGAAAAAAAACTCCACGTAGGAACACTACATAGTATATTTTAGCAGCTGTTCTTGAAAGTCACAAGAACCTTCAGGCAAGATGCAGGAGGTTGTATCTTGAAAGCACTGTCTGTCCTTGGTGACCCCAGGACCGCATTAATAAGTCTCTCCCTTGCCTTGAAAGAAGAGTGACTGCACACACTCTGCAATGTAACACTCTCTTTAGTAAGGAATGAACCTAATAGTGGTGTGAATCACAAAACGCAGCAACAAAGATAAAGTGCACAAATAAATTTTTCAAAGTTGTAGAATACCTGAAGTTTTGAAAAGATAATACCCAGTGAGGAAAACATTCAGCATATTTGGACGTAATTCAGCTTGCTTGGTATCTCTGGTTATTGCTTCGATGGAAAGCTGATGTATGTTAGTATCTAACCTTTTTGGTAGTTTATGCTGTAGCACTGAACCAGGGAAGACATTAATTCACACAGTGACTTCTGGAGCCAGGCTATAATAACTCATAAATTATATATATGCCATTATTTGCTTCTTAGAAACGGGATTACCATATGAAAACCCTTCATGTAGGAAAAAGGAATCAGAATACGCAAATAAACCAGTTTGTAAGTTTGGGAGACTAAAGAAAGAAGAACACATGAAAGTGACATTTAATGATTTGTTGCAGACAATTCATACTCAGGCATAAAACAACAGCTCTGCCTTGGTGGCTGATTCCCATCATTTGATTTGAGCTGGCATCATAGCTAGTGCAACTGCACGACCACAGAGGTGCTCTAGCTGAGAAGCAATCCTGCAGAAAAGCTCTGAAAACCTGGTTTTAAGTGGATCTCAAACCCACTTTGGCACACAGTGCAGTCTCACAAGGGCTGAGACATGTGCAGCAGGGTCTTGCGGGGGACTGATAGCTTCGAGCAGCCAGCCTTAAGGGAGTGGGAGGAGGGCTGGGCTGAGGACTGGTTCTTACTAAGGAAGCATGATAGTGTTTGCTGGGAGAGGGTGTACTTATGAAGGAAAGCAATGTATACATACATGCATCCTTTCTGTAGCTTCATTATTGATATAGGCACTACTTGCTTCTAACAACTTTTATACCTGCTTTGATGTCCAATGATTGCAGTTGCTCACAGTATAATCATTCCTCTTTCTTTCCTTCATTCAAATTTCATACTCTCCAGTAGATAAATTGTCTTGAAACTAGTAAGATTCCGTAAAAGCTGAATAAATCAATCTGCAGACTGAAACTGTCTGAGTGGAGCATTTCTCTAAATGTAATACAATCAGTTAACTATTAATTCAGGAGCAAACTCAGCCTTATGCTTTAAGTCTCAAATGATATACTTCAGAATAACTACAGGCAAGGTGTGTATATGTATGTGTATTTGTACACGTATATCCATCTCTGTATATTCGTATTTATAAAACAGCTCATGTTCTATTGGTTGTTGACTATTCTCAAATCTAAGAAATAAACACTAGAACATGAATTATTTTAAAATAGAATATATGTTTCATAATTCATTTAGTCCAAATTTCACCAGTGACTTCCAGAATGACTCATTTAAGGAATTTCTTTATTGATATGTTTATTTAAGCATATTTCTTTTCCTTACCATTTCAAGCATCACTGAACTCTTCAGTCGTCCTTTCCTGAGCTGTATAGAGAGCATCATTATCCTCTCCTATGGCAATTCCCTGCTTAGCTGCCTGTATCACCTTCAAAACTTTATTTTAGAACTTACCTAATTAGCCTTTGATCCACTAATTGGCTATTATCTGCAGACCTCTTTGTTCTTTCTTGCACATACAATTTTGTCCCTTTCATTATGGGAACACAGAAATTGTCATACTGGGACAAAACAATGGGTCACCTAGTCTCACACCTTCTCTCTTACTGGGGCCAAAGACAAGACATCTCAAGCAGGTGCTCAGCACCCTGAGCCTGCTCCTGTCATTCTCTCTTGTGCAAAGCTTCCACTGACATAAAAGGCACAGAATATTTTTCCTTTGTCTGTAGCTGTACACAGAACAGATGGTTTCATTGAACTGTCCACAATGACATTTAAAACTTTTATTTTCCCCCTGAGAGATTACAGCTAGTTCAGAAATTAATCATATGTACAAATAGTGTAGATGTTGTTTCCAAACAGTTTTAAGCATTGATTTGGGTACTGTGCCCCTTAATGCTGCTAATTACAGATTGGTGATCCAGGGATACAGTTTTCTTAGGAAAGAAGCAAATCTAAGTTCTAAACTTCTTTCCATCTGAGTTGTCTTTTTTGGCTTCAATTCAAAATGTATTTGCATTTTTTTTAGGCTTAAAAGAAGGTAAGCATAATTATTTTATTGCAAAAGTCTGATTCATTTTGCTTTACTTTGAAAAAAAAATCTATCCCACCTTTTCAAAGACACACCTCAAGAAATGAAGAATCATTTATCCTATTTGAAACCTTTCAAAAGCTTGATTCCCAGTATTGCCAACATTTAAACTTTGCAAACTAGGTTCCAGAGTCTTGCATCTCTCATGAAAAAAAAAGCAAGTCTCTGAACAAGACTTTAACAGACTGCTGATATAGTGAGTGAATGGCCTTACTTGTTATCCACCTTTAGGTGCCTTGAAAGTGCAGGTCACTCCTTTTTTAAAGGAAAAAAAAAAAAAAAGAAAAAAGAAAAAAGAGAAGAGGCTAAGAGAAGCAGCAGAAGATAAAACTAAAGAATGAGAATTAAGCAGACCTCTTTATTTCAACAATAAAATGATGGGTAACAGAAAGAGGAAATAAGAAAGAGGAATGTACGTGAAATACTGTGTCCTGTTCTGGTCCCCACAATACAGGAAAGATGTGGACAGACTGGAGAGGGTCCAAAGCAGGGCCATGAACATGATCAAAGGGCTAGCACATTTGCCCTGTGAGGAAAGACTCACAGAGGAGTTAGGTCTTTTCTCCATGGAGAAGGGCCAGCTGGGACCTGATCAAGGTATTCCAGTACTTAAAAGGCAGCTACAAAGAGGATGGAGGCTCTCTTTTCACAAGGAGCTCATGGAGAAGACAAAGGGCGACAGGTACAAGTTGCACTGGGAGAGGTTTCGTCTTGACCTAAGAAAGAAAATTTTTCCAGTGAGAAGAGTCATTCATCAGAACAATCTCCCTGCGGACGTGGGGGAAACCCAGTCACTGGAGGTTTGCAAAATGTGATTGGACAAGGTTCTAGATAATGTCACCTAGGGTCCTTTTCCCACAAAAGTCTGGATCAAATGATCTTTTGGGGTGTCTTTAAACCTAGGCTTTTCTGTGATTGATTCTATGATCTGAAGAAAGATGAAAGAGGAAAGAGAGAGGGAAAGGGAAAACAGAAAGAGGGAAAAAGGAAAAAAAAAAAAAGAAAAGCAAAGCAACAATTGTTTCCAACACTGCAACATGGAGCACTGCAACAGGCACTACTCAGAAAAACAAAGTTCTCTGTAGTGCTTCCTCCATGCAAAGGGTGAAATGACTGCTAGCAGTGCTTGTGCTTAATTTGAACTCTTAAATAAAACAAAATCTGAACACCTTCTGGTTGCCAGGGCTGAATAATTCCAGAGACCTTGCCGTAGTTTCTGTAGGTCATTATACTAATTTAAATTCACCATCTTTTCATCTCTGCTTTGAATGTAAAGTACCTCTCTCATCTGTGCTTTTTCCTTTTCAATGTTTTTAATAGCTAGCTTCAGCTATTTCCCTCTTAAGTGTCTCAGAATTCATTCTCTCCTTGACTACCGTTTTGTTCTCAAAAAAAGACCAGCTACCCCAATTCAGTATTATAAACAGAGAAGCTACAGGGATAAATGTAGTATCTTTTGACATAAACTGAATTTATTTCCATTTATGACAAGGGAAAAGTTGAACTTAATCGAAAATACATTACTTTTGAAACAAGATTAGATTGCAGTTTCAGCTGAGTCACTGTCACTCTGTGCATGCGTGTGTGTGGATACTCTTGATTCCTACCAGATACAAAGCTATATGACTTGGTTTGACCAAACGTGAATTCAGCAAAGTTCAACTACCAAGTGAGAAAGGAGTATCTTAAACTGATTAAACTTTGGACAAAATATAAAACTTTTTTATGTGGTCTTCCTCCCTTCTCACAAAGATGTTCAAGTGTAGTGGGGTAAAGTTGTTCTTATGTGTGGGAAAATACTAGACAGTGAGGGCTGCTGCTGCTGGTGTTACAGGCTGGTCATCCTGGGAACTAAGCAGCACTTGACCAGCCCTCAACCGCTGTGTCACGGTATAATGACATCAGAATCACTGTTCTTTATGTCTTGGAAAGCTTCAGGAACTCTGTTTTCTCTGACTGCTCCATACAGGCTGTGCCCATGGTCTTTATTAACCAGAAGACAATCTTAACTTTTTCAGTATGTGGCTTCCGGAAAAGGAAGGCTGGCATTCTTATCCTAAATCCACTTCAAAAATTAATAAGACCAGTAAGACGGGGAAGACAACCTTGAACACAAAACATGGTGCCATATTGGCAATAATAGAAACTGAGGCCCCAGAAAACATCCAGAGTAAAAGTATATTGGAAATGGGGTAGAAAATTAGTTGTGGGAACAATCTGGTTTGGTTATCAGAGCTTTGAAGAAACTATCCTTTCATTATCAGAATTCACAAAAACAAGTGAAGAAATACCCTCAGGAGCCACATTTTTTCTTTAGAAGAAAAAGATGACAAATGTAAAGAAAAGGGTATAAGATAAATAGAGAGAAGCATCTCTGAGTTATTTGAATGGCCAAGAAAGAGAACTGGCACAGAAAACCCATTGAAGAAATCATCAAAGCCAAATGAAGACTCGAAATAACCATTGTAGAAGTGAAGACTTGAAATAGCTTTCAATAAAATGTTATCTTTTATTTTTCTTTTACTTTGATTTCTTTTACTTTCACTTTTCCATCTTTTTATAAATTTCTTCTCACTCTTTTTTAATTTCCTTTTGCTCCAAATTACCTTCTTGCCCCTTTGCATTTCGTAATGGCATGTGATAATTTCAGATGGGCAACTACTCACTGGTTCCCACACTCTATTCCCAGTGAATGGTGAGATAATTCTCTGCCAAGCCTAAAGAGATAACTAAAATGTAAAATGACATAGCTTCATGCTACTTTCAGTGTCTTATGCCGGTGGATATGAACAGGCTAAAACTACAAATTATTTACATAGAAAAGCCCTTAAAAAAATAGTTCATCTAATTTTGTCCTCTTTCAACTTGGGTTTTCCATTTGGAATAATTTCTCAGAGTAATTATAGCAGTCATAAGCATTCAGCAAATAAATGAACTTTGAAAAAAGCTCATGATACAATTTCCCATAAGCGTTATTTGGATAGGCAAATGTCTCCCTATGGAATGTTTTTGAATACTCCACTACTGAGGACAAACAATATCTTCCTTCAGTTTTAAGTAGACAAATAAAAGATGCATACTTTTCCCATCACCAAAAAAATTTGTTATAAAGATATCCTTACACTGTGAAATTCTGTGAATAAGTAGATAAATGTTTTCCATTATTTTATTCTTTTAAATAGTGAAATTGAACAAATTCCTTTCAAGATTTTCAAAACCATTTTTTCAATTCCTGATAGAATGCAAGCTATAATTTTATACTTCTTTTTTTCAAGCGATCTGCATGGTAACATACACCACAATAATTCTCAATGTGAATAGTTTTATTTACAATTTACCAAACTGCCATCATTAGAGGACTTTTTTTTTAATTAATATATACAGGTTAACAAAACCGGAATATTTTTGCTCAACCGAACTTCAGCACTTTTTAACCCTCTCATATGGAAACAAGATTAACCTTTAATTTTTCAGTTTTGCACAATGTGTTTTTTTCTGTAAGCACTCTGTTTTTAATTTCTACTTACAAGTGCAAAGTTTTGAGCAGTGTTGTTTCAAACTCTACCAGAACTTTTTTAGCGAATTCAAGAGGTTTTAAGACAGCTGCCAAATACCTAAACATATTTGTATGTTCCATTTTTAAAGCCATAAAGTAACACTGGAATACTATATGTAGATGTGTGTGTTCCTATCACCTAAAAATCCTTGCAAGTTCTTGGTACTAGAATATAAGAAAACAATTTTACTTAAGAAAATCTCAATTTATTCAATTCAATTAAGTATTTTTTTAAACCTCAGAAGACTACATTCTTTCTTACAGCTTTATTGCTGTCTAGCAGGTAAGCATTCCTACAATTCAAAGAATAATTATTTCTCAATTAAATTCCATGGCCTTAAAGGAAGGACAAATTAGCAGTGTGTCCTGCAACTGCCACACACCACGATGGAAGGGTAAATTGCTGGAAACATGATAAAAAACAAAGGCCTATCTTGTGGGGCAGCTGTGAAGCTAAACAATTTCATTTCAAGAGAGATAACTCAGTGTTAGGGCATCCTTTGAAGGGGATGTTGGAGAAAGTCATTATGGAACCAGACATGATCATGAAACTCTCCTTACATTTCTAAAACTGGGTTCCTAATTTCAGAAATATAAAAAGCCCTCCAGACCGAAAGATATGTGCAACATACTCCGAAATGTGTTCTAATTGTATGCCATTTACATGAACGCTGAGCTGTTTTTAAGGCCATATTTTCACTGAATGAAAGATTGAGAATCAATCAAATGAATGAACACATGGCAGTGCTATGTTGTTTAGGATGCATCCATTCACCCTCTGTATGGGAAAACACTTCCCATAGACTTTTTAGGGGCTGTACCCTCCTATCTAATAGTTGGGGTCTTCTGGTTTGCCTTGTGTAATATCTCAGTGCCAGTATTGCTCAAAGTTGGTATTCAGTGAACGTGAAAGGAAATCTGTCTGCAGAAACCCAGAAGATTATTGCATCTTTCATATGTTAGTTACTGAAAACAGAAGCTCTTTCCATTCCTCACTCCCACCTGTCCCTATTGTTCTGAAGTTATTTACAAATCAGGTGAAAAGCACTTCAGTGAAGCATTTAATGTTGGAGCTTATTTGTATGCAGAATACACGGTACTGAATAAGGTGCAGAAAACATTACTCAGTACAAAAATATGCTATGGGAATTATGGTGTCATCTTCAGAATCTGACAAATTGCCCACTGTATGAAATGTTTAGACACTGGTGACTTACTTGGGATGCACATAAGTGGCAATAAAATCATAGGGTCTCCAAGATGAAGTTTGAATTTTGATTTGATTGCAGAGAAATTCTGGCAGGACCGCTTTCAAGCTGTGGTTGATTTCTTTAGCTAGAATTTGGCATGTAAACAAAGAGAAGATTTTGCCATTTATTTCATTCCATATTTTTGGATTTCTGTGCCATGTCCCTGATGAAAACTTTTCTTTTTTCTTCACTCATAAACTGCTCATTTCTGCAGCAGCACCTGGGATGGATGGCAAACTAACACCACAAATGCAAGTGCTAGAAGGAAAACAAACCCACAAAACCTGTTGCAATGTAAGGGTGAACAGCCTTCTTGTATCTTGGCATCTTTAAAGAGAACTCACCCCCTCAACTGTCATTTTTACTCCAGGATGATTCATCTCCTTTCTTCTCCGGAGTAAAGACCACAAATCAAACCAATCAGTTGCTGTGGTTCTATGAGGTGAACGTTCTTACTATTATAGTGAATTTGAACCTGATTAGTGTGAAGGGTGTTGAATTTCCATGTGCACCTCTCACATCAATGCTCAAACATACCTAGGACACTTCGTTCTTCTACAGTGTCCCTTAATGACATCAGAGCCATCTTTTGGTGAACATGTATAGGAGGCAAGTTGCTCGCAAAACTTTCTTTCCTATTGCCTGTTCATGAGTTCCTCAGACATTCTTAATTTTGTCTCAGAGTAACAAATTACTCAGCACTGTTTTAAACCTGTCAACTTAAAAAGCTTGTTTAATCCTGATAATAGGAATAACGGTATGCACAAAATATTCTTTGTATGGAGCCTGCAGTCAGACATCATCAAAAACACAAAAAACCCTGTCCCTAGTAGTGCTAAAATATTACTTCTATTTTAAAATAAAAAATGAAATCCTAAGAGGACCCTGGTCTCAATGCTATGAATGTAAACTGATAGATATTCTTCCTAGGGATTCATATGCATTCTTTATGTGGTTTTGGCAGCTGAATGGGACTGAGAATCTGTTTCTCAGGCTATCTACCACCCTCCCTTTTTTAAAAAACATTTTTTCCTCGAATTTTATGGATTTAGTCACCTACTTCACATGAGGAGATAGTGGATTTTCATATGGCAGAGGAGGATTTAGCTTTTAGTTTAGTGGTAAAAACACCAAAATAATCTTTTTGCATCTTTTCAACAAAAACAGTATATTTAATTTGGGGTGTGGTAGTTTTGTTTTTTTTTCCTTTCTTAGGAAATATCTTAGGCAAAACAAAATATCTGTATAAGTATCTAGAAATGTTCTGGTTCATCTAGAAATGGATCAGGGACATTTAGACTTTATTTAATATGCATGCTTATGACATCTACTCACAAAAACCTGCCAGTGCTATTGCAAGCACGGCAACATCCACTGAGCAGTGAGTGCCTTTTGTTCATTTAAACTGAAGCACATTCACAAATTACTCAAAATTGCAGAACTGCAAAACCCAAAAATGTTACCAAACAAAAAATCAGATAGGAAAATAATAAATGGCACAACTTTTGAACAGTCACCCACAAAAGAAACTCTGCCAGTCTGAGACAGGAAAGGCAGTTTTCTTCTCAGTCAAACACTGAAGTGTCCAAATGATGGTAAGATACGTTCTGCTAAATTCCAAGGAGAGAAATGTTTTGGAGTGTGAGATAAAAGCCTGAGTGTCACAGGCACCCACGGGGTTCTGATTAACAGATATAGCATAGGTTTTATATCATGTTTTTTTCATGTTTTCCTGCACCTTTGGGATTCTGTATGTCAGCATGGTTTTATAAGGGACCCAGTGGGACGTCCCATTCTTTCCATTTCACTGGGTGACCACAGTGCTGGGAAGAGACAATGTAATTATCGGGATTTTATACCTTTATTCCTTTTAAGTGGCTAAGAATCTTTGCCTTAACGTGATTTTGAATTAATACCTTTTGGGGAGTGCAGACAGGAAAGACAGTCTCTTTCTGGATTAAAAGAATAGATATTAAAGATGAAATGAAAAAGAGATGAATCGGGAAGTAGATTGGGAAGATGCTAACAATCACGTTGTCCTTTTCAAACTCTTTTTTAAATAAAAGTTTATAAACAGGACAACATGAAAAATACTGAATCTGCTGAAGGAGAGTGACAAATGTTACAACTTATGCCTTTACAATGTCTGTTCTTTTGTGATATTTGTGAGCAAGGTTTGTTTGTGGGCATACATAAAATGAGTTGATAGTCTCAATTCAATCAATCAGCTTCTTTTGTTTCACATCAAAAAAAAAAAAAGAGGTGCAGGTTGCTGCAGATTTGAAGCTTAATGACTAGCTGGTTATGGGTCATTAGGCTGAAAAAACTTATTTCAATTTAGACATTGTGCTTTCCAATTGTAAAAAAAACAAAACAAAACCACAACTAGATATATGTGCTAGCCAATGTGTTGTGACACTGATTCCACAGAACCTGTTTTGTGGATAAGGAAATGACTTCAGCTTCTGTTGCTGTCAGTCTGACACCCTTTCAGAAGTAGTATGTTTCACTCAAGGAATGTTAGCAGAAAGCTGACTCAATCTGTAACCCTAAATGAGGTCATTCAGTTCTAGTTGTTGAAAAAAAAGTGTTTCTGAATAACTACACAGCTGACTTTGAAAAGAAAAAACACAATCCAGATTTCAGCCCTGTCTAACACGAGTTAGACGATGCAGGTTGGTACTAACTAGAATTTCTAGTGTTCACACCAGTCTGTTGTGCTATACATCAGCACAGTAAAACACGAGTTCCTCATGGTGGCTGACAGGATGAATGAAGTGTGGTTTTCAATCTGCGTCCTTCCAGACTTCCTAAGTTATAGCAATGAAGGACACATTTTAGTTGGTTTCAGGAATGCATGAGTCTTGCCTGTTTTGTCTGAGTTCCTTTGCAGGCCTCCAAGCACATGTTTTCTGGCATGTCTTCCAGGTGGCATTGTTAAACAGGGGCCCTGTAATTTCATGCACAGCACACAACTTATATCACGAGGTGCACGATGACATATACACTGCACTTTGCTCCTGAAAGAGTGCAAGACTACTCACAGTTATAAAGCTTCTTCCTCTGAGATTATATTTCAGCCAGAGTATCACGTCCTAAGAGTCGTGTTATTTAAAGCTATAATGCTCCACGGTTAACAAACATGCAGGTATTAACCTTAATAAGGATTGATCACATGGGTAATTATCAGTTGCAACTGTTCTATGTCATGTATTACAGTAAAAGCAATGCCAGCCATTTTATGTTGTGATTCTTTTCCCAAACTGTTAATGCCCTAAGTTAATGATTTGATAAAGTTCAGCTTGCTGATATAATCAGATCACAGCTGCTCTGGTAATGAGTGCTATAGAGATGTCTATAAGTAGGTTATCTAATTAAGTATTAACATATCCATTGCGATATCCATCATTATGCTCTAATGCTGTCCTTCCCAAATACCCATTTTAGGAATCTTTATTAGTATAATTTGCTCTGGGGCTCACCTGCAAAATGAAATACATTGACACTTACCTAGCACAAATCCCACTGGGGCATTTGTGGGTTCTGCTGCTACCATCACATGGGGAAAAGCTGGCAGGAGGCTATTTCCACAGCAGGGGCTCCACTGCAGGTGCTCCCACTGCTGCCTTGCCAGGCATTCAGCAATCATGAGTCTGTTCCTCCAAAATCAGGCTCATTTTTAATCAACAGCTTCTTAAATTTCATATTTGGATAATACACTGATGACTATGGAGCTTTTTCTTCAGGTTTTGGAGTCTTTGAGGCTTAGGTGGGCCACAATTTGTGGTTTGAGATTGTTTCCTCCTACCTTCCCCCCATTAACTATACAGCTTAAAAATGTATTATTTTGGGGTGAAAGCTAACATTCTGACAGGCCAACAAACACTGGATTTTTAGAGAACACACCAAGGTCAGGAAAGGGCACTCACAGGAGTAAAATATAATACAGAGCACTATAGGAACCAGAACATGAACAAATAATGGTGGGTCAAGCCGAGGCAAGAAGAAACTGAATAAAGAATGGCATGGCACTCTGCCCTGAGGTTTTCTGAAGACAAAGGAACATGACAGCTTCAGACAGACCATCTCATGTGGAAATAGTTTTCAAGTGGAAAGAATTTTAGATTTTATAGTGACTTCATAAGGAAATATCTTGGAAGTTTGAATCTTGACCAAATAAAAAATATCATATCAGTGTCAAGAACAAGAGCTACCATTGACGTCTCAGTGTATCATGAAGCTTTAGAAGACTGAAGTCCTTAAGGGAATGTTACACCCTAACTGAAATACAAAGGTTGGTTATCTAAGGCATAAGTGAGACCATCCATAATTAATGGTGCTGGATATAGACAAAAACCTATGTTTCTATCAAAGGGGTTAACTGGACAGTGTCATTACTGGGGACATTTAGGCAGTACATGAAGTATGAATCCTCAGTTCTACCATATGCAAGTGGTACAAAACACAGAAGATATTACATTTTCCTTTTTTGACAGTAAACGTCACTGGATTAGAGAAAGCACTACTATTTTTTTTTTTTCTTTTCGTTCTTTCCCTTTTCTATAGTTTTCCTGCCTTCATCAGCTTTACCAGGTTGCTTCCCACCAAGGATTTAAAGAATAGTGCACAAAGTCTTACAAGTAGAATCTGTCAACAAAGTACACCAGGCAGCATTATGCCACAGAACAAGACAACTGTTATTTGTATGGGTGATATATAAGTAAAGACAAAGAGGTCTCAGAAGGTTTTTAGTATCTTCAAAATACAGAGTAAGAAAGATCAGAAAACAGGGAGATGGTCTCTGATCCTAAATATCAGACAGAGCCGTGGCTACCTTCCAAATGAAGAAGAAGATAAATAGGTGAAAATATAACCAATTAATTTTATTTTAGGGAAAGCCATTTTTAAAAATAGAGATTTGCTTTTCGAAGTGTTTCTGGATATTTGGTGGTAAAGCATAATAAGATTTGATGTGAAAAGATATTCCTCTGATAATTCATGTTCTCTGCCTTCTGATCTACCACCCAAATGGCCTGGTTTATCTGCATTTTTGTTGCATGCTAAATAATGAATATAGTAAGTGTTTAGCAATCCAAAATAGCTTTGAAACCCTGGAGATTGGTGAATAATACATTACAAAATGTAATTTCATTAGTAGTATGTTTCCTTTTATTATATAAAATGCTCAGTAACTGTATGAAGAATAGAAGAGTGCATGACTCTTACTTTCCTAATAATAAATTCAGCAGGGTGAAGGGAAAAGCTAGAGTAAAATAGATTACTATTTATGCAATTATGACTGTTCTTCTTGAATCAGAATCATATGTGAACAGTGAGTGTGCTTAGACATAGCTATCCCCAGAAAGTAACTCCAAACCACCATCTTCAGCAGAATGAGATCTCTGTAGATCACCTGCAAGAAATCATTTAGACAATTACACTGGGAGCATTTAAAAAGGATTCTGTATTTATGCAAACAGCAGTAACATCTAAAGCTGTAAAAAAGTTATAAAAACAATTTCAAAACCATGAATGCAATCGTGGATTGCATAGATGGTTGTGGTGGGTTGACCTTGGCATGGCACCAGGTGCCCACCAAGCCCTTCTATCACTCCCCCCGACCCCCTTCAGCACGGCACTCAGAGAGAGAATGAGACGCAAAGCACGGGGGTGTGGGTTATGATAGATAAGATGTTATTCTCTACTTCCTGTCTGCAGACAATGTCGGGCCAAGTCCAGGAAGCAGGGGTCCAGGAACACGTAGCAGCCGCTTGGAGGACAAAGCAGAATGCCCCCCATCCTCCTCCTGCCCTCTCCCTTTATAGTTGAGCTGATGTCATATGGTATGGAATATCCCACTGGTCAGCTCAGGTTGGCTGTATCCCCTCCCCCATCCTGCCCCCCAGCCTCTGGTGCCGTGTGAGCACTGGCAGCCATAACACGGGTGTGTTATCAACACCCTCCAGCTCCCAGTGCTGCAGCATGAGGGCTGGGTGGGGAAAAGCAGCTCAGCCAGACCCACTACAATGGTCTTAGGAAGAAATTCTTTTGTCAGAAGGAAGTTCTACAATTGGATAAATGCATCAGGCAATATTTCCTTTGGAAGCACTAGATGCAAATGACAGAGTGAAACAGAACAGCAGTTTAGAAGCTTCACTTGACCATATAGGCAAGAAGTCAGTCCTTGGTCACACTCCAAATATATCCTTTTGGAACACTTTCATGTCTCAAAAAGCATAATACATGTCTTTAAGCAGTCCCGGAAAAGAATTTTTTCATCATTCCATACATTAACTTCGTCTGCCTTGAGGTTTGGTTTAGACCACAGCATCTTAGAGATATTCTGGTCCAACGTGCCCAGTGTGCAACCATCTCAGCCTACTGACAAAGTACAGAACAGCTTCCAGATGAAAAAAGAAATCATATTTGATGTTATATCTTATAAAGATGAAAAAGGAAATCTGGATCTAAGAGATTTATTTCACTGGGTTAATTTAAGTATTTTCTAAAGTAGGGACAACTTTTAAGAATTCCCCTTTGCAGAATTTTCACTCAAACTCACCTTACAAAATGTCATATATTTCATTTTAATGTCCTGTACGTTTCATACATTGTAAATTATCTGGTTTTATTTTTGCTTTTTTATTTCTTTCCATTCTCCAAGGAAATCTTGTCTGGGGAAGACATTATGTACAAAAAAGTGTGACTCCAGCAGAAAAAAATCTTTTCCCACCATGGTCAGGCAGCATCTGACAGAATTCTCTTAAAAGTTCAGACAGAGTTAGCGTGACCACTGTACTACAGCTGCTGTGGTGTTAGGAACTGAATTTGTGTCAAAAGCAGGATTCAGCTCTGGTTTTCAGGCTGTTGGCTTAAGATGTCTTACAGCCTGAGTAGCTGTAAGTGAAGTCAATGTCCAGGGTCCCATGAGGAGGACCTAGTCAATACAGCTGATGGAGACTGGAGAGATATTCAGCTCACACTACAACAGATACCAACACCTGCTAAGCTGAATGGTTTCCCCGTTCCTTTGCATAGACTAGCACATGACAGCTTGCTTGCATGCTCTGTACCGCCAGTGTAGACACCCGATGTTAGGGAGAGCTAAATTTCTTCACTTAGACAACAAAAAAATGGCTCTATAAATACATTAACAACAACAAAAGGAGGACTAGGGAATCTTCATCCTCTATTGGATGCAGGAGGAACTAAGTGACCAAGGATGAGGAAAATGCCAAGGTATTGAATGCTTTCTTCAACACAGTAACACCAGGTGTTGTCTGAGTGCCCAGGCCTCTGAGTGGCAACAGAGGGACAGAGAGCAGAACAATGCCCCCATAATCTGTGGTCAGTGGCCCACTACACCACTTAGACACACACAAGTGGATGGGAGCTGGCAGAAGAGCTCACCAAGCCACTTTCCATCTTTTATGTGCAGTCCTGGCTAAGCAGGGAGGTCCTGGTTGTCTGTAAGTTAGCAAATGTGACCCCTCCAAGAAGGGCTAGAAGGAGGACCTGGGGAACTACAGGCCTGTCAGTCAGGGGAAACAGCCTTAAGGCGTGCCAGGGGAGGTTTAGGTTGTATATCATGAAAAATTTCTTCACCTAAAGTGTTGCCAAGTACTGGAGCAGGCTGTCCAGGAAAGTGGTTTAGTGCAGATATTATAAAGACATGAAGATGTGGTGCTTAGGGACATGGTTTAGTGGTGACCTGGCAGTGCTGGGTTAACAGTTGGACTTGATGATCCTGAAGGTCTCTTCCAACCAGAATGTATCTATGGCTCTGTGATTTTCCACTTACACCAAAGTCATGGTTTAGCGTCAGGGAAGCCTCTTAGACCTATAACAGACGCTCTCTGTTAACCCCCCTCCCTCCCCAAAGGGGAAGAGAAAGGGAATAAGGGAGAGAGACTGAGGGATTAAAAAAGGAAACTGTAACAGCTTTAATGAAAATAATAACAATTAAAAATGGAATATATACAAATATATACAAAACCAGTATAGAACCCAACATCCCTGATGCTAATTAAGTCACCGTCACCACTGATGCTGTGGAGCAGGCACCAGGAGAGTCCCAGACTGGGCCCAGCAGCAGATGGGAGCTGTGTTCAGGGGCTGGATTCTGGTACCAGATTCAGGAACACACAGATCAGGATTGAAGGCAGAATGGACAGAGTCCTCCTCAGATGCTCCAAGGAAGGAATTGACAGAGGACCTGAGCAAAGCTGCAAAGTAGGGCAAGTTGGGAGAGACCCTCCTGATCCCTCAGCTTTATAATGAATATGACTTATATGGGCTGGAATCCCTCATTGGTCAGTTTAGGGTCACCTGTCCTGTCCACTCCTCCGTGCAGGTGAAGCATTTTACTTTCTGCACCCCCCAGCATGGTACACAAGATCCAGCAGTGGCCTTGGTCTGCACATCAGTCCTTGGTAGTAACTCTTAACATGGAGCATTATCACTGCTAGAAGCAGACACTGTCTGAGAACAGGCTGCTAACTTCAGACAGTGCAGATAGAAGAACTGAGCCGTAAAGTAAAATCACTGAACAGAATTAGTGCTGTTCTCACTCAAACCAGGACAGCCATTTGGTATGTTCTTTGCACTTTAGTACTGGATGTTTACATGACTTCTCTCTGTACCTGTGTATTTATGTCAGGATCAGACTTTCTCCCTGTCTCCTAGTCTTCTAATGTGAACTGTGCCATCTTCATCAAAGTTTCTCAAGGGTTAAACATGCAAAGGATGAAAAGTATTATGCAAATAATGTTTACTGAGGAGAAAACCAGGGCCAGATACACCACCATCCAATAACTGTCACTGCATACAATGTACAGATGTTTCCACCTGCTTTGTTACTTCTAGCTAAATTTGTATTATTTAGGCTATTACAAGTCCAGCATGGATGTGATTTCTAATAACAAGACACAGGTGTTCCCTTTAATTCCCTCTTTCACTATTTGCTTGACAACACATTTTACTTCAGCTGTTGGGTGTTATTGCTTTAGGCAGCCTAATGCTATAAAGCGAACATAATGTAGAAATTATACTTTGGACCTACTGAAGCAAATAGCCTTTTAAGAAGTGCCATTTAAATAACAAATTAATAAAATATGTATTTCCTGTTTTTTCTATTTTTTATTACATAAGTTGACCCTGGAACACTAAGTTCTTATTTTCTCTGACAGTACTTTGACTGCTATGTAACTAATGAAACATTGCACCTTGTAATTATTATTTTGAAGCCAATCTGAGGCCAAGAAGCAAGTCAAGCCCCTTCCTAACAATCCTGAACTCTGGAGACTTGTCAGTTATTTAAATAATGGAGAGAAAATAGAGACATTAACTCAGTCTCTGAGATCTGAACTAGTTCTCCAAAAAAAAAAAAAAAAGAAATAAACCATAAACAGACGTTTTCCTCTTTTGTCTTCAAGAAATTAACAGAAGCCTTTCTCTTCACAACAACTAATTCATAGATTGTTCCCATTGTTCTCACAGTATAGCCACTATTCTCTTCCATGCAGCTCATTCACTCCATGGTCACTCCTCCCACAGTCTTACCAAAGAAATTGCTTGCAACTAATTGGTTGGCAAACTTTAATTGCTCCGTTTACAAGTAATGGCATAACATTCCATCATTTGGGGAAGACTTTGCCTAAAATGAGCCAAAAATTCAATACGAGAGATAAAATTAGGGGAAAACCAAAATACATTATTTCCTCTACTTCCTTGACCTATCAATTTTAAATATGGTTAGAAAGTGTTGGCAGCCTTCTTTTAAGGGATGGTTTAAAATAAGAAAGAAGATGAAAACTAACAAGAGACATTGCTGAGAAACTGCATGTGGGAAGCTGACAGTGAAGCCACCATTCCTGAGAGTGTAATAAAGGTTCTGTTATGGAGGTGCACTGTTTCAAGAAAAAATAAACTTCAGTCCATTTCCTTCTCAGAGTCACTTGCCTCCTTTCCTCTACATTTTTTAATGATTACCATGCTTAAACCAGATTTCAGACACAGCTGTACAGAGACAGCTTCACTTACGAAAGGCAATCCATCCTTGGAGTAACAAAGCTTTAGTTTCTTTCTAGTGTAAACCAAAGGTCATCTCTAGCAAATGCATGTATTTCCCAAGGCTTACTTTTACTTCATCATGATGTATAAAATGTAAATATGCCCTTCTGACACATAAAAGGAATCAGAAGATATCATAATCGTAGAACAGTGTTCATTTTCAGCCGTAAAAATGGAAGAAATCTAAGTTGCATTGTTAAATATGTAATGATAACTCATTTCCTTCTGTGATATCTCCATGTATATGAAAAAGAATCCAATATTTTTTTCAAGTTTCAAAGATATTATTCAAGGGACTACTGCATATATGAAGGTAATAATAAATTCTCAGGTATCCATAATATCTGGCATGAGGTCTGAAATATCCATTAAATACCTTACAGGAAAACTCTTCCTGGCAAAGAAGTGAATACTCCTATTAACTAGCACCTACTGTACAACAAGCACCATTAAAGGGAAATTATCAAATTAAAATCAAATCAGTTTCATGAGATGAGTTAAAAGTAGTTTCAAGGACTACATCTGCCCATTAATTACCCTGTCAGTGGGCCTGATCTAGTAAAGAACTTTACAGTAAATTTATTTTCTAAATCACAGAAATAATATAATTTTTTGTCAGTTTTTTTTTCATACTTACATTTAGAGACATGTTTAATAACATTCATATATTGGGGATAGATAGTAAAGAGAGAAAGGCAGAAAAAAATTCCCCTTAAGAATTATTTTTCTCTTTATTTTCACAGAATCACAGAATTGTCACCATTGAAAATGACCTTTAAGATCACCACGTGTAACCATTAACAAAAAAACCCACCTCACCATCCCACTACAGCATATCTTGAAGTGCCTCATCTACACATTTTTTGAACACCTCCAGGGATGGTGACTCCACCACCTCCTTGGGCAGCCTGTTCCAATACCTGACTACTCTTTCAGTAAAGAAATTCTTGCTAATATCCAGCCTAGTCCTCCCCTGGTGCAACTTCAGGCCATTTCCTCTCATCCTGCCATTATTTACTCGAGTGAAGAGACTGCACCCACCTCACTACAACCTCCTTTCAGGTAGCTGTGGAGAATCTCCCCTCAGCCTCCTCCTCTCCAAACTAAACAATCCCAATTCCCTCATCCTCTCCTCATAGGACTTGTTCTCCAAACTCTTCACAAGCTTTGCCAACCTTCTCTGAACTCGCTCCAGCAATTCAATGCCTTTCTTGTGGTGAGGGACCCAGAACTGAACACAGTACTCAAGGTGTGGCCTCACTAGTGCTGAATACATGTGCACAATCACTTCCCTTCACCTTCTGGACACACCATTTCTGATACAGGCCAGGATGTCGTTGGCCTTCTTGGCCACCTGGACACTCTGCTGGCTCACGTTCAGCTGGCTGTCGACCTGCACCCCCAGGTCCTTTTCTGATGGGCAGCTTTCCAACCAGTTCTCCCCAAGCCTGTAGCATTGCCTGGGGTTGCTGTGACCAAAATGCAGGACCCAGCACATGGCCTTGTTAAACCTCATCCCACTGACCTCAGCCCATTGATTCAACCTGTGCAGATCTCTCTGCAGAGCCTTCCTACCCTTGAGTAGATTGACACTTGCACCCAATTTGGTATCATCTGCAAACCTGATGAGAAAGCATTCAATCCCCTCATCTAGATCTTTGATAAAGATATTGAACAAGACTGGCCCCAAACCTGAGCCCTGGGGGACACCACTGGTGACCAGACACCAACTGGATTTAACTCCATTTACTACAACTCTCTGGGCCTGCACAGATATCCAGTTTTTAACCCAGCGAAGAGCACCCCTGTCTATGCCATAAGCCACCA
This sequence comes from Todiramphus chloris collaris, assembly GCA_025345505.1. Taxonomy (NCBI): domain Eukaryota; kingdom Metazoa; phylum Chordata; class Aves; order Coraciiformes; family Alcedinidae; genus Todiramphus; species Todiramphus chloris. Next base: position 18,164,402 of record JANVCC010000021.1, read on the forward strand.
GATTCTGTAGGAGAATGCTGTAGGAGATGTTGTCAAAGGCTTTACTAAATTCCAGGTAGACAACGTCCACAGACTTTCCCTTGTTCACTAGGTAGGTCACCTGGTCATAGAAGGTTGGTCAAGCAGGATCTGCCTTTCCTGAAACCATGCTAGCTGGGCCTGATCCCCTGCCTGTCCTGCACTTGGCAGGTGAGCTCACTCAAGATGAATCCCTCCATCATTTTTCCAGCTACCAAGGTGAGGCTGATAGGCCCGTAGTTCCCTGGATCCTCCTTCCAGCCCTTCTTGTAGATGGGTGTCACACTGGCAAGCCTCAAGTCACCTGAGACCTCCCCTGTTAGCCAAGACTGTTGATAAATGATGGAGAGAGGCTTGGTGAGCTCCTCTGACAGCTGCCTCGATACTCTAGTATTTGTAAAAACTCTTTTTGTTGTCCTTTATGACAGAGGCTACTGTCCCTTATAACAGTGGCTAGATTTCGACAAGGTCTCTAAAACTAAAGGTGACACTGAGCAGCTAGGGAAAAACACTGGATGTGAAACACTGTCAAGCACACTAAATAAACAGAGCAGGTGAAATATTTCAACCTCTATTACCTGACAGTTATCATAAATTTATGTATGCTTTGAAACAGCAAAAGTACTTTCAGATGCAAGCGGGTTTTCAAGTTGATGATGTCCTATTATAAATATAATATTTAAATCTATTAACATGCCAAGCAATCATGTCAGTAAGACAGTACTACCATCTATTTAGCATAACCCTGTTAAACTTTTAGTAAGCATAGAAGCAATCTTAATGGACACACGTGTGCATCTTTCTACGTAATACATCCGTATGTGCACGCACATGCACACATGCATAAGAAAACCAACACAGGAAAGTCCATTAGAATCAATGATATGTTTACCAGCAGCTACCATGCCTGAGTCCCTTCACAAATGCTTCAGATGACCAGCACAATATGAGCCTGCATTCCTATGTGACCTGCTCTAGGTGGTCCTGCTCTGGCAGGGGGGTTGGACTCAATGATCTTTCAAGGTCCCTTCCAACCCTTAACATTCTGTGATTCTGTGATTCTATGATGCAGCTGTGGTTATACACCTCATCCCCTCTTCAGGAAACAGCACTCAAAGCCACCCCTGTTATTACTCAGAAAAGCCTCCCCTGGGATCGTGTTTCCCCAAGCTTGTGTTTTTAGTTGGAGCTCCTTTATTTCTGTCAGTCACTGATTCCTCTGTGTAATCTTTGATACCCTAGCGTGGGTTTTCTTTATTTGTATTATTCCATGAAGTGTGAAGAATTCATTGTTTTCCAGGAGATGATGTTCCTACCCAGCTGTGTTTTTATTTTCCTTAAAACCAAGGGAGAGTCTCCAGCTGCTGAAGACTAAATCAAGAAATAATACTCCATCACAAATGTGTCTTGGAGATACCACTGAACCTACGTGGAGGCCGCAGCAGTGTAACTTCAGATATTGTGGGAGCTTTTACTCATTAAGTCCCAGTGCTCTGCTAGAATAATGTTCAGGCTTATTTCATGGGTCCAGTGCTGCTTTTACTTTATCCCAGATCTTCTTATTTCTTCGTAAGAGAAGACTGAAAACTCTTCTACATATTTGCCATATCATGTTTCCTGGCTTTATGTCATTCAATGTAAACCACAGCTAAACACAGCAGGACAAAATTGCAGCTGGTGTCAATCACAGCAGGTCCTTTAAAATCAATGGAGCTGGGCAGATTTGCCTCTGCACCCAGATTTTTACTTATACAGGAAAACAGTGGTTTTATAAATATGCAAAATATGTAAATGAGAAAGCTTGCTTTGCTTAATTTTGATGCCACATGAACACTGGTTCCAAAGACAGCTGGGGCTAATGTTCCAGATGTCATAACACAGGATCCAATCAACACATTATTTCAGCTAAAATTTGCAAAATGTTCTTTAGAAGTTGGTGAGTGAGATCTCCCTGTAGACTGTTCAGTCAGTTCATGTTCAGTGAGTAGAAATATGATCAACAATACACATGTGTTAAAAGAAACTATCTCTAGAGTATTTTAATGTCCACTGTGGACATTAACAATGTGGACTCAACAAATTTTTCCTCATTCTTCACCAGCTCTAGTCATTCTACCTAATTCATAGAATCCAACGGCAGGGACTGGGAGAGTGAAGTACTTCCCATTGTAGGAGAAGATCAGGTTCAAGACCATGTAAGGAATCTGAATGTGCACAAGTCTGTTGGACCTGAGGAGGTGCATCCAAGGATCCTGAGAGAACCAGCAGATGAAGTTGCTAAGCCACTATCTACCATATTTGAAAAGTCCTGACAGATTGGTGAAGTTCCCAGTGACTGGAAAAGAGGAAAAATAGCTCTCATTTTTAAAAGGGAAAAAAAGAGACATGGGAAACTACAGGGCAGTCAGTCCCACTTCTATGTCTGGCAAGATCATGGAGGAGGTCCTCCTGGAAACTATGCTAAGGCACATGGAAAACAGCAAGATGATTGGTGACCACCAACAGGGCTTCACTAATGGAAAATTGTGCCTGACAGATCTGGGGGCCTTCTACAACAGAGTTACAGCATTGGTGGATAAGGGAAGAGCAAATGACATCTACTAGGACCTGTGCAAAGCAATTGACCCTGTGTCGCTGTTAATACTGAGAGCGGAGAGATGCAGCAACACACAAATTCAGCAAGAGAAGGCAAAAGAAGCAACTTTATTAATTTATGACCCTGTTTTATATACCCTATCCCCATAGGGCGACTGGTCAGTGATCACCCATCTCCTAGGGTGATTGGCTAAAGTCCTACAGCACCCATTTCAAAATATTTTTCCAATGTAACATAAACAGAATTTAGCAAAACTCCACATGTTAATCTAGCTTACAAAAAAACCATCCTACTGTTTTTCATAACATGAATGAGAAAGGAAGGATTCTCAATGAATATTGTGAGAACCTGAGAAAATCCCTCTGCTAACAGCTTTTCAGCATCCATAACCCTGTTCACACAACATCCTTGTCTCTAAAATGGAGAGACATAGAATTCATGGGTGGACCATTCAGTGGATAAGGAATTGGCTGGATGGTCACACTTAAAGGATTATAGTCAATGGCTCAGTGTCTGGGTGAAGACCAATGATGAGTAGCATCCCTCAGAGATCTGTATTTGGTCCACTATTATTTAACATTTTTGTTGAGGATGTAGGCAGTGGAATTGAGTGCACCCTCAGCATGGGTTGATGACACCAAGGTGAGTGGTGTTGTTTATATTGTGGAGTGAAGGGATTCTATCCATAGGCACCTTGACAACCTTCAGAGGTGGGCCTGTGAGAACCTCATGAAGTTTAGTAAGGCCAAATGCAAGGACCTGCACCTGGGTCAGCACAATCCCAAGCAGAAATACAGGTTGGGCAATGAGTAGATTGAGAGCAGCCCTGCAGAGAAGGACTCACTGATGGATGAAAAACTGAATATGAGTCAGCAATGTGTGCTCACGGTTCAGAAAGCCAATCACATCCTGGGCTGCATCAAGAGAAGTGTGGCCAACAGGTTGAGGGAGGTGATTCTTCCCTTTTACTCTGCTCTCCCCAGAGTACTCATGACCTAGAGTACTGTGTCCAGCTCTGGGGCTCCCAGCATAAGAAAGACATGGACCTGTTCGAGCAGGTCCAGAGGAAGGCTATGAGAATGATCAGGGGCTTGGAGCCCCTCCCCAGTGTGGTCAGGCTGAGGGATTTGTTTCGGCTAGAGAAGAGCAGGGCCCAGGAAGACCTTATATCAGTCTTCCAGTACCTAAAGGAGGCCTACAGAAAAGCTGGAGAGGTATTCTTTAAAAGTAAGTCTAGTGATAGGACAAAGGATAATTGTTTTAAACTGAAAGAGGGTACTTTTAGATTAGATATTAGGAGGAAATTCTTTACTGTGAGAGTGGTGAGACACTGGAACAGGCTGCCCAGAGAAACTGTGGATGCCCCATCCCTGGAAGTGCTCAAGGACAGGTTGAATGAGTCTTTGAGCAACCTGAAGGTGTCCAAGTGCATGGGAGGTCCCTTCCAACCCAAGACATTCTAAGATTCTGTGACACCAAGGCTACCTCTGCACTATGGGAGCTCCCAACCTGAAATTGCCATGTCTGACAGTGAACCCAGGGAGGGAAGATCTGGCTGTACACTGCTCTCCCTCTCCCTTACTACTCCCATCACTCCATTTCTCTCCATAGAAAGAGAAAGTAGCAGAGAGAGTCTCAGTGAGATTTCACTGCATGCTTTAACTAGTGATCAATCCTGATGACCACTCACTGCATCCCAGCTACCATGGCAGGTGAGTTTATCTGGTCATTTACTATAGATCTAGCCTTATAAAATAACTACTGAACTCAAGATCCAAAGACCTACTCTGGACATTCCCAAGGTCAGAATCCTAAAATGTGAAAGTTGGCTTTCTACAGGAGGAACAAGGGTGTAGTCATAAATGCATAAAAACAAATAGGAAGCTTGAATGAGATTCTTCAAGAGACACTCTTTGGCTCCATCATTTGCTTAGGTGGAGAAAGACACATTAAATTTGAACTTGTATTCCTGAATAAGTGTGTCCTGCTTTTCAATAATGCTGAGTCCTGCCAGCTTCTGTGATCATAAGAGGTGAAAACTTTTCAATTCCTCTGAAAGCCAAGTCATACTTACTTTGTCTTACAAGACTGGTTCTGTTTTCCTCCTAATTTTAGACACTGACATTGGACAAGTGGCACCTTAACTGTTTTTTGTAGCTTAGTTGTATAATTTTTACAGGTATTTTCATACTTTCCTAACCATACTGTAAACCTGTTTTTGAAGGTATAATTCACCAATGAAGATGAAATAAAAATAGGTTCATTTAGAAACATTAATAAGGGAAAAATATTATTTTAATGGACTGTTATAATTTTACATAAACATCTACTTAGAATATTAAAGTATTAATTAAAGGATTTATATATATACGCTATATATACACTATATATAAATCCTTTAATTTATACTTTAATCTTAACATACTTTAATCTTTAATCTTATTCTTAATGTACCTTATTACCTGTAGTTAATAAGAAATCAACAGTTTATTTTTTTGTGGGAATATCTTTAGCACCCTCTGATATCAATATTTCATTAGTTATGTTAATAAAGTACACAAAGCAGTCTTTCAAATCTAAATAGCCACTCCAAATAGAGAAGGGCAAACTATTTTTTGGTTCCTTACCCTTTACTGTACAGAAAAACATGTTTGTTTTCATATTTAAGTGACTTAGAATATTTGAAGAGTGGTTCCTCTGATCCTTTATCTGAGTAATTTTTTTCATGATCTCATTGTGTATCTATTATTGCTTACTAGAAGGTTTGATTTACCAGAGTCACGTTGACTATGATGTATTTCCCATTCTTCAGATAACATTTCACATTCACTAATAATGTAACTAAGAGTGCTAGAATTTTACTATAACCCTGTGCTGTTCTTCATCAGAAAGACACTTAAAAAAAAGAAAGAGACAAGCCAACTCAATTTGCCCATGTTTTTTTTTTTTTTCTTCTGAGAAATGGGATTTTAATCTGCATGTGGGAAATGGACAAAGACATTATCTATCAGACAGTCCCAATGACCTTCAAGTGGAGGGAAGAAAGCGTGTTATAACTTCAAGTGCAACCCACTCAGTAGCCTAATAGAGAAAGAGGCTATACACACAGCAGCTCCCCAGGACACATGATTTCCTCCCACTACTTTAATCGAGATAAAGTGGGACAAACAATGTTAACTGCCACCTACAGTAGAAATAGCTGTTTCGTAGGAGGAAGGAATAACAGGTTGGCAATACTATGTTACTGGCCTTTTCTCTCGGCAAAGAAAGGCGGAAAATGATAAAGTGAGTCCCAAAGTGTTTCACACTGATACTGTAAAAATAGTTTTATCTTTAAGTTAAGAAAAAAAATTATCTTCACTATTCTGACTGAAATGTAGTAGCTACAGTTTTGTTGACCTTAAAAAAGGTACTAGACAGGAATCTGTGAATAGCACAGTGGTTTTCAACACAGGACAACTGTGAAGAATAACCCTTCTCAAAACACTTGTGTAAGATGATCAGCGAGGACAGTAGGACTAGTTTTCTGGAAAGACAATCTACTGCTGACTGACCAGATGAAATTCAAACAAGCAAAGGCCACAGTGTATGTATAGGTAATATCAATTGCTACTGATTTCTTTACCTAAACCTTGACAATCAACACAGCATGAGAAGTATTAATCCGGAGAACAGAAAAGTGATACTGAGCTGAACTCTGAAGTGATTTCACCTGTTTCAAACTAAGAGTAGAGGCCAGCACTTGAGAGTAAGATAATACTTAAGAAGTCCTCAAGAAAGGAATTAAACTAGTCAAATTTCTCAAAGTGTAAGTAGACAACAGGAAAAGACTAATATTCATAGCTTGCAAAATGAATGGGGAAACATTGATTTAAGGCTGATGGCAATGTTATACACAGTGGAAGACCAGAAATGAGAAAATCTGTTACTGACTTTAGGATGTTCTACCTGTCACATAGACTTCACTGATATTTATTTAGATAAATGCAATAATGATCAATTATTGCAAGGAAAGAATAGGACAGAGGGCATAAAACCATAATTATAACGGGATAATATCATAGTGGAAAGGAAACAGAGGGGTGGGTAAGGAAGCACTCCAGGAGTATAAAATAATCCCAATGTGAAAGGACATTGTGTTGGAAAAATAATTCTTGTAAGCATCTTATTTACAGTGTGAAAGCTACTTTCAAAATACTCTTCCTTTCCATTCATGGGAGACTATTGTTAATTGCCTCTTCCCTCATCTGAGACCATTGCTTAACCAGAAAGACCTTCCAGGCACAGAAGCAGAGGAAGAAAAGTGTCGTCAGGCTCCTGTCCTAGATGGGAAGTAATTTTACAGCATCCAGACTGACAACGGAGCCCTGTCATGCAAAGGCTTGGTTCCCACGCAGCTCCTGAGAACTAACCAGCAACCTCAGTGACCAAGAATCAGGGCTAAACCCAAATGTTTAATGAAGCCATCTGTAACTAGAAAACTATGCAGGTCTGTGCTGAAAAGTGACAGCTAAAAATGGTGGCCACAATCTGGAGAATGTGCTGCCATCCGCCTCCCTGATGACTTTAGATGCCTTTCCACCTGGCAAGGCCACAGCCTACAGCTGAACTTTTGCTCAAAAGCAGGATGTAAACAGAGCCACATATTATAATAATGAAACAAAATTAGTACTCTTGACCAGAGACAGATTGGGAGAGAAGGGTTCCAAGCATATATAAGAAGTTCAGCCTGCACCTTGGTAAGGACCAGTGCAATCACACCTTGTAGTATTAAAGCTCCTCTGATACCATTTCCTTTTCCCGCAGTGGACAAGATGACAGCACATTGTAATTCTGCCTTTTAAGGTGCAAGCGTTGAACATGAGCATCCACAGATTGCAAATAGCACACGCTCTGTGAAGAGTACAGGTCAAAATAGAGAGCTTTATTGCAAAGAGCTGGCTGCTTGAAGGGATTTACATCAAATCAGCCAGTGTCTCTCCCCTTAGCAAGGTACCCTGCATTAGCATTTATTTCAGTAGCACTATTCTTCAAATTTACAAATGCAGAATAAAAAACAAAACAAAACCAATTATTAATGTTTCTGAAATTACGTTATCTAATTACTTAAATGTTGTTACCTATTTGCCTTTTTTTCTTATAACAAAAGCCCTGTAAGGAAATGCTGAATTTTTACTTTGCTAATATTCAATGGCATTTCAAACATTTGTCTTTTAAATGCATTGAAGAGTAACTGTTATGAAGCCAGCTGCATATTTCTCAACAATTTCTACTTTTATCCCCTTTTATAATGACAGAGGACTGAAAATGATGGTTTGTGTTGTACCTAGAGTATTCACAAAAGCTTTACAGAAGCCTGCACACAAGCGATTATTGAGTATTTCTAAATACATGATAATTCAGTACCTACAGTCTCCCACAGAGCCTTGTCTCTGTCTTGCTCTTGCTTTCAACATGAAAAAAATCCTTCTGCTTCTCAGCAAATAATCCAAATACTATCTTCATTTATTATGATATACCTCTTGTGCTAAAAATGATAAGCAAAGACTGAAAGTTTTCGATTCTTTCTACTTAGATGCAAATGTAAAAAGATGTTCAGCATGATACAAGATCAGACATCACTGTATGGATTACATTGCTCTAATATCCAGCTGCATTTGCAAATGCCATTTATGTAAGTAATTTTAATATTCTAAGGAATGTTTTTAATAACAAATGCCTTGTTCAAAGCTCCTATATCATTACTGGTGTTGAAATAAGTGACCCAATTTTTTGAAGTACTGAGGATGATGTCATTTATTTAAATGGTTACAAGGACTTTTGGGCATACATTTAGGTTGATATTTGTTTAAACCTTAGTGTCATAAATTATATTAAAATTATTTATGTAATCTGACATTCATAAATAACATTGCTCCTCTGACTCAAATATTCATGTTTTCCCAGTGCTAAATGCATATTTAAAATATCTTTTAAACTAATCTGCACTGCATGGAGACATCTTTCTAGCCTTGTTCATTCCATAATCAATTTACCTTTTTAAGTCCAATGTGCAGTTTGTATATCTAACATAACAAGAACTGACTCACTGAACAAGGTGTGTACCTCACTAGATAGTACCTCCTTTTTTTTTAAAGTAGCAAGGTGATTTTTTCCCAAGAAAGGTTATTAACTAGTCCCTTTGAAGGGGAGGAGGAACTGAAAGAGGAGAAGTTCTTCTACCTTTTCATTCAAGCAAAGGTGGTTTCAAAGTCAAAAAGTGCTTATTTTTCCAATGCTTTCTTTGTAAGTCCAGAGGCATAACTCACATGCCTCACGGTCTGAATGGTACACTTTCCCAAATCCTATTACCGACCTTGGGTATGCTTTGAAACTCACAACAGCATATTCTGCGGCGTTAATCTAGGTTATACACTGTGGTAAAGCTCCACAGCTCCTGTTCAGTAAACAGGAAGTCCCTATATTTTATCACCAGGCTTACCCTGGAGAAGATGTGTTGGAGATCATGCCCTCATGATCTAAACATTTTTTTTACATTATAATATTAAAGGCAGTAGGAAGAGATTTTCTCTTTCGTGGGCCCTGGACACAGCTTTTGGGCTGAATGGGAAACATTCTTCCTGAATTAGAAACAATATGAGGCATAGGCTTTGCTTTGCAGAGACTTGCTTTATCCTGCTATAGTTATATCAACAAAGCAAGATGGACATTTGCCCCTTCACACAGTTTGTGAAAGGAGAATCTGCATTTGTATAGCACACAACTCGTGGGGTCTATAGTCTAGGACTGAGGGCTTATATATATACGTTATAAAATTACAAATTATTATTATTATTGTCATGAGCATTAATAATAATAATACCAAACAGCCCACATAGGTCACATGCCATCTACTAAATTATAGACTGTTAAATTATTCTGTGAGTTTCTTTCAGTGCCCTGGAGCATAGGATCAAAATAGTACAAAAATTACTTCAAGACAAGTCTCCCTCACAGAATTTACTCTGCACTGTCTTATCTGAGTGCTCCAAGTTATCCCATATTTAGTAAATGAGTGCGATCAGGTTAAGTTTTCACGTAAGGTTATTAAAATAGTTCAGTTCTTTCCCTTTTTATTGTTATCATTTTAAATTCAGAAAGGGCCATTGCAGTCATCTGTTTTAAAGACTGGCAAAACACATTCAGTAAGTCTTCTTGGAATGAATTCCTACTTCAAGTCTAATAACTAGGTTAAAAACATGGCAGAGCTTTTGAAAAAGCTATTTCAAAAAATACCCAATTTAATATTCAAAATTTCAAGTGCTAGGGAGGCCATCATAACCTCTGAATAGCTGTTTCTATGGATAATTAGCCTCGCAATTAAAAATGTGTGTGGTGAATAGAGCCTGAATTTGCCTAGTTTCAGCTTCCAACCAGAGGATCATCATATATCTTAGTCAATTTAAAGCAAGCCTCTTCAATCATCAAACTGCTGTTCCACAAATATGCGTGTAAAAGCCATGATTAAATCACCTTTTACACCATTGCTTTCTTAAATAAATAGACTCCACTCCTTCAGTCTCTTCCTATAGGGTATATTTTAATTGTTTCTGAATAGGGATATATTTTAATAACTTGCAAATATTACTATGTCATTCTTTTTTCTCAGTGTCTTTCATGGACTGTTGACATATGGACACTGGGAACATTCCTTCTATTCAAAATAGGCTGTGGCCAAATCTTTTTTTAGACTGAACTAAATGCAACCCAGTTACATCCAACTGAAGCCGAGAAATTTTATCCTTTCGTTTTATGATTAGTTCATATTTATTTGTCAATACTCAATCCTTTTTCATCCAGTGAAACCTTTTTTTGAGTCAGGAAGTTGCTATCTGCTACTTTTTAGAAATGAAATACTTTTTTCTTCTCTTCTTATATATTTCAAAGGAGTCCCCTATGCTCCTTTATTTTTCCGTGTGTTTTACACATAACCATTTGAAAAGACACCTTTCTAGAACTATACCTGTGGTATCATAAAATTTCTATTGTACAGAGGACTGACTCTGTTCTTCTAAGGCAACTAGCACATTTTTTACAGATAGGAGAATTCATAATAACCAATAATAATTCTATATTTTTTGCTTAGGTTGGTGTAGGAGAAGCAAAGCAAAGAACAAGACAGAAAGGAAACATTAGTAGAAACAAGCTTTATTTTAAGAGCCTCCCCCTCTAATCACCAAGCTGCTGGTTCTGAAAACATACCAATGTGATTGATGCTCATGCTGCTGAACTGCTCTGGGGAAAAAAAGTGCTGTTATGTGTAAATATAGAAATGCTTTTAAAAAAAGGAGAAAGAGAACTTCCCAAAACTATCAGGTCAGCTTGCAACACCTAGCGAAACAAATACAGATCAGAAGTCTAGGCATGTCTGTACTCTAGACAGCCTGGAGTTTTCTCAAGTAAGATTTACATATTCTAGAAAATAATCACCTCTGTCTGAAGCTAATACTTTAAAGTCAATTCTGAGATGTCTGATTGAAGATTACAAAAAGTAATTAGAGGATGCAGATGCCCAGACAATGAACATTTCAGAGTCCAAACTTCTAGAACCTGCTGAGTAGTTTCAGAATTTAGAGAATCCCACCTCTGTGGTGCCTCAGACTGAACTGCACAATCTCTAGCTGCTTTTAAAGCTTTTAGCCTTAATGGCATCTATGTAATATGCAAAAGTGAATCTTAATTTAGTGATTGCAATGAAAGAGTAACCACTTTCATTAGAGATATTCAAGCTTCTCTCAAAAATTAGAATACTTTAATTTTTAACAAAACATCGGTCTACTTAATTCAATCATGGTTTGTTTTTTTTTTTCCAATCAGTTTAATGTAAATATCATATTAGTCCCAATTCTTGAGCGTATTAGCCTCAGAAAGAAACATTGTTTTTATTTTAAATAGGAAAGATTTAGAATTAGCACTCATTTTTCTTTAAAAAAAAAAAAAAAGAAAGAACTTTTAATCTGTACTAATGCTGCCATAGCAATGAGCATGACAGTACTCTCTGGGCAGTAATTATTTAACGTTAGTTCTGATAAGGATGTAATTTTATACTGGCATGCTAGAAGCCATGAATCACTAGTTGTAGGAAAATTACATATTGTTTCTACATGTTTTTTACTGAATAGTAGCTAAACACTCCAAAATGACTGTGTAAAGGCATTAACAAAACTTACTGACTTTAAAAAGGGAAAAAAATATTTTTGAAAATTGAATATAGATTTTACATTGTATTTGTGGATTTATAAATCTATTTAAGTGATGTTCTTAGTTTTTAATTAGTATCTCAAATTTAAAGCTGAGTATGTTTTTAGGTCTTTTACAAGGTCAGGACTAACGTACAAAGTCAATGTACAGCTATATGTCACAAAGAGCAGCAGAACAAGAAGTACAAAAAATGTGGAATGTTCATTGCATAGAGCAATAAAAGACACTTTTGAATTTCATATTCAGAGGAAACATTTATTAAGAGATTTTTCTGTTTCTTTTAAGATATGAGGTTCTCAGACATCCACCTGAGATTCATAATACTGTTTTACATTGATTGTCATGCCTCTCTGTGTGTAATATATCGGTTCCTCCTATGAATCATAACATCATCAAGATCTCTTGTATAAAAGTTCAATTTGCCAGGGAAAAAAACCTCTTATAAAAAGAAATTTACATAGCCACTGCATACAAATAGGATTAGTGTACAGTTAACAAGAACTGCATTCAAGAGGAGTCAACAGCATTTGCAAGATGTTTAACAGCCAGCATATGAAGTAATTCTGAGATGCAGCTGCATCTGGATCATTTTACAGTTTCTTTGTTCTAAACAGGATGCTCTCTCATATTACTATTTTATGTGCAGTTAATCAGCCTTAAAGGTCTTCTAAACTCACAGTAATATCATTCCCATCTATGCAGTGGATCAAGAAATGTACAGAAAATCTCATCCGTCTCTTTAAAAGATAAAATAATTGACATCTATAATCCTTTCCGTGTGAGGATAGTGTGGAAAACGCTACAAAGTCACACTCTAATTCACTTTAGAATGTTGCCAGAATTATTCATACGCATGACATCTCTCTTGGAGAAGCTCCTCAGTGGCCCAGGCAGACATGTATTTATCACAATGGGAGCAGAGAAAGTTCAACCTTTCTATTAGTATGTGGAATAGGTACCGTCACACAGTATCACGCCCACATCCTCTTGTGTGCATGGCCCCTTCCCTGCGATTAGCACCAGCTCCACTCCCTGAAATAAAGTCTGGGAAAACTTGGCAAACAGCGAATGCTGATTCTTACAGTGAGTTCACCTTATCGGCTTAGCAATATGGGCTGACTTTATAAAACAAAGAGGCATAAACTTGGACACTTCCACCTACCAACATTCCAGTAATTTTCAGAAAGTGCCAGATGTGTTTTCTTTCTCCATTTTTTTTTTAAGAATGAATTCTCATAACTTTACAATAGACTGTGAGCAAAGTGCTTACAGCATATTCTTTCCCTCTCGTCGCTTGCTGGAATGCCCAAAGATTTCATACTGTTTGCACTGTGTTTTTGAGACAGTGAGAAACCTGCAGCTGGAAAGACTGCGCTCCAGAGACCCTCAGAGCGGCTGGACGAGAGCCGTGTTTCAGATGTGTCCTTCCATGCGGGGTTCTCGTGTACTTGCCCACCCTGCTGTGAGTTTTCTCAGCCCAGCTGGCAGCCAGCTTACTGCGTATCACTACTCTGCTGGCAATTACAGCACAAAGCCCAGCCGAAACTCGATGCGATGAGCATGATAACACATTTGCCTGCAAAAGGAGGGAGAGGTGCTGAATACCAGGCACATAAGATTCCCCCTTTTTTTTTTCCATACTCATCTCCTTTTTTCATACATTCGTGTGTGACCTGCCCTAGGTGATCCTTCTCTGGCAGGGGGCTTGGAGTAGATGATCTTCCAGGGTCCCTTCCAATCCCTAACATTGTGTGATTCTCCGATTCTCTTAAAAAAAAAAAAAAAAGAAATTCAGCATATTCATGAATGTGGAAGGCACCGTTCACTCTACATAGTGATAGAGGAATGTAAATATGACTTAATCTGTGCCACTTCACTTTGAAAGCAGGGTTCAGTCTCCTACCCCTTTTGTCTTAGACATTTGGCTGGGGCTGATTGGCCAAAAGTACCCGGGAAAAGTGCTAGAGAGGTAATTAAAATGTATTGAAAATATTGGAACAAATCTGGGGGAGCGGTTCATTAGCCTGCTTAACAAGGCTAAGACTGACCCAAATTTTTCATAATATAACTAAATGTGTGAAGCCAGTAATTTAAAATCAACCTTGACTCTCATATTTTCGAACAAATACCGTGTCTCAGGGAAAAGAGACTTTGTCAGCTGCCCAGGGATAAATGGAGGTAGTGTAGTATTTAGAAAAGGTCAAATAAAATTGACCTAAAAAATGTGTGATAAATCAAAATTCATTTTTATTCTGTGAATACAGTATGCAAAAATGTCATCATGTTATTAGAATTCCAGCCAGCTACATGCATCCAGTGTCATATTTGTCTGGCAAGAAAAATAAAAGACCAGTATTTTTCAGTCTTCTTAGAACCATAAACTACACAGAATTATGGGAGAATGAACAAAATTTTCTTCTTGTGTCTAGGTCTCCACAACTGTTCAGTGCAGAATCCTGTTCCTCATTACAAATGTCCCATCCAGCTGGAGACAAAACAGAACTATGTAGGGATCCTGGCTCAGTGAATCTTCATAAGAGCCAAACTGAGCCTATTTTAACATTCAGGTTTACTAGTTCAAAGTTTCTTCTACTATTTTTTTTTTTTTTTAAGAAATCTGATAAAATGGACTACATATGATAAATAAATCTGTGAAGAAATATTAAATTAAAATGGCTCCAGACATATGTTTTTCTGACATATGCTTTTTATTGCATTTTTTTGCATTATCTCGTTTCCTGATTAAGAAGGTATGGTCTGCACCCATGACTATGGGTAAGACTCTGATCATTCATTTCTTTCCTATCTTTTGTTCTGAAAAGACAGTGGTATGAAACGCTATTTATAAACTCTGATAACAGCCTCATTCACTACTGACCACAGACTTCTCCTCAGAAGCATGGGTAAGATAAGACATCAAAGCCAAACATGTTTAACATATTTCCTGATTTTTCAATTCAAAATATTCCTGAAAATTGCCTGTCTCCATCTGTTCATGAAAGAACACTGATATCTATGCTGTAACTATTGTATGAAGAAATCTTCTCCAATCTAGATGTATTTATGTGAAATATAGCAGGCTGTGTGCAAGAAACTCCCGCATTTAGCAATAAAGAGAATAAAGACTTCATGCTTCTAGCCAACCCCAATGACTTGGAATCAGTTCTTGAATGTTAACAGCTGATATTCATTTTGTGATCATTTTGCTGCTGAGGTTCCTGATTGTCTATGGATGGCAACATGCCCCTTGCAAGGTAATATGCCAGTTTTCCAGGGGACAGCTGCCAGTCAACTGTGAGTTGAGGTGGGGAGAGCGTGCTGCACTGCCAAGACCATCCCATCTGTGTGAAGAGTGTTGTTTTTTGAGAGTGGCACACCAGTAACAAATGCCCAAGCCAAAATGAGCTACCCAAGAAACAGAAGATGATGTGGTGGTTTCAGACACTTGGCTCTACCAGAGAGAGGCTGAACTGCTGTAGGTACTTGGGGCAGCCCATGAAGATCACAGATGTCCAGTGTATGCAGCAAATGGTATGATCTCCAAGCACTCATATGCACACATTTATGGAACAAAACTGTCTTAAGCACTGACAGGCTAAAGTAACAGAGTTACTAAACTAAACTGAGTTAGTACAAGCAAGTTCTGTGGCTGACTATGGGATACTAGGTATTAAAAAAGCAACTTCAGTAGGTGCATTATTCACACTTTAGTCATATTTCCAGTTCCTGTTGGTAATGACTTTTTCTGCCAACGAAAGTTATGTATCCTTTCATGTACTTACATAACTTTTTATATAACTGTTTAAAGTTGTGTTTTAAAACCTTTCCAGCAATATAAATTCTTAAGCTGTACTGACACAAACTGTATTCCCAAGATATTTAACACTCATGCAAATGTTACGCTTTTAATGTAAGTGCTACAGAGATCTCTGTGCTAATTGCAGAATGTTAACCACAAACACGTCAAAAGTCAGGAGTAAAGATTTAAAACGCTTCCAGTATGATCAACAAGTGGGGTACTGCAGTAGTACTGCATAAAGCCGTGTCTTGAGATTGATCCATTTCACAACTTTTCTGCAGCTGTTCATCCAACATTGGTACATGCAATTCATATCTAAGCTGCTGACTTGAAGTAACTGAGCTCTTTGTCAAGAAGACATATAAATTTGGTCAAGTCAACGAGTCCTTTCTTAAATAAATAAATAAATAGATAAATAAAATGTTTGAGCTATCTGGGATGTGGATGAACAACAAGGAGAATGTGAGATACAAGCTATGATAAAAACAGAAAATATATTAGTCAGCAAGTTTCATGGCTAGAGCCACATAGGCACTCTATATTATAACCCTAATCAGCATATCTGATGAAATATCATTGCAAGTTATACAGCTTATGAGATTCGGGATGTTTTTCTAATGATGATCAATTTCTATTTCTGTTAATCTCTTTGCTATTGAGTAGTATGCGCACACCAGAATTTAAGAAATTATGTTTACCATTGACTTATTTATAGACTGTGTATTTTAATTGGATAATTGTATGCCTGACCAGTTAGAGATGTATTTAGTTCCTTTACATAAAAACAAAATTATTCATCTGCTGACCAACTAGCACCAAGTTCCTCACATAAATACTATGATTAATTCATTAATAGTTTACAAAACAGAGCATTTCAAAGCATTTTCAGAAATACTCCTTCCAATAAAGTAAAATTGGTCTACTTTTGCTCAAGCGTATTCAACAATCTATTTTTTTTATTATTCAATCAACTCTGCTAATACATCAGGACACTGAATTGCATTAAAATTTTATATTTGTTGCCTTTAAACTAGCTGATTTCTACAGAAAATCATTATCTTGGCCTGTTCTCCTTTCAGAAATAATTTCCACAATGACTAACTAATAAATACTGAATAAAATGTCGTTAACAATTGTATTTAAGTTATTTAATTAAGGAGGTGTAACTAAATGTAAGAATCCATGATAAAATCCTAACAATCTAAGTGAACAGTTACAAAACACTGCTGCATATTAACGTTGACAGGCTGGATTTTTTTTCCACCTAAATCATGCACGTAACCAAAGAATTCAAAGGATGAAAATATTACTTCCAAGAGTTACTTTCCCCTTCACAGTGGGTAAAGACAGACAGCAACATCCTGAGGTCAATTTATGTGGCTGGAGAAGGGAACAGCTTTCTAGAGATATTTATTCCTTTTAATTGCTTGTTGAAGAAGCCAATGGAAAATACAGTCCAACCCTACATACCTTCGTTAACCTAAAGTTAGGATCATCTGAAATTCTACTGAAGGAAGTAACACTTTTTTGCTTAATGAACTCAGACTAGCTGAGCTAACCCAAGGGACTTCCATGTTCAGAGAAATGTTATTCTGAATAAATCTCTATAAAAATAAAGAAGTCAGTAAAGGTCAGCTTTCATCTACAATTCTTAACTTCTTAGGTTAGTAAGGCTTCTGAGATATTTTTTCCTGTGATGAGAAATACAAACTAAAACTAGTGTAAAAACTATAGAACTTATACAAGAGAAACAGGGACGGTTTTTGGTTTTTTTTTTTCCTGTTACAGAAAGAAAGAGGTAAGAAATCTTTCCATTTGTGTAATTAACCTCTAGCTCAGAAAGTAAGTTTTGACACAATGTAAAGTTTTAGTCTCTTGAGTACATGGTTGAAACTCTATTACTGCACATATGTAATATCAGACTGATAACTTTTTTAAGTACTCCTAAGTCCATCATGAAGTAGTGAGACTGATAAGGGTGCAGAGAAGACTACATGATCAAACATCTCTTTCCCCCTTGCAGTATGGCCAGGCTAGTGTAGGCTGTTACTTCAAACTACAGCTCCCCTTTGAACTTCATGAAAAGGGGGCTGAAATTCCTCAGTCTACCATCACACAGCCTCCTGAGGCAGAGGAGAGTTCTCTCACAGTAAATCAGTTTATACCTTTCTGAGTACACCAGAAAACAATTTATGGAACAATCTGAAGTCAGTTCTCTCATTAGCTAAACTACGTGCTTTGAAATGAGACCCATTAAAATGCTCAGGCACATCCTGAAAATGGCTGTTCATATTTACTGAGGCAGTAACTCCCGTGCCATGTTCATTTCATGCTCTGTAACAAAAAGGAAAACTCAACAATCTACCAGCTCTTTAAAAAAAAAAAAGAAACCCAAAACAAACCCCCCAAAACCTCCAATCTTAATGAAAATTATGGTCCCAAGGTAAAAACCAGCCACTTCCATTCACCAAATTACTAATAGTCAAAGGCAAATCTACCTGGCTAAATGGAACATAACTATTTGGGAACTACAGAATACCAAGGCAGAACGTTATTGCTATCCATGTAACAAATTTATCTGCACATTTTTCTTTTAGTGGGGATATTTGCTTTAAATAACCTTACACTCAGAAAAAAAGTCCTCTTTTACAAATAGCTCAGCTTTATTCTCCTGAAATTACGCCTGTTTTCAGATCCTACCAGTGGCAAACCCTACCATTTGAATATTGTCAGGAGCAGTTCTTGGATGCTTTATAGCCTATACCTGCCAACATCTATTTCTGACTCACTCCATGCATAATAAAGGGATAGTGAAGATTTCCCCCTCCCCTTGCTGCCTTTGTTGCTCTCTGACCACCATTTCATTGGAAGCGACTGATCAAAAATCCTCATCTTTACCTCATGCCAAAAAATCAGGAACTACCTTTGACAGCAATCAGAACAAAATTAGTTGCATTGGGATATAGGTTCCTTTCTTGGGGAAAAAGCAAGTCAATACTAGTAATGCTGACATAAATTTTAACAGGCAAACTGAAATTTCTATAATCAGGTATTTCTTGTCTCAGAAGGTACTAACCAACAGCTCTAAGTTTCTTGCCTATTATATCTGTAGTTGTATTGTAATTTAAAGGCTCTTCTCCCTAATGATTTCTAGGAAAATCAAATTGCAATTCTGTTATACGTACGCATAGCAGCTGAACTCTATAAACCATAGAAGTTCTCTCCTCTTTTGTCATGTCACCTATTCTTTAATTTACAAGGTCTCCTTATTCTAATAATGAATAATCTACATACAACTGAACCAATAGATTAAAGAGGACATTTTCCATTTCAATTCAACAGCAGTCCTACTTTTATAGTCTGATTTCAGGAAAAAGAATTATGAAGCAGCACATTTTACATATAAAGGAAATTAAGGTTGATTCAATCTTTATCTATCACCTGCAAAATTAGCCTCTTATCACTGAGATATTGTAGACTTGGATGAATACAGGTTATACAAGAAGAAATTGTGAGTTAAATTAGATTTTTTTTTTTTTTCTTTTGGTAAGAAATAACTACTACATATTTATGTGGGAGGTAAAAAGTATCTTGGGCTCTGAAGGAGTGCATCTTCACTATTCTTGACTTCTCTAATGAAATCTTAACCATCATAACTAATTATCAACTTAAAAAGTAATTTTAAAACATGAAGTAGAAGTTCATTAAAAAAATATTAAATACTACAAGCAAAATACACAGGTGTGATTTCTGCAATTGAGTGAAAAGGAAAGAAAAGAATTTAAGACTTCCATTATAAATGTTGTCAAGAACACCTTAGGTGATTCCCATCTTTGGGTGTAGAGGAAGTTTTACTAAGTTTGTGGGATGTCCACATTATCAAGCAGTTTTTCCTTGGACTAGTTATATTATAGAAACAGCATCAGCTCAATCTATTTTCACTTATTTACCTCAAATAAGTGCTTATCCTAGGAAGCATAAATTTCTTGTTATTAAATATCACTTTTAGCTTCCAGGAATACTTTTCCTCTGCTTTTTCCATTTCCAGCACTCTGCTTCTTAGGAACTTCTCAAATACTTTCATATTCTCTGCTCTATAAGCCCTTAACTTTTCTTGCTAATGAACACATTTCTAAGCATTTTCATCTGCCAAAACTTCCGTTCTTCTTCTCATGCCTGTCCATTTGCTACTTTCACGTTAAACATAGCATTACATTTTAGTATCTTAGAGCATTTAGGAAACATTTTACTTCCTCAGTTTTTTGGATCATGCTGCAAATACATGTAGGTAAAAACATAATAGTGAAAAATGGCTCCATTAGAATGCATTTATTTTTCTTACTGTTTTCAGAGGATATCAACTTGACAGCATAGCGGTCTTCAGTTCCTACTCACCAATAAAAATGAGCAAGAAAATGTGACTCTCAGCACTGCTTCAGCTTTGACCCCAAGAGACAAAACTAAAGGTACAAAAGGTAAAACTACATGATACAGAAATCTAAAGTAATTTTCTGTACTTGTTGACTGAATATTTTCCTCTGTATTAAGATTGCCTTCAAAGATGCTGGACCAAAGAGTGATTGCTGTGATCTATTTACGTACATATTAACATTTCACATAGAACCATAGAATGGTAGGGGTTGGAAGGGACCTCTGGAGATCATCAAGTCCAATCCCCCTGCCAGAGCAGGAACATCCAGGGCTGGCCACAGGAACCCACAGGAACATATCCAGTTGGGTTTTGAAATTCTCCACAGAAGTAGACTCCCAACCTCTCTGGGCAGCCTGTTCCAGGCTCTGTCACTCCCATAGTGAAGAAGTTTTTCCTCATGTTGAGGTGGAACTTCCTGTGTTCCAGCTTGTGACCATTGCCCCTCATCTTATCACAGGGCACCACTGAAAAGAGACTGGCCCCTTCTACTTGACACCCACCCTTCAGGTATTTGTAAACATTAATAAGATCCCCTCTCAGTCTTTTCTTTTCCAGGCTAAACAGCCCCAGGGCTCTCAGCCTTTCCTCATCAATGGTGCACATACATCAATGGTAAAAGGAAGAGTACGGAAATTGTGGGCCCACTGCTGAATGAGGTGCGAGCCCTAGTAATAGAAGATGCAGAGAAGGCAGAGCAATGAACACCTTCTTTGCTCTAGTCATCTGAAGCTCAAATAGCAAACTTTGTATGCTATTACCTGCAGTTAGATTGTGTGCCAATATGAATATACACATTTTAGTCCTACTTGTACGTTGAAATATATTTGAGCGTTAACACAGGTGAGTGGATGCCAACAACTAGTAATTTGTGCAAAGGAAGATAGTACAATTCACCTCTCATATATTATGATGAGTTCTCCTACTACTTTAGCTGCCAACATGGCACTCCATGAATTTATATGCGCGTGTGTGCGCGCACATGCATGCTTGAGTGCGAAGACAGGACAAGAGAAAAAAATGTTGAAATGAATCATCACTTGATTAAATGGTAATCTCATGCACTTTATGGAAATCAAATCTGTCCTTAATAGGTGCTTCTTCTACTAAGGAGCAATACACAGTCATGGGGAAAAGAATTTTGATCGTGAAAAAAGAAAATAATTCAATATATTTAGTTAACATATTTCTTTCTTCCACCAAGTGACAGTCTGTTCTATGTCATATCTTATCCAGCAGTAAGAATACCTTAATGCTTTACACACCCCACTGCTTAGGTCCTACCTCACTACATCAGCACTATTAATGCAATATATCTGTCAAGGCTTGTTAAAATTCTTTTTGATGTGTATCTTGGCTCATAAACCTCCACACTGTATTGATATTGCCTAAGGGAACGTCCTTGTAGCACTGAATCTCTGTAGATGGGATGATAAAAGGGAAATGTTCAAAACTTTTAAAAGTTCAGTTTCTAGCAGAGCTTTCTCTTCCAATACCTCTTTTGAATAGTGTTTTGTGTTGTCACTCTATAGCTATTGTTCAAAAAGTGGCTTAAAGGATATTTTAACTCACAGAGAAATAACTTTCCTACAAATAAATAATTGATGGATAAAAAGCAGATGATGTATCTCAATCCATTTTCACAGATAAACTCTTTTCAGTGCTTTGTATATATGTTATGCCCGTATCTTACTTCGGTAGTAAACAATCCTGGCATACTGTTCAGCCTCTAGAGTGAGCAAGAATTTACCCAGTCAGTTGGAGGAGTGAATTTTGTTCATGTTCTTCTTCCTGTATGCAATTTTTTCTGCTTTTCTGTTTGTAATTAATTGCCACAGGGCAAAGCAATTACCCTTAGGGACTGTGAACATTGTGCTCCCCAGTTCAGAACATGTCTCTGGTGGCAGGTGATGATACAGACTTCAGAGATGTACTAAACTTTTGCAGTGTGTTTACACTAAATCATGTGGCTTAAATTTCACTGATGATGATTTTATGTGAAGTTGACTACATGTACTGATAGTCTACAAAAATTTCACCTAAGTTATCTTGTAGTGTTCTTTGTCTGCCTTTAAATGTTCATTTCTTTTCATAACATCTGTTATTCCACCCAAATTTCCTCAGCAGTTAAGTTTCCATTACTAAGTTCTTCAGTTTCCCTGTAAAGGTTTTTGCCTTAATAAATATTGTTTTCTACCTGATTTTATATATATCTGAACAATAAGACCCTAATCAAGTTCAGATTGAAGTCAATTACTGATTTAGGGGGGAAAGTGGGAGGAGGCAGAGGAAGGCAAAAACTGAATCTTAGAGAATTGACCTTTACATATAAAAATATGCACTGAACTGGTATTCATTCATTCACAGTGCTTCAGTACTAGGCTAAGTCTAGAAAACATTTCTTCTGGAAGCACTTTTGGGGAATCAGATTAAAAATAAATTATGGTCATAGGATACTTTCTTTGGAGATGGGATAAAAATAAGACAGTTGAGCTATTTTGGGTTTAACATTTACCTCTCCTACTCCTTCTCCCCCCACCCCCTTTAAAACACAAATCTTTATTCAAAAATATTTGTTTTCACATTTTGGACATTTTTTTTTAAAATATTCCTGTAACTATATATATGATTGTAAAATAGAAAAAAAAGTAAATGTATAGTAGTATAGGTTGGCAGACAGATCCCTCTGTTAGCTTTGGAAACTCCAGAGCATAAATTAATCTGCAAACATTCTTCACCTCAAATTTTAACTCTGTTTAAGTGGAAACCTGAATTGCACCAATTTCCAGTTGGCACATCGTTTTACTTTTAAATGTTGAATGCTGCATGCAATGAATTATGTAACAATAAAAAAGTTGTATAGAATGAAGAGATTTCTTTAGCCTGATACTTATGTCCAGGAAACATCTTCGGGGTTTCCAAAGAACTTCAGCTTTGAGGATCAGCATGGAAGTTTCTGACAGCAGTTTGTCCCATGGTTTGTTTTTTATACATTTTTCTTGCAAAGCAGATGTGCACTTTTCTTTACAAATAGATGTGTGATGATTAAAGATACACACATGCTTGTCTTTCCTATAAAACTAAATCTTATACGTGATGGATAGGTTGACAAGATTTTTTCTGAACATCCTTCAGTTCTGCCTTCCTATACATTATGTGGCAGCCAGTTGCTTCCTTGAAGCTAACTTAAGATATCCAGAACTAAAGGCTGCTGTGTGCTTTGAGCTGCCTCTGTGCTGGATTTCAAACTAACTGAAAAATAGCCTCCCCTTATCCAATGAAAATGTCAGTGTAAATTCAAATCTAACCCTCAGACTGGAACAAAACTTACTTTTTTTCATTCAGGCCATCCTTTTTGCAGTAGTGTGCAAAAATAAATTGTTTCAAATAAGGCATTAATTGACTGGCACTCTAATATTAACACAATCAGGTAAAGCCAACAACAACATAACAGATTTAGCCTGAAGAAATTAGACACGAAGTGCCTCTAACTGTTCCCTCTTCCACTGGGAAACTGGCAAGTATAAAAGGCATTGTGGCCAGATCTAAAAAGAACACAGCAGTCTGATAAGTAAAATTTCAAACATGGCAAGAAGCTACCAGTTTTGGGTATGGAATTCACAAGGAGGACTTTGTCATCTAATGCAGGTTTGGTTTCTGTCATAGTGAAAGGGGAGAGTTAGGCACTGAAGGCCACATCGATATGGGTGAGAATTTGGTTAGACTTGCTCCAACCTAATTCCCTGTTTCATAAACACTGAAGAACACAGAGCTAAAAGAATATGGTGCTTGACATGAACAGCTTTTCCTTATATGTTTCCATAGCTCTGGGGCCTAAGCTTATTTGAGTTCATACAGCTTACATGGCATAGATCAAAGCTGTTTAGTTATTGCATTTCCCAGACAGAGAAGACCAAGTACTTGGAACTTATATAGAATATAGATTCACTTGTTTTGAGTCATGTCTGAAAAACAGGCTTCATAGAATCTACCACAGTGCTATAACATCACAGTGAGTGGCAGTACTGTTGAGCCAGCAAACTGCTGAAGAGAAGAATGCAGTCTGTAATTTCTGTCTTTCTTGTACTTAAACACTAAAGGCTACTTTTGTGAAATTCAGATACAAATCTTTGGAGGTTCATGTTTCCCTCTACCAGCTGGATACATGAACCCTACAATTGAAATAGAACAATTAGATCAGTGTCTCCTGTTGTGGAGAGAACAACTTATGCTGTGGCACAACAACTGAGCATGCAGAATTAAGTGTACTAGCCCTGCTTAGCTTTGTCAGATTGCCAGATGTTGTCTTATACCCACTCGCTTTTGGATCCATGGATAATGCCAACATACAGACGTGAATGAAAGAATCATGGGATGAGAAGGCAAGTGGAAATGCAATTCTGTTGCTTGGTGATGCTGAGTGGGGGTGAAGGAGGCAGTCTGTACATGCTTCCTGCACAAGCTTCCAGTACAAGCTTCCAGTAATTTCTCCAATAGTGCATTTGTGTAAAACTGATAAACCTTCTGCAATCAAAGACTAGAAGTCAAACTTGCACAGCACCAGGAAAGATCTGAAGATCAAAACATCTATGTCAGTTTTAAAAGCAAAACCATTTTCAAGAATGGGGAAGCTGTCTGCAGACTAAAAGTGTGTTGAGGGCTTAGGGAACTGCAAAACCTTGTATGCTAGCTGCCAAAAGATGGAAAGCCATTATGAAGGCCTTTTTTGTATTAAAATCCTCCCAATACACACTTCGTTTCTGCTCTTGGCCATGTAATGGTGACAGATGTGTATAGCTGAGGTCAACTACTTCCTCCTAATTGTATTCAAAGTTCTGTTTTTCCACTGTTTTGTCTAGTACATTTAGATTTTACTCCAGAAATTAATTCTTCCTAATGGCTTACCAAAAAAACCCAAATGACTTTGTTCACTATAAGACCTAAGGAGATATGCATTAAAATTCCAGTTAGTATTCCTGACTAGTTTTAGGTAAATCAGATATTTCCTTGATTAATACTTTTTGTAAAAAACTGAACGCAGAAGAACCTATTAGTTTTTGTGCTTCTGGCTCACATGAGAAAAAAAAAAAAAAGAATTGTTCTACTGGACTGTGATTAGAAAACAGTGCTTTCATAGGCTGCCTTCGAAACAGGATGAAGACAATCTGTAAAAAGAGCAATTCTAAAAAGTCAGCTTGTTGCAAGATGATATAGATCTAGCATTGCCTAACCTTCAGATTTTTTAATCTTCCTATTTCCATGTGATTCTTCTGAATTTTCTTTTACTCTCCTGTGCTAAAACAGCAAAAATGTAAAACCTGCCGTAAGATTAATAACAGAGAAGGTCTAAATATAGCAGGGTCAGCAAGATCCTAGGTGAGCTTTGCTTCTTCATCACTATTTTTGTCATGACTTGGCTGTGTATCATGACATGTATTAGGATACATCCATTGTTCTTGGAGTTCCTCTGAAAAAGTTTTACATTTTCTTTTTATATAGCTTCTGCAGGTGCCATATCAACATCTTCTATAGGTGGGAAATATAACTGGTATGAAAACTTCAAAGGACTGTGTGTAAAACATGCTTTTCTACGATCCTAAAGAAAATTTTAATTTAAAAAATTACTTTTCTAAGGTGTCATGACAATGTTTAATGATATTCTTAAACTAAAATACTTTTATTTTGGTTATTAATATATAGGTAAAAGTTTCATGTAAAGCTCACCTAAAGGGTATTTTCTGTGCCATAGGCATTTAGAAAAAAAGCACAAATGGAGCAAAAGCACTGTAATTAGAAGATGTTTGCTTATGAATTAATGAAACAAAGAATCCAGGAACACAAGACCACTGCAGATTTTGTGAATGATATGCAAACTGGTGCATAATAGGAATTAACTAGACTTACATATGCATTTAAAGGAAACTGAGCAAGACTGACTGTCTTACAGCAAGACTGACTTCGTGAGCAGTATGACTCAGTTAAACTCTGGTTATTCATGTCAATACAAAGCTAGCTGAATGAAATTTAAACACCTAAGAAATGGAGAGGCCA
Organism: Todiramphus chloris collaris; assembly: GCA_025345505.1. Lineage (NCBI taxonomy): Eukaryota > Metazoa > Chordata > Aves > Coraciiformes > Alcedinidae > Todiramphus > Todiramphus chloris. Next base: position 18,190,535 of record JANVCC010000021.1, read on the forward strand.
GGCTGGATTATATCTGACAATTCTAATAGATAGGACATGGACCACAGCTTTTGCAGACCTCCTACCTCCATTTTCCTTTTGTTGGAATCACTGTTTCATTTTAGGCCTTTTCTCCTGAGCTGCTCTTCTGAGACATCTGATGTTCCAGTACACACAAAGTGGAAAGTAGATCACTGCACCTGCAGTGAATCTGGGATATCCGGAAGGCTTCTGAAATGTCTACAAATTAACTACATTTATGTCCCTTTTCTTTCCAAGATTTTGTGCATAGCTGGGGAACCTTGGTTCAAAGGATACTTCCCACAAAGAACTCCAGTGTAGATACCAAGCACTCTTGTTTCTATGACACAGACATCTCTGAGCCCTGAAAATATCCTGGCTGGATAATCCCTGGAATGCCTGCCTGAAGAACACCAAGGGACAGGAGAAGGAAAAGAGAATATGTCCCATTCATGGCAAGGTATCATCCAATTCTGGGAAAGATATATCAATTCAATTAAAACTCAAAGAACAAATGACTCAAAAAAACCTTAAAACAATAGATGCAGAAGCAATTACAAAAGCTACGCTTGTTCAGCTGGGCTGTTCCTAAGCTAACAATTTGAACTAAGGATTAAGGTTTAGTGAAAACCATAGCCCTTTTTAGATCTTCTTTCCCTCTGTGACTTTTAACAAGCCAAATCTATTTGGCCAATAAAATTAAAATATACAGGACACGTAACTCTTTATCTGTCATACCCTGCAAATCACATTTTCCAGCATTAAAGTACTATTCGTTTTGGCTTTTAATTACCTGACTTATCAGCATGTCATATTTCTCCCCCTGTTCCTGCAATAATTACATTCTGAATCAGTGTGACATTCAGTATTGACCTTTATTTATGGCTCTCACAAACTGTCGAATGTTTATTTATAAACCATGAAAAGCAGAGTTTGTAAGAATATTGATTCAGCATATTAGAAAAGCAGTGGCCTGGCATTCTGTAAGTAGAAGTAATCACAGGCAATTACTAGAGACTGCTTTTCACTACTAATCTTGGGTTTAACCTTATAATTGTATTACTGAATTTGATTCACTTTGCCCATACATTACCAGGTTCTTAATAACAAGTCTGATATTAACATAATTTAATAATATTCAGGGGAAGAATTATTTTAATTGGTTTAAAAAGAGAGAGACATATAGCCTATGCCACACAATGAGAAAAGTATTGTAACAGCCTTTTTTATTTCGCAATAAATGATAATTAATATTTAAGTGCATTAATGAAATAAGTTCTTAATGGCTAGGTCACAAATCTTTGTTGTTTATGCCACTAACAAAATCACTAACTGCTCCTAATGATGCCCCTGAGCTAAGCTTCACTTTACTCCTGATATAAAAACTACTTTCATTGCTGGTAGCATAAATTTGCAGTGTGAAAGGCAAAGTCAAACTAAGAATGATTCTTCCTGTCCTTATCCCAGCACGTGATGGGAAGAAAGTGATCAAATTCCAAAAACAACTCCCAAAACAACAAACCACGAAGCAGCAAAACTAGCAAATGATAACCAGAGCTCTACATTCACTTGCTGTTCTTAGTGAGCCATATTCAGCACAAGAGCCAATGAAGATGTAACTGTCTGCCTAGGATTAAATTAGAGCTCTGAGCAGCACTGGGTTAATGGCAGCTGGCTAATGACTCTGCTTTTGGGTAGAACTGACCAGTCATACTTCACTATTTGGTTTTTTTTCTACTAAACTCATATGTTCTATATTTGAGTTTACTCAGGTTAAAATATAAATTCAGCACAAGTCAGGCTTGAGAAGGTATGCTTATGAAACAAAAAAAAAAAAGTTTTTGTTTGTTTGTTTGTTTGTTTTGTTGTTGTTGTTTGTTTGTTTTTCTCTGTGTTCTAAAACTTTCAATGAAAAGTACATGGAAAGATAATGTTTCCAGGATGAATTTTCTTTGGGTGGAATACTATCCTGATGGAATAACACCCTTTAAGGGAAACAGTACTAACTGTACCAACTAGTATGGTATTTTTGACAAATTTGCACCCAGTTCAGGATTTAGACTCTTTGGAAATATCCTTAGTTTTAGTCTTAAACTTTTCTTGGGAGTTATTTTTAATACATGCTGTGTTTTGTCCAGAACTCTTCCTTGTTTAATGAAAAAAAATTTCCAGTACAACAAGCTTTAAAACTGTTGTAATTCAGTTATGGATATTTTTGGGAAAAGTATTTCAGGAATCATAAGCTCCTGGAAAATCATAAAGACACTTTTTTTTTTTTTTTTTAATTGCTTTATCCTCCCTTTGTGTTATTCTGCTTACATTTCCACTACTCAGTGACTGTTCAAAGACAGTATTATGATCACTGAGAATGTTTTGTTCAGAGTCAGAGAGAATAACTTAGCATTATTTTCTTGTAAAGTATCCAGAGCTCAGACAGAGTAAAAGATGAACATGAAAAATATGCATGCGTATATGTTTTCTACTTCATTACTGGAAATCACAGCTGGCAGCACCTTCAGAAATATTTTCAGTGGTTTCTTCAGTTTAACATTAAATACTAAATCACAGCTGGCCAGGAAGGTTTGGGTTTTTTGTGTGTGTTTTTCTCCAGGAAAAAGTTGAAAAAAAACAGAATACATTTAAAAACATTGACATTTGAATATGCTGTATTTTTATGGGTGAAATTAGAAGGTTAGCACATTTTTTTTCCTAGCAAATGGTAACAAAACTAAAAACCTATTCTGCAGGTTATGAGGATCTAACAAATTAGTAGAAAAACAGGTGGTGGAAATTGTAGCAATTATTTCTTAGCCTGTACCTGAGAAAGTCCATAAGCATCTACAACCTATAGCTTAAGAATGTATACTAGGTAAAAAACTCTGCTCCTATACTGACCTTTAAGATAGTGGGTATTGAGGTAAAACTCAATTACACAGACCTCTGGTGTGCCCAAAATAGCAGTTCTTATGGTATATATTGAATATTATATATTGAAGTTGTGTATAGTTGAAGTTCAGATCGGACATTAGGAAAAGGTTCTTCACTGAGAGGGAGGCCAGCTCCTGAAACAGCATCTGCAATTAAATGGTCATGGCACGAAGCCTGTCAGAGCTCAAGGAGCGTCTGGATGATGCGCTTAGTCATATGATTTAGTTTTAGTTAGTCCTGTGATGAGCAGGGAGTTGGACTCAATGATCTTTATGGGTCCTTCTAAATTGAGATATTCTATGGTTCTTCTATATCAATGAATAAATAGGTTTCATTTTTCTTACTTTAAGAAATACTTTAATTACTTTTTGCTAATATGCATATGCATCTTTACAAAGCAAAGCATATATAGTGTTTAGAGAACTGAAGTTTACTCGAGCCAGTGACAATAACTATTGAGTGGAGATTTAACAAGTCTTTAGGAACACAGACTGACAAATTTTTAATGCACTAGTATGAGAAACAAAAATATTTTATATCTCATAATCTTTGAGATTATGAAAATACTGTTTACCTAAAACCACACATCTTCAGATAGATGGAACATAGTTATGTCTGTTTACATAATATTAGAAAAAATGACCAAAAGAAAGTCATGTCCTAACTACTCTCCCTCCCCATTTATCTAGATGGGATTTAACTAAATTATTACACCACTGACATAAGCCAATTGCAAAATACTACTGTAAGAGGAAAATGTTTGCAATATGTGTTGCCTATTTTGAGTGCATTTGAGTGCATACTTCATTGGAAAAAGAGGGAAGTGTAGCTTCTTTGCGAGGAATACACTGACTGCATCATTTTCAGCCAGTACCAACAGCACACCCTCTCTGAAAAGAAGTCTTCAGAAAGGATGTCTTCCTAACATTAGATAGGGAACAAATCCTTCTTAGTATGTGACCCACCAACTCATTTAAAGAAATGCACCAGAAGATGCTGAGGAAGTAAATTGAAGACCCAAAGAAGATGTTCTTACCAACTTTCTCATTAATAAATCTCTTTCTCACAATGTTTAAGGTGTAAGCTCAATGTTTTTCTATGTCAGTGGCCTTTGACAGTGTCAGTTCAGTGATATAATGGGTCCACAAATAGAAATCAAAAAAATCTTTTTAGCTTGTGATCTTGCAGCTTTGAGATCCCCCCCCTATTCCCAGCCAGTGCAGACAATGGACAAAGCTGTCTGTAAAAGAACTGCAACAGTTCTTCTTTTCATTTTCTCTTTTTTTTTTTTTTTTTCATTTCTCTCAACTTACCCAGATGTGGCATTCCTATCACAGAATCTCTCACTATTAGAGTACAATGAAAATGAAACCCATGTTGAATGTGGATGACTTCCAAATTGGCAATAAAAAAATATTTACCTGCCTCTCTTTGGTTGCAAAGTTACGTGCTAACTCTAAGGAATGGTTGCAGTCTTTTAAAATGATGTTTAAAGAAAAGGATTTATAATTTTCTACAGTGGATAGACCGGCATAAAACCCCACAGTCAAGATATGAACATGCAAGCTTGGATTTCAGAGTAATCACAGCCTTTCCACAGGATATTTATTAATACTGAACATTTGGTGTTGGTGACACTTCTGGTTCTTTGCATCTGCCTTGCCAGACTCCATAAGACACAAAGTCCCCCCAAAACAGCAATCATTTACAATTGGCTGCATGTATGAACATAACTACTGATATCAAATTATAAAAAAAAAAATTAATATCAAAGTCAGCTTTACCATCAAAGTATATTCTACATTAAAGTAAAAGTGTTTGTTTCATTAATTTTTTATTAGGATCATAGGTTATGATCCAAAAGTGTGGCCAGCAGGTTGAGGGAGGTCATTTTGTCCTTCTGCTCTTTGAGGCCCCACCTGGAGTCTTGCATCGAGCTCTGGAGGAGAAAGAGCTTTCCATCACAGGAAAGATCTGTTGGATATGTTGGAGCAGGTCCAGAGGAGGGCCACTAAAATGATCAGATGGCTGGAACACCTCTCCTGTCAGGAAAGGCAGAGAAAGTTGGGGTAGTTTAGCCTGGAGAAGAGAAGGCTCTAGGAAGAACTTAATGCAGTCTCTCAGTACTTAAGGGGAGCCTGTAAGAAAGCTAGGCCTGTAGGGATAGGAGAAGGGGCAATGGTTGTAAACCAAAAGAGGGTAGATTTAGACTAGCTATAAGGAAGACACCTCTTACAATGATGGTGGTGAAACACTGGCACAGGTTGCCTAGAGACGTGGTTGCCCAAAGAATCGGCGCATGCCCCATCCCTGGAAAAATTCAAGGTCATGTTGGACAGAGCTCTGAGCAATCTGATCTAGTTGAATATGTTCCTGCTCACTGCAGAGGGTTTGGACTAGTTGACCTTTAAAGGTCTGTTCCAACCCAAAGTATTAAATAATTCTATAATAATTCGATTTGGAAGGATGCTCAGGAGATCTCCAGTCCAACCTGCTTCTCAAAGCAGGATCATCTCTGAACTCAGACTAGCATGACCTGGTCATCTCAAAGGGCTTTGTACAACCAGGACCTCCACCAATGGAGTCTGTTCAGGTTCGCTGGACGACTGGTCCACTGCTTGGTCATCCTCATGGTGAAGCTTCTCCTTACATTCAGTTTGAACTGGCCCTTGTTTCAACTCAGGCCCATCGTTTCCCACCATGCCACACTTTGAAGAGCTTTGCTGCATCTGCTTGATGATCTACATACATGCTAGGTGCCCCTGAAGTCACCTCGTCTCCAGCCTGTACAAGCCCCAGTCCCACAGCCTCTCCTCACAGGGGAAGTAATCCAGTCCTGATCATGCTGGTGGCCTTCACGACTGAACTCACTTCAGTTTTTCCATGTCTGTCTCACATGGGAAGGGCTCTAAACTGAACACAGTATTTTACATGTAGTCTAATAGAGTGCATATAAAGCAAAGAATCTGTACAGTATCTTGCACCAAACACTTTTAAAGATTTTAAAGTGCTACTTTCATGTTAAAAGAAAAAAAAACCCCAACAAAACAGAAGCAGTATTGAGCTATTGTTATCATCTTCAAGTGATACTACAAAAAGGCTCACTTTATGACTACAGAGCTAGTAGTTCTCATTGTAGGAGCATAGGATCATTTAGCAATCTTTTGATAAACCGAGTTCTTGAGAGGGCTTACATGCACAAAATCCAGTGGGTGAGATGAAAACATTTCCTGGGTGCGTGAGAAGGGAGTCACCTGCACATTCTGTACAGTCAGGTACATACACAGGGAAAGTGAAATCTCAGCAGACAATTCCTACCTTAATCTGTTTGGGATGTGCACATCTTTTACATGAATTAGACAGCTTAGTCACTCCATTCTGATCCAGCCGAGAAGCAAGACCTAATGTCTACTGAAAACAGTGACATTAGAGGTCAGCATTTTTACTTAAAACCTGACCCACAGGAACTTCACTGCCCTTCAGAGGAAATCTGGGGCTGCAGATATCTGCGTTCTGCACAGTTGGAGGCAATACAGTCGTATCTGACCCCAGACAGATTAGGCAGGCTGGTGATGCCCTGACATTGTTCAGAAATGACTGCAAAAATTGTCAGGGACAGAAAAAGATGCAAGGCATCCCTGTAGCCCAGGAATGAGGAAGAGACCTTGATACTAGCTGAGTAACCAGGATCATGTATTTCATTCACTGATGTTTAAGTGCATAATGACTCTTTGCTCCCATGCAGTCTCCTAGGCATAAAATCAGGCTCTCACCTGATGACTACCTCTCTGGCTTCATGGCTTCTGAATTTCTAACTGCAAAACAGCACATCATATAGGATAAGAAAAGTTTAGAAGCCTCATCTTATTGAGCACTTGAATTGCGATCTACTGTACAATATATTTGCTCTACCCCACTTTCTGGCTGTGGTTTAAATGAAACAAGTGAGCAGGTCCTCTTGAGGGGGACAAATAGCTTAGCCTTGTAAATGCAAGAAAGTATTGCACAGGGCAAGCATGAAAATCATGCATGAACTTATTGTTCAGAACTATTTTGGCATTTCATAGTGGATCTCACTAGACCATTTCAGAATTCAGAATATAGTCAGGGTCCAAATACACTATGAGGACTGTGAAATAGTCAGGTTACAGAATAAGTATTGAGTTGGAAAGGCAATTCAGAAAAATATATATGAGTTTGAAACATTGTTAAAGATAAAGTCCTTCAGGCATATTTCTGGTACCTAGATGAGTTATTTTTGTGTGTGTTTTTTCCTTACACAGCTTTAATTTTGTGAAACCCTCAAGGATTATAATTGTCATAAATATTTGCATAGATAAAAAGTTAAAACTAAAATAAATGTGAGGCAAACTGTCTTTTGGGAAAGCTTGAGCTCCAGAGGTGTCAATATTCATCTATTTTCTCATCAAAAACATGACTAGACATTTCCAACAAAATCCATCACCAGCACGATGAATGAATGCTGTGAGGGCTGTACTGCCCTAATGAACAGCAGCATAAATTTGCTTGAAGCATTTAAATTCTGGTCATAATCATCATCTTCTATATACATAGCCAGTTTTGAATTACTAAGGACAATAGCTACCATGCTATAACATTGCTGTATATTGATATTTCATTGTGTCCTAAACGCAGAGAAATGCTTTCCAGTCAGTATGGTCTTAATATCTTCAGAAGGAATTAAAAACAACCATTGCCACTATTGATAAACTTAGGATGAGTATATCAGTAGCCATAAAAAATAACCAACCAAATAACCACACCCCCCCAATATAAAAAAAAGAAGCCCACAATTAGATTTCAGTTATCTAGCAAGTTTGAAACAAATTCAATCTTAAACCCCCCCTGACTTGAGATTACCTTGGATACTCTGTTTGCAACCTCTCTGCCTACTGTCAGCCCCTGAACAAAGGTCCGTGCAGCAATGAACGCTCTAGTCACTTGAACCTTCAGCTTCCGGGGTACATCTCCGAACGGCTTCAGCTGGTCTGTATATTTGCTTACACACTCCAAGTAGTCCTCAGTGAAATGGTACTGGGGGTTTATGAGCTGAAACATCCGCTCCAGCAGCCGAGCCCAGAAATCATTCAGCATTTCCTCCAAGTTCACGTTGCCTCCTGTGTAATACCGCTTCAGCTCTGTGAAGAGGTCCTGGAACACCTCAGAGTTCTGCATGTACAACATGCCGTACGTCCGGACAAACATGTCATTTAAAGATCTTTCTGCATTCTCCAGAAGTTCTCGGAAAAATTCTGCAGGGAAAACAAGAAGGTGTTAACGGTTATATTAGTGAGGTATGAAGGGTTTCCTGATTGCATTTCTGTGTTGACATTAGTAAAGTTTTTCTTTATATGTTGTTACTACAGATCTTTACTAGTGAAATTCATTTATTTGGACAGGAAATAGCTTTAGATGTGAAGAAAAACAGAGAATAACCTGAATTCTTCATCAAGGTAGAAAGGCGTAGAACCTATAATTTTGAACATGAAAAAGCCATTTAAAAGAACTTTACTGAGAGTAGTTACACTTCTTCATGTAATATTTGAACCTAGCAATCCCCATTCCTTGCAATACCCTCCATAGCCAGTATACTAAATCTTCTAAGCTAAAAGTAAAGTCATTTATAGGATAATTTAACTGAAAAATCTAATGATTTTGGAATAGCTAGATAAGTTCCATTTTGCTGAAATTTTTACAGTGTAGAAGAACACCATGGAAATAAATCTGAAAACTTATTTGCAAATATTGTTGAAAAGACTTCAAAGAGACCTGAGTGGAAATGAGCAGAATTCCTCTTAAAACTATTACTCGTCTAGAAAATACTACGAAAATGTTAGTATTTTCATAAAGTTGCTATTTTACTGAAGAACAGTACTAGAACCCTCCACCAGTCATGTTGTAGTCAGTGCACTAATTCTAGTTTGCGCTGATTGTTGATTTTGGAACAGCAGACCTCATGCTTTTTTTGAAAGGATTTCAGACTTTACTGCTTCTTTGCCTTTTATCAACTCAGGTCCAAACCATAACCTGTTTCTAAATTTGGGCTTGTGGAATTTATTCTTACTGGAAATGAAGCCCATGGGATACAGTGGAAATATGTAATCCCCTTTTCTGTTAAGATCCTTTAACTGCCATATGGTGCTTAGGTTTCCCCACAAAATTCACTGAGCATACACAGTAATTCTTTAAATTCATCTAGCAAAAGCAGGCATAGCATCTTCTGGTTTTTAGAAGTTCCCATCTTCCTACAGGGTCTGCTTGTCAACCTTTTTAAACCTCCTTTGGAAAACAGCTCAGTGACTGCTATGGCCTGTAAATGAGGCACTACAGACAACAAGGCAGAGATGGAAACACCTTTGGCAAAACAGGTATATTTGCTGCATTTACATCATTCATAGTGACGCAGGAGTCACCACACAGACAACTTTGGGATACCAGATTCTAAATACGTGGTCTTAGCCTGTAGACACATCTGTGCTTACTAACCGCAGGGACGAGCTGACTCCTTACTCTTGGCTAATGCTCTAATGTGAATACTCTTTTAACACAGGACCCTGCTGTGGCTACAGTGACTCATAAAACCACAGAACCACTCCAGTGCTAAAAGACAGGATGGCAGTTGGTGCTATGTAAGAAAAAAATCTGCACTAAATTTGAGAATTTGCAACTGTGAACAGCTGAAAGCAGAATCCGCTGAACACCGTCGACCAGTCTACCAGAACTCAGCAAGAAAAGAGCCTCTTCTTTTTGGCAGATATTGTGCAGAGCTGCAGTCTTTGATCTCCCAGATAACTGCAGAGGAGTTATGATGAAAATGTATACACGGAACATCAAGAACATGCTCACTACGTCAAAGCATTTATTAAAGGGAAAATATATCCTAATAAATGCATCAATGTCTAAACTGTCATTAAAACCACAGATCTTCATATGTAATAAGTATAATGTGGAAAAGAATAAACTTTTGACAAATAGCTTAGGTAGGGAAAAGCAAAAAAAAAAACCAAACCAACAAACAAAACAAAACACCACAAACCCCACGATTAAAAAGAAACCCTTTCATTTTTTGTTGCTGAATAGAATAACCTGAGGTCCAAAACACAGTCTTTCTTGTTTTTTCAAATAATTCACTAATTCTGACAAAGTTGTTTAAGACAAAAGCAAATTAAATCTGTCTTTCACTGCTAATCCTGCCCTTGTAGTATCTTTGATGTCTGAATCATCCTGATTACTATTTTATACATTCAGCATTTCTTCTTCTAAGAAATAATGCACACTGGCTGCACTGCCGAATACTGACTGAATACTGACTGAATACTGACTGCTGAGCTCTCTAGTCACACAATCTGGAAGGCAAAAAGATGGCAGGCAATTCGGGGCTCAAACTAAAATTAGTTTTAAGGCTGAAGCCAGGCTTTCAGATCAGTTCAGTTGAACAACTGGGAAAGGCAATCACATGTGCAGTGAATCCAGGACCCTTGACTTCTCTCCCATAAGAAGAGAGAAGCCTCTGAATACTGGGAGGCTGCTGTAAGCAATTCACATGCTGGCTCCTCCCAATTCGTAGCTATACTGAGAGTCACACTATTTATCCTAAATATAATGACATTGTATAAGTCAGTCACATAAGTCAGCAAAGCATAACCGAGTTTGCTGACAGCTCCTCTTGTCTGAGATTGTTAGCCTACTATTTTTTTGTGGGGAGATATTATTTAGCAATCTCACAGTTAGCTCGTTGGAAGACAACTTTTCAGGGAGGGGCAGACACTTCTTCTGTGCCTGTACAGTATAGAAAGGTTCACATTGGAAGAGACCTTTAAGGTCATTGACTCTAACCTAGCACAGCCAAGTATTCCACTAAACCATGTCACTAAGCATTACATCTACATGCCTTTTAAATACATCCAGGGATGGTGACCCCACCACTTCTGTAGGCAGCCTGTTCCAAAGTTTAAAAATCATTTAAGTGAAAAAGTTTTTCCTAATGTCCAGTATAAACCTCCTCAGGCACAACCTGAGCTTTTCTTCTTGTCCTGTCACTTGTTACTTGGGAGAACAGACCAACCCCAACCTCGCTACAACCTCCTTTCAGGTAATTGTAGAGAGTGACAAGGTCTCCCCTCAGCCTCCTTTCCTCCAGGCTAAACAAACCCAGTTCCCTCAGCCACTCCTCATAAGATTTGTGCTCTAGCTCCTTCACCAGCTTCATTGCCCTTCTTTTAACATGCTCCAGCACCTCAATGTCCTTCTGGTAGTAAGGCATCCAAAAATGAACACAGTATTCAAGGTGCAGCCTCACCAGTGTTGAGCACAGGGGGATGATCAATTCTTTAGACTGCTGGCCACACTATTTCTGATACATCTAGCACAATGGTCCATTCTGGTTGCAATCTTTATTTATACTGCAGTACAAACATCATCAGTAACTCGACAAGCTTAAATTTCATGCTAGTCCAAATGTGACAACATACACATGCATTCTGTAGTCCTCTAACTAGCACTATATTCTTTTATTTTTTTAGTCTTCCCATAAGCCTCTAGTCTTTGAGAGTTATTGGTAAAAGTAAGTTATTATGCCATTAAAAAGTTAGACCATTAGTTTTCTGTACACTTTCATACAGAAGAGAATTAGTTCAAGAGTTACTCTGCATCAGTTACCCTATGAAGGATCAAGGTAATAAAGCAGCAAAAACTACAAAATTGGATACCTTTTTAGTTCCAGGGAGAAGGAGATCTGTTGGACTAATTAGAAAAATTCTCAGTAAACTCCCATCCAGCAAAATGAATGCTTCTGTGAAGGATCACTTGCTTTTTTAGTCCATAAATCTTATATATGTCAAGAATGTAGTCTGCTTTGTGATGCTTGCGTACAGAAACTGTGACCTAGCATAACTGGGCACTGGTCCAGTTACATCAGGAGAAATTGTACTTGCTTGTCCAAAGGTTGAATTTTCCATGGTCTTCACAGCAATTTAAAGATTTTATGCTCATTGCAAAGATGATATTTCATCAACTTGCAGGTAGCTTTTGAAAAATAATGTTATATTTCAGCTCAAAGTAAAAGAACGAAGATGAGACAGACATTAGTCATGTTGCTTAATGTGCTTCTGGAACACACTCAAGCACTAGGGTGGGAGAGGAGAATCTATATGACAGAGCTGCACAGTGTTTTAAAATATATATCTAATGAAATTCTTTGCTGCCAAAATAGGCTGTCATGAGCGGTGTTAATGCTGGAAATAATTTTTCCTAATTTTAAGTGGTGATTCATTTATATGACAGAGTATGTCCTGGGTATGTCTTATGTTGCAAACAGGTTTCTGTACAGCTTTCATTTATTAGCAGGAGGTTCTCAGGAAGCCTGCTCAGTTCTGCTTACAAGGTAGTTGGAAAGGACAAGGTGCAAGGCACACTGAGCTACTGAAAAGAGGGAGAGAAGGTTGCTATTTCAAACCATTACATGTTCTATACAGGCTTAAATGATGGGTTTCCAGTCAATAGATAACAAGACAGCTTTCATTTTGAAACTTTATTTGTAAATTCAGGGTGCAAGACAGATAATAATGGTCTCTGCAAATGAAGTCTGAATTTTTTTTAAATGTTTTCTCTGTGATAGGATAACTCAGGTGCGAAGTGAAAGGACAGTGCAGTACTAGAGCCTGTTTCTGAATGGTAGGTACTGCTCTCAATTTAAAAATAGGGTCTTGTGAGCTCTCACACAACCCTGACAACTGAAAGTTGACTTTCTCCCTCTATTTTAACATAGGTAATATAGTATTATAATGCAGTTCATCCTGGGAGCCAGCCTAATTCTGCAGTGATGACTAGCTGTCACCATAAGATAGTGGATCAGGGTTGGGGATATTACTGGAGCATGACATGATGTAAAAACTGCCTTTAACAAAATATAACCACAATCATCTAGAGGCAATTATTAGACAAAAAACAGTTGTGCTATGTTTTAATTGATGTTCTATGATTTTTCATAGCCTGATAAATTCCCTTGTATTTTCTCTTCCTTCTCTAATTTCAGCAAAACCAACATCTGACTGTAGGACAAGATGCAAAGCTAGAAACAGTTTGTTGTCTGATTCCAAAACCAAAAAGATATGCATGAGCTTTAAGAGCAAAAAGACCAAAATGAAATGTCATTTATTTACCATAAATTCTGCTCAGCTTTCCTTTTAAGCAGAACTTGAGACCTGAACACTGTACTATGGTGCATCTGATACACTGGACATGCAGCACAGTTGCACAGAATCCTTCAGAGGTTCTGGACAGGGATGTATAGAATCTTAGAATGGTAGGGGTTGGAAGGGACCTCTGGAGATCACTGAGTCCAACCCCCCTCCCAGCACAGGCTGACCTAGGACAGGCCACACAGGAACAGATCCGGGTGGGTCTTGAAAATCTCTAGAGAAAGAGACTCCACAATCTCTGATGTCTAATATGTCTGATTTTACATCAGGTTTTATGGAAAACATTGCTCAAGGAGGCATACTGATTTCATTCATCATTGACTAGCACCACCCAAAACATACAGGCTGTTCCCTAAGACAGCCTTGTTCTCCTACTTGTAGGCACTGATTTTCCAAGAGCTCTGAGGATTTAGACATTTACTGTGAAAATGTGCATGGACTTACCTCCTATGAGGAATTTAGGTACCTAAATTCATTTCACAACTTTGAGCTCTCCAGTCCTGATAAGGCTGAAGGTAAGAAGGATATTAGAATTCATGTAATCTGACTACCTTTTTGGACAGAAAGGTTCTTTGAGGGGTAAGTACAGATACTTACATTAATGACATACATCAATGGCAGCCTTTTATACTTTAAAAATGCTTTAGTGAACTTTTCATCTCTTTTCAGGATTCTTGCAAAGGCTTTTTTTTTTTTTTTTTTTAAGAAGATATTTCACTATGATATCAATTAATGAAAGTTGTGGTTTATCTCAAGGAAATTCAAGTGAAATTAACCTTTGTGGTTTCTATGCGCTTTTTTTTTTTTTTCCCAAATGTTTTTTTTAGGTTTCCAGAGACTTTCTTCTAACAATACCTAACCTTACAAAACAAAAAGAACTCAATTTAACTTCATGACTGAGAAAAAAATTGCTGTAAGGAGAATACTTACAGAAGATTATTCTTTTTCCTATTTTTGACATTACATTTTTATTTATATTCAGGAGTGAACAAAATGCATGCATAAGGCTACCAGGGTATTGGTATTACTTTTTTAGCGAGCTTGAATAACTGATTTTAAAATTCCTTTATAGCTTTGACCTTTAGAAACACTCAACAGTCACAACTGGGAAAAAAACTGTAGCTCCTATCAGGAACACCAAAAGCTACAGTGTGATGAAGTCTGTTGAAAATTGTTCCTCTTTTTAAACTCATTTTGTTTATATACACATTGCATTTAAAGCTAAGAAATACAAGTCAGATAAACAAATTTGCCAATAGGTGATTTACATCTTCTACTTACGTCTTGGGTAAGGTCACCTACGGGTGAAATGATTTAGCCGTTAATGGATATCAACACCTTTCTAGAATGTCCTATACCTATAAATATCATGGCATGGAATCTTTCGGATGCTACTCTGTTTTTTAGAAGCCAGTGTGGTGTCAAAGGTTGTGAGTAAAGATGAGAATCAATCTCCCCACTTTAATCCCTCCATTGCTTAGACTGCTGCAAGACTTGGCAATAGAAGATAATTCACTGTGATCTTCTTCCCTGCCTCCTGTCCAAAGTCCATGACTTCTTCCCCGTTATGGGTCAGGCCGTTGCAAGGAAGGAAGATAACCAAGGGGAAGGGGAGACCACTGAGGCTCCATCCTTAACCAGTCCCTACTGTGGATCATGGAGCCAATGCAAACAGCACTGTCTTGTGCTAAAATGAGGGACATGAAGATGGGGAAGAAACACAAACACGTCTATCATTGGTTGGGTTGGACAGGTTACATCAGGTACAGGCAAACGGAAAAAAGCTAGGCTGAAATTTATACATCAGATGCCATAGGCTGGACTTGATGATCTCAGAGGTCTTTTCCAGCCTCAGTAATTCTGTGATTCTGTGATCATCACAATGAAAAGCTTATCTGAAAAAGAACTTAAAGCGTTATTTAATGCCTATGTACAAAAAATTTATTGTACAAATGAATATTAATAGCAAGAGATCTGTCACCTACTCAAAGCTGATTACGTGCATTGATAAAGGTCTTTAAGACTTTATTCTGGAACACTGAAATCAATGAGAACATTATCAATGACTTCAGGGGATGCAGGTGCAGCATTTAAATGCTATACTTACTGTTTCTTCACTGCAAAAGGTTATTTACTAACACTTATGTATGTCTAAAAGAGATATCCTGCCATTGATTCTATACAGACAATACTGCAACTAGGTGAAACACATCTTCTTCACATGAGAAGTATTAAATTAGAGATTAACCCAGACTTTTCGAAATCTTTATGTGTCTCTACAATATCAATTCATATTCTATTGCATCTGGTACTTTATACTGATGATGTATCCTTGATTATAAATATGAAGCCTGAAATTCCCAAGATCCCCTCAAAGAATTCTTTAAACTTACAGCAATAATCGAGAAAGAAAATGCTAGGAATAAAAACAAAGAAATGAGATAGCTTTACACATATTTTATACATACACCAATAACTGTCCCTGAAGGTTCTGCTTTCATTATCAAGTGGAAAATGCCCAAGTGAAGTACTCATAAAATGTAAGCAAAATGTTACATGGCATCAGAAGACGACATTCTAGAATATTTATGACTGGGCATTTAAGCGCTTACAGCAGTAGTAGTCATGAATATCCATGACCAAAGAGAGACATGTAGCATTTCATGGATATCTGTGAATTTCAGAATGATGAATTTTACATCATATGTTCATAAAAATGCATAACGCCTCATGAAACATTCATGAGTCACCACAGTTTCTTCTGAAAAACATTTAAAGCTTTCATGAAAATGATATTAACAATATATAAACTATGGGACTCACTGCAACAATAGTTTTAAAATATAGAGACTGTTCTGCTTTTCCCTGTGCACCACTAGAGGCCATTAAATATCCAGTTCAATAGTTAAGGAGATTTACCATCTAACATTTTGTATGAAAATTCTTTGCCGTGCCTATAAACTACAACAATCTTTTAAATGTATTAAAAGTTTGTTGACTTTTAATACAGGGAAGTATAAAGCGGACCAGAAGACACAGGGGAAAATTAACAACAAATCACCTCGCTACAAACCAGATAAAACTGATTTAAGCCAGAATAATTTATATATTCTCTTTGAAGAAGAAGGAAAAAAAAAAAGTAAGCAACTTTTGACTAGCAGATCCCAAACCAGAGGCAGTATTTGCTATCACTAGACCCAGTCCTGTGGTGCTCAAGGGTCAGGTATTGTGCTGGGGGGGAATGTGACACTGAAGTCACTGCACGTCTTCTTGGCTGTTCTCAGAGTAGACAGTTTGAACTGACAAAAGGGCAGGAGTCAGTCATTTGGAAGGAAGCTCTGTCTGGCCAGGGGAAAACAGTGAAATCTTCATTGACTTACTTACAGTGTGGTGATTAACCATGACTTAACAGCACTGACACTATGGAAATGGGCTTTGGAGGCAGAAATATCAACCTGGAGTTAGGCATGTGTGGGACTAAGGAAAGCTTCTTCACCCCTTTTAGAATAGTATCTTTTTTGTTTCTTCCTCCCATTTTGAAGAAAATAGACTACTGTGAGGAGCTGTCATTGCGGAATTTGAAAAAAAAAACCTTCTTGGGCACTTTGCAGCTTCAAGAAGGGTGTGTTTTCTGATGCATCTACTGGATTGCATCAATTCAGTGAAGTACCCAGTATGAAGTGAAGTTCCTGAATGTCAGTGTGGAAAGACAGGTATCACACAGATCATACTGGATGCATCACAGTATGCTTAAAATCAGAGCTTGCAGCTACTTTCACATCATATTTGCAAGTGCAGAGAGCCAAGATATATTCCTACAGTTGTATTAATTTAATGTAACTGCTGCAAGTCCATTGCAGTTTTCCTCTCCATCTCATTTCACATTTCTGTCTCTTTGAAATAAACACATATTTTAGTATTTATAAAGAAATAAGTATATCACATAAATAAAACCTTTAAGATGTGAGACCTGAGACAGATACTACTGCATAACTGCAAAGACTTCTATTTGAGAGAACTGGCAGAAGCTTGCTCTAAAAGCAGTTTGAAATTTGACTTCCTATTGAAATTATTATATTAATAAAATCAATTTTGTATATAAGTCTGCAGTTTAAGAGGTAATGAAGTCATGTTGGTGTTTTTTCCAGACACTGCTGAATGCAGTTAATAAATTCTGTCATGGTTTAAGACCACTAACAAAAAATGGTGAAACTACCTGCAAAATAATTTACTTATTTTTGAGTTTAACCAATTTCCCTGCCTTCCTACTCAAAGGAAGCCCATGCACCATTAAGGTCAAGAAGTATTAAAACCAGGTAGGTTTCACAGTTGTTTCTTGACTATTTGGACGCTGTGTACAGTACTATTTATCACTGCAATAATACAGAGGTATGGTTAAATTTCTTGCTTGTAAATTGAGCTACATGGTCAAACTTCCCTGAAGCAGCGAACTTTCTTTTTCTTTTCTGACATAAAACTAAGTTAACTTAAATGTCAGGAAGTCATCTTAATTATTCTTAATTTGTTAGAGGAACTTTTTTTTTTTTTTTTTCCTACAGTAATAGTAGGAAAGATCAGGAGCAACAATGATCCTAGAGTTTAGATCTGGACAATCAGTGACTTAAGGCAAAGCTTAAAAACACAGATTAGGGGTAAAGTTAAGGATTAAGGTTAAAGATAATATGTCTGGCTTCAAAGAAGCTACAAATGTAGTAAAAGATCTATTACTTTTGAAGAAAACAGTCTTTCAGATCCTGGATCTGCATTCGTGTGCTGGTAGAAAGATCTTGGGTCCCCTGTGGGGCTTTGTGAAGTTAATAAACTTTCCTAGCTGCGTGTTTCAAAGATCAGGGATTAAAAACCAAAGTTTGTATTTGAATGGTTTTAAAGCCAACACAAATCTTCATCCGCAGACATCAGTTTACTGGATCAAGAGTCTGCATGATTGATTTTTTATCTGACCTAGCTTCTCAACAGAAACCTTATTTTTTCCAGTATGTCTACTGGGAAAGTTTTCCAGTTATCAGGAAACTTAGATATAAGAATCACTACAATGAACTGAAAAACTCTGCAAGATTGGTATATATTTAGAATTGCATTATATTTCAAACAGTATAATGTACTTTTTCTTTGATTGAACTACACAGAAGTGGCCTTAAATTTCTAGGACGTGTTTATTTGGGGATTTGTTCCCATCATTTATTAGCTGCTGTATTACATATGCTGTTTAGATCTAAAAGGATATGTCATATAGTGTTAACAAAGTTTTGTGCTTCTATGCTGGTCTGCAGATTAGAGCTAAATCCATTGACCAGAATATTTCAATGAACTCACAAGTTGCTGACTCTCTAAGCAAACAATTAGTAGGTTTGATTCCTTCCTATGGTTCTGCAATGGAATGTCATGGCTCAGTAGGAGCTAGGAGATCTATATTTTTGTATGGGATTTTTATTTGTATGTTGGGACTTTTTGTGCAGAAGTCACTGTTCTCCCAGGCCTTCTGCCATACACTGCTTCTTCCATCTTATCTTCAATCTTGAGACCCAGTTGTTTGTTCCCCCTACTGCACAATCTTCAGCCCTCTCTCTCAGACAGATGTGATTCTTAGAATCATAGAATGGCTTGAGTTGGAAGAGACCTTAAAGATCACCTTAAAGTTTCAAGCCCCCTGCCATGAGCACGTCCCACTAAACCAGCTTGCTCAAAGCCTCATCCATCTTGGCATTAAACACTTCCAGGGATGAGACATTCACAGCTTCTCTGGGGAATGCATTCCATTGTCTCACCACTCATAGTAAAGAAGTTCTTTCTAATGTCTTATCTAAATCTACCCTCCCATATCTAAATTCCTTACATTACATGTTTTTTATCTGACAGCAGATGGGGAAATGTAGGCATAGGCCATATTTTCCTCATTGGTGTCCAAAGCTTCCTCCCAAGCATTGTGGAGTGGAGATTTTGGGGCCACTTTTGCTAGCAAAGTCTTTCCATTCAGCGCCTAAGAATTAATGCTAGACACTGTCTCCTTGTATAATATCCTGGTATCTCTCCAGCTTTTTTGGTCATAACAATAATGCTGTGTCACATTTGAGCTGAAACTCCTACTAACCATTCTCATACAAATCCTCACAGCCCTCTGAGATGGGGTTTGAGGAACAAGCTGAAAAGCTGATCAGTCCTACTGAGCAGCAGGTAGTGAGGGGGCCACAGTGACTCACGCTGATTAGAGGCCTTATATTTGTTTTCTTGCACTATACTGCTGCAGAAACATTAAAATATGGGAGGATAAACAAGTGCAAATGAGGCAGTACAAGTGAAACAGAAACAGAAAAGCTAGAGAGAACAAAAACTCTTGGTGGAGCAGAGGATTCTTTAGTCAGGCAGGTAAATCCTAGTGGAGCAGAGGATTCCATAGCCTCTCATCAGCAAGTCCCTCAGGAATCCCGTTGTAACCCGCCTGAGCAGAGTCAATGGGAGCAGGTCTCTGCCAAATGAAACAAACGGAACAAAAAGAGCAAGCATGTTCCTTTAATAAGCACATCACTTTTAGAGCCCTTGCAAAACAGGTACAGGGCTCTGTGGGAGGAACTGGTCGAGAGCAAGGATGAGGGCTCAAAAAAACCAGTTGAGCCACCAAGATCGACTCTCCTCCAGCCAGCCGTCAAATCTGACTCTAATAAGAAAAGCTGAAGGGTCATGGTTGTAGGTGACTCCATACTGAGGGGAGTGGAGGGCCCAATATGCAGACCGAACCCGCTTCACAGAGAGGTCTGCTGTCTCCCTGGTGCCCGTGTAAAGGATATTGTCGGTAAACTTCCATACCTTGTGAATCCTTCAGACTATTATCCGCTTCTGGTCTTTCAAGTGAGAAGTGACAATGTAGCAATAAGAGGCTCACAACCAACTAAAAGAGATTTCAGGGCCTTGGGACAGCTGGTAAAGGGATCAGGAGCTCAAGTTGTGTTCTCTTCCATCCTTCTGACATCAGCTATGGATGAGGGAATATACAGGAAGAGCCAACAGGTCAATTCATGTCTTCAGGACTGGCATTGGTGACAGGACTTTGACTTTTATGATCATGGCTCAGTATATGAAGCATTTGAGCTGTGAGCACCTAAAGGGATGCACTTGTCCCAGAGGGGGAAAAGGTTTCTGGGGCAGGAGTTGGCAGGGCTCATTGATAAGGCTTTAAATGACATTTGAAGGGGAAAGGGGTCAGTAATCTTACATTTACATTTGCTTGTGACGAACAGTGGGACAGCACACCAGGGGCTGAGAAATGGAATCCTAATAAGGGCTCTCAACTTGTTACCCTGAGGAAAGGCAGTGACGGTGCACTGGGACACCCCATAGGAGTCAAAGGGGATTCACACAAGAGGGTGATCCAGCCAGCCCAGCTGAAGGCACTACTGAGGCACATGAATAACGACGAAGTGATTGGCTGTAACCAACATGGCTTCACCAAGGGCAAATCATGCCTGACTAACCTGGTGGCATTCTATGAGAAGGTCACAACATCAATAGATGGGGAAAGAGCAACTGACATCATTTACCTGAACCTGAGCAAAGCCTTTGACACTGTCCCACATGACCTCCGGTCTCCAAGCTGGTGAAATATGGATTTGATGGATGGACAATTCAGTGGATAAAGAACTGGCTTGATGGACACTCCCAAAGAGTGGTTGTCAATGGGTCAGCATCCAAGTGGAGACCAGTGACAAGTGGAGTCACTCAAGGATCAGTACTGGGACCAGTCTTGTTTAACGGCTTTGTCAGCGACATGGACAGTGGCATTGAGTGCACCCTCAGCAAGTCTGCCAATGACACCAAGCTGTGTGCGGGGGCTGACACGCTGGAGGGAAGGGATGCCATCCAGAGGGACCTTGACAGGAGAGGTGGGCCCATGCCAATCTCATGAAGTTCAACAAGGCCAAATGCAAGGTCCTCCATCTGGGTTGGAGCAATCCCAAGCACCAATATAGGCTGGGCAGTGACTGGCTTGAGAGCAGCCATGAAGAAAAGGACTTGGGAGTACTGGTGGATAGGAAGCTCAACATGAGCCATCAGTGTGCTCTCGCAGCCCAGAGGGCCATTCATATCCTGGGCTGCATCAAGAGAAGCATGGCCAGCAGGTCAAGGGAGGTGATTCTCCCACTCTACTCCACTCTGGTGAGACCCCACCTGAGTACTGCATCCAGTTCTGGAGTCCCTATTACAGGAAGGATATGGATGTGATGGAATGTGTCCAGAGAAGGGACACAAGGATGATCAGAGGTCTGGAGCACCTCTCCTATGAGGACAGATTGAGAGAGTTGGGGCTGTTCAGGCTGGAAAAGAGAAGGTTCTGGGGAGACCTTATTGTGGCCTTCCAGTATCTGAAGGAGGCCTACAAGAAAGCTGGGGAGGGACTTTTTAGGCTGTTGGTCAGTGATAGAACTAGAGGGAATGGATTAAAACTAGAGATAGGTCGATTCAGGTTAGACATTAGGAAGAATTTTTTCCCCATGAGGGTGGTGAGACACTGGAACAGGTTGCCCAGAGAGGTGGTGGAAGCCCCATCCTTGGAAGTTTTTAAGACCAGGCTGGATGGGGCTCTGAGCAACCTGCTCTAGTGGGAGGTGTCCCTGCCCATGGCAGGGGAGTTGGAACTAGATGATCTTTAAGGTACCTTCCAACCCTGACAATTCTATGATTCTATGAAAAATGGTCAGAGAGAAGAAAGAAAACCAGGGAAATGGCAATATATAAAAGGGAGAAAGCGATAAGTAGAGAGATAAACTTCATAGTTTCAGAGGTTCCTCAGATACAATCTAACAACACCGCTAAAACCATCTCCTGTGAAGACATGGGCAGAACAAGGGTTCCAAACCTGTACACTCTGTCAAGCACAGGAGGACGTGCAGTCAAGGCTACACACTGCTTTACTCCAGACACCCCGCTGAGGAACCTTGGTGTGAAGTCTTGCTCCAGCTCTGCCTTTATGTTCTCCATGGGAAGAGAAAGAAGGCTTTAGATCAGAAGTTTGGCTTGTGTTCTAAAATGGGGCCTCTCCTTCACACCCTGCAGGAGCCTGTCACTTCATATCAACCCCACAGGATCAGTGCTAGTTATTTGCATTTAATACACATAGGAGTATACTCATTCTTGCTTGATAAAGTAATTTTAGTGCTGCCACTACTGCATTATCTGAAAGACTGAAGTTTTTAGCAGTCTGGTAGGGAAGTAAAACAAATACTTATCGTAAGAGATTATTGTAAACTCTTTTATCCAATGCCTTCATTTATGTTTTCCAAATACTTTTTTGGGACAGAGCATTTGGACATATGCCAGAATAAGGGACAGATATCTCAGTACAGATAGAAAAAGTAGTGATTTTTTTGAAAAGACACAAGAGAGAACACACCTTCTGGTTTTCAATTGAGACAATATACTTCTTTGAATGAGGACCTAAATCACTATGAGAAGAATTTCAAACTCACACTAAACCAGTGATAACTTATGAAAAATGGAAATATTAGGTAGGTTACATATGAGGTGACACTAATTACACTGCTGCTTTTACATAATAAGAAACTTCATAAGTACATTATAATTTTATGTAGCCTAGATGGCCTTACACTTTAAGTGCTTCCACGTTTACAAACCATATAATTAGACATGTATTTCCAATGGGTGACTTTTATATTAGGGTTCAGCATTAAATAATATTGCTCATTCAATCCACTATCTATAAAATATTCTCCACATTCACTGAAGAAGCATTATTTTATTAGTCACATGTTCTTCTCTTGTGAAGACCACAGTTTCACTCAGATTTGCCCTACTACAACACATTTCAATTGAGTCTTTTATGTTTAATGTTACAATAATTGCAATAGATGCCATACAGCCTACCTAGTATGTATTGAGTCATTAAGCACTTTAATTAGTGTTAGACACCCATGTATAGTTTATAGTGTTAGTCCCTTAACATAGTAAAAATTATCTAAGAAGCTGAAGATGTAACTGTAGAGGGTACTGATCTTTGTTGTTGTTGATTACACAGAAACAGTAATCAAGAATCAAGAGTTGTACAGAATTATTTCATAAGATCATAAATACCCTGGATTTTTTTTTTTTTTTATGACCCATTTTTGCTTTAAAATTGGCATTTTCTAAACATTTTTACCTATTCTAAGGAGCCATCAATGTTTGTACACTCTGTCACAGGCTCTGATTTAATGTGATTTAGCTGAAAGTCGTCATTTCTTATAGTCTGAGCATCAGAAAAATCTATTACAAATTGAAATTTATTTTCGCATTGTTTTACTTTAGGGTTTGGGTGGATATTTTTTCATCTTGTGACTACACTGTGGGTGCTACCTGGGAACTAAATAGGTTTTGAAAATCTCAGACCTACCCTTTTTTTTTCCTTTGTGATGTTTTGAAGTTTGACAGCAAATAAAAAATTCAGTCTCATGTTATTTTGCTGCTGGCTGATACATTGGCATCAGGTCCAAAGGACCTCTTGTTATCCTTCAAAGCCAAATGTGAGATCATAAATATATGGTCTGCTCTGGATGGATAGAAAAGCCAGAGGCACAAATTCAGACCCACCAGGAGGAACTAAAGGATTAGAAAAATATAAACATTTTAAACCTTTGGATTGCTTCTATATTCTTGCATAGGGATGGAGCTGACATTACCACAGAATAATGAAGAACTTAATCATACTTATGTTTTTAAAAAAAGAAGTAAGGTCACAATTGTTATTAACATAATCACATATATAATTCAGAGCATAATATAAAATTTAGAAAGTTCAGGCAAACAAGGACATGTAAAAATGATGCCTGTTCACTAAAGCTTTTTTTCAAAATGTCAGGTAAGCTTTAAAAAGACGTAACACTTCAGAAATTATTTTTACCTGAGGTAGGAGAGGGAGAACTTCTGAATTAATAAAACCAGAGCATTATTTTTTTAACATCACAGAATCTTCATTTCTGTCTATGCAATATCAAGTGGACATTAGCCTGGTCATGAGACCTGGATTTTTTTTCTTTTATTATTTTCTCATTTATTCAGTATTAGTGATTTTTTTTTTTTTTTGGATCAATATACCCAGGCAGTTATTAGCATTTCAGCCTAGTAGGCAGCAGGCATTTGGGTCTGCTAATCTGTGACATGAAATAAAAGGATGGGAATAGGATGGGAATAAGGTAACATTGCTTTGCTTGGATTATTGTTAAAAGGTTTAAGTCTTTGCTGACATTCTGCTCCTTTGATTTCTGCTATCCTGACCTGGAATATATGTGGTCTATATTGTGAACCTGCTTCCCTGAGCGTCTGTTTACTCAATCTTTCTGTGAACGGCTGATGGAAATGAATCTCCTTCCTCCAGCCCCAACTGCTGCATTCAGTTATCATCAAGCACAGGCATCAACTAGAGCTCTAATCTTGCTCTGATGGATGGAATACTAACCTTTCACAAGATTAGAGACACAAGGTGCTCTAGAGATAATAAAATTCAAATAGGTTTATTTCAAAGGGCAACTCAATCTCGATTTTGTTCAAGGGTCACTTGACAGATCATTTGCCAATGTAGTTTTTTTGTCCTTCTGCATCTGGCTTCTGTGCAGTGCTCCAACTATTTCAAATTAAGTGGTCCCCAAAAGGCAGAGTTCGGCAAGGGTCTAGCTTCAGCAAAAACAGCAAGGTATTCATGCAGCATGGAGCTGGCAACTTTGCAAAAAGTTCATCTTAGGTGGGTGGTGCTTGGACAGTGGAAAAGTTTTACTATAGATTTTTCAGGAAGGCATAGAAGCAACTGTTGCTGTTTATACAGGAGCGGAGAGATGCAGCGACACATAAATTCAGCAAGAGAAGGCAAAAGAAGCAACTTTATCAATTTATAACCCTGTTTTATATACCCTAGCCCCATAGGGCAATTGGTCAGTGATCACCCATCTCCTAGGATGATTGGCTAAAGTCCTACAACACCCATTTCAAAATATTTTTCCAATGTACCATAAACAGAACTTAACAAAACACCAGGTGTTGTTCCAGCTTACAAAAAACATCCTACTGTTTCTCATAACATGCGTGAGAAAGGCAGGATTCTCACCAAATATTGTGAGAACCTGAGAAAAATCCCTCTGCTAGCAGCTTTTCAGCATCTGCAAGTGACAATGATAAGCATCTTGAACGCTCTGGATTTAGAACTCCCATTTGATCATGTAGCAAAAATCTTGCTAGCATTATGACAGACAGTTGTGCAATATGTGTTAAGACATTTGTAGCTCATGAGCAACCATTTTTAATGTTGAGCACAATTATTCCTGACAAAATCAAACATTTAAGTCAGGTATCTACAGGCACGTAGATATGGGTCTTGGATGACAGTTTCAGTGTTGAATGTTACAAATGGATTCTCTGCAGGTAAAATAGGTAAAATCTCCAGCAACCTCTAATGTTGTAGCTTGTACCTATTCAAAAATATCAATTGATGTAGTTCTGTGGTGTAATAAAGCAAAATTAAATGATTATTACTAGTCTGCTTAGAAAACAAATACTGTTGAAGTCAGTGAGTATAATGTGGTTAAAAAATTGGGTGGATGGCCAGGCCTAAAGTGTTGTGGTGAATGGAGTTCAATCCAGCTGGTGGCCAGTAACAGTTGTCCCCAGGGCTCAGTACTAGGGCCTGTTCTGTCTTTATCAATGATCTGAATGAGATCATTACTTACCCTCAGAAAGTTTGCAGTCAGCACAAAGTTGTGCAGGAGTGTCCACGTGTTTGAAGGTAGGGAGGATCTACAGAGGGATCTGGAGAGGCCGGATTTATGGGCCGAGGTCAATGGTATGTGGTTCAACAGGTCAAATGCTGAGTTCTGCACTTGGGTCACGAGAACCTTATGCAAGGCTACAGGCTTGGGGAAGAGTGGTTGGAAAGCTGGATCTGAGGGGTGTTGGTTGACAGCCACATAAATATGAGCCAGAAGTTTGCCCAGGTGGCCAAGAAGACCAACTGCATCCCGGATTGTATCATAAATAGTGTGGCCAGCAGGACTAGGAGAGTGATCATCCCTCTGTACTCAGCACTGGTGAGGCCACACCTCAAATACTGTGTTCAGTTTTGGGACCCTCACTACGAGAAAGACACTGAGGTGCTGGAGTGGCTGAGGGAACTAGGGTTGTTTAGCCTGGAGAAAAGGAGACTGAGGGGAGACCTTATCTCTCTCTACAACTACCTAAAAGGAGGCTGTAGCAAGGTGGGTATCAGTTTTTTTTCCCATATAACAACATGTAGGACAAGAGGAAATGGCCTCAACTTGTGTCAGGAAGATCTGAGTTGGATATTAGGAAAAATTTCTTGACAGAAAGGGTTGTAAAGCACTGGAACAGGCTGCCCAGGGAAGTGGTGCAGTCACCATCTCCGAAGGTATTTAAAAGACGTGTAGATATGGTGCGCAGGGACATGGTTTAGTGGTGACCTGTTAGTGCTGGGTTAATGGTTAGACATGATAATCTTAAAGGTCTCATCCAGCCAAAACAATTCTGTGATTCTATGTCTGGCCTTGATTTAGTAGAAGGACAAAAATAATTCACAGGTCCTTATCAACCAGACACCTAAAGCTGCAGGTATATCAATTGCTTACATACTACAGCACTTCCGTGAGTTAGGCAGGAGGCTGGAGGCCGGGGGCTGGCTTCTGTGCATGGATACCAGCAGCAGGACTCCTCTCCAGGAGAGAGGTGACAAAAAGCAAATGAAGCATTTCAGAACACATAACAGAAGTCAGGAAAGCTCAGAGAAAGTCAGAGGGAAGTTATATGCTCAGATCCAGGATAGCACTGAAAAAGAGCATGCTCTAGAAATATTTTTTTAAAAAATAAATTGCTCAGAAATATTAAATCCTGTCTTTTTTTCACTAGGACTTGGTTCTTGCATATTTATAGGAGTGAGAGTTTAGAATAACAAACCCTCTGCAGGAAAAATTGCATTCTTTTGCCTTCCCAAAACAAAGATGACTACATCATGTTTAAAATTCAGTGGTTGATGAGTTTGCATGGTAACTAAGTGAGACAGATTTGATGGAATATGCATCTAAAATGTGTACTGGACCAAGTCTGAAATCTGGAAACTGGAAAATGAAGTTAAATTTTTTTTTTTTACTGCTTTTAAAGACTTAGAACTACATGAAAAATGTATTCTCATTTTTTATGTTTTAGCTGTGACAGCTCACAAACTAGTCTATTCCTAGAACTGCAATCATATCTCTGGAGTCCATTTACATTTTTTAAATTTCATAATTGAGTGAGTTCTTAATATTTCAAAAACTGTTTCTGTTTTCATAAAATTTTAATACACACAGTTCACTTGTCATTATTGTGCTTTATAGTAAAAAACCTCTTGAAACTAATTTTATGGTACACATTTTAAAAAATGCCAAGAAACAACTCACTACACATGAATCTTGTAATCTATTTAGGAACTTGTGCACTTACCTGTTTCTTTCTTTGGTTTCAGTACTAAGCATTGGACATTACATTTCTGTAAATATATGTGATAAAAATATTTAGGCATACAAGGTTGGAATATGTCCATACCTGAGGAGTTAATTCTTTTAGAGGATGTGAATTTTTCAGATAATCATCTGTCTTTGCCACTTCACTGCCAACTCTATCAACCTATGTGTAATTTTCTACCCATGATAGATGCAAAAGGGGCTACAAAATTGCCACAGGATCATGCAGGCTGAAGAATAGAGAATTAAGGTCTGTGTTACCTAAATTGCTCACACAAAAGGAGACTACATCAAATCAACACCTTTCAGGAATATCGAAGGTCCCAATCAGATGCTGTGGAGAAGGTTATGACAACTCAGAAACTGGACTGCAGGCAGATGCTGTAATTCTCCAAGAATGAAATGCTGGGATGAAGGAAAGAAAGATGGTGAAGCAGTCACTGTGGTCAGCCTGTCAGACTCATCACTGACTTGCCTCAAATGTTTCACTACACAAATTTCAGTGGCATATTTCATCCCAATAGTATGTCTGCACAGACTTTTCTATGGGGTTTGAAATCTTCAGTCAGTACACGTGAGTGACATTAAAAAGTTGAAGACACATGAAGCAAGTCAGGGAAATATGACCATGGAAATAAATTAAAACTATCATGGGAACAGAATATGTATTAAAACTTGGAACATTTTAGCTTCTAGAAAAGCACTCCTTCAAATAAAACAGGTGTCTCTTTTTCCAAATCATACAAATGAAGAAATATCATTTTACTGCAAATCAAAATATGCCATGTAAATGTAAGAACAGTAACCTGGTAGGCTTTCAGGAAATATATTTGCAAATAAAAGTATTATTGAGTAGCTCATCTTCTGGCTTAAAGCCAGAACTAGGTACCCGGAAGCATGAAATCTAGCATCAGACCTAACTCCAGTATAACTGCTGATCTGAGGGCTCAGTAGTATTTTTTATAAAGCTTGATCTGCAAGAACACACAAAGATAAGTCAAAGGACTTCATTTGATTTAAATGCAGCTGCCCTAATCACACACAGAAACAACCACAAGAGTCAAGACTAAGCTCTTTTCCAAAGAACAGCACTTGGCCTAAAACACGTAACATTACCCTCTTCATCGTTAACTTTGAATTTTCTTGCTTTCGTGGGATTAAGTAAGACCCTTACCATTATGTTAATGTAGCTTTTTGTGGTTTAATTACAAGGTTTCCTCTAGAGTGTAACATAATAACAATTAATCAGCTACTTCTTAACTTCCACAAAAGAACCGTCATCTGTTATTATCTGCACTGCTAACCCACCACAATGTCAGCAGAACTAAACCCAAACAAATATACCACAAAAGCTACATGCAAATAGTGTCTGTAGCTTAAACAAATGAAAGCAAAAATCACAGACTCAGCTCTGAAATTCTCCTTTGTTCATTCCATTTTACATAAACAACACACAACTAAAATTATTTAAATGAATACCATACAGTAGGGATACCCTAGCAACACTCAGACTGACTGATGTGTGTTGTGGATGGAAAGTCATTTAAAAAGGTAGACTTAGAAGATGATGCTATTTCAGGATTTACTGCCTTCTTCTATGATATCTAAGATGTTAATTCTCCAGTTTATTTTTAGGTCAGTCTTATTTGCAGAGACACACTGATTATATTTGGCAGAAAAAAAAAGAAACCATTAATGGATGCAGAAGGTAATTCATGTGATAGATTAAATAATGCATTTTAAATACATGAATGTGAAATCCAATAAATGCCTTAATAAAAAATTATGAAGATAGAATGTTGGAAATTAAAAGCAAAAGAAGAAACAAAAAGTCACTGTGGGCATTTAGCATTTAAAAATACAAAGGACTCAATCCTTTAATCACTGAAACGTTCCCAGGTTACAATTCTCTCCTTGTTGTGGACTGGGTACAGAGATGGATAGTATTTCCAAGTATGTGGACTTCAATGGGAAATAAGAAGTGAAATTCTGCTGTTATTACTTTTCTTCTTCCAGAGAGCAGTTTTCTCTAGGGTGCTGTTTGACTCTTAGAAGTCACCACATAAAAAATGGCAGTTTGAGTCAACAGATTTGTTCAATGACAAAATATGTTCTTAGCACTCTTTAGTCCTGTTAGCCCTGAAGCAAAAACATGACAGAGGGGGGCAGAGAGGGTCGTAGTAACTTTTGTTAGACATGAACAGTCTCTATCTCTCAAAAAAAAAAAAAAAAAAAAAAAAAAAAAGGTTAATCTTAAGACATAGCTGGTGAACTTGGAAATACCTGAGGATTTCCAGAAACTGCTTCCCAAACTTAGGTATAGCTACTGCTATTGCTATCAATGGCTGGTACAGTACGCGTGAGCAGTTTTATAGAGTGTTTTAATTATTTTAGATCAGTTATGGTATTAATCATTCATTATGTTGCATTTATCTATATCTAACAGGTGTTTTTTTCTAAAAAAGTTCGGCACATTAGTAAGTACCTGAAACAGATGGCCCACAGTACCCCCTGTAATACATTTTGTTATGTGTAGCTACAGCAAGCTTCAAAATCACAAACTAGTTAACCTTTCCTTAACATAACTCTAGTATAACAGATATAAACTCTAGCTACAGCCTTTCTGTGATTTTGGACTCCCTATACCAGCTTTTCAAAGGCATCCTATCCACTCACTGCAGCACAAGTCACAAAGAAAGATAAATCTCACATTCCAACAACAGCTATCACTTCATTCATTAGTAACAAACACCTGTAGCAGCAGGATCCACATACACTTTAATTGGGTTTTTTTGCACCTCTAAATTGCTTGTCATCATAAAGAAGTGACAGCAGTTCAACAGGAGAAGAGTAATGCAGCAAGAAGACTGGAGCCCATTCTCAATGTTTAATTGCCGTAAAAAAGGGTAACAAGTGATTAAAAAGATAAATCAAAAGTTTGCAGAAAGACTAAAGCGCCCAGTCAGTTTTATGGTTTCATTTGAGCTACGAAGACATTATTATACATCCATTTACAAAACAATGAGCTCTTACTGTTTATGAAAGTTTAATCTCTTGTTTTATTGCTTTAATATATCTAACATTGGTAAGGTTTACTTTAAAATGAAATCTCTGACTATATGATGTGGATGTTATTTTTTTACATTCAGTTTGCAAATGGAATGAATAACATCATAATTGTACTCATCTATGAAACAATTAAAGTAGGGGTAATTGCTTCTTCTCTCATGTCTGCATATAAAGTAAAAGAATTAATATTTTATCATTTGGCAATGCTTCTTGTTAGCAAAATATTCTGACAACAACTTTTTGTTTGGCATTTGAGCAAATGCTGGGAAAAGTTCTGCTGAATCAAAATGCACATTACCAGTACGCTTGTGCTTAAGGAACACACCACCCTAGGCTCACACATCTGATAAAACTTCGTCTGTTCAAATGACATCAAGAACAACTAAAAACAAGCTCAGATTTCTTAAACTACTAAATCCATAATTTAAGAAAGTAAACAAACAAATGAACAAATGTGGATTTGATGACAAATTGCTGCCCCTCAAATGATACGTCTATCCCAGATTGAACTACAAAATGACAACAATTAATTTTGATAACAAGCAATTGTAGCAGTTGTATTAAAGAGGATTTTAAACACAGGTTTAAAGAAGATCAGAAGATAGAATTGTGTGAGTGCTTTCACTGTTGTATATTGACATACCATACTCCAAAAAAAAATCCCCAAACCATCCAGAAAACTACTCCCTTTTCTTTCTTACCTTGACCAAGAAGGCATTGACCTTGGCAGTTGAATTGATTTTTATTTTATTTTTCTTATCCATTATTTCAGGAAACTGATAATGACAGGCTTTTAAATTCCTGAGGTGAGTTTTAATGCTGAGGTGTGGGAGACTGTCTCTTATGCACCTTGAGGATTAGCTTGGCGAAGACGGTGAGGCCCTGGAGGACCAGAGAAAGGAACAAGAAAGCTGCTGGTCCTCTGAAGTGCAAGAAATATTTCCTGTCCTTCAAAGTTATCAGATCTTTTACACAATTGCTGTCTTATTCTGCTTCCCATTTGCACATGAAGTCCTGTGGCCTGAGTCTGGTTAGCTTTAGGACATATGCTACAAGGTCAGCAATGCAATCCTAAAACCTCAGTGATCTCTTTGCTTTGTCATGTGGACACAAAGCAACCACTATAGAC
The DNA here is from genome assembly GCA_025345505.1 of Todiramphus chloris collaris. Lineage (NCBI taxonomy): Eukaryota > Metazoa > Chordata > Aves > Coraciiformes > Alcedinidae > Todiramphus > Todiramphus chloris. The sequence continues at coordinate 18,222,385 of JANVCC010000021.1, forward strand.
CTCTGGCAAGATTTATTCCCCACATACATATCAAGACAGAATTTCTGTTGCCCCTACTTCTTCACCAAAAATGAAAGAATGATTATATAGCTAGTCACTAAGAGGAGCTGCTCCAGAGCCTGCTCAGCCCACAGTAGAATGCTAGATCTCATCCTACAGGGGTTTTCCATAGGTTTTCCTTTGGTAGGGAAATGCCAGGGGAGTAGAGAGACCCTCCAGGGGCCGGAAGCTAGTGCAGAAGAGGCTGATGAGGCTGGGGCATTGCCAGGACAATGGCAACCAGGCCTATAAAAGAAGCCCTTGGGGAGCACTTCAACCAGAGTGAACAATTAGAGCTTGTCACGGCAGCCAGGGCATGGGGTGGCAGTTTGCACAGAAGGGTGCTGAGAGCTCCTCCAGCTCTAACCAGGGAGGGCTGGTTTCCACCAGGCAGAAAGCCATGTCCTCTCTAAGCTCTGCACCCAGCACGACTGATGCAGCTTCCCAGATGGAGCCCCCATGGGAATATGCCATCACCAAGGTGCCAGGCTGCAGTCTGTGCCCGGTTCTTGCACCGGTGCAGGGCAGCAGCAGTGAGCACACCTGTGGGAGATGCACTCAGGTACAGGAACTCCTCTGATTAGTGACGGAGCTTCAGGAGGAGGTGAGTAGGTTGAGAAGCATCAGTGAGTGAAAGAGGGAGACTACTGGAACCACATCCTGCCTTCCCTGAGACAGACCCGACAGGCAGACAAGATGCATAACTGTATGGGGTCTGACTGAGCTGGAGTGAATTTTCCCCATAGTAGCCCTCCCAGTGCTGTGCTTTGCGCTGCGAGCTGGAAAGGTGCTGGTAACACACCCGTGTTGTGGCTGCTGCTGGGCAGGGCTTTCAGAACACCACGGCTGGTTTTACAACATTCTCCCCACAGTGAGATGGGACACAGCTGGTACAGCTGACCCAAACTGACCAAAGGGATATTCCATACCATATGATGTCACCTCAACAATAAAAAGTTAGGAAAGGGAGGAGGAGCAGGGACATCGGCTTGTCCCCCATAGCAACCACTATGCGTTTGGAGGCCTGCTTCCTGGAAAAGGGTCCAGACATTGCCTGCTGATGTGAAGTAGAGAAAAAAATCTTTGTTTTCTTTTGCTTCTGCACGTGGAGGCCTTGGTTCGCTTTTCATTAAACTGCCTTTGTCTTAACGTACGAGTTTCATCTTATTTTCTACCTCCCTAGTCCAGCTGAGAGGAGGGGGCGGAGAAGTGATAGTGCAGCTTGGTGGGCACCTGGCATCCAGGCAAGGTCAAACCATCACAATAACATGAAGGATTCCTTATCTTCTCTCCACCCAACTGAATATAGTAACCTGAAGGAGAGGAGGCAATGGTGACAAATTCCTGCCCAGGGCAGCAGGCACTTGCCACAGCAACAACCTCATCTTCCCAGGTGCTCCTGCATAACAGGTATGAGGCCCTGCAAGTGGAATTTAATAATCATAACAACAAGGACTATAATCTGTCTGGCTTAGAAGTATTGCCAAAATTAAGTTGGCTAATGTCCTACATCAAAATTACTTCTAAAAGAAAAAAAGACAGATCATTGTCATAGCTGATGACCTTCTGACTGGAACAAAAGGCCCGATATGCAGACCAGACCCACTTCTTAGGGAAGTTTGATGCCTCCCTGTGGCCTGGGTGAGAAAACTCCCTATCCTTGCACAGCCCTCAGATTATTATCTGTTATTGGTTTTTTATGTAGGCAGTGATGAAGAAATCTGAGGGCAATCAAGACAGACTTCAGGAAATCAGGACAACTTGTTAAGTGCTCAGGGGCAGAAGCAGTGTTCTCCTTTACCCCTCCAGTTGCAGGGAACAATGATGGAAGTAACAGGAAGACCCATCAGATCAACACCTGTCTCTGAGCCTGGTGTGACCAGAAGGACTTGGGGTTTTTTGATCATCAGTTGGTTTACACAACACCAGGGGCTGCTGGTGACAAACGTCTCAAAAGGCAAAAAGCATTTTTGTACAGCAGTTGGCAGGGCTCCTAGAAAGAGCTTTAAGATAAGAGTTGAAGCAGGAAAGGGACAAAACCAAGCTTAATAGAGATAAGCCTGGGGGCAGCACATCAATATTTGTGGGACAGTCTGCTGGTGAGGACCTTTGGTCTGCCATCCCAGCTGAGGTAGGGGATGGAGTGTCATGTGATAGCAAAGACAGAAAGGATATTGATGGGCTAGAAAACATGTCAATCCCTGGGAATGGTCAGGTAGGAATTCGGTCTTCTCTCCCAGAAAAGGATATGGGATCAATAGCTCAGCTGAAGTGCATCTATACCAATGCTTGCAGCATGGGCAACAAACAGGAGGAGCTGGAAGCCACTGCACAGCAGGAGAACTATGATATAGTTGTCATCACAGAAACACAGTGGGATGTTTTGCACAACTGCAGTGCTGCAGGGGATGTCTATAAACTCTTCAGAAGGGATAGACCTGTAAGGAAAGGCAATGGAGTGTCTCTGTATGGTGGGGGGGTACTTTGATTGTCTTGAGCATAATGATGGTGATGACAGGGTTGAGTGTGTATGGGTAAGAATCAAGGAAGGCCAACAAGGCAGATATCATGATGCAAGTGTGGTACAGACCACCCAACCAGGAACAAGAAGAAGACAATATAATTCTCTAAGCAGATAGGAAATTGGTTGTCAGAGACCCTTGGGAGGTCATCCTGAAAGGTAAGGGAGCCCAGGAAGGCTGGAAAATCTTTAAGGCAGAGGAGTAGGCCATCCTGGTGTGCTGTAAGACAAGCCAATGAAGAAGAAGACCAGCCTGGCTGAACAGAGAGCTTTGGCTTGAATTCAGGAAGAAAAGGGAAGTATGGCCTATGGAAGAAGGGGCAGGAAACTCAAGATTCAAAGACTACAAAGATTCCATGAGGCTACGCAGGGAGAAGATTAGAAAAGGCAAAGCCCAGCTAGAACTTAATCTGGCTACTGCCATAGAATACAATAAAAAATGGTTCTATAAATACATTAACAACAACAAAAGGAGGACTAAGGAAAATCTCCATTCTCTATTGAATGCTGGGGGAAATAGTGTGACCACGGATGAAGAAAAGGCTGAGGTACTTAATGCCTTCTTTGTCTCAGTCTTTCATAGTAAGACTAGGTGTCCTCTGACTACCCAGCCCCCTGAGCTAGAAGACAGGGATCTGAATGAAGCCCTCTTAATACAAGAGAAAGTGGTCAGTGACCTACTATATCACTTAGACACACACAAGTCTATGGGGATAGATGGGATCCACCCATGTCTACTGAGGGAGCTGGCAGAAGTGCTCATCAAGCCACTCTGAATCATTTACCAGCTGTCCTGGCTCCATTTGACTGGATGTTAGCAACTGTGATGCCCATCTATAAGAAGAGCCAGAAAGAGGATCTAGGGAACTACAGGCCTGTCCATCTGACCTTGGTTCCAGGGAAGGTTATGGAGAAGATCATTTTGAAAGCCATCATGCAGCACATACAAGACAACCAGGTGATTAAGCCCAGACAGCATGGGTTTATGTAAGGCAGGTCCTTGCTTGATTAACCCGATCTCCTTCTATGACAAGGTGACCTGCCTCATGGATGAGGGAAAGTCTGTGGATGTTGTTTACCTAGACTGTAGTAAAGCCTTTGACACAATTTCCTACAGCATTCTGCTGGAGAAACTGGCTGCTCATCGCATGGATGGGTGAACACTTCACTGGATAAAAAATTGGCTGGATGTCTGTGCCCAGAGAGTGGTAGTGAATGGAATTAAATCCAGTTGGCAGCTGGTCACAAGTGGTGTTGCCCAGGGCTCAGTACTGGGGCCTATTCTCATGAGTATCTTTATCAATGATCTGGATGAGGGGATCGAGGGCACCCTCAGCAAGAGTGCTGACAACACCAAGTTAGCTGGGTGTGTTGATCTGCTTAAAGGTAGGGAGGCTTTACAGAGGGATACGGACAGGGAGGATCAATGGGCCAGGGCCAATGGCATGAGGTTCAACAAGGTTCTAAAACTTTGAGAAAAACAGAAAATAAGCTACTGATCACCCTAACATTATTACATACCTCCAGTGTTACGTTGTCTTTTGTGTGGACGTTTATGTATGTGACAGATATGTAACTTTTAAAGCTAGTAGTATACATTTTTATACACATTAAGGTACTTATCCACAGCAATTTTTAGTTAAGTGTGCATAAAATACAGAACTGTGCATCAATAAGAATATTTCTAGATTTTTCTCATAAAACCTTGGAAAATAATAAATCTATGACTGTTAAAGATAGACATGGTTACTGATTCATTGACATCTTTCAAGACCACTATTACTTAGAACCAGGCTTGTAAACTCTTAAGTGCAAACCTATTCATGCCACAATAAAAATAATGGTAAAAATCTTGACTTAAAATTATCACCCTGGAATAACATGCATTGTAGGCCTCGTCAAACTGTATAAACTAAAATTAAAAAAATGCATTCCTTTCCATGAAAGTTCCTAGCTGTCAAGAAAATGTTTATTTCTACAAATACATAGGCAGAATTTCTGACTGATCCATTGTTTCTAGATAGCCCTTTTTCTTCATTTACCATCATCAATAGTACTTTAAATATTTATAGTCAGTGACTGAATGTTAAATTTTTATTGAGTTCTTAACCTCTTATGATTCTCTTTTCCTTTTTTGTTCTAAATGTTTACTTCCACAATACAACACTTCTAAATTGTCTCTGGAGAAACAAGTGTGATAGAGAGGAGCATTTCCCTAAGTTGCTGTTATAGTTGCAAAGCATCCAGGTTACAATGACCAACTTGTAAATAACAAAAACACATGTGATAAAACTAGTAAAAAAAGTGTTTTGTTGTTTTCTTTACTGGTAAAATGAGTAAAAAACTACACAAAGTTTCCTTCCCTTCCCCCCCCCCCCCCCCCCTTTCATAGTAGAATGTAGCCATGGTCAGACATATTCAGCTACTGTAAACTGTGCTGCACGGGAGTAGTGTGCAGGGGTGTGCATGTGTGCACCTCTTCACTGACAAGGTATGAAGGTGGATGAAGCTTGTGCTAATTCTATACAGCTCATTAAAGTCTGGAAATGTTGTTTTCACTATTTTGTCACAATTCATGAAGCACAGGTAATACAGCATTCACTTTCACAAGTCCATGTTTATACTGTAAGTTAAAGTGAGTTTGGGAAAAGGCTGGATTTGTGACTTAATTATTTAAAAGTTTGGATTCACGCCACCTAACACGTGATGCTGTCAGTGCTGATATCTGTATCCATACTGGTCATAGTAGGGTCCTTTTTGAGTTAATGAATACGATTAGTGCTTCCTAGAATACAGGATGTGGAGTGCACATTAAGCACTTATAAACTGAACACTAAAGTCCTTATTTCTCTTTACTGACTATAAAAATACCATGAGTGACCAGTGCAGATGAAGGCATCTACAATGTTGTATTGGGTCTGACTGAGCTGGAGTGAATTTTCCCCATAGCAACCCTCCCAGTGCTGTGCTTTGCTCTGTGAGCTGGAGAGGTGCTGGTAACACACCCGTGTTGTGGCTGCTGCTGGGCAGGGTTGCACAGCACCAAGGATGCTTTTCCAGCGTTCCCCCTACAGTGGGATGGGGTGGGTGAGATCTTGGGAGGGTACACGACTGGGACAGCTGACCCAAACTGACCAAAGGGATATTCCATACCATATGATGTCACCTCAACAATAAAAAACTAGAAAAAGGAGACAGGGTGGAGGGGGGAGAATTGTCTTGTCCTCCAGAGCCCTGCTTCCTGGAAAAGGAGCCAGATATCACCTGCTGATAGGAAGAAGAGAATAAATCTTTGTCCCCTTTTGCTTCTGCGCATGGTGGCCTTGCTTCATTTTTCATTAAACTGCCTTTGTCTTAACTTAAGAGTTTCATCTTATCTTTTTCCCCTTGGTCCGGGGGGGAGGGGGGGGGGGGGGGGGCACACAGAAATGACAGAGCAGCATGGTGGGCACCTGGCATCCTGTCAAACCACCACAAATGTACACGATCATGTGAATTGCACTCAGAGTGTTTACTCTCCCTGTTCAAAAAGCTAAGCTTGTGACTATCTGCCAGTTAGATTCTTCATCCCTTTTAATTACTAGATCTATCCTGATTCCTTGGATAAAACTTGGGCTGGTGTTAAGGGATGAAGGATTCTTAAATTTTTCCTCTCCAAGAGGGTTCTGGAGCTTCATGCCATTTATATAAATTAGAACAAAAAAGAAATATTAGGCTACTAAAACTGTATTTTTATCCATTCATTGTCATTTCTTGTTATCTATGTAAGTCCCATAAAATTTATAATCTATTTAATCTGCATATTGTACTGAACTTCCTAAATAAGCATCATATTATAATGCACGATTCTAGCCCCCAGAAAAGCAAGTAATACTTTTAATTTATTTACTATTCTTCATCCAAAGATCTTAAACCAGTTTACCAGTTTATAAGCTGTTTTCAACTACAGGAGCTTCTGAGGATTTCTGTAAAGGAAAAATACCAACCCAGAACAAAACAAAGTGGTAGCTCTGGCAGCTCTGTTTATTGTTTTTATGCTGCTACCATTGGAGTTTGATTCTGGCAATCAGTTTCTGGTAAATATTTCTAAAGATTACGATCACATTCCAGGTAAATATGTCTACAGATGACAGGAGACATTACAGACCCTAGAAGATGAAAAAGGGAAGTAGGCATGTGCTAAATGGTGTGACTGACCAGGAAGTCTACTATGATATGAGCCATTCCCTCCAGGGAACAGAAACTTTACTTCTAACTTCAAAGTAACTTTTAGATTTGGGATTTTCCATGGAACAGACCTTGCAACCTGTAGCTTGAAAAGCACAGTGGGTGATAGCACTCTGGGGAACAAACTCTCCAGCAAGTGTTATGCAGAGGCTGGTTTACAATAAGGGATCATAGCATCTTGGAGTTACATTTGTGTGAACCACTCTTGTAGTTCCTGCTTTGATGGCTAATAAAGAGAAAAGATTCCCAGTGGGCAGCAATAAGCTGGTGAATCATAGCTGCCTCCTGATGTTCATTTGATTATATACACAACCTATGGATGTCATAATTATGTTTACGGGTTATTTGCCAGTCAGGGAATCTGGTTTTCTATTAAAATAAGGAAAGGCAGAAAGGACCATTGGAAAGAATGTGAAATGAATGTGTTTAATTTATTTATGGTTGTCTTCTCAGCACTTTGAAAGAAATATAGTAACAGATTAAACATATCAACATGGGATTCATTAGTCATTTTAACATGACCATTAGGATAAGCAAATGGATAGAGAACCTGTCATACCACAGGACACCAAAAGAGCATGTCAGACTCAACCTAACATTATGAAGTTGGGCTGGGGCCAGATATGATTACTCTCTAGTACTTATGAGTGTTAAACACCAGGGAGAAAAGAGAGCTATCTAAGATGATGGATAAAATGGGCATAAGCACAAAAGGCCGTTAATACAACTTGTCAGGAATTAGATGATTTATGTTAAACAGAACAGAGAGTTTCTGCAACAAATTTCCAATAAAAGTAACTGGGCAACAAAGCTGAGGAAGTCTTTTAAGAAGACATTGTCCTGGTTTTGAGTTAGACCAAAATGATTCCGTTCAGTGAGTTTACTTTTCAGCTCAGTCTCTTCTAACTGAGCTTCCTGAGGTTCGCAGCCTGTTCTCACAGGCAGTGTCTGCTTCTAGCAGTGAAAACTCCCCATATTTAGAGTTAGTACCAAGGATTGGTGTGCAGACCAAGGCCACTACTGGATCTTGTGTACCATGTTGGGACATGCAGATAGTAAAAGGACACACCTGCAGGGAGGGGCAGACAGGCCAGGTGATCCTAAACTGACCAACAAGGTATTCCATCATGCTAAGCATAAAGCTGAGGGATCGTGAGGGTCAAGCTCTCAGCTCAGCTTTGCTTCCAGCATGTTCCTCACTTCTTCATTGGCCAGCATCCCAGGGGGACTCTGTCCGTTCTGCCTTCATTCCTGCCCTGTGTGTTTCTGAATCCAGCTCCAGAGTCCAGCTCCTGAACACAGCTCCCATCTGCTGCTGAGCCTAGTCTGGGACTTTCCCAGTGCCTGCTCCACAGCATCAGTGATGATGGTGATGTAATTGCCATCAGGGAGGGATTGGGTTTGATACTGTTTTTATATATATATGTATAAATTCCACTTGTATTATTATTTTCATTAAAGCTGTTCTAGTTTCCTTTTCTAATTGCTCACTCTCTCTCCCTCATTCCCCTTCTCTTCCCTTTTGGGGAGGGAGGGGCGTTAACAGAAAGTGTCTGTTATAGGTCTAGCAGGCTGCCCTGACCCTAAACTGTGACAGAGATGTTTGTGCTGTAGATATGGACAACCTATGCTCTTTTGATTTACACTGAAAAATGATTAATATTATCTAAACAAAATGCTCCAATAGAAATGACTAAGAAAAAAAAATTCCTCACCCATTAATACAGTGATGATTTGAAAGTACTGGCAGTACTAAAAGCTAACACACTATTTTGCATTTTAGTTAACTTGCCTTGAGTTAGAAGACAGTGATCCTTTAGCAGACAAACAGCAGATATTTTTTTACTCATTAAATTGTAGTGGATAACACTAAAATATTTTTCCATTTATGTAAATATTTACAACAGTTAAAATAATTATGTTGTCTACGACAACAAGAAATAGAGATACAGAATAAAATGGACACAGTTTTCTAACTTGTCACTTATGATGTTAACAGAGATTTTATTTACACTAATAATTGTCCTTATTTTTCAGAACATATTTCACATACTTGGTTCACAGCTAAAAACATTTACAAGAAAAATCCCCACATTTTTGTAGCTATAAGTGAGGCAAAATACAATTCACAAAAATTACCATGTCATAAATTTTTATGTGAAAGTACCAATTATTTTTTTAATCAGGTAGTATCACCAACTTTTGCTAATCTCTTTTGCAGGTAAATTCACTCCTTTTCTGCCCTACGGTATTTACTTAAGCCACTTTCTAACATAACACTGAGCATCTCAATAGCACACTCAAGTGAACTCATCCATATCTGGTAGGTGACCTAGGGATATCAGTTCCTTTTCCATCCATCCATCCATCCATCCATCCTCACCCATCATTATTTATAAGAGCTAAAATTTGTGATGTTAGCAGATCCACAAGGAAGAAGTTTGTATCTGTCTGGGGACACTATACATTTCAGGGGTGAATCTACATTATACATTTCAGTTTGGATCAGGCATGCACTTTTGGCACATTTAATCACACCTTCTTCCACATAGCAGGATGGTCTTGGACTGTGTGATTAGATTCCCTTGAAGTGAAACCAAATCAGAAGATGTTCTCTGCAAGCACAGCTCATGTGCTCCAACTGGTAATGGGACATCAGCCAAGAAAACAGCCTTTTACAGTTTTTTAGCTATGCAACTAAATCTGTATATTTCAAGTACATTTTTGCTGGAAGATGTTAAGTTAGCTCAGTATGCAAGAAAGAAAGATACAAAGAAGTTGCAGTAGGAAAAATCATCATTTAACTTCAGGAACTGTGAAAAACATGTGTAACTAGGATTTTACAACAATGTGACACCCTGTGAAAAATCAACAGCAATTGTGATGCAACATCTGGTTCTTCCAAAGACATACATTCCAAAACAAAAGCTACTACAACTCAAAATTTAGACAGAATACCAATGAACAAGAAGGAAGAGGCATGGATTACTTCCTGAATTCCACTTTTCTCCTGGAGGTTTAGTTTTTTCCTTCCATAGCACAAAGTCAAAGGTTAACACAATAAATGTCTAACGCTATATAAATTTTATATCTTTTCTAATTGTTCTTAAGCCTTGTGATGCATGTTACAGATACCTATTTATCATTACTAAGTGTCTCTGACGTACTATGATGAGAAGCTGAAAAGCCCGGATCTCTGAGTGTGTGGTTAAAACCAGAAGCACTTAAGCAGCCCATGTAAGCAATGGTGGTTTAAAACTTCAGGAAATGGTGATGAGTAGTGCTTTTGTCTGAGAAGAAAGGTGTAACTATGGAAAGGTCTTTTATGCTGGGATTCCATATGCTATTTCAATTCCCATTGGGTCGCTGTCTTCAAAGACAGTGACTTGCTACCATACATAAGAGTGAGTGAAATCACTGTAAACAGATAGGAAAAGAATGCTTCTGTACGCTTGCAGAATATGTATTGGCTATGAAAGTCATGACTCATCCCTTGAACACATGTAGGTATGGGAATCCCATTGTGTCATAAAATGAATCATAGAATGCCTTGGGTTGGAAGAGACCTCTAAAGGTCATGTAGTTCAACCCCTATGCAGTAAAGCAGGGGCAGCCTCAACTAGATCAAGTTGCTCAGAGCCTCAAGCCTAACCTTGAATGTCTCCAGGGATGGGGCCTCCACCACCTCCCTGTGCAACCTGTTACAGTGTCCCACTACCCTCATAGTAAAGAACTTCTTCCTAACATCCAACCTAAATCTACCCTTCTCTAGTTTAAAACCATTGCCCAATGTTCTATTGCTATGCGGCCTTGTAAACAGTCCCTCCCCAGCTTTCTTGTGGGCCCCCTTCAGGTACTGGAAGGCCACTATTATGGTATCCTCAGAGCCTTCTCTTCTCCAGTCTGAACAACCACAACTCCCTCAGCCTGTTGTCACAGGGGAGGTGCTCTAGACCTCTGATCACTTTTGTGGTCCTCCTCCAGACTTGCTCCATCAGAATCATACAGAATCACTCAGGTTCGAAAAGACCCTTGGGATCATCGTGTCCAACCATTAGCCCTACTCTACAAGTTCACCCCTAGATCATGTACCCTAACACCACATCCAAGTGATGTCTAAACACATCTGGGGATGGTGACTCAAACACCTCCCTGGGCAGACCATTCCAATATTTCAGTACCCTTTCAGTGAAGAATTTTTTCCTAATGTCTCGTCTAAACCTACCTTGTTTCAGCTTGAGGCTGTTCCCTCTGGTTCTATCCCTAATTACCTGAGAGAAGAGCCCAGCACCGGCCTGTCTACAATGTCTTTTCAGGTAGTTGTAGAGAGTGATGAGGTCTCCCCTCAGCCTCCTCTTCCTCAAACTAAACAGGCCCAGCTCCTTCAAACGATCCTCATATAATCTACTTTCCAGTCCCTTGACCAGCTTTGTTGCCCTCCTCTGCACCCGCTCCAACACCTCGGTATCTCTCTTGTACTGAGGTGCCCAAAACTGGGCACAGTGCTTGAGGTGAGGCCTCACCAGTGCTGAGTACAGGGGGACAATCACCTCCCTGCTTCTGCTGGTCACACTGTTTCTAATCCAGGCCAGGATGCCGTTGGCCTTCTTTGCCACCTGGGCACACTGCTGGCTCATATTCATTTGCTTGTCTATTATAACCCCCAGATCCCTCTCTTCCAGACAGCTCTCCAGCCACACTGCCCCAAGCCTGTTGCTTTGCATGGGGTTGTTGCGGCCCAAGTGCAGGCCCTGGCACTTGGCCTTGTTGAAACTCACACCGTTAACAGTGGCCCAGTGATCCAGTCTATCTCAGTCTCTCTGGAGAGCCTCCCTATCCTCATGCAGATCGACATACCTGCCTAACGTGGTGTCATCTGCAAATTTACTGTAGACTCCATGTCCTCATCACGATCATAAATAAAGATGTTAAATAGAAACGGCTCCAGCACTGAGCCCTGAGGAACACCACTTATGACCTGCCACCAGCTGGATTTAGTATCATTGGCCACTACTCTCTGGCCCTGTCCATCCAGCCAGTGCTTGATCCAGCAGATCATATTCTCATCCAGGTCATGAGCAGCCAGTTTTTCCATTAGAAACAGTGTCCAAAGCCTTCTGGAAGTCCAGGTAGACCACATCCACAGCCTTTCCCTCGTCCAATAGTGGGGTCATCTTGTCACAGAAGGAGATCAGGTTCGTCAGGCAAGATCTGCCTTTCCTAAACCCATGCTGACTTTCCCTGATCCACTGGTTGCCCTCTATACAACTTTTAAGAGCACTCAAGATGATCTGTTCCATGACCTTCCCTAGTACCAAGGTCAGACTGACAGGTCTATAGTTACTTGGATCCTCCTTTCTGCCTTTCTTGTAGATGGGCATCACATTCGCTAACCTCCAGTCCATTGGGACCTCCCCAGTTAGCCAGGACTTCAGATAAATAATGGAAAGTGGCTTGGCAAGCACATCTGCCAGCTCTTTCAGCACCCTGGGCTGTAACCCATCCAGTCCCATAGATTTGTGTGCATCCAAGTGGTGTAGAAGGTCCCTGAGCACCTCCTCTTTAATCATGATAATCTCATTCTGCTTTCCCTCCCTGTCACTCAGCTTATGAGGCTGAAGGTCCTGCGTATAGCTTGTTCCACTGCTGAACACTGAGGCAAAGTAGGCATTAAGCACCTCAACCTTCTCCTCATCCTTTGTTACTAGGTTTCCCTCTGCATCCAATAAATGATGGAGATTTTCCCTAATTCTCCTTTTGTTGTTAATGTATTTGTAGAAACATTTTTTATTATCCTTAACAGCCTTAGCAAGGTTAAGCTCAAGCTGTGCTTTGTCCCTCCTAATCTTCTCCCTGCATTTCTTCACAACATCTTTATAGTCTACATAAGAGACCTGTCCTCTCTTCCAAAGGTCATAGACTCTCCTTTTGTTTTTGAGGTCTAACCGAAGGTCCCTATTTAGCCAAGCTGGTCTCTTTCCCTGCCTGCTTGTTTTTCAGCAGGTAGGGACAGCCTGCTCCTGCGCCTTTAAAACTATTGTCTTGAAGTATGTCCAGCCTTGCTGGACTCCTATATCCTTCAGCTCAACCTCCCAAAGGACTTTGTCAATCAGTCTCCTGAACAAGTCAAAGTTTGCCCTCCAGAAGTCCAAGCTGGCAGTTTTACTAACTCCTCTCCTTGTTTCCCTAAGGATTGAAAACTCAGTCATCTTGTGATCACTATGCCCTAGATGGCCTCCAACCTTTACCTCCCCCACAAGTTCTTCCCTGTTCACAAGGAGCAGGTCCAGAAGTTCACCTTCCCTGGTTGGCTCATTTACCAGCTGTGTGAAAAAGCTGTCCTCCACATATTCCAGGCTCAGGCGCTCCCTGCAGCCGAGATCTGTCCGGCCGCAGCTTGGGGCGGGAGCTGCCTCTGGGTGCCCCCATTCCCTCTGGCAGCGGCTCTGGGCCGGGCGGTGACCGTGGCCGGGTCCTCTTCTGGGAGGGCCATGACCACGAGTCGAGTTCGCCTCCCAGGCCAGGAGGGGGGACCCGTTCCCCCCAGCCGAACTCTCCTCTGGCACTGCCGGAGCTCCCAGCGCCCGGCCCGCGCTCCTCCTGCCCGAACCGCCCCAGGCCCAGAGGCCACGGCCCGGCCCCTGTGCCCACTGCGGGGACACCACTCACCGCTTGTTTGCTTAATGGTCCCAAAGGGCTTCTGTTATGACAGAGGGGCATGGGGGAGTGGGTTCTGCCCTTGCCGAGTGCCCGCTGTGGCACTGCTGCTGGTGCTGCTGCTCTGCCCTGGCTGCCTCAGCAGCCGTCCACGGGCTGCCGGCCCCAGGCACAGACCAGCCGCTTTCCGCCTCGAGAAGGCCTAAGAAAAGCCCCTCACCGGCCCTTTTCATCATGATTCCCTTCACCAGTGTGGACTGACCCACACTGGAGCTGGTCTCCTGGGCGAGAGTACTAAATATCAGTACTAAACAACAATTGTTACTACAGCACGTGCAGTAGAGAGTAAGTATTTGTCCCATTTTAAGCAACACCAGATTCGTGCAGACTCAAATGTATGTTCTCAAGGCTGCAATTGTTGCTCTTACTCTGATTGTATTGCAGTTCACACAACCTCCTGCAAGCAAGAGTCAAGTGACATTTGCCTGCATTCTGGATCCATGGACACTGAAATGAAGTACATTAACTTTTCCTGAAGATAATGTCGAGGAAGCTATTTGTACGTTCAGCAGAGTGAGGTGTCTGATTGCAAAAGATCTATACATAACTTTAGTTCATCAGAATGGGGTCAGTTGAACTTTACATGCCTCAAAGAGGAATTGAAAGCCTTAAAAAAATACCTAACCAATCTACAAAGTACTTGCATATTATAGTGACTGAAGTTATAATGTATACTTGAGGGAGATAAATGTTAAAACATTTGACAAAGATTTAATTTTAGCCAAGATTTAATATTTTTCATATAACTTGGAGAAGGAGTAGCAAACAAATTTGGACGTTGGAGTAAAATGCAGCACAAGATTTGTATTGGTTACGGGTTTCTTCTGATGTAAAATCTAACAGGATTGGATTAAACATTATCACTTGATGTTTAATTTTGTTTTTACAAGATATTGGTTGCTTGATCTGATTTTAAAGCATCTAATCTCAAACCACTTATCTTTAATAGTGATTTCAAACTTTATAGCTTTGAAGAAAGGACCAGAAGTATCTGCTGCATAGTCATTGAGATTACCAATCTCAGTAAGTATTCATTCCTGTCAAGTTCAGAAAGATCTGTCTATATGGTTACACACTGGGAAATATTACATGCTATTTGTGTATTATGTGAAAACTGAGAATTGAACAGGTAATTACAAACTTAAACTGTCCTGCTTGGAATTAGGTGTGTACAACAATAACAGCAGACAGATCTCAAGGTTCACCTTAGGTAACTCAGAAAGAATTAAATAGAATACTTAGCACAATAGTTGAAATTACTGTGGGGAAATAACAACCCTGTCTTGTTCTTATTGGCTGAAAGACTGGTGCCACCGCCAGAATTTTGGGTTTTTTGATCATGGAGAAGTTTATTTGTCACCTGACCTACTGGCACCAGATGGAATACAGCTGTCACAAAGGGGAAAAAGGATCCTCGCACAAGAGTTAGCAGGTCTCATTGAAAGGGCTTTAAACTAGGATTGAAGGGGGAGAGGGATAAAGCCAGCCTTAGTGAAGATGGGCCTGTAGACAGCCTCCAGTCTGTTGTCCTACTTGGGGCGAGTGGTTTTGATACTTGTGATACACTGGACAACAGAAACATGTACACCACTAGTGGGGTGGTGGCTGCAGAAGCGATCAGGAAACCGGAATTGAAGAGGGAAGGGGATACAACCCGCTCCTCCAGCAATGAGCCTGGGAGTGCGGGACGACGGATCGGGGTGAAGTCAGTTGCAGAGATCGGGTGCCTCTGTACCAATGCACACAGACTTGCTAGTGATGAGCCTGACGAGCCTGGGGACAATCTTCAGTCTTCTGTCCCACTTGAGGTGGATAGCACTGGTATGTGTGACCACAACCACACAGAGGTCTCTGATAGACTAGTAGCCACAGAGGTGGCATAAATGGTTGTATAAAAAGATTAAAAACTATTAACTCTACCACCTCTCTGAAATGCTTATACGTCAATGCACGGAGCATGGGGAATAAGCAGGAGAGATATACGTGAGAATATACAACTATGATATAATTGCTATTACTGAGACATGGTGGGACAGCTCCCACGACTGGAATGTTGTTTTGGAAGGTTACGTTCTATTCAGAAGAGATAGGACAGCAAGGCGAGGTGGTGGTGTTGCTCTCTACATGCGAGAGCAACTAAAATGTATTCGGTTCTATCCAGGAGGGGAGGGAGAACAGGTTAAAAGCTTATGGGTAAAAGTCAAGGGACATGGAAAATGGAATGAAATTGTTCTGGGTGTCTACTACAGGCCACCAAACCAAGAAGAAGGTGTTGACAAAACCTTCTACAGTCAACTGGAAGTGGCCTCTAGAACACCCTCCCTGGTAGTCATGGGTGACTTCAATCACCCTGGTATCTGTTGGAAAGCCCATACAGCCAGGCATACCCAGTCCAAAAAGCTCTTGCAGTGCATAGATGACAACTTTCTGATGCAGGTCATGGATAAACCAACAAGGAGGGGTGCACTGTTGGATCTTGTATTAACTAATAAAGAAGGACTGGTTGGAGACATTAGGGTTGGGAATAGCCTGGGTGATAGTGATCACAATATGACAGAGTTTAATATTAAACAAGAGGGAACTAGAGCAGTAAGTAGGACTGCAACCTTGGACTTCCGCAGGGCTGACTTTGAACTCTTCAAAGATCTACTTGCTGGAATCCCATGGGCTAGTACTCTGGAGGGTAAAGGAGCCCAAGGAAGTTGGTTAATTTTTAAAAAACAGTTTCTCCAGGCCCAGGATAGATGTATTCCCTTGAGGAAAAAATCTGGAAGGCACACTAGGAGACCCATATGGATGAGCAGGGAGCATTTGAAGGAGATTTCAAGGAAGAAAGAACTATACAGTTCATGGAAAAAAGGACTGGTCAGTTGGGAAAATTATAGAGAAGTAGTCAGGGCATGTAGGAAGTCAATAAGGAAGGCCAAAGCCCTCTTAGAGCTTAAGTTGGTGAGTAAGGTAAAAGAGAATAAGAAAAGTTTCTTTAAATACATAAGTGCCAAGAGGAAGAACAAGGAAAGTGTGGGGCCACTGCTGAATGAGAAAGCAGTCTTAATAACCGAGGATGCAGAGAAGGCAGAGTTGCTCAACACCTTCTTTGCTTCAGTCTTTTCTTCTAAGACCAGCCCCTGTGAACTCCAGTCCCTGGTTGAAGGGGAGAAAGCCTGGGGGAAGGATGACTCTCCACTGGTCAGTGAAGACTGGGTTAAGGACCAGCTACATAAGTTGAATATACATAAGTCCATGGGCCCTGATGAGATGCACCCAAGAGCGCTGAGCGAATTGGCTGATGTTATTGCCCTGCCACTCTCCATCATTTTTGCAAAATCATGGCAAACGGGAGAGGTGCCGGAGGACTGGAGGAAAGCCAATGTCACTCCAGTCTTCAAAAAGGGCAGGAAAGAGATTCCAGAAAACTATAGACCAGTCAGTCTTACCTCCATCCCTGGAAAGATAATGCAGACGCTTATTCTGGAGGTTATCTCTAGGCACATGGAAGATAAGAAGGTTATCAGGAGTAGTCAACATGGATTTACCAAGGGGAAGTCATGCTTAACTAATCTAATAGCCTTCTATGATACTGTAACTGGATGGCTAGATGCAGGGAGACCAGTGGATACAGTCTATCTTGACCTTAGCAAGGCTTTTGACACAGTCTCCCATAACATCCTTGTGGAGAAGCTTGGGAAGTATGGGATAGAAGAGCAGGTAGTAAGATGGATTAGTAACTGGTTGGACAATAGAGTCCAGAGAGTGGTGGTCAATGGTGCCAAATCCAGATGGAGAGCTGTAACCAGTGGAGTCCCCCGGGGATCAGTGCTGGGTCCGGTCCTGCTCAACATCTTTATCAATGACATTGATGACAGGACAGAGTGTCTGCTCAGCAAGTTTGCTGATGACACAAAACTGGGAGGATCGGCAGATACACCTGAAAGCTGTGCAGCCATCCAGCGAGACTTGGACAGGTTGGAGAACTGGGCAGGGCAGAACCAAATGAGGTTTAACAAGGATAAATGTAGAGTCCTGAATCTAGGTAAGAATAATAAATTACACCATTACAGACTGGGAGGTGATCTGCTGGAGAGCAGTCTTGTGGAGAAAGACTTGGGAGTCCTGGTGGACAAGTTCTCCATGGAGCAGCAATGTGCCCTTGTGGCCAAGAAGGCCAATGGTATCCTGGGGTGTATCAAGAGGTGCGTGTCCAGCAGATTGAGGGAGGTTCTCCTCCCCCTCTACTCTGCACTGGTGAGACCTCACCTGGAGTATTGTGACCAGTTCTGGGCTCCCCAGTTCAAGAGAGACAGGGATCTGCTTGAGAGAGTCCAAAGGAGAGCTACAAGGATGATTAAGGGACTGGAGCACAGGCCTTATGAGGAGAGGCTGAGACACCTGGGGCTCTTTAGTCTGGAAAAGAGAAGACTGAGAGGGGATTTGATAAATGTTTATAAATATATGAGGGCTAAGTGTCAAGAGGAAAGGGACAGGCTCTTCTCACTCGTGCCTTGTGATAGGACTAGGGGGAATGGATATAAGCTGGAGCACAAGAGGTTCCACCTTAACATGAGGATGAACTTCTTTACAGTAAGGGTCACAGAGCATTGGAACAGGCTGCCCAGAGAGGTTGTGGAGTCTCCTTCTCTGGAGATTTTCAAAACTCGCCTGGATGTGTTCCTGAGTGACCTATGTTATGGTAGATTAGGTTGTAGGGTAGCTTATATGATGCTGCCCTGGCAGGGGGGTTGAACTCGAAGATCTCCAAGGTCCCTTTCAACCACTCTGTGATTCTGTGTGATTCTGTGATTGGTAGGAATCTTATTTTTTCATTTTACTCCTACTCAGAAATCAGAAGCTGAAAGCTTTTTGTTCTTAATAACAGGGGTTAAGTGGTACTCAGAGGTGGGGGGAATTATTTGCATTAGCAAAACAAAGACATAATGACTAGGTCTTCTTTCAAGAGTTCTATTTATTTATCAAATGCAGGAGCTTCCGCTAGCACCACAGGGCTCAAAAAGCAGAGAAAATTACTTTGCTTGTAGAGCTAGGTGTCTTTATCCAGTTACCATCTCTACCTGAAAACCTCTTTCTCATTTTTTTCTTTGGACTGTGTTAAACATACTTCTCTGCAACTTTGTACTATCTTTTCTGAGTTAATCTGTTTTAAGACAGGTTGTTTTCCCAAGTTAATATCACTGTCCTGTAATAATTTTCCAATCCCTCTGAAAAGCACTGTGTTGCAAGCATCTCATGATTGGTGTAAAATGGGCATTCCTATTTCCACTTGAGTTAACTGGGTAACATCCCAGGCACATTCCCTATTAAGTACAAGTTGAACACTAACTCTTAGCTCTTAAACATGCAGAATATTAATCTTCCCTTCCGATTTAGGAGTATAAATACTGGATAAGGTCCTGCCCATGGTTTTCAGAAATAAATTCTCTTAATGTCCCTGGTTGTAGAGTTTTAAGGGGTGAGATAGCTTAACTGCAGACCCATCACAAGGATCCCCTGAACTGAGTTGTTAGCAATTATTAGCAAGAATCGCATCACTTCCAGTGAAGGAGGATAACTGCTTCTCTGGGACTTGCTGGCCAGAAATTGGTGTGATTCTGTGAAATGCGGGCTAGCAGCAGCAATGAACGGTGTCTGCTCTCTGGATGAGGTGATAATGGCAGAAGGCAGTAGGAGCTGGCTTCTTACACAACTACTACTTGGAAAAACTACCCCTATTCCCATTTCAGTATCTGACTTTGGCTGCTTATTCAAGTTCTCTGTTGTTACTAGGCAGAGGCATCAAGTTTTTCCCATAAAGGCTTCATATGAAGGACAAGAAAAAGAAAGGAGGAAGAGAGGGAGACAGTGGGAGAGAAGAAAGGAGGGAATTGAAAGGATGATATGCCATGTAGGAAAAGAGGCTGACAAAAAGAAGCAAGAATTATGGGAAATTTAAAACCTAGACACAAAGGACAGCAAAGTATTAAAAATATTTATTTTGAAATATGTGTTAACCTCCTGGCTGGGAAAGGACACTTTGGGGCTGTGTCATTGCATTCACATGAAGAGGAACTGGCCTGGACAAAGCAGATTTGCTGGTGCATTTCACATGAGACCCCTGCCTTGGTTCATCTCTGAGCCTGCTGCAGTGAGACTGCTTGGCTTCTCCTTGCTTACTGGAGCTGGGTTCTGCTTTCCTTCCTTGCAGGAGAGAGAATCCTTGAGGGAAGCCATCATTTGCTCCCAGTAATCAACAAGCAGCAAAATTTGCTCATTGTCCCTTCAAAGATGCTTGATGCTTCACTGAGAACTGAACTTCTGTCCAGGCCAAAAAGCAATGCAACATTTGCTACATCTTTAATAACGACCTTTTTGAAACAAGATGATTGCTCTAACAAGAGACAGAGGAGGGGAGAAAAGGCATTTCCTAGTGGTTAAGCCTGAGAAATGTTAGCTGTGCAGCAATATACGTGTATATATATATATATATATTTAGTTAACATAAAATTTCTTAACTCTTTTAAACATGGTAAATCTGTAGTGTGGTACAGATGATTTGCCAGACTAGGGAAAGATTATATCTACCAGTAAGAAAAAAAAAAGGGTGTGCTACTCTGTTTTGCTGCTTTATTTCTCAAGGAATCGAGGACTTGTGCTGGGATATCAGGTTTTCTGTACCATACCCTCTGAACCATCTTCTGTACTTCAAAAGACATTATTTTACAGAGACATAATCAACGTCCCTAAATACAGAAGTGTTTTGGAAAACACCAACCAAAAAAAAAAAAAAAAAAAGTTTGAGAGCTTTGGTTTTGAGTTGGCACCATATCCAGAACACACATATTAAACTATCATATATTATAAAAAGAAGGAATAATCCTAAAACTTCACAGAAAACAAAATGCTATTTATTGCACATTTCACCAGTATTAAAATATCTTCCTCCCAGTTCCTGAAAACTCACAGACAAGAAAGCCTCTGAACTTTTACTATCAAAGTTCTGAAACTTTAGGCCCACTGTTTTAACAACTAATTTCCATGCCTTTTATGGAAACATGTTTTTCCAGATGTCTTTTTTTTTATATAATTTTGGTTTTTTATAATATAATTTTTGAGCTTGTTCAGCAGACAGCAAAATTTAGTTTGTATTATGCCTCTTTCCTTAAATTCCTGAAAGCTAACCTTTTCCTTTAAAAAAATCAATTTATATGTAAATTATCACATATCTTTCTATAGGCCTAAATATTTATCCTTGCAAATCTTTTCAGCACAGATCCTCGGTGTACCCAAACCTACTTAGCATGCATTGTTTTTGATAATTCCGGTTTTTCTTCTATCACAAATTTCAAGACTTCCTGAGTGAGGGAAACCAGCAATGTTACCAACGCAAAAAAAGTCGCAATGGTTTTTATTTAATGTAAATACTGTTGAAGTGCATGTACATAAAGTGCTAAGCCCTCCTAGCTGTTGATAATAGAATCCTATGAAATAGGCAGCACAAAAGGATCCCAAGTTGGACATTATATCCCATATCAAATAATGAATGACAGACAGTCAGACTTGACAGCATACCACCTAACCAAGTTGCCCTGAAATGAGCTGCCACGGCAGTATATTCAGAGATGTTCTTTTCATTTGTTACAAGTAAAAATGTTGGTTTCTTTGATTGCAATTGTTCAGCCTGCCTCTGGTTTCTAAGAATTTGAAAGCGTGCAGGAATAGAAAGCTGAGTTGTGACAAATCACTAAAAATCTACTTCAAGATAAGATATAAGGTTAGAATGATGTGTTTTCTTAAAAATATAACCTGCAATAAGGATACAACATTTACAAAAAAATACAAAATAACAATTACATTATGAGGAACATAGTAATATAGATTCTCTTTAGTTCTGCTACACTTCAGATAGCTCTTGACACTGACTAATTTTTATTCCATGTGTTATCTCATCTTTTGCAGAACTCTTGAAGAATAAATGGGCTGCTCCTCTGGCTCTGCTGGAGATACAACTACCCATAGACAACCTCTACTCCTAAAAGGAATAATGACATTTTTTCTGTTCCAATTTATCTGCCCCTATTTTAAGAATGCATGACTGTAGCTGAACCACAAAGTATATCAGATTATCTACTCACTACTGTAATTCTGGTCACAGCTACTGGCCTATACATAGCTCTAGCTATGCTGTCACACCTGCCAATCTAGTGGGTACCCTAAGGGACCTCAAATGGGCATAAATGGCCAAGAAGGGCAGCTGAATCAAGACCTAGGTCTCTCCTGACTAAACTGGGGCCATAGATACAATATTGCATATAGACAACAGCTTTTAAATACCTAAATGCAGATACCTACAGTATGGAATTCAAGGCTGTCACAAGAACATACCGAAACTGGCTCACATTGCTCGAGACAAGGGAATATCCTTTCAATCTCATGTAAAATCTGTGCTACAGCTCAAGTAGCAGATGACGGTCAGAGGTGTGAGGTCCATTAAGACCCTGAAGCAGCTCTAGCATTTTTATATTATTAATGTAATCATTTAAGCTGAATTAATCCCTCCCTTAGTTATTTGAAACATTTCTGTAAACTTGTGTTGCACATCAAACAAAACACAAAGCTATCATTATTACATGAAAAAACCCAACCCAATCAGTGAAAATGTGTGTTACAAAATGTGTTTATGTACAATGTTTCTTTCTTTTCCAAAGCCAGGCCCAACCTGTGTTTCCCGTAGTCATAATGACTATGTCACAGTTTAGGGTCAGGGCAGCTCCTTAGATTTATAACAGATGCTCTCTGTTAGCCCCCCCCTTCCTCCCCAAAGGGGAAGAGAAAGGAGATGAGGGAGAGAGAGTGAGCAATTAGAAAAGGAAACTAGAACAGCTTTAATGAAAATAATAATAATACAAGTGGAATTTATACATATATATATAAAAACAGTATCAAACCCAATCCCTCCCTGATGGCAATTACATCACCATCACCACTGATGCTGTGGAGCAGGCACTGGGAAAGTCCCTGACTGGGCTCAGCAGCAGATGGGAGCTGTGTTCAGGAGCTGGATTCTGGAGCTGGATTCAGGAACACACAGGGCAGGAATGAAGGCAGAACGGACAGAGTCCCCCTGGGATGCTGCCCACTGAAGAAGCGAGGAAGAAGCCAAAAGTGCAGAGCCAAATGGTACCCTTGTGACCTCTCAGCTTTATACTGAATATGATGTACATGGGCTAGAATATCTTGTTGGTCAGTTTAGGGTCACCTGACCTGTCTGCTCCTCCCTGCAGGTGTGGCCTTTTACTTTCTACACCCCTCAACCTGTTACAGAAGATCCAGCAGTGGTCTTGGTCTGCATACCAGTCCTTGGTACTAACTCTAAATATGGGGTGTTATCACTGCTAGAAGCAGACCCTGTCTGTGAAAACAGGCTACTAACTTCAGGAAGCTCAGTTAGAATAAAATGAGCTGAAAAGTAAAATAACTGAACAGAATTAGTTCTGTTCTCACTCAAACCAGGACAGACTACAAAACAACCATAGAGAATAGTACCATTAATGTTAAAGGAATTTTGTAGGGAATAAGGTATTATCTTTTCAAGTCCTTTTTTGGTCCCCCCTTTACTAAAGATAATCTATTAGTTATTAAAAAAATACTTACGTTCTATGGATTTCTTCCTTGATAACTTTCTACTTGGAAACTGGCTTTATTTGCATTGTTTTTAAGGTCATCTCCCTATTGATATAGGCCTCCAAAATGCATCAACCTCAGGTCTCATCTCTTCTTTTAGACACATTTACAGAAGATCTGGACCAGAAGTGAAGAGACTACATAAATTATGAACCCTTGATGCTGATGGAGTAGCAAGTTATGTAATATTTGTATAAGCTGTGTTGTCAAGATTTAAGACTAACTCCCATTCACACAGACCCAGGCGTACATTCTCTACCCCAGGAATGTCCTGAGTGTCAAGAACCTTAGAAGAAGAGGACTCTCTCTTGGCTTCTGGTAGAGAATAGGAAGGTCAATGAAATAGAAAGCTAGTATGTGGTAATTTTGTACATCCCCTTTACAGAGTTAGAAAACCACATTTGTTAAAAGGGAGATGAAACATGTATTTTTGCTCTTGTCTTGTGTAAGGATGACTACTATGAAGGAGGAAAATTTGCAATTACTAACACATTGTTTTCATCAGTTGGGGGTGAGTGGTCAACCTACTCTAAGATAGCAGTTTTCAGCACTAGAGTGTGAAGTTTAGAGAGAAATAGAGGTGAGACTTAAGTTGCTAAAGATATTCCTGTAACCTGTCTGATTTTCCACACTACATATACTCTTAAAAGAGCTGCTGTAACAGAAAGTGTTAGCCCAGATGCCAGGGTTTGCTCGTGCAGGTAGAGAAAAGAAGTAGAACAAGGCACACAGCCAGCACACCAAAAAAATGAACGTGAGGCAGCAGAAGGCACTAACAGGGATAACTTGTGTAGGGATGAGAAGTGCAAGGCATGGCAAGTAGGAGCCACCCATGAGGAGATGGGAAGGTCTAGCAAAACCAGATCACACCAAAACAATCTATTTGGTTTAAACTGTACTTTTGTGTACCAGCAAAACTGAAAGATCTTAAACTATGAGTGAAGGTTGCAACAGGACAGGAATGCAATCAGCTAGCTCAGAGGGAAGGACTGAACAGTGGTCACAGTTCTGCTTTAAGAGCTAATTCTCATTACCCTTTCTAGTGATCTCATTAGAATTTCCTTCTTTAATGACAATACTGTCTGTTAAGCCATTTAACTGATAATTTCTGAGTGGGCAAAAGTATTTCACTTGTTGCCAAGTTTATTGCTGCAAGCTGATGTTTTAAGGAGATAGTCATCAATTTGAATGTTTCCCCCACCCCTGTGGATCACGTCTCAGCAGAGAAGAGTTTGTAGGTGCAAGATGCTTTGTACAGACAAGAGCTGACGTGAGCTGCAAGAGAAACATCCATTTCTATTATATTAATGTTACGTAATATCACATTGTAAGTACATCAATTTAATGGGTTCGGTCTTGGATGTCATTGTGTTTGTCTACCCTAGAGTATTCAAATAACATAAATATTTCTTCTTGATACATGCTTGGCAATGTTAGAAAACATTTATAGTATCAAAAGGTAAAAAGACATAG
Organism: Todiramphus chloris collaris; assembly: GCA_025345505.1. Lineage (NCBI taxonomy): Eukaryota > Metazoa > Chordata > Aves > Coraciiformes > Alcedinidae > Todiramphus > Todiramphus chloris. The sequence goes on from JANVCC010000021.1 coordinate 18,247,037, forward strand.
AATAATATTTCTTCTTTTCAGGGTTCAAAACAACTATTCTAAAGGAAAGCATGATAACAGAAAGTGCTTGTCAGTAGGCTTTTTCAGTCCACATCTTCATTTCATATTCATCTCCTTAAAAACACATTTAAAGGAGTGGGAAGCACAGTGAAATGAACTTGGAAGAGGTAACCTACTTAAAAACAAAAGGAAGTGGGTTTACCTGGAAGCATTTCCTTGTACTCTCTTCCCTATAAGTGGTTCTTTACTGTCAGCATATAAAAAAGATTTTAGCTGGTTTGATCTACATCCAAAAGTAACACTGAGTGATCTCTACTTGTAAAAATCTAAGCAATCAGCAGTATGTCTTGAAGTTAACAGAGATTTTCATATTCTGATAAGAAATTAATTTTAGTAACATGTTTTCACATCTTAATAAATACATGACATAAAGACATAACAGATGGAGATATTCAGGAATAATATCCAAATTAAAGAATACTTCTTGTATGTTTATCATGACAAAGCATTTTTGCAAGGTAAGAAAGGGTGCTAAGTACTACTTTTGGTTACAGGTGGTCAGGGTCCTCCAAATACAAACCAAGTTTGTTTCTAGTGTTTTATTTAAAAAAGATGTCAGTTATTCAGGCTCAAATGTGATCAATTTAAGATATACCTATCAAGTATAAGCAACTACCCTCTCTCAAAAAAAAAAAAAATTGATCATAATGGGCACTTCTGTTCTTTAGGCCTATGAAATATAGACTGAACTGAATAGAGGCTTTCCAGACCCAAGGGCTAGGTCCTGGGAAGATTTGTAGAGACATTCAAAATCCAGCTACCCACTGTGGGAAAAGTGACCCCTCTGGACAGTGATACATGAAATGCATATCTGAGTTACCTTACTCATTATCAGGTTAACCAGTGGCAAATCCAGTGGGCAGTATTCATCTGTCATTCAAGACATCTGAGACAAGGCTAGCAGATAGAGCACAAGAATTCTGGAGACCAAGTGGGTTATTTGACAGCACTAAATATTACATGAGGAACCTATATGTAGGCAAGTATTTCCCATTGTAGAAAAAATGTTGAGGACTGAAGGGAGGCTGAAATTTCAGTCCTTTCTGAAATTAGGCTCCTTCTACATAGGTTCCTTCTTGATTTCTCTATGCAGTCACACAGCTTCAAGAGGAGGAACATCAACACCCTGCTACTGAAACCTCAGTCTCCTCAGGACCTGAGTAATACAGAAACAAAGTAGATACACAAGCTATGTTTTTCTGGGGCAGTGCTTCAGCTACAGCAAAACTACTGCTATGCCAACTACCACTCCTTCTGCCTCCCATGTAATGAAAGCAAAAAAGAAATCACTATTGCATTTTTCTGGGGAATCCTACCTTACAGTTTGTGTTAATTATGTGTTATTCTCTACAAATAACCATTAGCTGCAACTTCTGGCAGTGTCTTCTATAAGTAGACAGAGGATCATGATCTAATACACTATCACCAGTGGGTTGGTGTCCTCAAAAGAAAATCACTTTGGTTTGCTCACTTTATGTTATACGACACAATTGGTTTAAAAAAGGACTAGTTCAAAACAGTACTATGAAAGTGTTCAAAAGGTGTGGCTGTTCTATATGAGTGTAATAATTTTGATCAAACTTATGGAACTTCTTATACCTTTGAGACCCTCTTGACCTGTAGTAGACTCAGTGGAAATTTCAGCACATTGACTAAGTACATTTTTGTATTTCAGAGGCCTGCTGCCAAACTTCAGTATCATTTCTTTATTCTCTTTTGGAATGTCTTTAACAAACTTATTTTGTCTGCTCATCTATATTCCTGAAACATCACTTTCAGCATAGGAGTTGAGACAATTTTTAATGAAAACTTAAAATCTAGTGACTTTTACATTTAACAATGTAATCTGTAGGATTTCTTTCCTTTATGAACAGGACTGTCCAGATGCTTGCGCTCTCTCCCACATCACCATACCTATCCAAAGATTGAAATTAATACTTTCATTTACATAAAAGCTTCTATAAGAGATGAATCATTTTTATATGATCTGGTTTTATTTACAAATCTGAAAGCACCTTTCAGTACTTCCTAACAATGTACCACAGCAGGAAGTTGATTTGCTGAATTGAAAATATTTTACCTGGACTTAGTCCAAATGGCTCAGAAGAATATCAGAGCTTGAGAAGATACACATTTCAGAAGGTAACCAGGATAAAAGCAATACTGTGTTTCTGCACAACAGGTAGTTTTGAAGTGCTACCAATGAACACCACATACAGGTAAGATTCCCTTCTGCATAAGCTGTTTCACCAGCTAACACTTAATTGCTCACCGCAGACTAATTTCTAGCTGTGATTTAGACCCCAAAATGCAAATGCTGCACAGGTTTTCTCAAATGTAGAAATAGTTTGCTGCCTTGAAATGTGTAATTAATTTTTGTGCTTTATACTACACATAGGTACAATATATACACATACATATATTCGTAGAAAGTAACATATTTACAGTTTTATGGCTCTATAACTTTTCAGAGAGGGATGGAAAAGAATTATTTAAGCTTAAGTTCCACCAAAACCAGGTGGACATAAATTGATTTGGAAACAAAACCACAGTTAATTACAAAGGCAGCCATGGAGCAAGGCTCTATAAGAACTGTGAATGGTAAAGGGAATGGAACATCCTCCTAGCAGCTGCTGAAATTGCTGTTTGCTGGAGACTGTATTTCAGGCCACAAGGCCTCAAGCTTTTGTCTGTTTTAGGATGTGGCCACAAGAAGACAAGATTAATTCTTTTAGTAAATGCTTGTATAGCTGCAAGAAGTATTCTTCATTTGAATTCAGCGGAAAATTTTAGTCACATAGTGGAAAGTTTTATGAAGCATTAACCAAAATGTGGAGTTCTTTGCTATCAGCATCATTGTAGGCTCAGCCTGACTAAAGAAAACAGGCACCACTAAAATAATTTCCATTGTGATCTACTCCTGTCTTTTAGAGAAAAGGAGGGTCTTTTTTTTTCTCCTTTACCATAGGACTACTCACATACCATTCCTCACTAACTGATTTTGAATTCCTAATAGAGGTCCTTTTAATTATTTGGCATTCAGAGCTCTCAGTTTAGTTCTAAATAAAATAATATTTGTTTCTCTTTATCTCAATGTTATACCTTACATCTGATATGCGATAGTTACTTCATGGCAGTGAGACCCTAAATTATGTTTACAATCTCTGCTAGAAAGAATCTGATTACCAGACTAGCCCTAAATGTCCTCTCCCACCAGATCAGAGTGTCAATGCATGGAAAATGTGATGTAAGTCTCAAGAATCACTGAGTTTTTTTTTTTCAGAGCAGAAAAGAGTTTTCTCAGGGAGATAAGGTATTCAATGCTCAATTTTAGTTTATTTTTTCACTCTCTCATCTTCCTCAGAAATTCCTGAAGTCTAGTTTCCTACAATGAGAAGCGAAGACTGAAAAATATTGAATACATGTAATTTTGTCAAAACTCTAATCTAAAGTCAGTGCTGTAAACAGCAGAGCAGGCTATTTTCCCAAAAGTTAAATGGACATAGGAAAAAAGCTGGCTCTGAGCAGCTAAATCCAAATTGGTTATTTGTAGTTTGAAGATGAAACACAAAGCTTCCCATCTTCCTATCAGCTTTAGGGGCATCGAATCCCTTTAAAATCACACTATTCACATTATTCCCTCCCTTCTCTCAAAAAATAAAAACAAAGAATCACAAAAAGGCTACTGCTATTTCGGAAGGAATGTAACCACCTCTCTTCAAAAACTACATATTCATACAAAATCTTTCTTTCTGCCTTGATATCAGTTTTTTTTTCCTCTCTTTGAAACTTCTCTACATACTGACCGAAACCTTCAGGTACAGAACATATGTGTCAATGACAGATTACGCGAAGATATTAACTGGAGGGATCCTGACTTTTCAGGGAGAAGGCTGCATTTTTTACTCCTTTCTCTATCATCATCTAAGGAATTTAACACACAAGTAATTACTGATTTTTCTGGAGAATTTTTATTTTAACACAGTATTTTCACCATCTTAGCTACTAGGTCAAATAGTGAAAGCTCCCTGAAAATAATGTAATTTTGCAAGATTTTAAGTGTTGTTTTAACTGTTCCTTTCAAGTCAAAGGTCACCTCCAAAAGATGTCTCTGAAAGGAGATTCTGAAACCTTCCTCTCAATTATTTCAAACTGAAATCTGAGGAGTGGAAAACAAAAGCCTCTGTGGGTAGCCTCAATGTGAAAAATTTACTGTGTATGCAGGTCAGAAAATCAATGTAGCCCACAATTTACTGCTCTGAGCTTTTAATCATTTAACTGTTTTTTGTTGGGATTGGACATTCATTAGGGATGTTTCACTGCATATAAAGATTCCTGAAAACAATGGAAAACAAATCTGTTCTTTCAGCAACTCCTATTTTTACCAGTTGTTTATGTAGAAACATATTAATTTACAGGTGAAATATAGTCAAATATTGTCAATGTTCTAATGACACATTTAATTTCTCCTTAAATTTTCATCTTAGTCTCATTCTGAAAAGCAGAGAAACATTTACTGCTTACAGTTTCAGGACAAAACTAAAAAATTGTTCCTTATCCATAATGATTCCTAACCATAATGATTTTGTGAACAAAAATCTGAAAACACTTACTTCACATTTGAATACTATAAAGTCTCCTGCCATTCCACCACAGTATATGGTCTTAAAAAAAAAAAAAAAGGAATAATTCAGGCACTATCATCATCAGATTTTCTGCTGGCTTCAGCATTGCTGCATTCGTAAGCAAAGTCAGAACAACCAAAAGGCTTCCACTGACCTACCACACCAAGCCATGTGCTATTGTGAATATATGTAGTTGCTCTCCTTAAACTCTTTTCTCTCACTTGACTCTAAGGGATACCCAAGAAGCTTTTGAATCTATGTATTGCCCAGGGAAAAAGCACTGTGGTTTTGAGTCCTTCAGCATCAGAGTTCTTACACGATGCTTTGCTGATACCCGCTGTTATCTCCCCTGTTAGAGGTCTCTCTGCTAGCACTACTCTTACATTTATCCTTACATCAATCAGGTAGCCAGCCTGGTTCTCTCACCAAGTCCAGTGCTGTGCTATTATAACTTTTCTCTATTTGTTAAGTAAAGTCTGGAACAAAACATAGACCATGACTTTCCTGAGTAGAAAGACATTTTACTGTGTTGGGGATGTGCAGTCACAGGCATAAAAAATCCAAGGATTTAAGTTCTTTTTGTTAATCTTTTTCTTTTTCTGAGCCTGTGCTTCCATTAAAAATGCTGCAGATCAGCAAAGCTTCTAGTGTGCCTAGCTCGGAAGGTGGTCAATGCAGTTACTGCAGAGATTGCAGCTCAATAGAGCAACTAACACAGTCTCAGTGTACATTATCTCCATTTAGCTTCATAATAATATAGGTAGAAAACAAGGGGAGATAGCAACAACAAAAAAAAATATGCACAACTTCTGAGCTTGTCTTTTTCCTCGACTGTGTCACATTTCTGTGAAGGCTGCAGTTTAGGTTAAAAACTTACTTCAATTTGTAACGTGTGAAAGAGAAGGATTTTAAACCTCCTTTCTGTGAAAGTGCAACCTCAACTCTAGAGTAATGGCCTAACTTATCCTTCGGGTTTATATATTTCAACTTTTCTATAAAAACACAAAATATTTCCTCCAGAAAAAAAAATCCTGCAAAAAAGTCCCTTAAGTTGGAACATAAGAATGTGTCAAAAAGATAAAGTTTGAAGAAAATATTGAGTTACTTGAAAAAGAAACCCCCCAAACTTTTATGTTTTACTAATGAGAAATTAAAAAATGGTAAAGATGAGACAAAATGCAGTATGTGTGTGTGTGTATATATATATATATATATATAAAATGAAGCTAGTCTTCAGTGAGGGACTCTTTACTGTGACTAATGTCTGATCACCTTTCTGTGTTGACCAAGCACGCCTGTTGCTACCATGTATTTAGAAAGCAGTGTGACATGATTAGGTGACTTGACTGTCTATCCTGAACTCATTCACAATATGCTGGTTAATATGCCAAACTGACACAGATGCCCACCTACTCTGTTACAGTCAAATAGGGCTTTCTTGTTGTGAGACGCTTTCTGAAGTATTGGTTATAAGCTGGTGTGTGATACATTTCAGTCCCCTTCAGTGCAAAGGTGAGCAGCTTGTTTTAAATGGTTTTCCACTGAACTCTTCTAACTATGGGAAATGGCTAGGATCAGCCTCCTACATCTTCATGTATCACTCAAAGTAACCAGTTCAACTTAGCACCAAATGGGATTGAAGCACTCATAAGTCACCTACTGGAGATGGGATTTATCTCATCCACCTGTAGATCTCTGTAGACATCTACAACAGGTTGAGTTTTTTAGAGCTCCTGTTTTAGTGGTAGTGAGAAGTAGGAACTTTTAGAGAGCAACTGGAGTGGTCTGTATCAGATCTCTACCTAAGAAATGAGGGAAATGGCACTCTTGAAGTGCCTATTCTTTTTCTATAAAGGAAGTTTGAGTGACCACTTCAGATACTGCCAACACGGTACACATTATAGGTGTCTACATAGATGAGACGCCTCCTTCCATGGATTTTTTTTCTGAAAGAAGAGAGGGCTTTTGAAACTTCCTCCTACTCTTTCCTGAGTGAATGAGTATTTACAGTACCTTTCACAGCAGAGTCAAGCAGGTTAATTTGAACAACTGGTTTCGAAAGCTGCACTCACTTCACTAGCAGTTCGCTACGAGCTCTTCTCAGCTGACACCGGGGAGAGGAAATTTTCAATGTTATTGAGTCTCTGCAACTGATTTCTCATCTGCCACCTTTCCTTTTCATGTACTTGTCTTCAGCCTTAGTATGTACCCAAATGTTATACCCCCATGTGTAAAAAACCTTAGTGCACCTCAGTATCATCCATAACTGTCTGGATACCCACATCCTAAGCCTTCTTGTTTTTTTCAGGGAATGTCTAGAAGCAAATGAAAGTGTTAGTGTATATTCTCCTATGTCACTACACTCTTTTTTATTACTATGACATCACTTCTTCATGTTAAGTTAGACCTAAACAAAGGGTCAACCTCAGTGTAAAATAAATATGACATGGGGGAATCATGATTATTCTCATAACTTACTTTTTTTTGGAGTAATTTCTGTTTAAATTTCCAGTTCTGGGCCTGCATTTATGTCTAGAATTGCACTAAATATGCACAGACAGAATGTGCTTTAAAATCACATGTAAGCAGCCAGTACATCCCACCAATATAATACTATATTGGCAACTTGGGAATCAAAGGGAGCCTAAGGTAATGATCATTTAGCAGTTTTTCTTTCAGAAAGGCATTTCTTGATTCAACAAGGAAAACCAGACAAAATGTTATGAATCGCTAGGTTGTTTTTATTTGGCTTATTTATTTTTTTTATGCAGCCTTCAAGTTGATTTATAGCATTACATTAAAATAACTTGGTGGTGGCAGTCTTTGTTGTGAAACAAATGGATGAAATTAACCATCCTGTGTACTACAATACTGGACAACAAAGTGCCAAACAGTACATGGGTGGGTTCAGCACTTTCAAAATGTTCTGTATATATCTTAATGCTTACTCCATCCATTGATTGATTAGACTTTAGTTATCATGAAAAAGGATCAGCCCCATTACAAGGAAAAAGAAGAAAAAAACCAGCTCTCAAGTACTTGGGCCTCTATTAATATCACCTGAGAAACACTCAGTATAAATGAGAGCCTGAAATGAGGGACAAAGGTGAACTTTTTCAATGCTAGTAATTAATTCTTCTTTGCATAGGGTAATTGAGGGCAATCATAGAATATTGCATGTCATTTCATTACCAGGCCATCAGATGGACTTCTACTTGCATACCCTGGTAAATGTGTTAACCCAGGAGTACCTTAGCTGCTGGACGCATGTCGAAGATAAAAGCCTCCTTAACCTTCCTGTCAGCCCCATCTTATTTTTAAATGTTGTCATTCCCATTTTAGTAACTGCTTTTTTTTTTCTGCAGACTAAACAAACAAAATGCACAATCAAACACTTTCTTTAGCTTTAGGATGAAAAAGAGCAGGAGTAACTAAAATAAAAACATTCTGGAACAGCAATAAATAGGATCTAACATTATAATGAAATTCCCTACCTGTGATTTTCTTGCTGTTGTGACCACTGCTGTCATAACCCTTACTTTCCTTTCCTATACCTGTGGAAATCCCTTACCCAGATTCACAACCCTCAGAAGCAGGTTGTGAAGAAAGCCAAAGGCAGCTGCCACAGTGTGACAGATACTAAGTAAGAGAATATCAGGCCTGTGATGGAAGTCAACAACTAGGCTCCCCATTTCTTTGTGAATTCCATGAACCACCCTACAACATAAATGACAACTTAACTGACAGTTTAATCCACTCGTTCTGCAAAATTTGACATACACCTTTTTCACACCCCTGTCTGTTAGTGATTTATTCTCTAGTGATACTTTCAAGGCCACCACATACTGATTGACAGAGCACATATGTAAATTAGTAAACAGTTTAATCTTTCTGCAGGATAATTTGTGGGGCATAGAAATATGCCTGTTTCTTCAGAATTTTGAAACAAATCTTACGTTCAGTGTGGTTCAAGATAACAATTCCTGTAGTTAATTTATACAAATTATTTCAGATATTGCAAGTGATATAAGTATGGATCTTAAAAATAGATCAGTGTGCACTGGTACCAGATTCGCATACCTTCCTTCTAGGAGTTTAAATGAAACGCATATCTTTTGTAGACTTCTTGTGCAATATGAAGTTTTCTGCAATCTTTCAAAATCTAAGATATGAATCTCTGGAAAGTCATCTTTCTCCTTATTGACTTGGTGGGAAAAAGTTTTCTGACTTACGTATTTTGGTCAGATGCCTAAATTACACAGAATAAGTCTAGGCTTCAATGCATCAGTGAAGAGGATAAGGATTCGTATTAGTTAAGTCCTAAAATAAATATGGCCTAAGTCAAGCACTTTGAAAAAGTTTCCACACTAATTGTAATATCTTGCAGTGCTACTCTACATTATCTCCATGTTAGGTAGCAAATGGTGGTGGGATCAGAGCCTTAGAGTTGTCATCATACATAATGAACAGCAAAATGTGGATAAACTAGGCTCTTACCATTATAACACAAGAGTTTGTGTCCCTCTGTTTTTAAATACAGTGAGTAATATTCCATTGCATGGTTGCTTTGTGCCACACAGACTTAAGGCATGGCCTTGATCACCTGAGATGTGCATGTTTGTCAAAGCAGAGGGTAAATTCTCACCTAGGAAAGAATTAAAACTGCTGTACACATGAGAGAGCCACGATAAGTATATTTTAAAGTCTTTTACCACTATCCTGTCACTAGCCACTGATGGAAGGGATCTTTCCATTTCTGCAGCAACAAATAGCAGCCTTTGTACTAGGCTGCACTCCTTCTCCCCAAGGCTCAGTGGCTGATGCCTTCAGTTTGGTCCAGTGGGGGCAAAAGAAAACTTACTTAAGACCAATCACAAGATACGGCCAAGGTGAGGTGGATATTTTTGTGTATATTGCATCTTTGCTGAAAATGTTAGCTCTACAGATCACATTAAATGCATCTCTATTAATGGGTTTGCATGGCTGCATTGCATACTGCATTCTGATTTCATCTTGTATATACAGCTGGATATTTACCTGCTGTTTGTGTGATATTGTGAATTATGCTATATGGAATAGAACTAGATTGATGCATATTAGCAAAACAACAGGATACAGGTACTAATGCATTCAGCTTGATATCTGATGACAAAACCCCCCAAGAAACAATCAAACCAACCCCAAATGACTTTATTCCTGTTTTCTTTTGTGTCACACAGGGCAGTTTGCCAATCTAAAAATAAAACAGAAAATGAGATCATTGTTTTCAATATTATCAGTAGCACATTATTTTGATCTTCAGTTAAACTCATGTCCATTTTTTTTCCATGTAACGTTATAGAGGTACTTGTTTTGTTATGATTTGGCTTCATGTAAATAATTATTCAAATGAAACTGAATAATCAAATAAATATATTTTAGCAAATTTCCCAAGGGGGAATTCTTTTTGCAAAATTATTAACACATATTGCACTTTGATGATTTCAGTAGTAAAGAAAGGGAAGTGAATTAGTTTCATTTTCACCACAAATCTTTTCTATTTGCTCAAAAAAAATCTTCATTTTTGAAGATGTCGGGGAAGATTAACCCACTACTAAAACAGTCATTTATCACAATTAACAGAGAGGAACATTTTCTTGCAGAACCTGACTCACTATTTTTTCCACATACTAAAATCTATTATCCTTAGGCATCATTAAACTTTCCAAACTGTTTATCTGATGTTTTCAAATACAAGGTATTATCCAAAATAAGGGCAAGAAACAATAAAATGCACCAGTACAGATTAGGAGGCAATCTGCTAGAGAACTACTCACAGAAAGGGACCTTGGAGTCCTGATAGACAGCAAGTTATTCATGGGACAACAATGTGCCCTTGTGGCCAAGAAGGCCGATGGTATCCTGGGGTGCATTAAGAAAATCCAGCAGATCGAGGGAGGTTCTCCTCCCCCTCTACTCTGCCCTAGTGAGACCTCACCTGGAGTACTGTGTCCACTTCTGGGCTCCCCAGTTCAAGAGGGACAGAGACCTACTTGAGAGAGTCCAGCGGAGAGCTATGAGTGTGATTAAGGGACTGTAACACCTGCCTTATGAGGGAAGGCTGAGAGACCTGGGGCTTTTTAGTCTGGAGAGGAGAAGACTGAGAGGGGATCTAACTGATGTCTATAAATACATAAGGACTGGGCGTCAAGAAGGTGGCAATGACCTCTTTTCAATTGTACATTGTGATAGGATGAGGGGCAATGGATTCAAGCTAAAGTACAGGAAGTTCCACCTCAACCTGAGGAAGAACTTCTAAAGAGCTGTAGACCATTGGAACAGGATCCCCAGAGATGCTGTGGAGTCTCCTTCTCTAGAGACTTTCAAGACCAGTCTGGATGCATTTTTATGTGATCCGCTCTAGTTTTGTCCTGCTCTGGCAGGGGGGTTGGACTTGATGATCTTTGGTGATCCCTTCCAACTCCTAACATTCTATGAAAATGGTGTTTTACTGGGCAATAATCCTGGATTCTCCACTACGATTTCTGTTATCCTTCATTCCTATCAGATGACCTTTTATATCTTCCAACTGCACACCCCGATACTCTACCAATATATATTTTTTCAGCCATAATAATGATATTGAATTAAATGGAAATCTCTCCTTTTTAAAAAAGAAAATGGAGTTTAACACTACAAGGAAAATGAAATGTTATTATTTCTAAAATATCACCATAACGTGCATTTATTTTGTCAAATGGCATTATGCACTTTCTTAGTTATGCTGACCAAAAAGGTCTTTTGTTTGAACGGATAACAAAGCAAAACATGCCTTGATCTCTCAGCCTTTGAGATGGCGAGGCCTTGTAAAACCAGAAAACATGCAGTAACAAGGGACTAGTACATTATGTTGCTAGGGCAGAGTCTTGTTAATACACTGCTGAAAGATTTATTTATTTATTTATTTATAATCTGAGTTTAAATCCATCATGAGTGAAAGACAGAGGAAACAAAATAAGACTGTTCCCAAGCAGGGGTAAGATGATTGAATTCAAATGAACATTATACCAGGGGGTTTTCCGATGGGGGGGAGGGGGCTTGTCAAAAAGAAGGATGCAAACAGCAACTTCCAAAGCCTCATCATATCTGGTATGACTCTTTTTTGTAAATTACACAAGAAATCGATACTTAAAGTAAGGCTGTCGAAACTGCCTAGTACTAACATACGAGTGACTCTAAATTAATCACAGATTATCGATCATCCTATCACTAGAACAGCATCATCAGGGAATAACCAACTAGTTCAGTTTGTTGTCAGTTCTGAGAAATGAAAAACTGGAAAACACACCTACCAAATGGACCTTGAATATAAATCCTGTCTGAGGACCTGCATATTATTCTCAGCCTGACAAGCCCACCTCAGCTGAAGGATTTATATAGTGTCTGTTTGCAGCAGAGGCAATGGACCATAATTACCTGGATTGAGTGTTGTTCTAAAATAGCACAATGAGGTGATAATTATGAATCACAATCAGTGTGGTTCTTTCCACACAGATGGATCACGGAGCTGTTGTTCATCAGTGCCCCAAACTGAAGTAACAAAATGATCTGCAGAGTGCTGCAGGCCCTCTCCCTCTTTCTGAGAGAAATAAGAATAAATTAATGACATTTTAGTTGAAACCCACCTCTAAACTGCAGCATTAATCAAATGGTGGCATTAATCATATGCTACTGTTGATAGCCATTTTAAAACCTGTTTAGGTGAAAAGGGACAGTGCTTATTACCAAATATATTTCCCTGACATCAATGCATCTTGTCTGATATATACATAGATATGTATAAGTGTATGCAGAAATATAAGCATACTTATATGTATGTATAAGCACCAATTAGTAATTAAAAAATTGCAATTCAGTCATTGTAAGTGGAATTTAGAATCCCTCCAAGGATCATCTTGCAGAGTTCTTTGAGGTCATATGGGAGAAACTCATCAAATATCTTTTTCCTGGTTTCCTTGCATAGAAAGCAGTGACAAAAATAGCCCAGAGGGAAAGAAATATGCATCCCTCAGCAATGGCCAATGAAAAGATGATATTGGCTGCAACACAATCCTTCATTTGCCAGAGGTGTGGTGTCTCTCTTAGATAATGAGTAATGATATTACTGCAAAGATTGCATATACTTCTTCGTCTGTGAGAGTCAAAAGAGCTGTCATCTGTCCCTGATTCCACACAAATGATATAAGCAAAAGCTTTAACTCCTCATTTTTTGTTCTCCATAAGTAATAATTTCATATACAGAGGCAAGGACTGTCACAGGAAAGAGGTGATTTTCAGCAAACTTAAGGAAAAAGGATGACTGGAAATTGTAGGACAGGGCACAGCTGAACTTCAGCAAACAGATACACAAATAGTCTATTAAACAAATTACAGAACTTCTGACAATTAACTTGTCCTAAGCTACCAGTGTTCACAAAGAAAAGAAAAAGAAACAATTTTTTTCTCCTGAGGCTTGTGTCTACAATTCTTAGGGCTATCAGAGGTCTGGTTGGAGAGGTCCAAAACAGACCAAAAGGCTGACCTAAAAAATAAATGGTGTGGGTGACCAGTGGTTGAATAGTCAAGCTGGTTTCCTGGGTGTCTTCTGTTTAGCAACACTGTTATCTTTAATCATGAGGGCTATGTTCAACAGCACGTATCCACAGTATACAGTGTTGTGGAATAGAATTATGAAATAATATTTTCCATTTATATAAAGTTGATACTCAAAAACAAATAACAACAAAAAAAACACCAAAAGAAAAACAATATTTTAGTTCCAATTTCATCAGAAAAATAACATCAGTAGTAGTCAAGAACAACAACAAAAAAAAAGTAAGAAAAACTGAAATTATTTTAAAAGAAATGAGCCTCATTCATTCCTTTTATTAAACAGCATCATTTTGTATTTGTGTGGAAAAAAATAAATCAATGTAATATGAGTTAAGAATTTTTAATTTCAATTAAAGAATGCTTTCAAGTGATTTTTTTGAAGTCAAGAGAAAGGCACAACTCATTTTTATAACAAAAAATACAAAAGTATTTGAACTTCTTTGCACTTTACACTATTGACTACACAGCAAGTCCTTAGTGTGGTGTTTTAAGGGGCCAAAGCTCTCAGAAATGAGAATCATATCTCCCAAAGCAACTCTGGGACTTCCTCCTGCCATTATCTTTCTGTAGCAGTGTAGCTTACAGAGCCATAAAGTACTCACTTTGAAAGTAGCAATAGTAGCTTTAGGTCTCAGGATTAATAGTTGTTCCTCATCTTCCCCATATTGAACTGCACTAATAAGTCACCATTTGGGTTAGCCTGAGCCATCTTCCACGCTGACTTAATACAGCTGGTTTGCACTGAAACAGAGTGGGAGGATTCCCACAAGCTGTTACTGGCTCTCAGCTGCGGGGGCTGTAATGGTTACCTAGAGAAGCAGCAATAAAGAGCTGTGAAAAGTAAATTCAAACTGTTCTAGCTAGATCTTGTTTGTCTCTGCACTAATGTAATCAGCATCATCCTAGGCACAGATGTTTTTTTAGGGTTTCATTCATCCAAAGACTGAGGAGGCTGGCCTGACCTTTCTTAGCTTATAACATAGAATGAGATCATAGTTGATTGCTTCAGGGGAAAAATAGGATAATATTAGTTTTATTATGGAGATTTAATAGTTTTGACATGGCCACAGGGCATATCTAATTCCTAACTTTTATCTTTCAGCACATTCTTTACCTTAACAGTGTGCAGTTATAAAACTAATTTTTTTTTTTCTTCTATTTAAAGGAAGACAAAATGCAGCAATAGCAACAAGTTGCTGAAGTCCACGGAGAAGAATTTGGAAAGAAATGTGAACTTTTTAATTCATACCCTAGAGAAACCCCAAACTCCAAAGCTTCAAAACCTTATTTGTTAAATGCACAGAGAAACAATAAACCTCAGCAGCGATGGAGCAAGTTATGAAACTTTAACAAGATCTCTAAGGAAGCATAGATAAAAATGTAAAGAAATGTTGCTAAAACTTAAAAAAAAAAATAGCTGAGGTAAAGTTTTACTTTCATGATCTTTGTCTGAACCCTGAATGACCTGGCCAAACTCTGAGTTCTCCACAAAACATCTTTTCTTAGTTGAAGGACAGTCTTCAACTATCTAACAATTTTTAGAAGCTCTATTAGTCAGAATTTATAAAAATAGAAAAGAAGATGCTATAAATTGAAATAACTGAATTTGGTATACCACTGTATTTTCTTTTATCATTACAACTTTAAGTGGTTTTTTTTTCAAATATCTGTTGTTATCTGCTATCTTATAATTATCTATTACATTATGAAGACTGTAAGACTTTCTCATAGAAAATATATGAATCCACTATGCATATAACTAGCCCTATATGTGATCTGTTCTTGCCCAGTTGAACAAGTTCATCCAAAAAGTTTAACTATTTGAGCATTCCATTAAATAAATAAATAAAGATAGATATTCTTTACAATAGAAAATAACGCTTAAGAGTCTAAGGTCTGAGTATCAAAAGTTTCTTCCTTCCCCTCACCTTCCCCAACCCAAACCTATTAGTGTCTTGTAATTTGCTAGCATTAGTACAGCCAGTAAGATGATGAAATTTGAATGAGGGAAATAAAAGACAAAAATATCTATTCCTTGTAACAGTATTTTACATGTACTTAAGCTGTTGGAACTACTTGCCTGGAAATATAAAGATTAATGCATTCAGAACAAAATCTATGAAAAAGTAAAAATCATGTTATATTATTTCTGCACACTACACTAAATATTCTGTAACTGGAGTTTGGCAAAGTATGTTTGTCCTTTGTTGGCAAATAATGGGCAAACATGCAAAATCAATTGGGACCAAATATTTTACTTTTAATCAAGTGAAAAAAAAAGATATTTCACGTTGAAAGCAGAACGCAACAACTCATTTGAAAAAAAAAATCCAACTTTTCAACTTTTATTAAAAATAGAAGGAATTTTAAATAAAAAGGAGACTGGAACAGAAAATTGAAAACAAAATGAAATTTCACAGTTTAGGACCAGCCCTGGCTTCGAAGTCAAAATTAATGGTGTTTTATAAACAAAGAAGAGAACTAAATCAATTCATTTTCTGCCATGTTTTTGGTTTTGTTTTTTTTTTTTTCAAATGATGCTTGTCAATATAACAATAGCTAAAGGCTAAGAAACCTCCATCTTTTCTCTTCTTCTGAGTAACCTCTGGCTGTTTACAGAACACGAGGAGCTGTAACAGGAGCCCAAAACAGTAATTCCCACACCCACAAATGGCTTTCCCCTACTTAAGACCGAAATGTGGGGAGCACAAAAAACAACACTTGAGAGCCTTTTCCTCCTGCACTTGCTTTTTGTGAAGAATTGCCTGAATCAATATTGCTTACTGCACTATCAGAATGTGTATCCTTGTCTACATTAGGCTTTCTTAGAATACTGGGCTTCCTGATTTATATACCATTTAAAAGACTTGAAATGATGAAATTTAAATGCAGAGAGAAGCAACAGTAAGAAAATGTGTTACTGGAGCTGTAACAGGTTTTGTATATTTTTCTTTTAGGGTTGTCTTAAAAGGAACCTCCATTTAGGTAACCATTTTATAAATTTTAAGGCAGGAAAACAACATTGTTCCTTCCATTATTAGATATTTGCCTTCTAAACAGAACAAATAATATTTTTCTCCATATGGTAGATCTTAATCAATCCAGTGGTTTAGATTGTTATTTAGAAAACATGTTAATCAGCTATTCTGTAAGGAAAGCAAAGGAATGCACTATTTTCTTTCCCTGCATGGTCTTACATTCATGCCTGTAGAGGACCTTTATCCTTTCTCATCCCACCTCTCCATGTGTCAATTTCTTGGTGACTCAGAACAATTTTAGCTGATCTGTCTAAGCTCCAACTGTCCAGTCAATATCCTGAGTGGGTGAAAGATTAATTATTCCCACTGAGATCAGCTATGTCAGGATAGCAAAGGCCAATTACAGACAAAAGTTATCACGAGGCGGTCTCTTCCAACCTCCTGTCAACACCAATCCCAAATGCAAAGGAAAACAGTTTTCTGCTGAAATGAAAAGGCACTAGTTTAAGTACATCTTGTGTAGCCAGGATGCTGGTGTCACTTTTATTCATTTTCCACAGCTGTAGTATAGGCTTTCCTGAGCTGTGTGACTCATCTTGCAAGCTGCAGCAGGCATGTATGGTGCCCAAGGCAGTGGTAATGCGAGGTGGGAGGGCAACAGAAGGCACATCAAACACGTGTCTGGTACACGAGGGGAACAGAGGTTGTCAAGCAATTGTGACTTCAAAAACCTCTTTTGCACGCTGCTTGTTGACAGCTGTTATTATGACATCTAATCTAGAGTCATTATTCAGGGAAGCAGCTCAGCCAGGATCCTGCAGTCATTCTGCTAAACCCACTTAGTGGATTACCTCGAGCTGTAGTTCCCAGAAATACAAGTTGTCTTGGATTTGTTTGCATGAGAGCGGAGTAAAAATCTTGATCAGTGACTGGCAGCAAAAATGCTCAAAAATTTTGAGACAGGAAGGAAGAGAAATAAAGTTGGGGGCATAACAGCATACGGAGAAGTGATTGCTGAAGGCTAGCAGGGTGGTGCCTAGGGATCCTTACTAAATGGATTAACTTTGAACAGTGTCAAATCGAGCTGGGTTTACTTCTTTGCTATCTCAGGTGTCAGTATTATCTCCACACAAGTTAACTTTTCTTCTTCAGTCCTACTGCCATCACTGCTTTGATGACTGGAGGATGTGTGATGTCTGGCCTTGAACATGCTCTAAATTACATCATTTCCTGTTGGCTCTCACTGGCTCATGTCCATTCCCCCCCCATTCACAGATGCTGAATATGATGAAGTTACAGGATTTGCATCTTATTTATTCTGACCATCCATTTTTGAAGAACTTCTACCTTGGATACAATTATCAAGGGTAAATTCTGTAGGCAGGGGAGTTACCTGGGACATTGCTGACACTGGTTCATAAATTCATACATCATTAGTCACGCAAAGTGGAACAACTCCAGCAAGAAAACCGTAAAAAAAGCAAATCCAGAATAATGGATCTGTTCATCATGGCATTCTCCTCTCATGCTGGAGACCACAATCCTACATCTCAAATTCAGTTTCTCTCCCACTACTGGCTTTGACAAGGAAGTCCCTTAGGGTGCTAAGAAGGCTTTGCCAGCCAAAGCCTTCTTATACTGGCATACACCAATAATGAGATTCTGTTTCAATTAATTGGCTTTTATAACTAAAATAAAACAAACAAAACATTGTCAGGAAGTTCTTGTCCACTTTTAATACACACAAAACATTTGGTGGACCAATTCCGTCTCTAACATTAATATCAGTTACAAGTTAATGTATTACAGTTTGCTGAATTGATTTGAGTATTAATTCACAAACTTCAGGCTGTAATATTACCACAATAACTGTATGACTCCAAGTATGTATCTAGCCAGTAATTGTCCTTGATGGGATTTGGAATAACCTATCTTTATATTCTGGGACCTGACAAGAGAAAGAAAATAATCTAAAATTCCTTTTCAAAACTGATGGGTTCTTTTCCACAACATCAAGACTTGTAATAAAAAAACTACTCAGTTAAAGATTCTTCAGAAGTGCAAGTCAGGCCATTCATTGAATATCAATTAGCTGAAGAAAACTGAGTTTCAGTACAGATTAACCTTAAGATACCATTGCTAGAATGAAGTTTTAAGATGCTAATACTGAATGTTAGTGGTTGGTCTCCTCAAAAAAAACCCAACCCAAACCATAAGATCTTGCACAGCTACAGGCTATCTCTTTTGTGACTAATGCGGGGTTTGTTCAACATAAAATCTGTGACCTTATAGCCTTGACTTTCTCAAAGAATGCCCAAGTGAGATTTTTAATATATGTCTAATAGAATGAAAAATGACTACAGAGTAAATGAACATTAGTAAATTCTTTATGCTTATCATAATGTGTGTTAATTTACCAGGAGATCTGAATCACATAAAAAGATTTAACCTCAAGCTCCGTAGGACAACCTGTAAGCTAGGAATCCATCGATGCACAAATATTTACAAAAATCAGGATGATGAGACCAGATAAACAAGTGAAAAACAAACAGAATTCTGTCTTTCAGCAATTGGAGTGCTATATTGTAAGAAGCAAGTATATGCAGTTTACAGAACAAACAGTTGTTTAGAACAAATTACAAGAAATAGCATCTGTAGTTTATAATGAAAAGCAGGTATATGTGGTTTAGGGAACAAACATCTGATTAGAACAAATTTTCAATGGTGAATTTCTATCAGCTGTATAATGGAAACCCAAGCCTCATGTCAATTCAGAGAATAATTAGACAAGCTCCCTACTGATAGTCACATCCGTGACTCAAACACAAGCCAGAAAACAGAATTACAGTTATTCCTCTACAAGAACAAACATCATACACAGGTACCCTCATGTATGCCATCTTACCTTGGAACATCACAATTTTATTCATTGCATGCAGTGCTAGAGAGTCACATCATATGGTAAAATTCAATTTAAGGGACGGTAAATAATTTTAACTCATGTAAATAACACTTCATTTTATACGAAATAGACAAAATAGCAAGAGGTCAGTTTTTCAGGGACATATATTGTTAGGAGCTGGGAAAAACAAACTGGCAACAAAATGACAAATATTTGTACACGTAATTCAATCCAAATAATGGTTTGATCCAGCAAGCACTTCAACCAATACAGAATTTGTATATATGTGTAGCTGAGCCGAATTCAATTAAATATTTTTGGCCATTAGAGATTGCATATAGTAGATAAAGTCTGAAGGACAGAAGTCTCCATTTGCAATACAATACCTCTATTTTGAGGTAGGGTTTAAAATCTGTAATTTTGTAATGCTTAGTACTTCATTCCATTAATGAAACAGTGTAGATAGATTCTATTGGGAGTTAGCCTCCACTAATATACATTTATTTGCCTTGGTTTATCTCAGTGACAATGTCTGTGTAATATTTAATGCCCCAAAACATTTAATTAAATTTTAGAGAAGGTAATACTGGTCTAGATGCTAAAGTGAAGCAGAATAAGAGTTCTGATGTTTTTAACTCCCAGCTGAGAGAGAGACAATATGAAAGAGACAATATTCTTATATTGGAGGGTTTTTTCATTACTTCCATCTGCGACCATGTTTTTTATGATATGAAGTCAACACCAAGACACTATCCTTCAAAAAAAAAAAAAACCAAAACCAAAACCAAAAAACCCCAAACAAACAAAAAAATCCATAAGGCTAGCTATGAGTAGCTATGCATTTACACAAAAAGCTATGTATTTATACCGAAATGCGTGGAAAGATACTGCTCTTCAGCAGTCATTCACAATATAACTGTTTCAAAAAAATAATGGAAATATTAAAAATGTTGAGCTTCATTTTCCTTCTACTTATAACACTGAAAAAGCAGCCAGTATAAGTCTTTGACACCTTTGCAAAATGTTTAAAATTGACAATGAAACGTCATTTACACATTATGGTTGTTACGGTTCTGTCAAAATTGTGAGACGCTTATAAGTGTAAAAATATAGCCCTTGATGTGATAGAAGACATAAGCTGTGGCTAGTACACTAAGCTAAAGCTATGAAAAACATATGCTGAATAATTTTTTTTGACTTTATTATAATTCTGAGTGTTAATCACTCCCAGCAGGAGTTAGGGTAGAGGTCTGATGGTTTGTTCTGATCAAAACTGTCACAGAAAGAGATGATCTCTTCCAAGCAAAAAGAGTAAATTAATTATACATTCCATTCACTGTTGGACACAGAATTGACAGCTTTTCCAGTGTCTCTTCTAGAAATAGGAGTAAACTATTACTGATTTAAAAATTTTTTTTCCCCAAATCGGCTTTTATCTGCTTATAATAAAACTTGTAGTGAGCCAAGGATTTAATTGTTTCATTCATTTCTCAGAAACTGAAAAATGTGCAATTACTATTTACTTTAATGCTAAACCTTTTTCTCTATGACCTGGCTTCTACCTCTTTAATTTTCAACCTTGGGGATTCTCAAACTTTTTCTTTTTTTAATAGGGATAATTTTTTGTCTCAAAACCCCATCAATTCATTTCTTTTAAAACAGTTAAGAAACCTATGTATCATGGTTAGCAGAAAGATTTCTTAGACTTCTCCATGAAGAAATCTCTGCTTATAGATCTCACCTCTTTGTTCACAGATCTTACATGTTTTCAGAAAACAAGGGGTCAGGTACCTTAATAACAAGGCACTTCAAGTTGTTGAGATTTAAGGCAGTGATGCACAGGAAAATAGAAGGACAGGGTGCTTCAGTGGAGTGAAACTTGGATAATATAGCTTTGCATGCTTCCTTTATCATTATTGACTCTACAAAGGGAATTTAATACATCTTGCCATCGAAGATATAGTATCAAGCAGAGCAGAAAGATCAAGTCTATTCCTAAGCAAGTCTCAAGCTTACTTAGAGAGGAATTTGATGAAGTGGGGTTTGAAACAAAACAGGCCTAGTGTCTGTTTGGGGAAGAGGTAAAAGCCATCTTTTAATCCCGTCAGGCTCTTAACCTTAAGAGGTTCTTAAACAGGTCATGAAACATTCTGTCTAGAACCAAATGACTTTTTTTTTTCTTTCTTTTTCTTTTTTAATTTTTTTTTCTTTTTGTTTAAGATTAATTATACTAACCTAATGACTAGGAGCATAATATATACCCAAGACTCAGTTCATAAATTTTTTACAGGTAATAGAAACAGGAATTTCCAAATGCTGTGATAACAATAAATAAATAAATAAATAAAGCATGTCTATGCTTAATTTCAGACTCTCTCCTTGACAATTAGTTGGAGAGGAATAGGAATTAACCTGTTTCTTCTACAATACAGTGACAATTCTCCATCTGATAGTTTCTTCCAGGTTTCTACTAGCTTTTTCATTGTTTAGAAAGAGCACTCTATCCTTTCTCTACATTTTAGCAAGTACCGTGTTTGGACTTGGTTATACAAAACCACTCCAGGGTCCAATGAGGTATATCATATGAAATAACTAAAGATTTTTTAAACAGTCTACCTCTGTTTCCAGTTGACAAGGGGTCTTCTCCCACCTTCTTTGAGGAGAATTCTTCCTCTTTCTCTGAGTGTTACCAAACACTCTTCTGTTGCTGAATTCAATACCTAGGGGTGGCCATTGTGCTGGGTTTGTGTCAATTTTACGTTAATCTAATTAATGCTAAACTTGAACTTTTTTTTTTTTTTCAGTAGTTATATTTTGGGTTTAGTTTGATTATTTCCCAGTCTTTCAGAGAGACTACAGGGGAAATGGTGTCTAATCTAGATTTATTCCAATGAAGCTGTTGAAAAATTCACTGTGGAAAACTAATGGAGACCATATTCCTGTAAAAATATTATTTTAATTGTCCAAGGTAGAAAAAAACCCCACTTCACCTACTTTCATAAAGTGATTTATAAAGTCAATTGGCAATGACAATATGAAAGTAGGACATTTCAAAGATAAATTTTCTATATCTACCACCTAATAACTATGGGACATATGGATCAGAAATTATTTACTATAAATTGATATAAAATAAGGGACCTAACCAGTGAAGAAAATAAAAAAGGAGAAGGGAGTGTGCCAGTCATCAGGAGCCATAGTCTGATAGTAATAGAATGAAAATTACCCACAGACCCAGACACCTCCTGGTGTTTTTCTTTTTTCTTTTCTGCCCCCTAGCCTAATAGTGGTCTTCCTTAACCTGTCCATTAGAAATTACCTGGTAAGACCAAAACCAAAAAAGCATATAGAGGATATCATTACTTTCCCTGGCTGCAGTCTGATCTCCAGCTTTATTTGAAATGTGACACTTACATTCCTAACATCATTTGCTTTTCTGTATCCTTTTCTTATTCACTTCATATTTCTATTCTTTAAACTTTTCCAGTTGCAGAGGCACACCAGCAACCCCGAACATGTTTTCTATCAACATGAAAAACACTGCTGTGGAAAACAGAACTTAAGTGCAAGTAAAACAGGAAGGCAGAGGGAGATGACCAGAGCTGTATTTGTTCAACTGTATCCACCAACTCAGTGATATTGATGTGCTGAACTCTACCCCAGAGTAGGAATCTACTTCATAGACGTGAGGGCTAGAAACATTCAACATTATAGGTTTTGCTTCTTGCTAATGGCTGAAATATCTCTTTTTCAGCTTATGAAGCTACGCTATGAGTGGTCACACTTTGTTAACAGGGAATGTAAAAACAGAGGTTTAGTAAATTTTGACTTCTAATCAATTTCATTGCAAGTTTGCTAGCTTTAGCTGCTCAAAATCTTCCATTTTTGTTCAATTGCAATAAGCTTATCACTAGAAGAGCTGCTCATGATAATATCTCAAACAACTTGACACTGCCACGAGTTTGCAAAGTGTCAGACTAGATGACTGTGTGCAATACCTGTCTTTTTTTCAAAAGCAATGATATACAATTCAGATGCTGTATTTTCTTCTCTGACTGTCTATTCCTTTCACTTCTGCATGTGTTTGACTTATTCTGTCTTCAAGGAAACAAGACAGAACGGAGTAGTGAAGGTTGCAGTCCCTCACAGCTAACCTTTCCCAGTAATGAGTATCAGCATCACCTAAAAACTGTGGAGCAGAAAGGATTTTATTTTTCTGGAAACTCTTGAGGCCATTCAAATTATAAGACTTATTGAGTATAATGCATTTTCAGCCACTTGTGGGTTTTTTATTTCCTTTTATTTTTCACGTTCAATATAAGGGAAAAGGACGTTTCCATGGTGGCAGCTTAGCACACAGACTCAGGTCATGGAATTTGAATCTGAAGTGCATGTAGCTGTTCAGTTGTGTGGGCACAGCTGTGTAAAAGAAGTTTGATGCTGAGCCTGTTCCCACTATCAGAAAGTATAAGACATTGTCTCTTGTACTGTTGGCCTCTGCTCTGTTTAACAAGTGTGCTGCCTCTAACGCTGTTCAGTGTCCTACAATTTATTAGCAAGATATGGACTGCAAATGCCTTAGGAAATTCCCCCCTGGTTGCACTAAGCATAGCATTTTTATGTTAAGACCCTGCAGCCTTACACAGGCTAGTTTCTGCCTGGAGTCCACAGACAAGTTATGCTCCTGTATTTGTGGTGGTTCAGGCAGTGTACCCAAAGGGAAAGAAAACTTTGTCAGGCAAATGCAGGTTCACATTAAGTGTTTTGAAAGATTTGCAGTGTTACCTAGATATTTCATTTTATAAATCAACTAATGTTGTCAACTTTCTCCATCGAGTATGGATGTTGAAAGAGAAAGTTGTACCTTAATTTGGGAAAGTATTTCATAAAACTGGTTTTAAAGCCAAACCAGACAAAATGAAACAACAAAACTAGGACACAGAGATATTTGGAAAATACCTGAAGGCTAGAATGCTTTGTGTACAATGTGCAGAGACAGATCTTTCACAGCAATTAAGAAATCGAATATTTTAGTCTGACATACACTATCAGTTGCTGTCTTGGTGTTCCTCAGATGAGGACTCCAAGGGTAGAAATTTAGGAGGATGTGATTTTAAGGAAAGCAGCAATGAAAGTATTTATAATTATATACAATCCTATCATACCTACCAGATTTAAAGGCAATCTGTGCCTATCTTTTGTGGCTCATGCTTCTACATGTGGTTTTGAATTTCTCTAATTTCAAAATAGAAAATTAAAAATATTTTGCTTCGTGGATTTGGGGATTGTAAAAACATTTTAGGAGGAAAATTAAGGTGAGGGATCTACTTGTTGCAGGTGAGAATAGATTGTGTGACCACTTCTGTTCAGCAGTGGGTTGATAAAGTGTCTGAAGCTTTTAGAATGCAAGACTGTTAATGGTGTATTAGCTGATGCACAGCAACTGTTCTCCAAACCTATGGCAAAAAACAGGTAAATCAGTATCCTGTTTCTGATATCACTGAGAGTAAAAGGCATTCAACCTTGAAGAGACAACTCATGTACTATCAGTAAGATGTTGGGCCTGCTTTCTTCTTAGTCATTTTATAAGCTTTGATATGAAATATTCCAAATAATTGTAATGCTGATTTCTCTCCCTTTGTTTGATGTTCTTCCAGACCGTGGCTGTGTGAGCTGAAGACTAAAAATTGCCAGATAAGCAGCAAGGACTAAAAGAATGGAATTCTTCTCTCTCATTTTTCTTCAAGGTTTGCCTTGCTACTGGGGCACGTACAGTGCACATTTTAATAGCTTCTTCCTGCAAACACTTATGCACATGATTAACCTTTTATGTGAGAATAATCTGCAGTGTCTTACTGGCAAAAAGTATCAGGTCCTATGAATATGATGATGTTCTAAAAAGATATGCAGGTCACTTTAACAGCTAATGGTCACAAATTTCCTCTTATGCAGGAAATGACAAGAAAAATGTCATTACTTTCTTTTGTCATTTTGCCCTGCACTTCTTCATACCATAAAAATATTCTGTAGTTGTATTGGATTAGCACAAATATCAGATAAAAATTCAAAGGTCTATCAATGTGTAACCAGTGGGAATTTTTCCCAAATATATATTGTAAATGATATTTCAATTAGTTGTTTAAATAAAATGTTTGAAACTTGTAATTATTAAATATATAGTTTAATCTACCATACACTAAAATAATATGGTGCAATTGGTCTGAGATCATTTGCAGATTTTCCTGTATATGGAAGACTGTATTTTATCTTAATAATTACATTCCTCAGATGAATATAGCCATACAGTCAGACTTTCATCTACCTTAATGCATGTGGATTGAAGAACACAACACTCTCACGTTCTTCTTACTTTAATGTTTCTACCTTACCCACTTCTTGCTGACATTTAACCCAGTTCCTAAATTCAGCATATTAATCTGCATGGTTAAATGTACTGCTCTTTCTTTTCTGCTGAGAGTCAAGAAATATGATCAGATGACTCTTATCTCAAAGGATCTGAACTGTATTCTGTCTCTTATGCACAACATCCCCCTGGAGTATTGGATTGTTTATCTACTTGTACTCACTCTTATCTTTTGCATCTTGTAATGTAGTACATTAAAACAAGGCTGTTGGCCCCTTTGTTTGCTTACTGATTTACCACTGTCAGTCCCCTTGTCATATGTTGTGCAATTGTTGCACTGTGCTTTCTTAAGCATGCACCATCTACAATTATCATGATTAATCATGTTAATTCTTGCAGTGCTTAAAGACCTACAGAGTAAGGGCCCCAGCTGCTCTAGACACTGTACAAAGGTGACAATTGAAATATAAGTAGAAGCATAGAATCATTTAGGTTGGAAAAGATCTGTAATATCATCAAGTGCAACCATGAAACTAACACTGCCAAGTACACCACTAAACCATGTCTCTAAATGTCACATCTACAAGTCTTTTAAATAACTCCAGGGAAGGTGACTCAACCATTTCCCTGGGCAGCTTGTTCCAGGGTTGGGAAACCCTTTCAGTGAAGAAATTTTTCCTAATATACAATCTGAACCTCCCCTGGCAAAACTTGAAGCTAGTAGCTGAGAAAAAAAAAAAATGTAAGGAGTATGTCATTGTCATACAGTGTATACTATACTAGCTCCTGCTGAGTATCTACCATTATGGTATACACTCTCCAGTCACAGAAAAACTGTTTTCTGAAGTCCTGTTTTGCAGCAATTTTCTCCTTCAAAGTTATGGTCTAGTATATGAGCATCTTTCTACAGGCTTTACTGAACAAAGAGTAACATAAGCATGAGCTCTAATTCTTTCCCGATTAAGCACTTTTATGAAAAAAAATAAGACTTGAAAACACTCCTTTGCCTTTTTCATTGTCAGTAATACCATATAAGCTCCAGGAAGATAATTTAGACAGGTTTTTATAGAAGGTCATATTTTCATACAATCACCTAACTCTCTATGACAAAAATAGGACTGGTCTACCTGGCATTTCATTAAGGTGGATATATTGAATTAGAACGCTTCTGAAAAGTGAATGAATGACCCATTCTCTGTGTTTGTGCATAATATTTAAATCCTAACATGCAATTAGGAAAAGACAAAGCTGCTAGGCAGTGCAGAACTGTGTTGGTTTTCTAGGAGCGTATGAGAAGTGTGATACTCTATGGTGTACAGGAAGGGTGCAGCCAGTACCTTAAAGCTGAAAGCTACAGTGAACATTTTGCAGTTACAGTTTAGTGTGGTCTTATATCCTTTCTCTCTCAGCAAACACAGGATTTTTGTTTTATGAGACTCTATATAAATTAAGTGAAAGAAAGCTAGCAGCAGACATAGTTTCTGTGAAAACATGGTTTAGCTTTGAACTTCAGAAATTTCTTTGGTGGTAGGAAGTACTTTTTTTCTGTATCATGGTCATTCATAGTACATGCTAACTGTTAGGTTTAGAAGTGTCTGCATCTATTTATATAGTACAAGGTGTGCATTGTATCAGTCAGAGGTTAGGACAGGGAACATCAGCAATGGGCCAAGGGAGCAGTGACAGCACTAATGTGAGGATTATTGTGCTCCAAGTAGAGAAATAAAGTAAGAAGCTCACGAAGCAGCATTTTCCTACATTGGAGTTGTACAATCAAATCTACAGCAGGGTAGATGTGCTCTACAGCCACTGAAGGTCCACTTGGCAGGTAACGTGCAGCACCACCAAGGTCTTCCCTTGCCCAGGGAATGTACCTTTCCTCTCAGCAGCACAGATGTCTGTTGTCAGTAAATTGAGAAACTGTTTCCTGAAGTCAAAATTCAACTGTGGTTGAGATATACAACTACAAATATAGGAATTGTTAGATCTAAGTACTAGCTGAATCCCTTCTCAATACTGAAGAAAATTGTAATTCATTAGAACCCTACACGAGAGTCGATAGAGAAATCTTTACAGATCTCCTTCTACTCGAGGCACAGATACGTTTCCCTTACCAGGCACTGTGGTTCAAATGTCAGAAAGCATATGCTTAATTGCTTCCAGCACTCTCTTACATAATTCCTTTTACAGAAAATATGTTAACATCGAGAAGTAAAAATGCTTTGCTGACATCCAGGTGTGAATTGTGGTTGCTTTTAACTTATTCTAAAATAATTGTGATTTCATCCACGTTGTGCATTTTTTTACACTTGTAGAACTGTGAACCTCGCAGTGATTCAACCCTGACTCACAACTGTGCTCACTGTTGCAGAACTCTCCTCCTGTTTTTACTCCTCCTTGAGGAAGTCCCAGCAAAGCACATTGACAAATTTTTTAGTGAAGTGGAGAGCCACTATTTGGGCATGGCTTCTGCCTTACTTGGACTTTTTGCAGTGAGGCTACTCTTCCTAAACATAACTGGAAGTATTTGTGTAGAAGAAGAGATCGTATGGTACTTGCTCATTCTGTACACTGTAGGTTATGACTAGGTTTTACTTTAAGATATTATTAGGAAAAAAAATATCTGATGGCAAATGACAGATTTCTGGCTTGTTCATATTCCTGTTGTGCAGTCTCCTTTACACTTGTTTTAACAAGCTGTATAAAAATGTCCTCTATGCAAATTGCCCTGGCAGTAGACAGCAGTAAATGGTGACTGGACTGACCCACATGCAATCTAACTCTTCAAAAGCTCTTCTACATACAAGAGCACTCATCTGCTCTGCTCTGTAAAGGCTATCACTTCCATCTTTCTCCCAGTGGACTGCGGCATTCATGAGAGGTGAATCAAAGTAGAGGTCAGAGATTTGACTCCTTATGTAAGTTAATTCTCTTAATCCATTCCTGGCAGTGTCATTTTCTAAGGCCCATTTATACCATCCAGGGATAAAGTGTAGTAATGTCACAGAAGGGCATTAATTCTAGCAAATTTGCTAGAACTCTTGGCAGATACTAGCTAAGCAAACAAGAGTGGTTTTTTTTCAAAAGCTCATCTTTAGTATTTTTATACTGCTCTGCCCAAAATGAAGTGTAGGCAAAAATAACCTGTTATTAGTATTAAAACTTTAGTTCCAAACCTCAACTTTTTTAAGGGTTGCACTTTTTTTAAAATATTATTTTCTTTGATTTAAAAAGACCACTTAAAATTTTTGAAATAGACCTTTTGTAATTTTACATATAAAGCATTTGGAAACAGGGACATTGGTATGTATGTTTGTTCATACCTTGCTTGAGTCAAAGTAAAGACTGAACCTCTATTCTGCACATGGCATAAGAACACTCTATCTTTGGAGCTTTTTGCTACTCCCCTTCTCATGCAGACGTTTGTTCCTGGACTGACCAATCCGGTCACTGAAACAGAGCTTGGATTTCAAAGCATCAGCATTTTTGGCAAAAATACAAACCAACTACAAGGAAATGTTCTTTTTTGGGGGTGGCAGAATATCAGTGGTACTGGGGCCTGTATTTGTCACCTTCATGACAAAATGGCATGGAACTGGATCACCCCTGGGAAAACAAGGGGAGAAAGGGGAAAGGAGGGCAGCAGTTATACAAGTATGCCACAGAAGGGACACATGGACCATGAGCAGTCTTTTCAACGAAAAAGAAAACCCCATTCCAAGTTTCTAACTCTCTTATTTAATAGGAATAAAGTTACTGATACTTTTAACATTAGAGTGTTGTATGAGCAAGGTGCACTCCAAGGACTTCCCTTCTCCAGCAGGGAGATCTGGAAAGACACTGTATATTGTCCTTCCCCCACCCCCCCCTTCACTCTTCATTTGAACCACGTATAATTTAGCGAAGAGTCCTGGTTAGAGAAGGTGTGACATGTTGCAGGACATTGTCACATCATTGGTGAAAAAGCATGATGCTGAAAGGACACTTTCGGAGCAGGAAGTATACTGAGGGAACAGATGTGAGGACTGCATTACAGCAAACTGTTGAGTAAGTACATCTGTTTTTTAATTCTTTCATCCTTGACAGCTTCCAGGTGGACACCAGAGTTCCTTAAGACACACATATTTGTGGCAAAGCAAGCATACAGTATAGAGAGGAGAAAAAAACCCCACAAAACATTTCCTCTCTAACAAATATTTGTTTTTATGTAAAAATGTAACTGTTTTAATTTGAGAAATGGTGAAATTAAGATGTAGATAGTTTTGTTTGGTTTTTCTGTTTTTCCATGGCCTCATGACAAATTACTACTACATATTCGCACAAAATATAATGAAGCTCATTCAGAAGACGGATAACAGGAGTGGTGTTTCATAAGAAAAGCATAACGTATTTATTAGAAAGCTCTTTTCACATTCTTTTAGCCTACCTTCTAGCATATACATCTGTACACTGAGGTATACCTTGTTATCCATCTACTAAAATTATAACAACTGTTTTGATTACCTCAACATTGGGGAGATAATGACCAAATTAGACTGTTGGCAATAACAGAGTCATCTTTTTAAATCATGTCAATTAGCATGAGAGTTTCTTCCCTCAAGTGTCCCAGGGGTCCTTTTTGGTTGCACTTTTGCTTGAGATAAACAAAAACACTGGTTTTACCTATATCTCTGGTACTTAACTTTTTTTTTTTTTCCTGCCCTGTCATTGTTAGTGTTGTCTTAATGAGCTGGAGTTGTTGATAGCACTGTCAGCTGCAAACAGTCTTGGAAGAAATACTCTTATCCCAGTGGTATACCAGAGTATCGAGTTCCTAAGCCTGTAAAGCAGTGCTACCCTTCCTCCTGACCTCAATTTACAACAGCATACTGCTATGGTGTTTAATAAAGTGTTCTGGAGTGTGTTAAAACACTGTGCTGCACTTTCTTCTTTGATATTAAAAGTTGACAGTAAAAATTATTAACAGTAAAGTTTCTGAGACATAAATCTGATGTATAGTCTGCCTTGGTCACTGCCCATCTATCCACACATCTCAGGCAGTTCTTTGTGTGAGTGGCTTTTTGCAGTGGGAGGCAGAGATTCTTTTCTAAACAATTGGTGCTTCACCCAGCATGGCAAATCAAAGCATCTTGGAAACAACATACTAGTGTATGCTAGAAATAGCACATCAGTGTGCATGCTGTTTAACAAAGATAAGGGAGCATTAGAAGACTGGTGACTCAGTAACTTAAAACTGAAACCAATGTTACAGAAACTGTACAACTCTAAGCATTAATAGATACAGTTTTTGAAATTCTGTGACATATGAATTTCAGATAGGGATAGGAAAGGACATCCTGTTACCTGTATTTTGCCACCCACATGAGATCAAAATGGATGTATGACTTGCTGACGTCAAATATAACAGCTAATATGGGAAGTGTCACCAGTATAATGCATCCCTTCCATGTTGACAAATTGCTCTCTATTTTTTATTTATGCCGAAAACCACTAAGCACAATGAATCCCTTTGAAATTACAGGGCCATAATAAGAAGTTGGAAGGAATAGGATCTGAGATAGGATCTGATCCAATGTTCTGATCCAATATACCAAAATTTACCTAGACGTGATAAATATTTATGAGATTTGAAATACATTCAAGGCAAAAAAAGTAGGATTGGAAACATTAAGAAGTATAGTATTTCCACTATAGGTTATTCAAGCTTCTGCCTTTCTAATTCAAGTCGGATATTCAGCAATGAAGAAAGTTCCCACTGAAAATAACTCCTGAGAAGGAAAGGTTTCCCATCCCATAGAAAAGACAAAACACTTCCCCCTTCCTTTTTTTTTTTTTCTTTCCTTATTTCCTGATGTGCTGAAACCAATGTCCTTCAAAAGTTTCTAGATGAACAGATCCATGTGGTTAGGGAAATTTTATAAAAGCAGGAAGCCCAGCTACAAAGTTGGTGCTTTAAGAAATAGTTCATAATTAATACAGATTTTTCCAAAAGATGATTGAGAGACTTTTTTTTATAAAAATGTCCACAAAGTCAGGAATATTACCAGGATATAGGGAGTATAAATCCAAGGTCCTAATAGCCAAGAAATAAGACATTTGAATTTAGATCACCCGCTGCCTCAGAAAATGTTGGTTATTTCTTGTTTTCCAGAAATCTCTTTTTCCAGAAACATATACACAATTTTCCTGATAATCTTTTACTATCAACTCTGTTTGTCCAACAGTATTGTACATAAAGCATTTCCTTACCCTGACCTCGAGTTAAGTCCTGGCAGAGAACACAAAAGCACACACCAAGCCAAACAGCTTTCAAAGAACAGCATGCTTGTTGCATGCTGGTTTTTTACAGGAACTCAATGGTGTCTTTTTAAACAAAAAGCATACTAGTTAAAAGAACTGAAAGAACCTAAATGAAGATTTTTTTTTGATCTAACTGCATGATACTAATATTCTCTAACTCACTTTCAGTAAGTTTTTTTAAGATGAAGAATGAGAAAGGAAAGTGCTAAAAGCTGCTCTACAGATTTTAAGCCTGGTTATTTTAAGCCTCTGTAGCTAATTGAAATTTATTGATCTGTATTGAGAGTGCTGGATGCTACAGAAAGAAAGCAAGAAAGATTCACACATCACCACAAAATCCCTATGTGTGGCTTGCAAAGACTTCACATTAGATCCATGAAGGGACTTTTTAAGTCATGGCTATGCTGACAAAAACTTCTAATCCCCAAGACTGAGGTGATGACCAAATACCTTGCAAGAAGAGAGTATCAGGGCGGGAGCTTTCTGCTGCCTGTTTTTCCCTCTTGGTCTCCCTCTGAAGAACTAGCAAACAACCAGGACTCTAGAGGCAGCTCAGGCTTCATATTGCAAACCCAGAGGGCTCCCCATTATCACTCAGAGGAAGGAAAAAGCCACCATATATAAAATATATGTATTTGTTTCAAGGGTGCCACTTCTGAAGGAATAAGGAATAAGTAAGCTGATCCAACTCATTATGCATGTTTTACATGCACAGCAGAAGGCAAAAGAGGTAAACTGGGGAAGGCTGAAGAACACAGTGGCCAGAGCTGTACCTGGGAGTTGAGGAAGAGTAGTGGTGGCAGGAGAAAAGGTATTTTGGGCTGGTGAATCTGTGTCAGGAGAAACAAGAAAGAGAATCTGTGCTACAGATTAATTTTGTTGTTAACTGTAGTCACTTCCTGTTATCTTGCTCTTCCTTGAGAAAAAATATTAAAAAAAATCTGTGTCTCTGTATAGCAAACCTCTTCAAGGTCATGTTTATGGACCATTTCTTTAAAATTAACCTTCCTTGCTGATTCTGGTTCTGGTCCACTGATGTAATCAGTGCTGGAAGTCAATGCCCCAGCACAGGTTTCTTGCTAGCTGCTGCCATGGATTTAAGTTAATTGGATCTGACCCTGAAAGTCTGAGAAGTGTTAAACATGTACATGTTCTTTGCAGGGCTAATATCCATATTGTCCAGAGGTGCTCAGAGAATAGCTAATGAACAGGATAGGATACCCAAGCAAGGCAGTCAACATATTAAAAAATAGTAAGTTGTACGCTTTCAGTACAAGTGGAAAACGCAAAGTGAATGCAAGTTATAAATATTTCACATAAGCAAAATCAAAGGAGGCAATTGCTTTACATTCTGCTAGTGTCTTTTACTGCTTTCAAATATATTGTCTTTGGTGGAAAGAAAATCAGATCACACTTTTTGGTTGTTCTTGGATGACTAAGGACAGATAATAAAGTTCAGATAAATCAGAGTCAGACTAATTTTTCCCTTAATATTTTTTAGATGCTGTGCTTTACAGTCATTCACTGAAGAAGGGATCTTGACACTACCTATAGGCAGTCACCACTACACGGGTTTGACCTCTGGCTCAAGTTTTACAAGTAACATGCTACAGCAGCTGGCAACAAATGCTTGTCCTGGTACAACATTTTTTTTTTCTTTAACTTTTTCTTTATTCTTACTTTCTGGAGTAAGTCACTTTTCTGGCAGTCTCTTTGTACTGATTTTTGTAGCAACCTTCACTGGCAGAATTTTCTCACTAGATTGACAGGCTGTAGTTTTTGCACTGTGAACTGCACATTCAAATGGAGGCATTAGATCTTTTTCTTTGTCTTCCTGTCTGTGAAAAGACCTTGTAAAAGAGCCTGTATCTAGTTATTCACCCTCAGACAGTCGACTTTTAAGATAGCTTGCCTACACTGGCAGGAGGTCGAATAATTTTTCAAATACAAAGGGTAGCATTCTTGCCTGCCAAAGCTCCACAGAGCGTCACGATGGTTTCTTCTCAGTTCCCTACTGACACAGTGCAAGGCAGGCTGAAAGACAGAGAGCACAACCTTGATTTCAAGAGTTCCCTAGATTTGCCTAATTATGGATAACCTCTGCCTTAAACGTGAAGAGTCTAGAAAATAATCAACACAAAAAAGTTCCAGGAATTAAAGGAAGAAAAAGTGTTAGGCATGCATTGTAACATTTTAATGTGTGCATTCACCCACAGAGACCATCATGAACTCCATTAAATAAACAAGCTAATGTACACTGCATGCCAATTAATGCGTTAATCTGCAGAAAGGATATGGTATTTAGGCTGTGGTCCCTAGGCTGGTAGGGTTGGGATGATGCAAGCTAATGATAAATTTATACTCAATGTAAACTCATTTACACTCATTGTATAAATGTTATGCATAACTACTTGTAACTTCACAGACAAAACATATTTTACAATTATTAGGAAAGCAATAGATGAATCATAGTTTGATTTCAGATTTTTAATATCTTTTAAATCAACTTGAAAATATGCACAAGTACCCAGAATACTTTCTGAGCCATTTGCATCTTCTAGTTCCAGCTTCCATGACCATTATATCTTTCTATTAGTAAGCATTTTATTTACGATTAAGTCTATAATGCCTATTTAATGAAGGAGAAGTTCTACAAGATGCCATCATTCCTCTCATGCTAAGAAGTTCTAGTGTTATGATATTATATTACAATAAATAGAATGCATTCTCTATTAATCTTATTTTGAATGTCCAGTTCCTACACACAATAGTATGCTAATGACATATACATGTAATTGTCATGGGCATACAATTTCTATCAGGAAATGGCAAAAAAACATTGGTACATAGGAAAACTCAGGACTCTACTGCAATCTCCTTCTCAAACCAGTGTCAGTCATGAGGTCTGGCCTTTATCCAGTCTGGTTTTGAAAATCTCCACACATGGAGATACTAACTAGATTTATTTAATTTTGTTTAAGTTAGACCAAAGAAGAATTATGGAAGTAGGTTTAATGTTTTGACAATTCAAAACCCCATCTTGTAATACATTTGAATTTGCAGGGGATGATTGGAAAAGCAGAGAGCAAACATTCTCACACTGAAAATAGGCCAGTGTAATATCTTTTTACAATAGGAGTGAACAGTGCTATATAGAAGCCTTTGTTCAAATCTGTCACAATAAATTATTACTTCTCAAAATACCATGCCTGTTAAAGAAAATCATCAGTCCTCTGTGCACCTCAATTTCTTCCACCTTTAATGCAAAAGAAAGTTACCTAATTATCTTTCAGGGGTGTTGGGACTCCTACTTCATTAGCATCTTCAAGGCATTTTGCCACCTTCAGGAGGAAAGCACTGATACTGGTAACAGCAGCAGCACCATCTCGATATACAGGAAGGTCACACTATAAGGGAGGATTAATGGCCTAGTTTTACTTTTGCAAATGTTAGAAACTGTACCTTAATGAGAGTTGTCAGATAGTCACTGCACTGCAGGTAAGAATGGCCCCAAAACCTGATTTAGAACACAAAATGTTCAAGAGCAGAAATAATTTTAAAAGAAGAAAAGTTGAAACTTGAGACGCTGACCCCACTTCCAACCCAGTGCAAGCAGAGTATGGAGTGTCATCTGCATCTCCACTGTGCCAGTGAGTAATTTCTGTCATTCCTAATACAATTGTACCCACATTCAGTCAAAATTACAGGGTTTTGAACAATTACATTTGTTGTACATTCAGCAGATTCTTATATTTTGACTCCTAAGTTCTGAGAAGATTTTACCTATGATGGCACAGTACATTGCAGAGTTCCTTAGGATTTTTCCTCCAGGTGAAGTTCAGGGTTGCTGTAGGTAGATCAGGTTGACTTTAGAGGTGTCCTCTAATATTCTCAAACATACAGTAAGAGGCTGGTTGAGGTTTGTGTCTTTACATGTTACAATAATCATTAAATGTGTAAGCATGCAATTTTTTCACAGAACTCATGCACCAAGAAAGATAAGCTATGAGAATGAAAGGTTCCAAAGGAGAAATGCCATGATATGCTGTGATCTGGTCTGCAGATACCCCTTACTCAAAAGAATACACAGACTGAAAGGCAGTCCTCCTCCCTGCAAACAGTGCTACCAAGTCAGGCTTCCTGAGACCATTTCACGAGCCCGTATGCCTTACATTTCTGTCACTACAAAGATGCATCTTCAAGAAGAACTTTCCCGAGACCAAGGAAATATTAAATTAATTCCCCATAGAATAAACAGGTAAGGGAATCCAGGTCTGCTACTTTCTGGCACACATCCTAAATGCTAGATTGTTGGACTCTATGATCTGTAGGGTCTTTTCCAATCTAAATGAATCTGTGATAAAAAGCACTGGATGCTTCCTCTAATATAAAAGCTTTATGAATGAAAAGAGTGAGGCAGGTTTTTTTTTAAAGGGAAATATTATGTCAGATTAAATGATTTCAAGGAGATGATCTTTGAGAGAAGTCTGCAGTCAGCTTGCATTTACTTCAAACAAAATACATATTTGTGTTAATTTCAGTCTTATGTTGAGGTTTTCTTTTAAGTAATGAAGACAGGATTTCTGGATAGGCAGTAAAAATATTCATAAGGAATCAAAAAAAAAAAAAAAAGGCTAGAAAACCCTTTGAGATTCTGCTACAGTTTTTGCTATTAATATTTTTGTTTTATCACAATATCCAAACCTTGTGGGTCCTGTGGGATTTGCAATACATGGACAACACACAAACTTGGTGCCTGCACTGATAGCCAGCTATCTCAATTCTCTCCTCTCCTTTTTTGAAATCACAGTTGTACAGTAGAGATGTAATGACTGCTTTCAATGCCCTCTTTCAAAGCTACTCATAAGGGGTCATTTTTCCATAGGAAAGTGAGCCTGGATGTCAGCTCTGGTTTTCTAACCATTTTTTAATCCCAAATAGGAGTATGAGAAGGAAATATGTAATATGGAGCATGTAATGAGCAAAAATATTCTCAAGTCTTACCATTGCCCCCTCCCAGGCTCCAAGTTGAGCAAACAGTGGGAGCAACTGTAATGAGTGAGAAAAGGCTGTAAGGAGTAGGAGAAGGGAGCTGAGAAGAGCCAGAAGTATCTTTAGAGATGAAGATGTCACTTGCTACAGAAATCACTTCCTACAAAATCCTATCTCCATGTTTCTCTGCTTCAGCCAAAACTCCGTGCACACAATTTCTTTCACAGACTTTAAATCATGTGTCCAAAACAATGCATTCTAAACCAGAAGCAAGTGAGAAACATATAGGAACATTTTGAGGATATTAAAAAAAGAATTAACAAATCAGGAAATTCAAGTCAGTTTCACAGAAATTAGAAAAATAAGAGGACTCTAATGGAAACGCTCAGTTTTGAAAAGTTTTTTTTGTTTCAATTTTCACCTGTTTACCCTTGAAAAATTATAGTCTAAATCATTTAGAAATTCAAAATGAAGTGTTACTTTATATCAAAAACCCCAAGGCTTTTCAGTGGAAAAATGGCCCCACTGAAAAGTAAACATGCAAGTATTCTAAAGTTGTACTTGAGATACACTGACTGTCATTAAAACACTGATAACATTATGTACAGTTAAATGCAATTGTTTCCATCATATATCTGATTGCTATTCCCCCCACTGCAAACAGGAAATGACTTCACAGAACCAGTCGGTGACTGTTGGCATCTTAATGGAGACGACTGTAATGTAACTCTGTCTCTACACAGCACAATTGTTCCCCGAGGTGTATGTTCTACTGATATTTTGTAAAAATGTTATGTATCCAGTTTATTTTAGGCTCTGAAAAGTGTGCTTCTGCACACTGACACTTTCATGATGAAGTTGTATGGTGTCTTAAATACTATTTCTTAATTTTTAGGAGGACACACAGAGAAATGAAACCTAATCTTTTAATAAATGTCTCTTGCTAGCATGTCACTATCCCCAACAGTGGTACCTGATGTTTCCCTTTCTTGTAGCTTCATTTGTTACAGATCCTTCATTATCTCAATGCTTCTTAAGTAATGAAATTTAGAAATGAATACATATCTGGCCAAAGGATATAAATATGAAGATAACCAATAAAAAGTCTGAGTCTGGAGAGAATTACATTACCTATGCAATGTAAGTAACAACAGTAGTTGAACAGGGAGTCCTGTTTAGTGATATATGTAAATATATATTTATATATATATTTTTTTTGCAGAATTTGGAACCAAAACATTATAAAAGCATTGTGGTTAATCAAAACATGTTTTGTTGGTTTAAAGAGGATTCAGAGCACAAAAATTGCTAATTATACTAATTGAATATGTGGACTGGGAAGACAGGTAGGAATGGAGAAAAGCACTTCAACACTGTAATTTAAGAAGATACAATCACAGAACCACCTGAGGATGGGTCCTGAGTATATATCAAACCTGTCAGCTGCTTGAAAAACATTGCCTCTCTCCATGACTAGTATTTTCATTAACTAAACTAGGAACAGCATACAGAAAAAGTCTCCAAGTGATTCCAAATAAATTCCACATCATTGTCACAGAAAATGTACAAAAGATTTCAGTTGCTGTTTTGCTAAAAATAATAACAATAAAACGATCCCCAGTATTTTATTCAAAGATGAAAGGTAATGTACCATGAAAAAGGACTTCAGTACAGTATTATATTAAAGGATATTTGCCTTTTCAATCTTCATTTTACAGACCGTTTAATATTTTGTTAAATGAAAACTGACCCTGGGAAAAAAAACACCTGTCCTAAACTAAATTAAGATGGATGTAACATAGCATACAACCCTGTTCCTGTTCTCTGAAGTTACCATGGAAATAATACATAAAGTACAAATTACTCCCATGGGAAATTGCTAAAGAACACCTTTTGAGCACTTCTAAAAGCATTTAAAGAGACTGAAAATACAAACTTCTTTTCTAAAATCAGCCCTAAGTGAAACAAAGAGTGATGAGGTGATAACTATTTAATTGATTGAATGGGTTATCTGTCTGCCAAGAATTCCTGCAAACCATCACAACTATTGCTGTGTAGAAGAGAATGGTATAGTATCAAATTTAGAAGATGGAGGTAATTACTTCTTCACCTTCTAAATTTCTCCCTAGCAGTTCTGATTCAGTAAAATACTTAAGGCATTTTTAACATTAAGTTACAAACCCTTTCAAAGAAAAGCTTCTAATTTGGAATATATTTTGCCTGCAGCCTGGAGGTAATCCCATAGAGCCAAATGATGCTCACATTCTTAATTTTATCTCTGGCTTAAGTGCCTTGTAGCACTGGGGCTATAGTACAGAATACAAAGAAGATGGTCTGGGTATTTGAATCAAGTGTCATGACAGGCAGATGAGAGCATTTCAGTGAGCATTTCAGTAAGAAGGGGCATTTCAGTGAGAGGGGCACAGGTATGTGTATTTCACTTAAGCAGCAATATATATCCAGGTGTTGATGAAAGACATCCTGTGAACCATTATCAGACAGCACTTGGCCATCTGTGTTTTCTTTAGTTAATTGTATCCTCGTTACATAGAGTGATAGATGACGAGAATTAAGTTTTCAGAAATTCTGTTATTTATGGCTAAAATTAAAGAACAATAAAAGATGAATAGGGTAGATGTGGCCTAAATGACGACCATATGGATAATAAGATTTAGCACACGATAAGGAAAATTTGCAGTGGGGTGAAATGTAGTCTGATGTCTATTAGCAAGGTATATTTTTGTCGCTCTCTAATTTCCAAAACAAGACGAGGAAGCTTAAACAAAATTCACTCACAGTCTGGGCTGATCTCCAATTGCTAAACTCTGTGGGGCATAGGGGGGGCTGAATTATCTTCTAATTCCTTTTGTTCTAGTCTACCTTTTTTCACTATAACTTGCTACCCATGGTTTGAAAGTAACTTAATGAGGTTTTGTAAATGATATAGCGGACATGTTTCTTGGCTTAAGGGTATGATGTGTATTTTTGATTCACTTCTGACCTGATTTCTGAACTTTTTACTTGAAATGAGACCAACTATTCAAGACACCATGAAGTTTTGCTGTCTTAACTGCTACTGATCTAATTATAAATGAGGTTTAACTGTTTTCTTGCTGAGGATTTTCTAGCAGGTGGAAAGTACTGTGTTTTCAGATTTTTTTTTTAAACATACACATCATCTTTAAAAAAAAAAAGAATTATTTGGATTCAAGTTTCTTGCATTCAATGTAATGTATATAAGAGTTCAGACCTGGACCAAGAATCTCTCCTAGCTGTGAGGATTGTAGATTCTCAAAACCCTAGTGTACAGGGTATCCTGTAGACAGTCATTTTGTTGTTTCATTTCTCTGTAAATTGCCCTTAAAATATCTATTAAATGCCATTTCCATACTATTCTCACCTATAACAATTAGCTTGGATTCCCTGGCTAATTTTCATAGGGTTCATATGCAATCATAAATATGATAAAATGACTAGGAGTGAAGGTACATTCTTTATAGTAAAAGCTAGTCTGCATGAAAAGGTTTTTTTTAATATTGATTTCTTCAATTGAATTATTGAGTTTCAATACAATGCTGATAAGCAAAGTCTAAAAATACCTTAGACACCCAGAGACTCTAAGATCTTTGCATAGAAGTCGGGCTTAGTAACATTACACAATGTTTTGGTGGACTTGACAGTGCTAGGTTTATGGTTGCACTTGGTGATCTTAAAGGTCTTTTCCAACCTAAATGTTTCTATCATTCTACAGTTCCTTTTATTTTGCAGACTACTTATGGATCACCAGGTATTAGTTTCCTTCAGTGCTATTCCCTTCCATCATTGCCAGCCTACTAAGGCTATAATTTTAAATGCAAATTGTAAGAACAATCCCTATCACTTGTACTATCTACTGAGTAATTTTTGGTTCTGGTCTAAATTAGGCTTCTAATTGTTCCTGAATCAGAGGATCTTTACAAATGTAGAATTTGTACCAATTGTTGTTCTACATCACTCAGTCTGTTGCAAATTTACAAGCTGAAGCTGTATATTACCATCTTTTTCTTTAAAAAGCATTGTGCTTAATTAAGTGCATTTAAAAAAAAAATCTGACATACCATAAAGGAAAGCTTACAAATGATTAATGACTCTTCATCCCTATCAAGGCTAAGAGCAGAGTTGCAGAGCTAGCTAACTTAAGAAAACATGCTGCCATGTATATCTATTTGGCAAGTAGATACAGTGCTCCTGAATTTACATGAGCTGGACTAGAAGACACAATATGTGCTTCTCATGACATTAAAAGCATTAAGGAGCATTAAAACTGGAGAAAGGGATAGAAGAAAGCAGGAAAAGGGAAATCATTCTCTCATGCCTAGTTGATTAATTCTATGGCTAGGAGATACA
The DNA here is from genome assembly GCA_025345505.1 of Todiramphus chloris collaris. Lineage (NCBI taxonomy): Eukaryota > Metazoa > Chordata > Aves > Coraciiformes > Alcedinidae > Todiramphus > Todiramphus chloris. Next base: position 18,288,275 of record JANVCC010000021.1, read on the forward strand.
TTCTTCATCTAATTGCAGTCATTAATGACTAGAACTTAATTTTATTATGAAGTATGTACAGACAACTCATGAAAATAAATAATATTTATTATTTGTTATTTATTATTGCTTATTACTTATTATTATTTGCTGCTTATTACACTTGAAAATGTATTGAGGAGTATGAACACAGTTTAGCATGCAAAGGCTATTTAAGAAATATGATTAATGGTACATTCAAGGAAGTTTCCTAGTCAGAAGGGAATGATGCATGTGCATTTTCCCTTTAAGATTAAAATGTCAAAAGAACGCAAAGTTGGGGAAAACTTTGAATTATACTTATTTAAGAGGTCTGGATTAGTAATGATAAATTCTGATTGAGTTATAGAATGAAGATGAACTAGAAGTAGAGGAGGTTTATATCCTGAAGAATTTCAGTAAGAATATGCAGTTTCATTACATTCTGTAGGTGTCAATTGCCTCAAAGTTATTGGAAATGAGAAAGCAACAAAATTCCACAGTGAGTTTGGTGAGGATGCACAGAGACTCATGTTATTTTCCTCTTTTACAATTGCTTTCCAAACTTAACGTTAGATATTTGTGGTATAGTCAAGTTTGTTTTCACTTTAGTAGACTTATTCAATGAGGACACAAGGCCATCTGAAAAGACAAGAAAATATGGTTGCAGCCACACTTCTTGGGTTCCTGAAACTCAAAAAGACCTTCAAGAATTGGTGTGAGGTCTTGCCATGGCAAATCCTTGAACGGCAGATACTTTTTAGGAAGGGACAGTCAGAGGGTGACACAAGGTGAATCCTTTTATCAAAGCACCACTTGTGTCTTGGCAAAGGTAAGAAAAAATAATGTCTATTCCCTTTTTTTTGTCAATGTAGGAAAACTTTGTTGTACCTACATTTCAATTCCATCGCTGTTAGGAAGATAAGCAATATGGAGATCTACTGTCAATACATTCCATTGAAAACTGGAATTTCATGTGCTATTGTTTGGAAGAAAATATTTTCCAGTTCTGAAGGTACAACATTTGTTCTATTTCTAGTTGGACTGTGTTTGCCATATGGTGTAAATAGGATTAAGGAAACTGGAAAGATCACCTTGCTATTCTGATGATATGATTAATGTTATTGGACCCATGGGGAAAAACACTTATATGAATAATATTAAGTAGTTTAAAGCTGATTATCTGTCTGATTACAAAAGAGACTAAAACACTGCAGAGTAATTTAACTGCAAAGATAACTGTAAATAAAAACTGTATTAACAATATTTTTGTTATCAGAAAAGTAAACAGGTGTGTTTTCTTGGAGCAGAGCTATCTTAGCAAACACATGTGCTGATTTTTATCCTGATACTTCCAGTCACATAAAGACCATCTGTTCATTCTTTTAAATTCTAATTAGTGTTATTGACTGATTTATTTCATTAATCTCTTCTACAAGTGTTCCTTCCAAGCTTTGCCTGCATGAGTGTTCTCCTTTGATAGAATAAACCTGGAGGAGATATGGCTGCTGCCCTGAAGAAGGGAACTGCTTTTCCTGCTCAGGTGTCCTTTTTAGCATCCCAAGGCATAAGATATTAAGATATTGTTCTGAAACTTAGGTACTTCTGCTGTAAATATTTTGTAGCTGTTCTTAAGCATTCTTAAAAGATGCATCAATTAAATGGATGGTTTGTCCCAGTGCACAGCTAAGCACCATAAATTAATAATTTCTGAGATTAAGGAGTATATGCTTCAGGGCAGAAGACACCGTACTTCTTTACATCTCCATGTCCCCTTTCTTATGGGACTGAAATAAAATAACAAAAGCTCACAGGAAAAGATCATATTATCAGGGAAAGAATGATATGCATACTACAAATAATGTGCCAAGGAAATATGTAGGGAAAAAAAGTTACCTGTAGAATCATTACTTTTATTTTAAAGTACATGTCTGCAACTGTTCAGCTTGACCCACTGCTTATGTCTTAGACTGCTCATTGGTAAAAAGATTTCGTAAATGTATGAAGAATGTTGTTGTCAAAAGTTAGGGCTGGGCTGGCCACTAGACAAATGACAGATGCTCTCTATTAACATTCTCAAATGGGGACAGAGAATGAGGGAGAGAGACTTATGGATTTGAAAAGAAGACTAAAACACCTTAAGTCAAAATAGTAACAATAAAATGAAATATATTAAAATATAAATAAAAGTCAAACTCTACTGCCCTGATGACCGTTGTATAACCATCACCACTGATGTTGTGGGGAAGGCACTGGGGAAGTCTCAAACTTGACTCATCAGCAGATGGGAGCCGAATTCAGGAGCTGCATTCTGGAACTGGATTTAGGAACACATGGATTAGGATGGAAGGTATAACGGACACAGTCCTGCCTGGATGCTGAGCATTGAAGAATGGAGCTTGACCCTCATGATCACTCAACTTTATTCTGAATATGATGTATATGGGCTGTAATCCCTCACTGATTGGTCCAGGGCCACCTGTCCTGTCCGCTCCTCCTTGCAGGTACGGCCTTTTACTGTCTGCACCCCCCAATGTGGTACACAAGATTTATCAGTGACCTTGGTCTCCATAGGAGAAAGTATAAGGAAGAGCCTTTCTGTGTATCCATCCTTGGTAGTAACTCTAAACATCAAGCATTATCACTTCTAAAAGCAGACAGTGTCTGTGTCAATAAGACATTAACATCAGGAAGTGAAGTTATTTATAAGAGACTGAGTTGTAAAGTAAAATTGCTGAACATGAGTTCTGTTCTAGCTCAAACCAGGACAGTTGACTTCACTGATGAGAAGAATCCAGTCTGTTCTTGGTAGATGATGACCTAACATCATCTGATTGTTCTGAAATTATCTCTCCACTTTACTACAGCAGCACGAATTATCTAGACAGGAAGCCTCCGTCACTAAAGAAAATCCATCACGAATAAAAAAGTGCTAGATCATGTCTCCAGCAGGGTCATTTACTTATGAACAATAAAACAGATCTCTCATATCTTCCTTATTTTACCCATGAAATAAAGTTTAAAGCCTCATTTCCTGTCTTCAGAATACCAAATGACCTGGGTGATTGTAATTAAATCACTTCAAACTCTTAGACAAAGTCTGTAGTCAAACTGATTCCTCCAGAACTTTCAGAGACAATCATAATGATAATCTGGACAGCTAAGAAGGCTTTCTACAGGATTAGTCAGGATCTGAAGTAGAATGCCAGAGGATCTAGGGATTATCACATACCCCCTAGAAAAAATAACTGGTAGTTATCAATGATAATTAGACAAATTTGGAGTTTGCAAACACAACCAGGATACAAACTGCGATCGGAACTAACATGTATGCAGATCTTTTAGTTTTCATTCTCTTTTACCTTGGTACATCAGGGTTATATGTATATTTATTTTTAATTAAAAAAAGAATCCCATTCATTAAATAAAATATCAGATGATAATGATGAACATTTTAAATTCCTGAATTGAGAGTCTACAGGGCAAGAAAAGATAATTATTCAGATTTTAGCAAACAGATATTTTTGTTCCTCTCTTCCCCAATTTTTTCAATGTTCTGCTTAATGGACACTCAATTATTGAGGATTCCTATATCTTCTAGTGGTCATTAGCTGGAAATCTATGTACAATGGTACGGGATAATATTTACTAATTTTCTTGGGAAAAATCTTAATTAAAGCTGTTGACCTCATTATGAAAGCATCCAAGACTTTTCAGCCAAGTGTGATAAATTTGGATTCTCTATATTTTTGTATGGCAATGGCATTTTACAAAAGATTCTGATGGTTTTTTTACTTATTATTTTATTTTGTTTGTTTGTTTAAGGGAAGGATTCATATTTTCTTTTCTCCTTATGCATAAATTATATAACACGGCCTATTCTATCTAATGCATTTTCTGTCTTATGTGTTTTCTGTCTATTCATAGCGACCCTGATGTTAAAAAAGAAGCTGTATTCACACAGACAATCCCTGTTCATACAGATATGTGCATAAAGACACAGCCTTACACCCAAAGCTTTGTCCTTTTCTGATTGCTGCAAAAGAAAGAATAAAAGCTCTGCTTTGAGATTATGATTGTTTGCAAATAAAGAGAAAAGATGTATCTACTCTTCTCATTCCACCAGGAGGGGAAAGAAATTACCTTGATGGATTTATGAAGAAAATTCTTATAAGCAAAGTATAAATCTGCACTAGGATTATTCTCATTTTACTTACTTTATGTTGATTTCTTGTTTTAAATATCATTTATAGAGAAGCTGCATCAATATATCTTTTAATTTATTTAGTTACATTCATGAAGTATTCAAGTACTTTGGAAGCAGATACATGCTATAAATTTCAGACCAACAATGAGTATAGAAAAACTTTACTACTAGCAAATATTTTCTTATTTCCACAACAGTGGTGTTACACCTTCACAGAATCAATGAGATGGTGAGATTACCTATAAAACTAACCTAGGTATGTTGAACTTTATGAATTATCCATCCTTATACAATGCCAATACGTATGGTAAGAGAACATAAAAGTAAAAAGACAGAACACCAGGATACTGAAATCCTCAGACTCCCAGGGACTTGAGAATCTCCCCTGTGAAGAGAGACTGAGAGACCTGGGGCTGTTTAGTCTCGAGAAGAGAAGACTGAGAGGGGACGTTATTAATGTCTATAAATATCTGAGGGGTGGGTGTCAAATGGAAGGAGCCAATCTCTTTTCTGTAGTGCCCAGTAATAGGACAAGGAATAACTTGAGCATAGAAGGTTCCACCTCAATATGAGGAGAAGCTGCTTTACTGTGAGAGTGACAGAGCTACCCAGAGAGGTTGTGGAGTCTCCTCTGGAGAATTTCAAGGCCCGCCTGGATGCATTTCTGTGTGGCCTGCACCGGGTGACCCTGCTCTGGCAGGGGGGTGTTGGACTCGATAATCTCTAGAGGTCCCTTCCAACCTGTACCATTCTATGATTTTATGATCATTATTTTGTATTTTGTCATGGATTTACAGCCTTATATAACTCTGATTTATTGTATTTATGGCTGTATTGCTGTGATTGTTCCAAAGCCCTGTTATCCATAGCATGTGGAGGATTCTTGCTCCCCTCAGGCTGATGCTAGCATCACTTACAGGTTTAGAAACAGGGCTGCTACAGTTCACTTGTTTGCATCCTTGAGCTGATAATACAATCATCAGAACAAAAGAATTAATGTCTCTGCTTAAAATACTGTTTAAGTCAAAATACACTTTGCAAGAATGAATACTTAAGGCTGATTATGAATTGAAATAAGACAGTATAATCTCATGTTTATACTTGTCTTTATCAACTTCAGTGTTGTCACTGATTTATATCAAGTGAGAACAACTTTCATTATGTATTCTAGGTTTGAGCACTGAGATTTTAAGACAGTTTCTGAGGGCACAAATCTTTAACAGAGTTTTGAACCTTAAAATGTACTTTCTCTTGTTTTCTAGACATTGGGGTTTCTCATTCTGCACAAAAATTGCAGTTTACAAATGAAAATGCAGCATATTACCTGGTTACATATGTTCCCATGTGATCTGAGAGCCAGACCTGATGTTTTTCATCCCACGCATCTTTCTAGTAGGAGGGAATCTTTGGTTACATATGATACTTAACGCAGCTAAGCAGTGCTTGTCTTCAGTACATATCCTTGATGAAACTTGTCCAGCTGATTTGCTGCCTTCTGGCAACAGGTGCATGGCAGGAAGACAACTCACCTTGATAACCACTGTCTGGAGTTAGTCCGCAGCTCTGACAATTATCAAATGACTTCCTTCCTTCCTTCCTTCCTTCCTTCCTTCCTTCCTTCCTTCCTTCCTTCCTTCGACCAGAAAACCAGTAAGCACCTCCTCATGCTATTTTTCAAAATGACTTTTCCACCTATATCCAGTCTTTACACAATAGAAGGTTTGGTTGCTGTTCAGTGATTTATTTCTCCAGGCCAGAAGAATGACTTGCTTCATTAGACATTAAAAATTTGCCATATAATTCCCTTTAGCCAAGAATTAAAGAAAGATTTTTACAACTCAAAAGAATGTTATTTAAGAATTGAAGTTATGAGTATTTGTTGGAGTGTAGCTATGTTTTTTATAATAAGCTACATCAAAACATTATGTTAAAATCTTTTAAATACTTGTCTTTTACCTGCTGCAATAGCTTTTCTCTGGGTTTATACTTCTGACATAGCAGAAGTATTATGAATCCTTTTACTTTTTACAACAGAGGCAGTATTTAAATCTTTTCAATTTTAAATCAATGCATTATTTAAACTACATTAACTGTTAATTCAATTCATACCTTGAACTTATACCATTATTTAACTGTATTACATTTTCAATACCAGAGGCAAAATTACTTTTTTCTTTGTTCAGAAATGTAGTCCTTGCAAAGAACCACTTCTAATGAAGCTGTACATTTTTCAGTATTTATTTGGGCTAAGAAAAAAATAGAAGATATTTTAATTACTAAGTAAAATGCAGTCAATTGTTAATAATTTACTTAAAGGTTATTTACTACATAAAAGTTTTTTCTAAAATAATTTCTGAAAAGATGCTTTTACTTTCTGGTATTGGATCAAATTCTTAATCATTTCTATGTGAGCTATTTCAACCCCATGTCACTTCAGACTGCAAAACTGTTTAAACTATATTTGTTAAAAATAAGGTGCACATTAGCATATCTCTCAGGAGCACTGTTTAACCTTAATAACTAAGCTGTTTATTGAACTTCAGACCACATTGTAGGGATTTATCTGTACCTTTGTTCCAATAAGATAAGATTCAACACCTGTGATGGTGCAATTTGGAATTTGTTTTCTGAATTTCCCTTTCTCAAGCAAGGGCAAACTTTCTTCTGTTACGCAAACACAGGAATACAGTAGTTACCAGCAGAATCTCTGTATACAATGTACTTTCTGAAGGAACATCCCTGAAGTAGCACAATTCTCCCAATAGGGGAAATCCAGCTAACCATTGTAAAAGACTATAAGTAAAAGCCCTTAGAAATCCCACCTACCCTCAAAACAAAAAGCTCACACAGGATTGTATAGCAACAGAACTGGAGCACCTCAAGTGGTATTGGTCTCACCAAAATCTAACTAATAGCCTCACATACAGCAGAATTCAGATAATCCAAATTAGACTGTTACAGTAGAGTGAGACTAATTACACTTCAGGAGTGCCTGTTTTTCCCCACTGAGTGTAAAGAAAAAATACCTATGCTGCTGAATAAAACAAGGTCACAGAGGGAGAGTCCTCTAGCCTTCAAGCCAGGTGGCATAGGTTGGCACACTGCATGGCCATAGCTACTCGTTTCTTTTTAATCTTGCTGGTCCAACATAACTGCTATTTGTAGGGTGTGTTTTTTCATTTCAGACTGTATGATACAGCACTGAGGTGCAACCCACTGGAGTGACATTTCTATAGCAAGAAACTGAGCATTCATTTTGCAAGTGTGAGAAGGCAGCGTGAGGGCAAACGGGACATTACTGGCATTGTCATGGAGCTCAGGAACAGTGAATTCTAAAGAAAGTGAGGCCTCTGCAGTCCTTTACATATCCTGTATTGGAAATCTCTCCTGACATGTCCTCCACACACAACTTTTGGGCACTGTCTTGCAAAGAAAAGACTAGACGGCATGGGCCAAAACCAAGTCGTGAATGTGTGGTAAGGATGAGCAGTTCTAAAACCCACCATATGGCCATGCTTTATTAAGCAGTTACAGACAGAGACAGTGACTAGGTCAAAAGTAGATGCCTGGCTAAATCCCATAGCTCAATGTAAAAGAGAAGCAGGAAGAAGTTCCAGCTTCTCTGAGAACTGGATGTGGGATGCATTAAGACAAAGAGTGAAATAAAAAGGCAGAGCTATTTAGGAAAACATATGCAAAGACAATAAATCAACTCACAACATTAATCAGACTCTCCAAATCAATTTATCTCTTCTATGAGAGTCTCACATGTGGAATACATAATAAAGATGGGTGCAACAAAGCCATTTACTTAAAAATGACACAAGGTCCTTATGTGCACTGTCACTGCATTTGTAATGTTTTGAAATGCAGACAATGGTTTGCATGAGATCTCACTATATTTTATACACACCATGGTTGTCCTATATTCAGTCTTTATTGTTTGAAGATGCTAGTTAAGTGTTTCATAGCAATGCTTTTACCACTCTACGTCCTGAAAAATTTAGAAACAGATATGAGACTATAGACTGCTGTCCAATTTAGGTTGTCCAATTTATGTGTTCCCAGTAGATGGAACAGGTTTTTTTTTTAACTTTTAGTTGGTTTTGGTTTCTTTTGGTTTTGTCTTTTTTTTTTTTTTTTTTTTTTTTTGCTTGTTTTGTTTTGTTTTTGTTTTATTTTGTTTTATTTGTTTTCTGGTTCACACAGTAATGAGAATCTTGCAGGTGGAACACAACTGATTTCATATCCTCACTTATGAAGAATCAAGACAAAATCCAAACGATGAGAAAAAAAAAAAAAAAGGATTATTTTCGTTTTCAGCTTTAAGCATTTCTGACATGCTTCCTTACCAGTACCCTTCTCTGTTATCATCATAGACCTTTGCACAGCAGGCTTGCAGTTCCCTTTGCATCTACATCCCAATAGAAATTATAAAGTGCAAATTATCAAGACAAGAGCACCTTAAAAAATTTCTTTTTGTAGTCTCCATGTACTTAATGTCTCCTGACACACAAAGAAGATATAAGCACTGTGAACAACTACAGTAAAATACACAAATGGGCACCTAGCAGAATTCATGGGCTTGCATGTGCATGTGCATTTCTTTATCTATCTGTCTGTCATCTATTCATCCCCAGAGTCTCTAAACAAATTATCTCCTCAACTCTCTCCAATCATACCTTAAATTTTAGTCTTATTTATTAGTTTTATAGGGATGATACTATGCTGGGGAGATCAATTTTTAGAAGAGTTTGTAGTGGCACTTCAGAGACATTAAATGCTCTCTATTAAATGTTAACAGTCACCTTTTATTACGTCCTCATACTTGAAGTCTTGATTGCTAGTTTCAAAACAATGCACAGTTAAATTCAAATCAAGGTTGAAATGACAAAGTAGAAATGTATCTAGGAGCCTCCCAAATGCCACTTCATATTGATTTAGCAGCAAAGGGGTAAGCCATCTTTGTGTTATTTGATGTGCCTAACAAAGGCAGTGGATATGATATCAGCTACAGAAAATGTCACATTCTGAGCATAAGCATACCTTTTAAAAATTTGTTTATTTAGTAACCTTCAAAGCTGATCTAAGAAAAAAATCTTCTGTTTAATTTAACTGAGGATTACTTGTGCCGTCATCTCTATCAAAAATTTTTCATGGCTGTCAGGATAGCTACACATTTGGGAGTATACTTGAGAGTACTCATTTGGGAGCAATATTTGCAGGTAGAAAAATTTATGAAAGTCAAGTGAGCTTCCAGAATTCGTAAGGTACAAGCTCCTTTTTTGTTGTGGGATTACCTAATTGAACATGAAACATTCGGCAAGCATCAAGACTGGAAAGGGAAATAGAACAAGTTTAGTCAAGGAAAAGAGAAATTCTCCTTAAAACATGAGATGTCCTCTGAAAGCATAACATAGTTTGGAAATGAGTTTAGTGCTACCCCTTCGAAAGTCACATCTGAGAGCTTAACACCTTCTGGAAAGTTGGTTCATTTTCATGCATGGTTTCAGTCCTTGAAAACAGCAAAATAAATTTAGATAATTTTTGTGTATAACGCCATACACAAATGAACAGAAGTCCCTCATTTAGACATGTGACAGCTCACATGCCCTATTTGGGAAAGAACTTCATTGCGTATTTGATTGTAAATCAGAGATGTATGTGTTTACAAAAACAGAGAATTTACTGACATGCTTCCACTTAAATTACTTCTAATTGAACTTCAGGATCAGCTTTACTTTATGCACCTTTGCATATGCTTTCTTCAGTGGAAATATTTTTCTTAATCAGGATATCTATAAATGCTGTGTTTCAAGCTTGTATGTTAAATGGTCATCTGATAATATAAACTTCTACCTTCTTAAAATGTGCCCTTTCCACAAAGTTATTCCAGGTAGTTAATAAAATATTCTGCAAGTTAAGCTCAGTATAAAAGAAGAGTTTATGACTTTGCCATCTATTACATTAATCCCCAATTACTCAAAGTTTTCCCAGTCTCAGTGAAACATTTATATCTGTGGGAAATAATGATTTCTGTCCTTTCAAGTACACTCACCATATTCAGGAGGTTACAAAACTATATTAAAGAACCTATGCTTAAGAATGAATAATTTTCCTGGATTACATTCTCATTACGAAATGTTCAGAAAATCTTTTACCTTAAGCCTAGCAGCAAACTGCTGCATGCTTCTGAATTCATTTTCACAGACAAAAATTTCTCAGCCTTAGCTATTAGAATATTAACAGCATAAGATTAACATTTTTGAATATAAATTTTAGTAATAACAAGAAACCTCTTTTTCCTGAACTTGGCCTATTTTAATAAAATAGTTCATGAAAACACTAATATGTATAGCATAAAGAAAAATAATGTAATGAATCTAAAAAGAATTTTAGTTGTGTTGTACTGTGCATAATGTAGGTGGACTCAGTAAATAAATATTTATGTAACAACTAAACTCTTGGAAAATGGGTGTTTGCTTTTTTTAATTGTTGATGAGATGCAGTGCTGGTAATGTCATGCACAAACAAGTCTTTATCACATTTAAAGCATGTAAAATATAGGAAGAATGAAAATATTTTAACATTAAAAAGATTGTTAGATGCTGAACCACTCAGAATATTTAAAGGAAATACTAAAAATAAATAGGGTTTCCTAGGAATAGATGACTTGTCTCTCTCCTTTTTTTTTTTTTTTTTTTTTAAATAAATATGATCCAGTTTCGAAGACAAATACAAGACAACAATAATGAAAGCTTATTGTCCCACATTCCATAAGCCACTTGGATTATACTCAGATTTTCCAATGTCTAAAGAGGAGGTAAACACAAGAATTTTTAGTGGGTTGTGTGAGAAATCATTCTGTTAATTAACATTTACCTGTAAATGTTCTGCATCTACTGACAAAACACCCTGGGAAGTTAGACCTCTCTCTCACAAGTTTGGTTCTGACAAGCCCGTGGTAACAAAAGCAACTTTATGAGAGTGTAACTAACAATTCTCAATCAAATTTTTTCCAAGACAGAAAAATTTGTCTTTTTTTTTTCTTTATATACATTTTCTTTCTCCATCAACATATTTACTGTTTATGCGGACCTGGCCTTGGACACCTCTAACTTTTTGATGTTTGTAGTGAGATCTTTCTATCATTTTCTCCTGACTTTTTCTCCACTTTGTGCCTTACAGTGAAGAGTAAATCAAAGGCCCAGAGAGTGCGAGTATATATGCAGAATGAGACATGAAGTTTTCTGTTATTTCTACAAAAATACACACACAGTTTTACAGGTTCTAAACCACAGTGAAACAACACAAAATTATCATTCCCTGCTGGTGGGAATCCAGGCTGAGGCCCCATGAGACCCAGCTGCAGGATAGACACAGGATGTCTCAGCAGCTGGCTCTGTGCTTTTGTGTGGAATGAGCCAAGAAGCAGCAAAGGGTGCAAATGCCATTTCAAACAAATATGTGGGTGTACAGTCCTGGGGCTACAAGGGCAAACTGAATCCCAGACCTTTCATTCAGGGTCCAAGGTGTTTAATAGAAAAGTAAATCTGTGCTTCCAAATAAGTAATAAGCCATGAAGAGAGTATTAGTTTTGTGAGTACATCATGTCTCATGAGGAAGAGAACAGAAAGAATGAATGCATCATGGCAAGAGTTTTCATATTATGTGTTAAAGGGTACAAGTCACTTATAATATGATGAAGGTACTTAAAACTATAAACATTTTTGTGTTCTTAGGCAGAATAAACCTCATTCTAACTAAGAGGTAAAAAGCAAAACTGGGTACTCAGCTATTTGTCATTCTTTATTATTCTTATGATTGTTTAAGTCAATGTGGAAACTTAAAAATAAATCAATGGATGATATAAAAAGCCAGGATTTATTCAAACAATCAACATTTCTTTTTTTTACTTCTTTTTTTTTTTCTTGAGACTTATTAAATAGAGGATGGAAAATATCACCACATTCCACATTTACTGATGATGTGTCCAAGACTTTCTTCCTCTGCGGACATGGGAAGAAACAGAAGGGGAAAATAATATGGTAAATGCACAGACATAAAAGCCATAAATGTAAAGCAGGAAATCTTATCAATTTCTGACTCATATAAAAATATTTTCTGTCAGGTACTATTTCAGTGAATAGATACTAGGAATGTTATTTACTGTTAAAGCATTCTTCTCATTTAAATTGACCAAGATATTCTATAAATGTAACTTCTCACACTTTGCATTTATCTGCAAATGAAGTTCATCTTTTTTAAGCTGACATATGCACATATATCATGTTCTTGAACATTTATGTAAAAAAAAAAAAATCTCTGCTTACTAGATTCTGAACATTTCTGTGCGGCATGCAACAAAAATCTGTTGTTCTTTCTACTTGTTTGGTCATGAACATCACAAGAGATTTCTTCAGTTCCCAGGCTGGCTATAATTTAGGTAAAGCTTTCTGGTGTGATGATTCCTGCAATCATTTGCACATATTTTCTGCAGTTGTAAATTCATCTTCCTTGGGAGAACTTGAAGGAAAATGTACCTATATAGCTTACAGGTTCATATAATCTTTACTTTTTTCTTTTCTCCTACTTCCCTCCCTATCATTTTGGATGTCAACCCTCTTATTGCCTGGCACACTTGTACTTGGGTTGTGGCCTGGAGAAGGGATACGAGGACCCCATGATCCAGTAAATTCTGGACATGTGCAACTGATGGAAAAATACCAGGACCATTAAGTTCTGGACACACCCAAACCAGAATATTACAACCCTCGAATTAGGGTTGTAATTGTAAAAATCAGTTATTTCAGACCCTATAAATAGTGACCAAAAATGTGACCCTTTGAGCTGTACTGGATTACAGTGGGCGTCATCCAGCATCTCCCCTGAATTGGCACATGTCTCAGGACCACCTGAGACAAGCTGACGCATGGCCTGGCTGAGACCTCCTCCTCAAGACTCCACTCTTGCCCAGTGAGAATTTCTGATGAATTGTGAGTATTTACTCTAAACTCAAAGGGGGAAATGTTAACTATAGGCTAGTCTTTTTTACTGACCTCTCTACCTATCTACCTGCTTGATTTTTATACATTTGCTTTTCAGAGTGTTGGCATTCTGGCCAAGTAATACTGTGTCTATATGCTTTGTGTTTATGCATATACACAAAGACTGGAGATACTTTGTGGTAAGTTAGCATCAATCTTGTAATTCTCAATTCTGTAATTAAGTCACTGTTTTACTGAATCAGCTTTTGATTTATTTAATTTTATTAACAAATCTTGAATTGCTGATCAATGAAACTGAATTAAACATATTCATCCACAACAACCTGTCTTTACCACTTCTCTCCCCCTCTTTGCAGAGCTTTAATTCTTTCATTTCATGTGAGAAACCTTATTCTGTGGGCAGTTTTTTGTTTGGTTGGGTTTTTTTAGCTTTATCAACTCCTGCCCATTCCATTATACTCTGATTTCTTCACAGAAGTTATTAAGTCTTTTTGGTCTCCTTTTTCTCCTGAATCTACACAATTAAATTTGAGCCAGTTAAACATCTCATATATTCTTCAAATAGATTTCCTAGCGTTTCTCAACAGCAAACGTATCAGAAACCACGATCCCATTTTCTTAATCAGTCTATTTTTCTTTGAGGTTCTACCCAATTCTTTTTTTTTTTTTCTTGAATAGCTTGTATAATTGTGTATCACCTTCAAATATGGAAATTTTGCTTCTAAATTACTAGTCAGACATCACTGAGCTTACTTCTGAATCTTCTCCTTGACACCCTACTGCTAACAGACATTCGTGAAGGACTTCATAGGAGTCTTTTTCAAAGTGAAAATGGATTATGTTGTCGTTTCTCCTCATCCACCACTTTAATCTATTAAAGGTCTTCAAACAAAAAATGAGTGAGTGTTTGGTTTTGTTTTTCTCCAGACACTACTGATAGCATTCTGTATTATAATGTTTATCTTTTTCATTATTTCACTCTCCAATAGCATTTCAGCTATTTGACTGATGCTTAATTAAGATTCATTATTGTTTTCCCAGAAAAAGAATACAAGGTCCATATATAAAATATTATGAAAGAAATATTTTTTGTCATAGAAAAGATAAGATCTACATACATATAGCATAAAAAAAAATATACACTGTGTTATGGTTAGTCATCTCAGGAAGATGTTTATTTTGTAAGCTCATGCTTTGTCTGGTGATATTTAAAGAATGGCAATAAATAAGTCATTTCACTACACTAGGCATAAGTATATATGCAGTAACAGAAGGATATAAAACAAAATAGTGACATGTGAAATAATACTGCCTTAGCAATCAGAGCTAGGCAGCTTCTGTCCTAGGTACATTTTAAGGAAAGTCTATTCAGCCTTCCCCTCACTGTTTTCCTCCTAATGTGGTTTGTTCCCCCCCCCCCCCCCCCCAATGGGTTTTAATTGTTAGTATTGACTGTTACAACAGTTTTGTGTTATTCACAAGTGATATATAGGACTGTTGCTTAGCACTGTGTTTTAAAAGCAGTACTAATAGGATGCAAAGATTCACTGAAGCAATAATGTTAGTTTTACATAGTTAAAAAAAGTGTATATCTTAACATGAATTTTGAAGCTTTTGCCAAACCCCCACCATTCTGCATCCAACGATGAGTCCAATGTTCTGATTCCTAGAAAAAGACTATTTTCTCTCTAGATGTCTTGAGGCTCATTCGGGTCCAGCTTATTTGGACAAAATGAGTAAATCATCATAAATTAAGTTAATGAATCTGGTATAACTTCCACTGTTACCTTTGATAAGCAAATTAACTCTATTAACAGCAAAATCACAAGTGAAAGGGGAAATATCTCAAAGTTCTCTAAGAAGATAATTCACATTTACATTATTGTGATTTTTATAAAAATGTCTGTAAAACCTACATCTCAGTCCTACTGAAAGAACTATTCCCTTCCTCATGCCTGCAATGAGGCCATGGTTTTAGATTTTCAAACCCAAATTTTACCTTTCTGTTTATATGCATATGCA
Organism: Todiramphus chloris collaris; assembly: GCA_025345505.1. Classification (NCBI taxonomy): domain Eukaryota; kingdom Metazoa; phylum Chordata; class Aves; order Coraciiformes; family Alcedinidae; genus Todiramphus; species Todiramphus chloris. The sequence continues at coordinate 18,303,509 of JANVCC010000021.1, forward strand.
TATATAGAGATGTATGTACACATTTGGGTTATGCAGTCTTTGTGATAGGCTCCAGGGAGTGAACCTTTCCGTAACCAAATGAGTCCTGAATCATTCAAGCCCAACCTGCTCTTTCTGAATTCGTCTGGATGCATCTTCAGGCTGTATATAATTTGGATGTAATGGTTATTTCACAAGCCTTTTCAACATACTCATCACACCATACATAGAATTTCTCTTGCCATGCATCACCAGCTTTCATCAAGGGCTTAACAGAGGTCAATTTAATTTTAGGGTAGGAAACATTGTATCAATGTTTTTACAATTCTTTTAAAATTAATATTTCTTTATTAATTGGACAAGATAAATGGGTTCTTTGATGCCTGTCACATTTTTGGTTTGATGGCAGGAAGCTGAAAGCACGTGCTGTGTGCTGAGAGGCATGGCAACATTCCTGCCCGTTGGAGTAATCCATGGACCACTCTGCACAGAGCCCCTCCTGACTCTTATCTGCAGACAGACACAGTTGGTCCACTCCAAAAGGGATTCCAGGAGTGATTCTGCATGCACAAAGTGTGAACAATCAGGAAGAACAGGTTTCTGGATTGAAAAACTGAATTTTTCAAACTGACAGTGTAGGTGCAGCCTTTGTGATAGCAGCATAAATCCACAGCACTGGCATAACGGACTCCTTTCATCACACATCACTCCTGTCCAAGCCTGAAGGAGGGCTATGATGCGTGACTCCAATCAGAATCAAAATGGTGTAAAGTTCTCCAGACTTCATCAGAATATTCATTATAAACATATATTCAGCTCTTTTTGTCTCGCTGTTTGCAACAATTGTAAGGTCCTCTCCTATAGAATCTGTAGTGGTAGACACAATATCTGAAAATTAGCTAGGCAGCCCTTTTTTATAAATATAGTATTATTAATATAATTACAACTATATTTGACATGTATCCAATTTATAAATGAGGGTTCATATTTCATTTCTAACAAGCTTTTTCAGTTATGATTATTCAAGGTACATCAATGTCCACAGAAGTCATTTTGCATCTTTCTAAATGTTTCCCTCACAGAAGCAGAATAATGATGAACTGGAACTATGGAGCAAAAATAAAAAGAAAAGAGGAATTCAGGCATCTGCTGCAGAAATTCACACCAACCACACTGAGCAACAGAGAAGTGTGTATTAAGTAAAAGACAGGTAACTAAACAGAAATATTTTCAATATTTTTGAAATATTGAAGTATTTTCACTGCCTGTGTGTAAAATACTGGTACGGCACAGTGAAATTTGACTAAAACCAAAATGTAAGGTTAATTAAATTACCCTGACAGCTTCCTTAGCTTAGAAGCAGATGAAGATTAGAAAGAGATATTTATATCTCCCATTTTCTCTTGGTCTCTAACAGCTTTATAAGCATCTTGGAGCATGGACAAATTTCTGCACAACAAAGTAAAGGCAGCATTTAAAAATCACCAGGAAAAAAAAGAAAAAAGAAAAAAAAAAAAAGTTCATTGAGGCAAAGAACTGAAAATGTGGTCTTCTAGAATCAGTGACTTGAAAAATCAATGCAATTAACTGGACTTAAGTGAATATAAAAGTATCAAAAGCAGTCATAAGAAAACAGAACACACAAAAATAGTCTGGAAGTCACTGAAACCTACAACTATTATCAATGTCTGGGAAACCTAAATGTTCTGAAATCTGAAAAGTAGGGTTATGATGAAACCCTGAGAGTCCAAGAATATTGTTATTTAACAAAAATTTTGAAAAACAAGAAAGAAATATTGTATTGCTTTGATCCAACTGAGACATTGAACAGAAATGCCAGACTTTTGAAGACTTAAGAAGAAATACTAAATGAACAAAGAGAAATTAAATGCTGCCAAAGGAGGCCTCCTGAAGTACTTATTTTCCATTCAGTTAAAACCTGAAGAATATCCTTTCTAGAACCACATCTCTGGAATGAAATAACTAAACTACAATTTGGAAAAATTTATAAAATATTTAAGAATTTTTAAATGTTGTCCGGTGATTAAAGTTTAAATTAACTTTCTGATGAGTTGGTAACAGAAACTCTGGGGCCTTTTTCTGTTAATTTGGCAAATATAAATAACCTAGGTAGTAAATGTCACTATTTCATACAGCTACTGGATCTCTAATGTTGTTCTGATGTGGAGAAGCTGGAATGGTTCCTTTTTGTTTCAAAAGTGCTTTAACATGGATCCTTACCCAAGGACATAGAATACCGTCTAAATCTTTATGTTATTATCTTTGATGGCTCTACTGATTTTACTTTAGGGGATGGTGTAATATATATGCAATTATAATTTTCAACAGCACCAACAACTCTGATGAGTGGGTGGGGTTACAGAAAAGCAAATGGCTTCTGAAGGTGCTTACATTGATTTAGGGGAATCAAGAACAATATGTGTCTTCTGTAGCTTTACTGTTCCTTACCTGACTGAAAGTAAGTCTGTGTAAGAGGGAGTATTCTCCCCCAGGCAATACCATTAGGTACCTCTTGCACCTGCCACCAAAGCACAGATTATAGAACTTGTTCAAGTAAGTACAATACATTCATAATTGCCTCACTCAGAAAATAGGTAAGCACGAGGAAGTAAACTCTGTTGTAGTGCTATGTGTGTGTGTGTAGGAAACACATCAGTTTTTGAATTTAAGACCAGACTCTGTAAGACTAAATGTCTATAATGATTTCAGACTCAGAGGATACAACAGAGACAAGAAATATTGCTTCTATCAGAACATGTCGTCCAATTACATTAGCTGTGATCTCACTTGTTTGTATTCATGAGACATATTACTTCAACAATTTACAAAACTTCACAGTAAGTATAAAGACCCAAAAGCTATTTTGTAAGTGCGATATCTCCCAGTGGATGTGGAGAAAATACAAATGAGTTGTATTCAAGACTTATCTGTAGGTTCCTTGTAAGAACCTTGTAGTTCCATCACATAGGACCTCATTCCTGGTCAAGCAAGGGTGCAAGAAATCCTATGGTAATAACTGCTTATTATTCCCATTTTATACTGAACCTGGAAACTCTGATTCATCTTTCATGGATCTCAGATTTTCTGAAACAAAGACTAAGTTGCTTTCATTCCTAAGGTATGCTAAAACCAGGATATAGAGCAAGTCTGGATGATTATAGACAAAGGTCACTTATATATAATAGTTAACATGACTATTATTATTAACTATAAATAGTTAACATGACTATTTCAAGAGAGAAATACTGTATTACATTGATTTGTCTGGCACATGGCACATTTAGTTTTTAGACTTACTCCATTTTCATTTCGATATATGATATTATAATAATGTAGGACTGATAAAAGAATCCGAAATTCTCACTCCTTGTGTCTAATGGGCATCAGGAAAAATCGTGGTGTCTCCCTGAATCTGCTTCAGCAGCTGTCTACTCAGCAGGAGGAACAAGCTTCCACATTCCAGTAACTGCTAATTACTACAGATACACAACCCTTCCCTATGACACCGTCACCTCATTTCAATGAAATGTGGGAATTGCTGTGAGGAGTACTCAAATGGGTGTCATCTATGCCTTTGGGCGAGCATTGTGTGTCCACTGAGCCTTAATATGATTAGCATGGTTTGCCCTTAGATTTCTACTTGATATTTTATGAATGTGTCATCCAATCCCCTCATGGCTTTATAGTTCTTTCTAATATAAATATAGTATTTTGCTCCTCTAAACCCTGTATCAGGATTTCATTTTTAATACTTTACATTTAATATATTTACTAGCAGCCACATTCTTTGGTAGATGCTTTCTTTTGCAATCCAGAGTGACACATCATTGGTATGTAAAAGTTCATTCTGCACTGTCTTTCTTTTCCAACAGATTCAACATGAAGCAGTCAAAAGTTATTTAGCAATTGACATTGACGTAACTTTGCCACAAGCTACCGAAGCAATTACAAGACCTGGGTTGGGTGCAGCTGAAACACCTTGATAAGAAAGCAATGAAAAATGACACATCACACAAACAGAATGGTTTCATCAGTGTAACACTAAATCAACATGTATGTTTCTGGCACTCCCCATTCTTTCAATAATAGAATAATGAAACAGAGAGGAGAACTGATATCCCCAATTTTTCATGACAGGCTGGAAATGAACTAAAATAAAGCACGCCTCTTCACTGGCGTTTGATTCTATTTTAACCAAGACACTTTCAATTTAGTGCTCCATAAACCACTTCATATTTTAGTATGTCTTGCCTGTGGTTGGTATAGGAAGATAATATGTTTGTTGGATTTCTCCTTCATTCCCTAAAAAGATCAATATTTACCATGGCCATCAAAATCAGGCAGGTTATCGCAGCAGCAACAACAAAAAGCAGGTAAAATTTGGAAAATAGGTTACCTGATGTTCTGAGCTTTATGCAGGCAGTATGTCTGAACAGTGGTAAGAGTTAATGAAAGTAACACAATATTCTGGCCACTTAGGCAGAAAAGACATTTTTATACCACAGAATTAGCAATTTCCCCCTTCCTACTAAAAGAATGAAATCTATCCACAAGAAAGTATTATTTCTTGGACATTTCAGTTTACAGAATGAATAGCCATTTGTTAATTTATTTCTCTTTCCAGGGTTAGCCACAAGTATCATTAGATGAGTAAGCTGATCTTATATTTTTCAGAAGTAATTTAGCATTTCTAATATTTCATTGTAATTCTCCCTTCCTTTTCACTTACAATATCAGCAAAGTCCCTTTGATAACATAGCCAGATGAAAAGTCTTCTTACCCTTCAAATTCTACCACATTTGACAATTACAGGAGTTTTTGTGAAGCAGTAAGGTATTTTATTCCAACACAAAAGGCAAGCCTGACTTCTTTCAATATTTTCATCTCTTGCCAGGCAAAAAAAATCTTCCTATTTATGGATTTCTATTACTATATCATTATTCAGTGATATAGCCGCTTAAATAAATAATGAAAACCCTATATTAGAAAAGCTTTCCAAAGCTGTGAGTGGTAGAAGCAATGCAGTGTGGCACTTGCAAAGTCATCCTTTCAAACTGCAAGGATAGAGCTTGAAAAATGGAGCAAAATCTAAATAAGTCTATAGAATCTATATACTGAAGATAAGCATTTAAAGAGAGAAAGCAAGAGGCAAAGTACAGTAAGTGTTTTTAGTAAGAAAAATGAAAATATTTTATTTGATTCAATGTCTTAATGATGCTACTACACAAATCTTCATGAAATAATTCAAAAAGTACAGGAAAATATTCTGACATTACAAATTTATTTATAATAATATTGTTACACTTTTTTTTTTTTTTTTTTTTCTTTTGAAATCAACTGTTCAAGTCTCCTAAATATTGCGGTAGGAAAGTGCATAGTAAACACTGCACATATTTTGATGGTTCTATCAAGGTATTTTCCTTCTTATTGAATTATGATACTATATAAAATGAGAAAACCTTCAACTGTCTTATAAGTAAATACTTCAAATTCAAGAATGCAAGACTTATAAAGTGGCATAAATAAAGCTGAATAAGACTGTTAAAAAATAATATCTGCTTTCAGCAGAAACCAAACGTTGGTTCATGTCTCACAGCTACTCAGTCTACAGAAAACACTGATTGTAATAGGAATCTTTAGCATCAGTGTCAGCTCTGTCTATAATAAAAGCAGCCAGCAACCATATGATTCCTCATACTCAGATTATTTATATGTAACCTCTTTATATTTAAGTCTGTATACATAAGCAGCTATTGATTTCTGCTGAAGATTCACTGAACTGACATGCCCATTGCTTTGGCACTAAGCAGTATAAATACTATATCTTGAGACTGGACAAGAGTAAGATACAGTCTCTGTCACTGTTTATTACATTATCAGTTACAATGGAAGAGGTTTTTTTTTCTTTTTAAAAAATGTTCTTTCCTCACTGAACCAATCTGGTGTATAGAATTTATGAAAAAAGTGTATTAAAAAGGGGTCTGAGAGAATAATTAACATCAGAGAGTAAAATAATCTCATCTATCATATATTCTAGAGGCTTTTTTTGTCATCATTATTACCATCTTTCCCTTTTATGCAATGGTTATGATAACATGTCATAGTTTTAGTTCAACCCCGTGAGATTTACACTCACTGGAAAGACAGCTTGTTTGTATTTTCAGTGTTAATGATTTTATCAATATGTTGAGCAATGTTTAAAACCCTCATTTATGTTTTATCTAACAAAAATTCTTATGACACACAGTGTTTTAAGATACTGAGATACTTAAATTCAAGAGTACAAAATCATTACTGGACTGTATATTGAATAGCAATGTAGTTTTCCTTCATAGAAAAGGAACCTAGGAAATTATAACTACACTCACTGAATCAACAACAAAAGTAGCTCACTGCAAGATCTAGGAAGATAATTCTAAGCTTGAAAAGGGTACAGAACAGGCGGAAGAAAAAATAAGGCCTCTATCCTGCAATGGAGGAGAAGAAAATATCTAGTATCAACAGTAGCTCCAAGGGGTTGCCCATTCCCTATTCTGGCTAATTTAAAATCCTGACTGCTATGGGCCTGATCACTTTTGTCATATTTTTTGCAGCAGCCCAGCTCAGTTTTGGAGAGGAAGGTGACAATAAATCTGAAAATTAATCTGCACCTGGCTCCTACTTATTTGAGTGGCCTTTAGGCACCTGAGTTCTGCTTTGGGAATGTTATTTCCAATGTATGGGGACACATACAAAGCTAACCACTTTGAACTACCTAAACTCTCTGCATAGTCTCTAAAAACAAATAGTTTGATTTAAAAGGAAATTAATTTATCCTAAAATAAGGGTCCAAGAGGTGAAGGCTTTTAGAGATGCATACCTTAAAACTCACAGTCATTACCTGAAGGTCAGACTTCATACTCCTAGGCATCTCTTAGAGTTGGGGACTGCTATCATTAGGTCCAAGAAACACCCTTAAACTTTCCTCATACAGTGTCTGTCTAGTACTCTGCCACCCTTATGTAGCATTTTTTTTTTTTACAAAACAGTTTATATTTATGCATACTTACATATTTGTATTTATTGTGCTATGAAATTTAAGATTCAGAAGTAAATGTTTGGCATTGAGACTGTAGATCTCAGGTTTTCTTTCAAAATCTCATTCTCCCACACACTTGAAACAAAACCTTCAAGTCAGATAATTCTGCGTACTGGTAAAATGATCAGTACATTCATAAACACCAATAGGAAATTTGGGAAGAGTATTCTCTGGTCTCTCCTGATAAAAATGTGCTGTTACTCATAAAGATGATCCCCTGAATCAAATACTTCAACACTAGAAAGTCATGTGAGAGACAAATCATAGAAAAAAATAATAGGAAATGGCCTAGTGCTAGATTGTTTAATATTGCCAGATATCTCTCTTTGCTAAGAGAGAAGTCATCCTTTGCTTTGGAGACTTAGTAGATAAAAAGAAAAAATGCACAGTCCATTACCACACATTTGTATAACAATTGGTCTAATTTTCTTATCTAATATTACTTTTTTGCATTATTATTATTATTAATATTATAATTACAGGCACTCAGGTTCACCTGAGCTGGCCCACTGGAAATGCTTGAAAGCAATAATATCACACAATGTGGTACAGCCATTTTCCTTTGAAACTTCTTAATACAATTTGAAGAAATCCTAACATATATTTTAAGAAAATATTGAAAGTATTTATCACCTTCACAATCACTTCGATAAACCTACAGTAGGGATGTTATCATTATAGAGTTAATTAAGTATCTTAATGCCTACACTGATTATTCATTATGATAGTATTTCCAGGGAAATTCCCATCCTTATAATATGTGTTAAGAGAGAATTTATTTTGGTCATTTAATATGGGATTTCTGACATAAGATATCTGCAATGTAGTTTATATCTGTGCTAGTTACTGTAGGAGCCTTGTATAGCTGATTGGGAGGAAGAGGCACTGTAATTCTATAGGCAGATTTAGCAGTCTATTTTAGGATGTAGTGAATCACACTCTAGAAGTTCTGTTGTTCACCACTGATTATAAGTGGAAGTAAGTATGATTAACTCAGATGAAGTCATCTGTATTTTAGATATCTGTGTTCAGTTACAAGAATTCACCCACAAATTGTGCAGATACACATTTACACATATTATTCTAGAGAACTGCATAAACCAACCAAAATCATTTCACGTCTTCTTTAATAAACAGAGGGAGTCCTTGTTATTTTTTTTCAAAGCAATATTTCATCATTCATAGATTTGATATTCTAATCTATGACAGACATATTTGTGACTACCCAATTTATTAATTTTTTCTTTAGCATATCTATATTTTTCAATGGAACATGGCATAGAAGCATGCAAAACATCCCTAAAGGAGACAGATTGTATAAAATTGGTGCAACATCAGGTCAAAAAAGCACCTCGGGTCCCAAAAGCAGTCTAAATTCATTAGTGTGGTCCTAATTAACTTTGCTGCCTGTAAGGAGTTTTGATGAGTTCAATTCAATTCTGTAACAGCACGACTATATTACACAGAATATATTGCTTCCACTTGTGGAACAAGTTAAGTCAGTGCTACTTTGCAGCTCCCTACTCCATATTTAATTGTATGGCAGAAGAAAGCTTAGTGACAAGCATAGTGAAACAGCTTGCTGCACCAACACCTAAAAACAGACAAGTATTTCAGATGATACTGTCCGTGTTCAACAAACCTTTGTATGATCTTAAATTAAAACTGTGCACATTGTAGACCTATACTTTCATTTCTCCAATATTTATTTCATCTTGGAAATGATTGTGAGAAGATGCTTTCAGCTGGAAGTCTTTCAGCTAGAAAATTCATATCGCTGTGAGGCAAGATCTGCCTGAAGAAAGTTAATCAAAAGAGCGAAAAAATGATTCCTCTGTTATTATGAAGCCATCAGCTGGTAGCATTAGTATATCTCTAAAAAAGCTCAACTGTGGATAGATGGAGGATAGATGGTCAAATAGGATGGTGCCACAGAAGAGGGAAAAGGCATGGTTTGATTAGGGCAAGGGGAAAGGGAGTAACTGCTCTGCTTTGCTCTTCACTTCATTATTACAAAGGTGTGTATGCAGTCTGGATCTCCACGGATACAACACACAGGAGCCAGCCATTATTATGCTAAGCCTGACCTTTCTCTTATTCATGCAGATAATCACTTTTTCTCACTAGGACACATACTCATGCTCATGTCTATCACAACTCAAAAGCATGGGAGGAAAGAAACAATGAGACTTTCCTCAGTAAGTGCAAAGCTAAACATTGTACACAGTAATAAAATGAAAGATGGTGTCATAATGAGACCTTTTAAAAGGAATAGCTTCAGTTCAAACTGCTGATACAGACTTATATAGTATTCTTTGTCTTTTTAGAGAGCATTTTTGTGATTTACAGTATGTCTGTATCTAACTTGCATCTGTTCTATTGTATTTTGACAAAATGACTGAAGTTTTCTCTATAATGCAAAATCCCAAATTTAATTTGAACCTAGCAAGCTGTATAAGCAGATTTACAGAGAGGTCTGCGCTCTTAAAACCCACTGTAAAATCTATACATCAGAGCAATTAGGAACACTGTTTTCTCAGAATAAATAACATAAAATAATTTTGACAAGTAGGAGTGAATTGAAATTCATAAACCCATGCTTTTACACTTTATTAAAAAGATTTTTCTTCCAAATGTCATTATATTAAGAAAACACCAACACTACTGTAGCGGGTATTTAGCCTGGAAATACAGAAGTGTTGCATAATTAAGGCCTGCCTGAAATTCAGTATAGGACTGTTTAAAGGATTCAATTACATCTAGTATATTTTCTGGTCTGTTTTGCAAAATTTATTAAATTTATTCAGCTATTTCAAGAGTAAGTCTAATTTCCTGTACTTTATTGGATATATAGTCACTTGACAGTCCTTTACCACGATGACTTTGTACATCATCTGAAGTGAAAAATAAGCTTGTGAGATTTCCAGGACACTCTATTTTGGAAAAGTAGATTGAGTGCTAAAATTGCATGTTTTTTCAAATAAAGTAATGTTTTCCCGAAAAAACAGGGGAAAACCTCCACTCTGTTTTTACTTCTGAGAATTCTTAGATTAGAAAAAGGGAAATATTAGTGCAGACAAGTGATTTATCCCCTTCTCTATCATTGTGATAATTTTGTTTATATTCTCAGTAGATAAATGTCTTATGAACAGTGGTCCAACTTTAAATACCCTCTGACTTTTTTTTTTTAATTGTAATTTCACAACACTGCGCCATGACTGAAATACTTATTTATCTGTATTAGGGTTACAAATGAAAGCCATACAAATGAAAGTAGGTATAAAGTGAAAGTGATTTGCATAAGTATCTTTTTTTTTTTTTTTTTTAATGAAAGGAATTTGATATGATAAAAAAATCCATTGTACAAAACTTTCACTTGATGTAAACTCAATTCTTGCAAGAATTGAAGTCCCTTTAAGGTCTCTTCCAAATCAAACCATTCTATGATTCTAATAATCATAATGTTTTCTATACCATGAAGTGGAAAACAAATGAATACGTCAGTGGCATATTATCTATTGTTACAGAAATGTTTGAGGCAGAGAAAAAAGAAAAAGGGAGAGGCTACACCTCCTCAAATTTTATCTGTCCAGAATGTAGACCTGTGTACACTTCTCATGCGTGTTACCTGTCTCTTGCTATTGATTTTAGAAATATTTCCAGGGAATGTTTCTCCCATTATCAGGCAGATGATGAGTCACTCTCTTGCTTATAGAAGCAGTGCCCTTCCAACACCATATGAGAAATCCTGCCATACCCAATATATTCACATGGGACTAGTAGATACAATGAAAGGTCAATGCAAACACCACAAAGAGATAGATAATATGGTGTGAGAGTAGATAATCTACATCTAAAATGTAGGGGTTTTTTTCTTGCATTATGTACCAATGTCACATTATACAAATCACAGAACATATAAGAAGGTTTACTGGATTTTTCCTGTTTATCAAGTCAGATTTTGAATGATACTCAAATAATAATAATAAAAAAAATCCCAAAATGTAGTTTTGTACAACATGCTCTTATATGTTTTTCAAGGTAACATGAAGTCTGATGGAAAACACATATTTTTGGATTTCTTTGTTATGTTGTGTTTCAATAACACTCAAGGCTTCAAATTGCAGGCATTGGATTTAATTTTCAAGGCATGGAATTTCTTCTGGGTTTACAAACAATCTGGTACTGTGATATCAAACTCCTAATATACAGCTTTATTCGGAATTGGCAGGCAGCACTTATGTTAAACAATACATTTCATACACATTTAAATTTAGTCTTGTGAAAGCAAGTTGGGCTATGATTCCATGTGAACAACAAATGATAGTATTCAAAAAATATCAATGAAGTGGATATTCACAAAATACTTGATCTGTATGAGCAAAGCATGCAATAACAACATTTATGGCTCCTATAGGTTTTTTCAGTCTACAGTGTAACTGGATACAACAGGAAAGGTCAAATATGTAGTCATTTACTGTCCTTAACAAGAATGATATAGTAACAGCAAGGTCTCATCAACCTAAATGCCCATGACATTTCCATTTGAGTCCTGGCAGTATAAAGGCAAATGCTGATTAAATTAAAAGCCTACTGTCATTTAAAGCACATGCTTTTAATCTGAAGAAAGAGGTCATCCAGAACTGTCCCAAAACATACTTAGTGATGTATTAATTATATATACATCATCATCTCCTTATCATAGTCGACATCTGTCTCTTTTACTTCCTTCTTTGTAATCTGAAAGTCACCACACCTGTTTTCTCCCTCCAAAGAAAGAACACACCTCCTCCTGCAAACCACCTTCACGAACAGCTGCAGCATCCTCCTTGTCTTGCATGTGTGCTATTTCAAACAGGTTCAGAAAGCACACAACTCTGTAGGGATGGTTTTACGTAACCAGATTAGGAGACCTTCAACTGTACCTTTTAATAAAAATGAATCCTACAGTGACTATTCTAAATACTTATTTCCAGCTTTAGAGAACATATTATTAAGTCACAGATTATTTTAAATACATTGGAAAAATAAGATCTATTTTGCACTTTTTAAAGCAGTTCAAAACTCAATTTAATCCTGATTTTCATAAGACAGCTACTTTTTCTGTACCTGTGAAATATTTTATGTTCAAAGTTACCTCTGTAATTTAATTACAAGCCCTATTGTATAATGTTTCATGTTGATACTCTATGATGTCCATGAGTTGCAGCAGAGCCCCCACAGAACCTTATTCCTGGACTGCTGGAAAAGTCTGTCATTATAATAGGTCTTGTCATTCCTTAACATGCTGTATTATTTTTCATAGTTGTGGAAAAAGACTGAGCCACTGAATGACGCTGTCTCACATTTAAGCTGGCTTAATTAGCAAAAACATCCCAAAAGAATGAAATTATACCCAACAGGGAATGTCTTATTTCAGTCAAAAATATTCAAGGGGCTGAAATATCCAAATCAGAAATATTTTTCTTGATAATATCAGAAGTTCTTTTCACTTTAGAGTCTTTTCACAAATAAATCTTTAAACTTGGAGTGTATGCTCACTTCCTACATTGGCTGAAAGCAAAACAGCAATAAATATTTTAAGACTTTAATCATTTCCAGGCCCCTTTAAAGTACCAATTAGCATAATAATGCAATGCTTCATTGGTCTTATCCAAGAAGTTAAACTTCTAAATGATTACGTAAAAAGCTTTTATTACATGACTTTGTGAAGACTAGTATTACTTGGAAAGGAACAGGGAAAGGAGAGGAAAAAATACAAACCCTACATTTAATGAATTGTTCAGTCAAATAATTTCAAAGGTTTCTTGTCTTTCTGTAATTAGTCTAGCAATTAAAACTTGATCTATATACTGAAAATTATATTTGACTTCATAATTATGTTTTAATCTGCTAGTATCCTATTCAGAAAGATCCTGTAATTAATTTATACATATACTCATTATAATGTGTGTCTAAAAATTTCAGTATATTTTCACTGAGTTCTCTCATGAAAAAAAACCAACAAGCAAACAACTGTGCTTGTTCAGATTTTGTGGGCAAGAGGTTTTACAGGTACATGAGTTCAGTGTTGGAAAATAAAATGAGTGAGAATGAGAGGACTGTTGGAAGTTTCTTGATTTACCGGCCAACAGAAATTGGCTACAGTACCCATAAAAGAAATATAGTGTTCCCTAAACCCTCATGTTGCAGAAATCCTCATGAAACTGAAGGCTCTTGAGGTGAAGACTCTGAGACTTGACTGTCTTTGGTCATACAAAGTGCTTCACATGACACCATTACCCCATAGGCAGGAAGAGTGCTGGCCAGTTTTGAATGCACAGCTGTGATTTCCCCAAAAAGGTCTACCTTGGCCATATCTAGAAGCTTTTGGTGTGATTCACAGCTACAAATCTGTGCCTAAGAGAGGCTCTAAACCCTGCATATTAATCAACTGCACCATAACTTTTGTGTCCCAGGTTACAAAGAAGAGATAAGGAACAGGGATGCTACCTGCAAGAAAATTTCCTTGGGCGTGTGCTGTTCCAAGCACAATACATTCACTGCTATGGTAAGTACATGTTAGCAAAACAAAAGAGAAAATAGTAATGTCAACATATACAGACTAAGAATTTATCTCTTGTAGCAAAGGAAGGGAAGTAGTGGAGGAGGGAATTTTTCTTTTCATGCATGTAGCTGCAAGTAAAAAAAATAAGGCTGGTCCTGCTACTGAAGTTGTAGAAAGTCCTTTTTCAGGCAGACCTACATAACAAAGAGTTCTTCCAGATGGAAACACTTGATTCTGCCTGAACCCTTTATTATAATAGTATTGTCTTTGACGATTGAGAAAATTTTTTAGGCAAAGCAGGTTGCTCAAGTAGATCCCCATTCTCAACAAAGAGCATAAGGTTGTAGCTGCAGGAAATGGTGAAGATTTCACTTTGCCCTTTAATAATCAGATTTTTTTTCTCTTTCTCTTAAAACAAAATTAGCAAGTCTGCTTCACTGGTTCATTTTTTCATGGAGTGGTCTCCTTATTTTCATTCCAAGTTATTATGTCTTAACTAAGTACAGTTTTGGAAAATGAAGTGCTGATATTTCAAAATTCTTCAATAATATTTCCAGTTTCTTCAAAAGCAAACACTATCTACCAGGACCTGTAACTGCAAGGTTACAAATGGAAAAGACTTAACAGGTTGCCAAATCCATCTAGTTCTTCCAATCCAATGAAGTCTCCTCTGGGTTCTATAAAGAGGTCTTTCTTATTAGTCCTTAAGACATCATAGTCACAAAATGTGCACATAAGATGTAAATGCACACAAGCCACATGCATGTATAATAAGCATACAAGATGAAATACATATATGTACTATGGACCCTCATGAACCAAAGATGCAGTTGGTGTGGAATCAAGCTATTGTGGTAGGAACAACCAAACTTCATCTGCTGAAAGGTGCCCAAGTACTTGAGATATGGATATGCACTGTGGAGTGGTGTGCCTAGCAAAGAGACTAGCTGCGAGGAAGACAAGGTTCTGGGTAAGCCTGGGAAGATAAGCCAGCTGTGGCTGCTGATGTGGACATCAGTGACTCTCTAAGGCTATGTTTAAGGGCATAGATGAGGGGTCAAGCAAGTAATTTCATAAGACACCATATCACCTTGTCTTTGTTAGTGTATTTTCTGGTTCCATTTTGAACTGGTCTAAAAGGGTTTTTTATTTCAAGAGAGGAATGATGTGGGAGGTAGTGAAGTCACAGGCAGTATAGCTGTGAGGCAGTCCATGTCACTCGCTGTCAGGGACAAGAAGTGGTCCTCTTTGATTTAGCATCATTGGTGTGTCCATAAGGCCCAACCTAGCTTTTTCTCAGGACAGGGTGACACAGAATGGCCCATACCTGTCATTTATCACTATCACACTACTCATGATGTGCTGGCTCTGAGGCATATTGTTATGGGCATAAACCTCATGAAGATAGGTCTCAGTGTGACTTTGACTGAAAGTTGAGCAATTTCTCATTTGGTTTTCATTTTGCAGCTTTAAGAAGACATCAGTGCATGATTACTTATATTTCCAAACAGCTTGTGAGGGATTCACTGTTGGAAATCAATGACTTAAGCTGCTGGAATTGCTCTTCCTCCGACTCTCCTCCATTACTAACAGCAATGAACCTCAGAGTTCTTCATAAAATCATTCACTGCAATAAGAAATCTATCAGCTCTGTCTTTACACCTTTCCTAAGGATGAAGATAATTTTCTCTAAATGACCACACTTCTTTTAAGTCAAAAAAATCCACACAACTCTTTTACTAGCACAATCTGTTTTAAAGGTTTCTCTAATTGTGAAGAAACATTATGCTAGGGGGAGACTTGCGCTCAACAGGAATAAAAAAAAAAAGACAGATATAAAACTATATTGCCCCTGTGACAGCTTAGTTTACCATAGAAGTTCAGCTCCTCAGAAGCCTGTGACCATAATAAAAAGAACAGCTGGCAGATAAATAAACTAGAAAAATAGTTATGTAAAGAGTAATAGTTATATGAAGAGTGGGTACAGCTCATCAGAAAAGGAACCTACCAAAGGGACTAATTAACATGAAAAGTTCATGAAACTGCTAAAGAGTAGCAACTTCCAGTATTTCTATGAAGTTAAGAAATCTTTCAGTTGTTAGGAATCTTTAAGTTCATCTGTATCAGAGATCAAATAAGACACAAATTAAATCTTCATTTTTTCCTTCTTTTTAATTTCCAACTGTTTTTTCCTTCTCAAAACAATGAACATAAACATAGGTTCTTTTTTTTTTTCTTCATATGCTACTCACATAAATTGAGTCCTGAGGGAGTGTCTCGTCCCACTCAGTGGACAACGAGGGAGGTGAATCTTTGCGATCCCCTGAAAGAGGCTGTCCCTGCACGGCAGGGCAGCCGGGGCAGCAGAGTCACAACACTGACTCCGAGGAACAATAACAAAACAGTTTATTAGCTCTCCCTAATAGAACAATCAACAAACAGTACGGATAAAAGAGTTAATCTTTGTAGGCGATTATTTTACAGCGCAACCGAATTTTGAGGAAGAGGAAGAAAGTTATTAGAGAAGAGGAAAAGAGAGGAGAGGTGAGTGAGTAAGTAAGAAAGATAGAGAGTAAGATAAAGAGAAAAGATTATCACCACCCGTGGATCCAGCGATGTCTCACTCGATCAATCCAAGTCTTCAGTTCTTCGGTGGTGGGTGCACACCAATCAATATTTTTCTGTCCCTTTTATACCCTTGAGGTATCTGGGTGGCATTCCCAACTTCCACAGGAAGTGGTGTCGATTTGCATGAGCTCCATGAGCTAGAAGTAGTGTGGCACCTGCCATCTACCTCCCCCATGGCGCAGTCAGCAGGAGCACTTAACTAAAGAAAAGACAGAGTCCCACCTATGCAGAACCTATCTCTTCCTTTTGTTATATCATGTCTGCAAGGATCCAAAGGGGGGCACAGAGACATTAAAAGCAATCAACACCTCTCCCTTCCAGACTGGTCTTTCCAGACCTTATCACCACGCAAGGTTTGAGGCAAACAACAGCCAGGCTCTTACAGGGAGATAACCAGTTTTCTGTTAGTACCTGATACTACCCTTTAATGGTCACTGGATCAGATCCTTAAAGAATAAGCACTAATCCAATGCAGTAACCAGAATAAACCATTTTAAAGTACCAGATTATGTAATAATACAGGATTACATGTTTAAAATAAACATATGCCAGATATATAGGTCATACCTGATTAGTCAGCAACAAATTACTCTGTTTCAAATAAATAGCCTTGCAATGTTAACCTGCATAAAATTTAAATTTATTTTTCCAGCCCTTGTCTGTGTTTCCAAATGTTAAAGGTAAACAGAGTATGGATGATACTTTCAAAAAAAATCCAAGCATTTCTGTGCCAAGTAAATGTACTTCAGAAACTGCCCAGCACAACACCGTAGCATAGACAAATATGTTGGAACATGAGATCATTTCTTCATCTATACTAATATTCCCCAGACTCTTGCCATGTTACTTCCCTCAGTATACAATTTGCTTAATGTGTAATTTCAACAACAAGTGTTGTAAAAGTTTCACAAAACATTTAGTAATCTCATGTATTCCATAAGGAGATTGTATTTAAATTTTCACAGTGTCTTTTCTTGGTTTCAAAGGAACTTGGCATTTGGTTTTTGAAGGTAGCTATAACATAAAGACATCTGTACCACTCTGTTTCAAGAGGAACACTAATTTTTATTGTCCTTGCATCCTGCAGAAATACCCTCCTAGAGGTTCTCCTCAATGTTCTTGCTAGACAAATTTAACTCAGTGACCGAAAGTCTGAGCTATCTACTATGCTTGACTGCCTAGTATTTCAGGGATATAGCATAAAATAACAGTGAAGAGCAATGCAAAGATAGTTGCAAGACATCTGTAAATGGTACTGGTTGTCACAAAACTTGACAGCATTCACTGACCTCTAGCATTAACGTATTAACGTTCTATTTTTTAAGACCTGAACTGTAAAGTGCAGTTTCCAAGCTCCATTTTGCAAAATGATAGTCTGTAGCCAGCCCATGGGGGGAAAAATGACAGTTATCAAAACTGAAGGTCACTGCTTAACTCTGTAGTTTTTCATGCACTCAATTCAGCTACTGAATACTTGCCTATTCCTGTTTTCTTATCATCATGGACAAAGCAAATGAATGGATACTATATGTAGGTTTTGTTATCTTCTGTCAACTGTGCTTTTGACTGACTGATTCATTGCACTGATGTAACACACAACTGCACTGTGTCAAAAATAACATTCTTCATTTAATTGATTCACCTGCATCTAATACACAGCTTCAGTTTTTCTTCTGCTCTTCAAACATCTGATGAACTATGACTCCAGACCATGTGGGAAATCTTCATTGCCTGACACTTGCTACTAATATTAGTTGCATCTAAACTTCAGCCAGCTCTACCAATCTGAATCTTCAAAACACAAGGGGATTTCAGAGGTACTTCTGGGATACCATGTGTAGCCACAGGAGACTTGCTTTCTTCCTATTTCTCTGCCACCAGGAAGCTACTGACTACTGTACATACGGCATATGGTATTGTGGGGTTAACACAGAAAATATGTAGGGGTTTTCCAAACTCTCTTCACAAGGTCTGTTATCACCCAGTCAGGATGCACTTACACACTTCATGCTGTTGTTAGTCTGCTGATGCTGTTCCTGGTCAGCAGGAAAATAGGCTCACAGCTGCATCTAATTGAAGAGAACATGAAACTAAATGTGAAAAACATTTTGGATGCTGGTGTGTGCATGTTGGACTAGGGCAAAGGGGTAGGAACTGAAAGAAGAGACTGCTTTAAGTCATTTGCCTTTTCAATTCATGAGTCCAAATAGCACAGAGATGCGCAAAAGCCCTGTGGTTTCTCCTTGTGTAAGTCTCACTCAGGACCACTTTTTCAGTATTCCAACCCAGTGCCTTTAATTTCAGAATTTCAGGAAGGGAAAAAAGTTGCACAGGTTTGTAATTTCTCATAAAGAACAGTTTAATATGTCAAAGACCTCTGGTCAAAACTATCCTTCATTTCATGTTGTCTAGGCATATGCACGTCCTTATTTTCTACTAGGTGATATATTTTCAAGGGAAACTGCATGATACTATGTAAATTTACTATGTCTGCTCTGTTCTGTGTTCAAGGTCATGCTGTTTTTTTCTGACTCAGGGGACTATTGGTACAAAAGGGCTGAGTACAGGAAGAATTCAAAGGGGAAAGTTAGAAGGAAAAAGAAAAAAGAAGAACCATTTCAAATTATCAGGCCACATCTGCAATAAAAAATGGAACTAAAAATCTTTCTAGCTGTCAAAATATGTAATTTTACGATCTCTTCCAATACAAATCAACATGAACATTTGTCTCTTCATTAATCTTCAGCACTAATTTGATTGAACACGGTCTTTTAGTTTTGTGCTTTCTGTCCTACTGTACATTGCAGATATGCGCACACCTATACAAACTGACAGCATGAGAATGGACACACTCAGGAGAAACAGTTCATGAACTGAGAATATAAGCATCTTTTATATATATATATTAAAAAGGGAATATCTTTTCCATCAATATTTAGATGTCCTCAGAACTGAGTAAAAAGTGAGGAAGCTGAAACAAAAGGTAAACATTTCTGAGGTACAGAATTTTGAAGGGACTGGATGATGAACCAAAGCCCTATGCCATTTCAGGGGGGAAACAAGAAAAAGTGTCTCAACATTGACAAAACATAAAAACTTCCTGTAAAGAAAGTGTGGAGTGCATTTTTACATTCCCACTAAAGAAGAGCAACAGAAAGGGAGTTGGGGGAAAAAAGAAAGTGTTAATGATTTTGAATTTGTCCTTACTAGCAGAGCAGAATTTACTAAGGGTTGGTGTGTAGGTGTGGTTCTGAGCACCACTAAAGGATGCTGCTACCTCTTGTTAATCTGCCATGGAAAGTAAGAATTTAATGTATCCCTTGCACTTAACACCTAAATGTGCTGATACTGATAACAGGGTGATCACACTTGGCCTCATTCATTACAAAGTATGGGATTATGTTAACTGCTGAATATCAGCTGTGATTTGGATAGAGAATGTATGCCATTAATGGGGAGAATAAGGCAGAAGGGCTTCAGAAACACAGAATTTAGCCCAGGCTTCCAGTCAGCCATCTCTACTTTCTTTCTCCTCTTTATTTTTTCATTATTTTCTACAAAGCAAAAATTTTACAAAATAAGGACATGGAAACTAAAATGCCATCTGCCTTTTGACATAACTTTAAAGCAACTTTCTTTTGCCCTTTTCCAGCCTGTTAAAAATAAGTCCTTGTTTCATTATCACTTTTGACTTCCATATTTTATTTGATTGGATTTTGTTTGTATTGTTGGGTGGTTCATTTACTTTTTTTCTTGTTCGTATTTGGAACAAAGAAGATAAGGGTAGCTTCTTCTTAAAAACTAGATTATCACCCTATAATCAGAGATATTGATTTTACTATAAACATCTTATGTTTCCTCCATAGGCACGGAGGAAATCAAAGGATACTGTCATCTTTCTGCCTATGATTTAAAAACTGCTGCTAATGGATAGGGCAGTGAAATTACATTTTCTCTCCCTCTTCCTCTTTGTTTAAGTACTATTAACAGGTGCTGGATTTCTTCAGTAGGGAGAAAAAAAGGCCACTGTAATGAAGGCATTAATTTTTTATCATCTGATTTGTTTTCTTCTTGTAAAGCTATGGTTTTGGCAATGATAAAAACATTCCTAGCAATAAAGCACAGTTAGGGAGCATTGGTATTCATTGGTAAATACAAAGCTGAGTATCACAAGAATTTAGCTGTGTTTACTATACACAAATATAGATCTACATCACATATTTTCTTTATGTTTATATACACAGTGATGTTTTTTAAAGACATTATGTAGAAGTAAATTGTATGAAC
This sequence comes from Todiramphus chloris collaris, assembly GCA_025345505.1. Classification (NCBI taxonomy): domain Eukaryota; kingdom Metazoa; phylum Chordata; class Aves; order Coraciiformes; family Alcedinidae; genus Todiramphus; species Todiramphus chloris. The sequence goes on from JANVCC010000021.1 coordinate 18,324,049, forward strand.
ATGAAATAGGACACAGCACAGGACTTGTCAGAGCACACTGTCCTTTATCTCCTTGGCTATTCTGGAGACAAATACCCATTTCACTGTGAGAATTACGCTGATCTAAAATCAACACAGCAAAGGACCATTGCATTTAAAGTCCTAAGGTGCTCATATCTCACCTATTAGTTCTTTTAAACTCTGATCTGGCTATTGGCAAAATACAAACTAAACCTTAATTTCACATTAGTCTGTCATTCATTTACACCACTGCACAAATATAGCCTCTTGGCATCAGAAGGGAACTCACAAATCAAACAGAAAATAGGGCAGTTAATTGCTACTTTACACAGCTGAGAAAAATGTGTATTGGGTAATGTTACAGGAAATCTGCTATATCTAATTTTTATTCTATTCCTGTTGATCCCAACATAGAGTTAGTAGTTCAAAAAGTCAAGAGGCACAGTAGCAGACTGCTTAAAAATCACTTCATTTTCATATTACTGATTTACTGTAATGTAAATGCTAGTTTTAAAAGTTGACAGGTGAGTGAATCTGTACATGTTCATACATAACAAACAACTCTTTCTACCTCTGTTAGTGACATATAATACTATATAGCTTGTTGAAAACAGTACACTGTTCTCTCCTGATTGACAAGAAAGGATTTCAGAAGAAATGTAAAAGTTATTAGTCCACAGATATTCAGTAAAAAAACCCCTGCATATTCTGAAATCAGCCAGCAAATGTTTCCAAGGGAGCCAATGGTACCCTTGGGAAAAGAATTGGGGTTACACCACTGCTGACCTCATTCATCACTTCCTGACAGTGGCCTAGATAAAGTTTACAAGTTTTCCTATAAATGCTGCTTTGTGAAGTGTAAATGCACCAGGTGCAGTGACTCAATTTCAGACTAATGCATTCTTTCAAACCAACATGTGAAGTGTATGGTTTTCACTAATTTCCTGCAGTTCATATGAATATATATATAAAAAAAAAAAACAACCTGTACAAAGCTATGATTTAAATATGTGATGGTAATTACTTTGTTTTGGGTCCATATTATATGATTATATGCTTTAATTTTACATTTTATCTGTATTAAGTCCTAGATCTATGCCCTAGGAGCTTCTTCGAACTTTTTTTCTCTTACCTCCTTATCACCACAGAAATTATTAATAAGTTATTCCATATTTTCTTATATGAGTGAAATGGAATCCTGCCCACACTGATGCTTTTTAACAGCAATTATGTTCATATTCTTAAGCCCATCATGACAGTATCAAGAGTATTCCCCAAAGATTTAAAGTGACGTATGACAAGAAGTATAACTTCCACTTTGCTGACTATTTTCCTTGGCGCTGAAGTACTTTTAACTTGCTTTCTCTTCTCCTTGTGCCTTTTTACTTCCACTTTTTTATATATTTATTTTTAGCATGTTTTAAAGGAATAAAAATAGAAGAAAGCACTATCCATTTTACAAGGATATCTTTGTACATAAATGTTCTCCATGCGCAACTGAAAACTCTTAAAGCATAGAAAAAATATGACTGCAAAGGATGTGAAGACAGCTTGCCTAACAGAATATATTCAGTCAGAGGTGAGCTCATGCATGTGCTCTAATTTTAGCATACTTAACCACTAATTGGTGCTAAAGGTAGATAAGCAGATAAACCTTTTTTCTTCTGAAGAAATATGAAGACAGAGTGTATGAAATGAATTGAGACTTCCTTGTTGCATCCTTTTGTGTCTCTTTGTAGACTATCTTGAAATACAGAATCATATCCAGCAGAAATTATGCACATCTCTTCCCATGCTATTCTAGCCCAAAGTGCATGATACAGTAACCAGCACAGCCACGTTTTCTTCTGGATTTTGCCATAAAGGAAGGTGAAAATGGAAACTATAGCTGGACTGCACAGTTTCTCCTTCTATGGAAAATACAAAAAGCGTGCTATTAATCACTGTATTTCTGTGCAGCCTTGACAACATCCTTTCCACCACATAGTGCAAACATTTCTGACAGCTGAATCATCACTGTGGCAGGGCTGCTGTTCCTGAAAAATCCTATTCTGTAAATCAGCATAAATTGAGCATGTATGAGCAATATTCTGTAAATAGTAAAAGAAAACCCCCAAACCTGCAAGGGTGAATGACTTTTTCTGAACATCTCCAGCATATATTTTACTGTATCTTAGCTTGAATTGGAAATTCCCCTGAAACTTCAATATGATGCCACTGGGTTCATTCACCTTATTACAGACTGGTGGTGTTACTTTGTTTCCAAACTGTTTGATTCTGAGGTATGTTCTTTTTTATGGGTTTATTGTTGTTGGTTTTCAGTTGTTTTCAAGTTAATTTACATTCAGTTTCATTTGAATATGTGGTAACAACAGACACCAAAAATAAAACAGAAATTTTCCTTTTCTAAATTTCATTTTGCAAAATATTTTTTCTGATAGACATATCTAGAAATGCATCACTTTTGCACACCTACTCATGATTCATGTGACATTTTTCATATGAAAAGACTGTTTTTATTTTGATTTCATTAACCTTGTTAATCAGCCTGATTTCACAGCTGTTTGTCATCTTCTATTACTGAATTGATAACATAGGACACTACTTAGCTCTTTGTAGACTTATCTTGTGAATATCAGGTTGGAAATACATTTTTGTGTTCTTCAAACATTCAGGAAGTCACACAGCTATTAAACTCGACATGAAGTAGTAAAATGAATTTCTTGTTGTCATTTTTTTCTTTTGCAATATGTAAAACCTCAGAATGCTTAAAGAATAGTAGAGGGCTACTTCTTCAATATACAGCATGATATACTGAACCATCATGTCTGAACTCAGTATGTAGGTCTATGAAAGAAAAAATAAATCCCCACCAAAATATCCTAAAACAATGTCAGTGAAACTCGAATATGATCATTATCTTAAATGCTAGGAGATAAATCTCCTCTATAATTAAATCACCCTTAAAAATAGAGTTCTAAAATATTATAATATCTTAACTAAGGATCTCATATATGGATATGTTTATACCAATATGAATCACTCCTTTCAAAACTTCATTTCTATGTGAAATTGAAGTTTCAAAGGAACCACATTGTTGCACATTGATTAACAACACAAGTTTGGACTAGTCTTTGCTAATTATACGTGCCCTATAACTGGCAGTAGTCACCCCAAACTGATCATGTAGGCTCTGTTTTCAGTGAATAGGTTGACACCTCTGGAGTGCTTTCATTATAAAATATATATACATTACTATTCTTACATTAGATTATACCTGATTAGAAGATAAATCATTACAAATACAAATTGTAACATATATATGGATGAAAATTATTATCAGAAAATATTATATGGCTATGGTATGCATCATATAAAATGACTATCATCCAAGACATACTTCTGGTGGAATAGAGGAAAGATAATAGATGAAAGACAGGAGAACCATGGTTCCCTGTCACGACACCCCGCCTTCTGTATATTTTACACTGTTGGCAGCATTACAGACTCTGTCTTGGAGCAACAGAAAGACTTTAGTGATATTTAGTGTTTATTTTTAAGGCAGTGTGATTCAAGGAATTCCCTGACATCTCAGATCACAATCTTTTCTTGATCTTTCCCCACTGACTTATTTGATTAAATATCTATGACAAACTGATGCTGAAATGTTCCTCTTATAAAACATAATCTGCAAAATTACCAGTAAGTATCCCCTAGTCATTTTTCTGTGCAAGAAAGATTTACAAAAGCTAACAACACTTAAAAGCATGCACTTGCATCAGACTCTAATTATACTCAACCTTACCAAGCATTGTATGCTAGTGTGTTAAACATTCCTTCTTACTGCTTTCTCATGGCTCTTACCAGATACTGCAATAATTAGAAATTAATTTCAATCATTATGTGTCACATGTTTTGTTGCTTCTGTTTTATAACTATTTTGCAGTTAAATAAAAGACTTTGCTCTTTAAGACTGTCACTTAAGGTCTCAGGAGTACCAAATGTGTAAATACTGGAAAAATACTCACACAGTAATTGAATTCACTGTGAATTTCACTTCTGATTTAGCTACAACTGCATCCTGATCTCTAGTTTTTTTGTTTCAATAATAATTGCTAAATTCATTTGGAAAATAGATATGTAGACAGAAGATTCAGAAAAACAAAAAAAACCAACAAAAAATCCCCAAACAACCCAAACAAAACAAAAAACCCCACAACCAAACAAAAAAGAACAACCAAAAAAACTCAACAAAACAGTATTATTTCTTAATTCTATTAGAACCTTCTATGTGATCTGCACGTATTTTATGTAACTTTGGGGGAAATACAGTTGTTAGAATTTGCCTTCTACTCAGAAACACAACTTGAATCCCTTTGTTCACTTCTCAAATGCTTTTTAGCTCAGGTTTGTCAGTGATACACAAATTGTGCCAGCTAGAAACTTAGCATCATAAAAGGTAAAGTATGCCAAGAGAAATAACATTTAAATGGAACCCTCTTGCTTGCAGACAGACCCTCTTCTCACTACAACAGATATGATTTTCAATCTTTTCAATAATTTCCAATCTATTCTAATAACCAGATCCTACAAAAGTATTGATGGTAGGAATGGAAATGCATGTCCAATATCAAATTACTTTTATACTGCTGTTAAGTTGTTTGAAATGTCAGCTTGTAAGTTATTGTGCAACAACTTCAAAGACAAAAAGAAATGTGGATTAAAAAGCAAAAATCCCCAACATTCTAAGTCCCAGCCCTTCTCAGATAAGCCAAAGTGAAACATATATTAAATATTTTTCTTTACTTACAGCTAGAGATGCTCATAAAAATACCATATGCTCAACCATTGGAGGTCATCTTCAAACGCCAGAAAAAGCAATGATTACATCCTCTATGTTTCTCGTGGTGTCTATAATATTACAATGTAATTCATTCTTATTATTTCAGTGAGATGGATCTAACTTCTTTTTTGAACGTTATAAAAAGAAAAATAATAATTAATTGCATTTGAACAAGTTGTAGCTACTGGCAGTGGCATTGCATAAAAGTTTTTTAGAGATTGACTATAATGCCATTTTATAAAACAGTTTCCTCTGAGTTACATAAACACTTTCATAGCCCATAATTTTTATAATCTTCAAGCTGTCAATAACATTTTTTCTTATTTTGCTGGATATGAACCCTACAGTTTATTTACACTTCCTGGCACAGTGAAGGATTATAACAAGCACAAACTGCAGAGAGAAAGAATGCAGTTTTTTTGGTTTTTTTGGGTTTTTTGGTTTTTTTTTTTTGGTTACTTAGAAAAATTCCTCTGATGCTTCATATTCAGTAGTCACTTCCTTTTCTAAGCCAAGGCTGTAAATTAGTAAGAACAGTAAGTAGGAAAGCTGGAAACACCATATTCAAAACTGCCTTCTCTGTCTTGATGGTCAAAGAAGATTTTGTGATCTTTAAAATCAGTGTAGTTGCACTAATTCATAAATACTTCCTTATTTTGGAGAATGGATGTTAAAACTGGATGTTAAAACCAATATAATATATAAGGTTCTGCTTACTAGTATTCCATTAAATCAAAGGAAGTCTGTCTCTTTAAAACTAGAAATCAAATTCAGAATAAATTCAGTCTAATCAAGTTATCTTTGCACCTTCAAAAGCCAATATTACACCTTCAGCTCACTGGGAAGAAATATTTCACTTTGCTATCAGCTCATCATCAGCTGACAATTCATGGAAGGCAAGCAATTCCTAGGAGTTGTTTCAATGCTTTTAATCTCTGGATATTGTGGCAGTTTTATCTGTAAATTTTCCTATATTACCTAGTTCCTTAAAACCTTTAACATGATTTTAGCATAGATTTTGATTGATATTTTAAAATTCTATATTAAAATATAATATGCAAAAGGAAAGGAATCTTTTAAGCTCCCAACTGACAATGAAATAGTACTTACATTGTCATAGGGAGCTAACTTCCTATTAATACAGTTGCATTTGACATTTCCATTAAAAAAATCTTCCACTAGTGTTATATTATTATGCTTATGATAGTTCACTGTGGGTTCTATGGTTACATGCTGATTTTAGATAATCACTTTACTGCATTATTTTCAACATACGTAAGAGGTCCACTTTAGAATAACACTAATTTGGTTCTGTCTTCAAAGGGCAGTAAGAAAATATTGACTGTCTTCAGTTAAAGTTTTGCATAAGTGTATATGATGTTCTTAATTTAAAGAAATTGAAGGAACTTCTTGCTTAAGGGAGAACTGAAATTAAGCTTTGGAAGTAGCTTTGCTAATTTTATGTCAGTTAAATGCAGGCTTTTGAACAATGTAAAGGAATACCTCTCAAGAGGCACTATGAAACACAGGAAGCCAGACATAAGTGAGAAATGAATATCAAGGAAAGGCATTAGAATGACCAAACAAAATCACAAAATCAGCTATGTTTAGCTTAAATAATGATGAATATGATTTCTGTCATGTTCCCATCACAAGACACTTTGAAGGATGTACAGGAGCACAGAAAACCCAGCCTTCAGGCTTTCAAAATCGGGACCTTTAAACATATGTGTATAACCATATATATGTGACTTTAGTAGCAACATATGATTTCAAGTACTACCTTATAATGTAATTCAGACAACAATTTAAAGAGCATTAACAGTAACATCAGAAGGTCAAGTAAGTATCTCAACAGAAAAAAAAAAATAGTTTTCATAGAGTATCTTTTATACACAAATTATCTATTCAGGTACATGATATATTCTGTCTGGGAGCTTGACCTCTGCATTGCCATCTGCTGATTGTAAATTTTGTGAAAAACATTGCGCCAACCTCAGATTTTTGCTTGTTCAGAAGATTATCCTTTCTACATTATTTAACTACCTGTCATTTGACCTTGTCTTGAAAATCATTGTATGCATCTCATGTCCCTGCATTCACTGTTGACAGCTGGTGTTTATCACCAGAAGCTGTGGGGGGAAAATTACTCAGTGAACAGCCTAGCCCACTTACAAAAGCAGATCGAATGAAAAATAAATAGAAATGAGGAATCCCTAAATATCAACAGCTAGCACTTCAACAAATACAGGGATTGCACAATGGTTATATCAGGTTTCATTGTACAGCTGCTGTCAGCATTCCTACTGCTCAAGAAAACAGTTGAAGTGATACCTGTGGTTTCTAATATCAGAAAGTGCTAGCTTTAAAATATGTCAAAATGCATCACGTTATTTTGCAGGACTGCTATTTTCTGTGGTAGGCTGAGACCTAAACAAGGTAGTGACTGATAACTGTTTGCCCCGCTCTTCTAATCATCCATTACTGGCAACTGTCAGAGACAAATTCTGAGCTAGACGGGGCTCTATGCTCAGCTGGTGTGGCTGCTCCTCTGTTTTGATAAAACACCTGTCAGGTGTAGAAAGCAGCATCAGGATGGTGATGTGGGGGACATCATATTTCAGGTGTGAAATACAATCCCACTTGTGGTCAAGCTTGGTTAGTAAAACTACACCACACGTTTTCATTTAAAGGCATCAAGTCTTGCATCATAGATAAATGCAATAATTTACCCTTTAACAACTGAAAATACATTGGATTGAAGTTTGATGTGTTAATCCACCTGAGTTCCCAACAATTCTTTTGCAGTGATGACATGAGATGCTTGAATAGCTACATTTCAGTAAAGTTACAACAGACAGTTATATTTAGTTTTCATATTTATATATTCAGTTTATTTTGAAAGCTCATCGGTGCTGTGTAGAAACAGAAGGGATACACATACAAAGCACTGTGAATATATTTTTCCTAAATACTGCTTTCTGCACTTGAGAGGTCCCTCTCCTTCATTTGCACTAATTGATGTTCATTAGCTCCTTTAAAACCCATTTTCCTCATTTTACCTTTCTATCATCTGAAAGCTGTCAATGGCATATGCATAGTTAATGAAATTGAAAATCCATCATACGAATTTATGTAAAGGCAACTAGCCCTGGTTCATGAAGTACCTGATCATGTATCATAGGATTATTGGCAAGCAATAGGAGTCATTCTAAAAGCTTGATCTAAAATAGTTTGTCTACTTCTAATCTTCCCTGAACATCCAATTGATGACTCCTAGGTAGATCATTGGTTTGGCAGACTAAAGCTTTTGACACATTAAAGACAACGTGAAATTATATTCTCTCCAACAAGCTTTAGTTCCGCTTTCTTGACTCATCTTATTTGTTTATATTACACCTTTATGGTTTAGACCTACAAACTGTTTATGACAGTGAAGCTTGCCTTGAATATAAAGAGATATGTGCATTGCAACTACTGAAAAACAAAAGACTAAGTCTATATCCAAACATAAAGTTAATTAGGTTTTATCAACATTTCTTGGATTATCACACAAAAAATTAAGCTGGGATGGACACACATTACTTTGAATATGAAAAGCTGCAAAACTGCAACTGGGTTTGCATTGCACAGTCTTCAGATATGAGTATTAATTCTAAGGGGCTCAACCACTGAAACAGGTAATCCTATGTATAATAATACTCATGCAGTACTCACTCCTAGTCAATGAGTAAAACGAGAACAAAGAAGGGATAGAGACATGACTGATGACTATTCTTGCACATTAAAGGCTAGTGGGTTCACTCACATGTGACTCTTAATAGATTTTTCAATCTTGTGGGTTGTGGGCTTGTGGAAAGTGAACAAGTGGCACATAACATAATTGCTGTTGTAGGAAACAAATAGTAGTTTTAATTGTTCTTTTAAAGTGTAGTCATCCAAATAACATGATCTTTAGGACAGTCCTATGTGTTTGTTTCTGCCCTTAAATATGCTACAAGTATTCCATAAAAGAGAAAATAGCTAAACAAGATTTTTAAATGATCATTGATAAAAATGTCCCTTTTTTTTCATTTGCTCACAGCAAAGAAATTTTGGAAACCTGCGTCACTAGCAAAGAATTTGCATTTCATACAATGCTTCAAACATACTCTTAATACAGGAAATAACACTTCTATGTTTTCTTGAAATGAATTTAAGTCTTCACAAATAACATTTTGATTAATTAAATGTAAATTAATTCTAAGAAGTCTATAAAGGGATTTCTTCAGTTGTCAAGGTGATTTTTAATTAACATAAAGTGGGAGCTGCTTTCCTGGTTTCCAGCAGTACTTATGATGTTACCAGTGGAGCTACAGCTCATCTTCATAAGGCTTACCTAATGTTTTTTAGTATTTAGGTAGCTTAGTCATATATAGATCATAGAATCATAGAATGTTAGGGGTTGGAAGGGATCTCTGGAGATCATCGAGTCCAACCTCCCTGCCAGTGCAGGAACACCTAGGGCAGGCCACACAGGAGCAGAGCCACGGGGGTCTTGAAGGTCTCCAGAGAAGGAGACTCCACAACCTCTCTGGGCAGCCTGTTCCAGTGTTCTGTCACCCTCACAGTGAAGTTTTTCCTCATGTTGAGGTGGAACTTCCTGTGTTTCACCTATCTCTCCTCCTATCGCAGGGCACCACTGAAAAGAGACTGGCCCCTTCTACTTGACACCCATCCTTCAGGTATTGGTAAACATTAGTAAGATCCCCCCTCAGTCTTCTCTTCTCCAGGCTAAACAGTCCCAGGGCTCTCAGCCTTTCCTCATAAGAGAGAGGTTACAGCTTTGCATCTCTCCATTGGACTCTCTCTAGTATTTCCCCATTTTAATTCTACTTAACAGAACACATCTTACATCTTGTTATTTTGGTTACTGTATTTTCTTACAAGTATGAATGCAATATTTTTTGCAATTATTATTTTAATTACACAAGTAATAAAGGCAGATCTAGACACTGACTTAAACAGATGACAATATTACGTACTGCTACTCTCTAACAATCACCAAAATCAGTCTTTGCATTTGGCCTATAATTTAAAAGCTTGGGCATGTGGGATGAAATTAGTGAATAAAAGGGAATATTCGTCTTCTCCAGGGGACCAATATTTCATTCACTTTGTTTCTTAGGGTCCAGATTCCAGTGTCAGCTTCAATTTCTGTGAGCTCTTTTTTCTGTGGCCTCATTGCAGAGGTTTAGATTTAAAGGCCAGAAGGAACTCTTACAGTCATCTGGTCTTTTCATAACAGAGGCTATAAAATGTCATGCAATAATTCAGGAATTAAGTCCCTCATTTCTGTCCTGGTTTGAGTGCGAATAGAACTAATTCTGTTCAGTAATTTTAATTTTCAGCTCAGTTCTTTTAACTAACTGCACTTTCGGAAGTCAGCAACCTGTTCTCACAGGCGGTGTCTGCTTCTAGCAGTGATAACACCCCATGTTTAGAGTTACTACCAAGGATTGGTGTGCAGACCAAGGCCATTGCTGGATCTTGTGTACCACATTGGGGGGTGCAGAAAGTGAAAGGCTGCACCTGCAGGGAGGAGCAGACAGGACAGGTGACCCTAAACTGACCAACGAGGAATTCCATCCCATATGCATCTTATTCAGTATAGAGCTGAGGGAGCTGAAGCATCTCTGGGCTCTTCTCCTCTCTTGGACTGCTTTGACAGCTTTTGCTTGGCTTGGCTTGGGTCTTCTTTTGGTTCCTTCCTTGGAGCATCCAAGGAGGACTCTGTCCTTTCTGCCTTTGATCTCGGTCTGTATATTCCTGAACTCGGTACCAGAATCCAGCTCCTGAACACAGCTCCCGTTTGCTGCGGGGCCCAGTCTGGGACTCCCCCAGTGCCTGCTTCACAGCATCAGTGGTGACGGTGATGGAATTGCCATCAGGGGGGTTGGGTTCAATACTGGTTTTGTATATATTTGTATATATTCCATTTTTATTATTATTTATTTTATCTTCATTAAAGCTGTTCTAGTTTCCTTTTCTAATCACTCGGTCTCTCTCCCTTATTCCCTTTCTCTTCCCCTTTGGGAAGGGAGGGTTGTTAACAGAGAGCATCTGTTATAGGTCTAAGGGGCCACTCTGACCCTAAACCATGATAATTTCTTTTAGGGTTAACATATGTGTCTGAGAGAAATGCAGTGACTTGTATTTGAAGTCACCATATCACTCAACATATTTTCCCAATGACTACATATGAAAGCATAGTGCCTTCATCTATATTGATCTTTTAACTACTTTTTGTTTCCATGTACAGGCTTGGGGTTTTTTTACTTCTGATATGTTATAGAGCTGTTTATTGTTAGAAATCATTTATTCATTTGAAACTTAGAATGAGTCACCCTTTGCTTTCTACTTGTTAAACTAGAAAACTACTTTAAATTCATAATATGAGAGATAAATCTGAATTTAACCATTCTTGTAATCCTTTAGTAATTAATCTACTTCAACAGCTTTTAAAGTACCACCAGCAGAACTGAATGTAGCACTTCAGTAACAATATCACTGATGCTGCATACTAAGTAATACATCTTCCCTAGTCCCATTTATTGTCCTGGTTCCTGGAAATCTCTCCCAGTAGTTAGAGTATATTTTCTGACTGTAGGTCTGCACTGGCAACTCATGTTCAGCCCTGACCTCAAGATCCTTTTTAGTGTCACTGAACTTGAGGATACATCTAGCAGGTACAACTTTCAGTGTTAAAGAAATACTTTTTTTTTTTTAATATTTAACTGTACTACAGCAGCTACTCCTCAAATGAAATTGCAGTTTTCAGTGATCAATGATAACTGACCATTTCATGGTTATTTTCTCTCCTTTGTTTTGTATTTTCTCTCTTTCTCTCTCTTTTTATTATTATTTTTTTAAATTTTCTGTTTAATTTTCTTTTCAGTTAGTAAAAGGTATGGAATAATGTAGAATCACATGCCTCATTTATAATACAACTCTATTGTAGCCTCTTAGTCATCCAATTTCTAATCAACAATGTATTAATAAAAAAGATTTTAAAATAAACTGCCTTTTTAAGAGGAGTGTTATAGCCCTTCTACTTGACCATTTCTTAGCCATAATTTGACAGAACTCTCCATCCATGCTTTTCCTTTCTCAAAGCAGTCTTCACTCTGAAACCTCACCTGCTACTGCAATAACTTCTCCTCCCATGAAGGAAGCCACAAGCCACTGTGACCTCAATCCCCCATAAACATGAAAATGGCACTTCAACAACAAAAAGCACTTGAAGAATTCTTTATCCTCATCGATTCCAAATATGAAACCTGTCAGAGCAAGACAAGTTAGAAGCACATCCCCTGTCCCCAAATTCCGGGAATGAAGATATTTTGCACATCTGGTGGATTGAGAAATACTTAAGAAATCAGATATAGTTGACAGCCAGATTCAAAATGAATGTAAATAATTAAATATATGAGTTTGTAATTAATCTGGTTGAAACTTCCAATTTTTAAGGAACTGAGCAACATTTCCATCTCTTTGTAACTATCTTCATTTATTATTTTAGTTGATTTTTCTTTTGGTTAATTTCAATGGCACTAAGATCTATTTTGTTACATTTGATTGCTTTGTCTAACTAAGGAGAAATGTTGTTTCTTAAACCAAACATGTTGACACCTTTTACTGTTGTATCATGACAAACTGCTATTTGTACAGCAATGTCTGGAGGTGGGGAATCTGTGTAGCCATGAAAGTCTGTCTGCAGGATTATGGTCCAATTCCACTATTTTTATTTATTTATTTGTTTGTTTGTTTCCCCCTCCCCCTTTCATTTTCTTGATTTTTCATAAACCTCTGATCTCCAGCTTTTGGGAGACCCTTCTACAAAGGAGAATTTTAGGAGCTTCAATTCCTGTTACTAGAGTATTAAGAGCCAAGGAGATCCAAACCAACCAGGATGCTGAACACAGCTTGAGCCAGTGTGTAGGAAACACTGTGCAATGAGTACCTCTGCAATCCTTTCTTACCCTTTCCTTCAGGAGACTCAGATATGCTCTAGGCTTTGGGCAACACTGTTCACTTGCTACCACCAGTCTACAAATACATATTTGGCAAAACTTTCAGGGAACTTATTTTTATTTTAAATGAGTCAGGAAAAGGTAATTCCTTTTTATATTTTTTTCCTATGACTGTTCTATGTAAAGCACAAAAGTTAATCCTTGCATCAGGTACCACTAATTAATTACTGGGTCACAGGTTCATGTATCCTTTCATATTCTTTCTTTAGCTTAACAACATTTGAAGAAATTTTTTAAACCATGTAAGTACTTTATGAGAAGGAGTGGAAAGTTTCCACACTGAGCTTACATCCCAGTCAGCTTTTGTTCTCTCCTGAGTACTGCACATCATCTGACACCCTCATTCCTGGGTAGGCTTCACTGTGTTATATAAAAAGTGCTGCCACACATTATGCATTACCTATCTGTGTTTGAAACATACTCCCATAATTTCTAACAGTGAAAGGAGCATAAAGTCTCCGGAAAACATTTTGTTTCTCCATCTCACATGGAGGTGGACAGCATTTATGGAGCATATCTAGGTAGATATGGGGATCAGTGATATAAAGTTCTATGTCTATGCAGTTGGTAAGAAATTTAAGAAGATCAAACAGTATCAGACTAGAGAGGCAGTTGAAAAAGGCTTTCTATTCACTGATACTGATTTTCCTTCAGCTTGCTTTATTTGATCAGTAGGCCTCCCATGTATCTATGATACCAACATCAGAACTTCTCAGGGAGGTAGATCTCAGAAAACTATCCAATAAATCTTCCAATAGCTCACATCCTTTGAAATGATGCTTAAAGAGTATAATTTTCTATATTTTTTGGGGGTGAATGGAGAAAAACATATATTTTCATTGATGCATTTATGTATTAAGAAACAGAGAAACTGAACATAAATAAAAAATACTTTATTGAACTTTGTTTCAAATACTAGAATATCTATATGTTACAGTCCATAAGAGCAGTAGTTCATTTCAGAAGCTAATTTCAGATACAAGATTTTATGATACAGCTGGGAAAGCTCAGTAAAGGCTCCTATACATAAAAGGAGAGTAAATAAAATCTTCAATAAATGGACTGCTGATGTCTGTTCTTTTAAATAGAAAAAAACTATCTAGAGATAGGGACAGTACAGATACTGACCAACATATATTCCTCAAAATTATATTCAGAATCTTTATCTTTAAGGTAAGATGGAGCTTAACTGTAAAATGCAATACACAAAGGTACATCTAATAAGTAATGTAATTTTTCTGAAAGGAGCGGTGAGAGTTTACACATATTATATAATATTTGGGAAAAGAAATGAGATTCCAAGCACAGAAAATTGTGTGATCTTTCCCTTCCCTTACCTCACAAGGCCAAAAACTCATAGGGCTAAAAAAACTTTGCAGAATCAAACTACAGACTACTGCCTAGGAAAATACAACTGTTTCACAGAAAGTTATATCTGCTGAGGTTTGGAATTCAAAATTCTGACTTCTAAAAATCAGTATAAAGATGAAACCATAGCAAAATGAAATAGAGAAAACCAAATATTTTTTAAAAAATTAAAAGCCCACAGAGCAGTCCATATATAATCACATATGTGATTTAAAGAAAAAAAAAAAAATAGTCTTGCAGTTCAGTCAATCCTCTGGAAATAAAAATGGCCTTGTTTTACTCCAGATTTCCCAATGAAGTTGTGAAAGCTGGATGTTCAATGTTACTAAACCAACTAAAGAAAAATATATTATATATCACCCCTATTTTTATTCTGAATTGTCATGAACAGGATCTGTCTTACTGAGTTTAGTGGTACATTATCTTTAATCCATTTTTAAACGTAAAGACTTTTAAGGTCATTGCTAATTAGGGAAAGGTCCAAACTCTTCCTAAGGCTTTGGATGCATCACTGTGGTTAAGCAAATTTACCTGTTTTGATTAATATAAACATTTGAGAATTAGATGAGCTTATCCCACTGGCTTTTCATCATTTAACTAGCATTTCTGGGCAGGAAACAAGATAAACTTCTTTCCTACAAGTAATAAGCAGTATTGCCAATAAAAAGGTAATACTGAATGAAACTAAGAGGGGGAATCTGTTAATCAGTTAATTTCTCACAGAACTACAAAACTACCAATGGGAGTAAAATAAATGTCGAAGAAGGAATGTCAACAGTAGCATTATAAGGATAGAATCAGGGGGAAAGAAAATGTCATAGGAATGTTGTACCAAATATACTCCCTTTTAAATTGCTTTGTGGCTAGAAATTAGGCAATTCAACAGCAACCTTAAATTATTAGAAAGAAAACTGACTGTAGGGCATTTTGCTCTTCATAAGGCACACAGCAGATATACATTCAGCACAATTTACAGAGTACTGTTTTGATTTAGCTTATTGAATGGTATCTATAATGTTTCAGACAAGCAACTGTCACATTGTATTTCCACTCTCTAAAGTCACCGAATTCTGCAGAGTTTGTCCTTCCTTCGATTAACTTCACTTGGGTTTTAATAACATGTTTTATACATCAGTGTCATGATTGTCTTTGTAAATCACAAACCAATTTAGATTGGTCAGTGCTACCCAGCCATGGAGAACAGATTTTACCATATTTTGCTCTCAGTACTACAGTGAAAATAGACATATACCTCAGAAAATATTACAGAATCACAGAATCATTGGAGTTGGAAAGGACCTCTAGAGTTCTTATAGTCCACCCCCTCACACCAAAGCAGGTTTCCCTAGAGCACATTACACAGGATTCCATCCAGGCAGGTTTTGAAACTCTACAGAGAAGGAGACTCCACAACCTCCCTGGGCAGTCTGTTCCAGGCTCCATCAGCCTCACAGCAAAGAAGTTTTATCTCATATCTTATCCAGTTTGTGCCCATTGCCCCTTGTCCTGTCACAGGGAACCACTGAAAAGAGTCCAGCTCCATCGTCCTTGCACCCACCATTTAGATATTTATAGACATTGATAAGGTCTCTTTAGTCTCCAGGATAAATATTACCAGCTCTCTCAACTTTATATGAGAAATACTCCAATCCCCCAGACATCTTTGTTGCCCTCTGTTGCACTCTCTCCAGTAGTTTTCTGTCTCTTTTGAACTGGGGAGCCCAGAATACTGGACACAGTAGTCCAAATGAAGCCTCACCAAGGCAGAATAGAGAGGGTGGATGGCCTCCCTTGACCTACTTGCCGCACTCTTCTTAACACACCCCAGGATACCATTGGCCCTCTTGGTCACAAGTGCACATTGCTGGATCATGGTTAACTTACTGTCTACCAGGACTCCAAGACCCTTCTCCTCATTGCTGCTTTCCAGCAGGTCTACCCCTAACCTATACTGATGTATACTGCGGATTGTTCCGCCCCACGTGCAGTACTCTACGCTTGCCCTTGTTGAACCTCTTTAAGTTCTGCTCTGACCAACACTCCAGACTGTTGAGGTGACACTGGATGGCAGCACAGGCCTCTGGTGTGTCAGTCACACCTCCCAGTTTTCTGTCACCAACAAACTTGCTGGGCATACATTCTGTCCCCTCTCCTAGGTCACTGATGAATATGTTAAATACTGATCCTTGGGGAACACCGCTGGTTACAGACCTCCAGCTTGACCCCACACCATTGATCATGACTCTCTGAGCTCTGTTACTCAACTAGCTCTCAATCCACTAACACACAATTCCTGAGTTTCCTAAAGAGGTTATTATGAGACACAGTGTCAAAAGCCTTGCTGAAGTCAAGGTAGATGACATGGGTTGCTCTCCCCACATTGAACCAGCCAGTTATGACATCATAGAAAGTGATCAGATTGGTCAAGCATGATTTCCCCTTGGTGAATATGTGTTGACCTTTTCTCTTGTGCAACCTCATTTTCAATGCTCAATGGCAAGATTTACTTAATAATATAAATAAAAATTCAAGTATAGTAGGAAAGTATTGGTTCAGCTGTGATTCCAAAGCCTTTCTTGAAAATATTCACTCAGCCTACCATACATCTCTTAATGAATGTCCCAGTAGGCCTTGTCATTTCTAGTTGTTGAAAACCAAAAACATTCAATGAAAAGATGTGGAATTATGCAATGGAAGAAATATAGCAAGACTAACCATATACCTCTAGCTGTTGTACTCAAACTGGAAGATCCAATGACCCTCTGAACCTTCTTAAAGGTCTTGAGACAATATATATTTAACAACAAGAACTTAAAATACAATAACTACAAGAAAATGCCAGATGGAAGTCCGTGGTGCAAAATTCTGAAGAGGAAGTAATATTAATATAATATTCTTATCCCAGATACTTCTCACGGATAATAGACCTACATATTCTTCTTCTCTGCGTGATTGCACACTTTTGCTTTGACATTTTTACACTTTTGAAAATACAGTTCTACAGTTCTCTTGGTTTAATGAGCCATATATGGAAACTGGATTTTATCTGACTACACTAAAACTTGCATTAATTTGCAGAGACAAATGTCAGGTAGATTTTCCTCTCCAAGTCACTTCATGAACCAAACAATTTGGATCAGCTTCAATAGAGGATTGATGCGTGAATTTGCTTCCACGGCATTATGCATTAATTAAAAGCAAATGTTTTGTGTTGAAGAAATAAACAAAGAATACTGAAAAAAATGTTCTGCAGGTTTTTTTAAAATGAAACTTCAGAAAGATTCTTTAAATATTCACTGCTATGGATACTAAATCATGTAACTGAATATCTTTCTTCAACAGAAATAATATATTTCTTCTTCTCCATGGTCAACTTTTTACCACAGTGGTCATACTACTGACCAAGTTGATTGCTACAGTCTATAACTTGAATTAGTGAGAAGGAAGAGACTAGGGTAGCCATGAAAATATTATATAATTATTGGCAAGGAGTAGGAAACTGTAGGGAAGAGTAACTTCTAAAATGTCCCTTACTGCTCCACAGTGATTTAAGATGCACTGCTGGTTTCTTCACATACCAGTAAAAGCAAAGACAATAGGCAAAAATGAGTATGCTTCACTAAATAATTTTTTTTCTTCAAGTATATGTTCAGCTTCTCAGTAGCATTACTTGTCATACAGCATTAAAATGCTACCTTTTTCTTAACTGTATGTACAATAAAATAAAATAGACAGTTCTCATTTAAATAAAAACTACCTCGCAAGGAGACATGCTAACAATGAAACGCCTTTACAATAAAGGGCTTTCTTGAAATACTTTTTATGAATACCTAGAGAACATAAAGCACAGTTCCCACAGTAAATCTGAATTTGTTTTTATGATACATTGTTCAGTAAAAGCAGAAATTTGCAAGAACTTTCAAGTCCATTATGTTTATCCCCACTCTGCTGTATAGTTTGCTTTCATAAAACATTATTTTGCCAAAAGAATCAAAATTATTCTTTGACAAGGAAACTTTCTGAATCAGATATATCAGCTTTTCATCAATCAGAGATTTTGTTTTGATTTGCCTGACCTGTTCATACACCTTTTTTAGATGTAAAATAATGAAAAATCAAAAATAGATTTTTTTCTCTTTTATTAGTGTTATTTTATGTGAACAATAGCTGGAAAAAGTACATGGACAGAGACCTACTTTGTTTTGAAGGGTATTCAAGCAAAATAACAGTTTTAGCTTTATTAGGAACAAGAATGAACACTTAAAACTGTAAGCCATTTTTATTTTAAAACCCAGGAAATTTACTAATATTACTCTGAACTGTCTCAGTCAAGATCTAGCATCTGTTGCACCAACTCATTATATATTTCATATCCAAAGGCAAAACTAAGACTTTGAGTTCTCAAATCTTATAGAAAAATGGAGTATTTCACAATTTATGTTTCCCTCACTTACTTTCAACATTTAAAACTTAAAAAAAAATAATAATAAAAAAAAAATATATAAAGTCGTAATCCCCCCTCCCAACAACAAAAAAACCCCTCTATTGCCTTACCCCTAGGATTTCAAAGTAACGTCACCAGCAGCACCACTGGGACGACAGTAGGTTCTACATTATGAATCTGTTGTGGAATGTGGAATGAAGCAACACTAGCCTTGCCAAAATTAATATAGAAGCATATGGCTGGCCAGCCCCCTGGCATTGCCAGAATACACACAGGAGGAGGCATTGAATTAGTCCCAGACATTGCCAAAAATCCAGATGAGCCAACATACACTAGCACATTTACACCTGGATTCAGAGACCATAGCAGTAAATGTCAGGCATTTGGAAACCTTCCTGAAACCTCATCAGACTTACCCAACTTTACAGTTCTGAAATGAAATGAAAACATGAAAGGTTCATAAAGGTACTGAAGAGCTGTGTTAAATCTGCAAACTCCTTTGTTTACTTCTCCACAACACACACATTTCCTGAGCAGTTATTTTCAAATTTGGAGCAGCAATTCCTTCATTTTTAAAATTCCCTCGGTTATTGACTAATTTCATCCAATAGAATAAAGCAGTACACTAAAATGAGTGCAGCATTGGAGGTCAAGAACAGGCGAGCAGATTTAATTCATGTCTACAAATTACATTCCAGTACAGCATTCAGGAACATCTTTCTACCACCTATTCCTCATGCTAGATACACAGAGAGAATCATGAGGCTGCCTCAGGTTCCTTTGGCAAATGCTGAAAGGCTGGTTCCATTGATAGCCAAAAGAATAGTTTTTCAATACAGTGTTGCAGGCTTATCCTAATTAGGATGTTTGATACTAAATATAAATACCCTAAGAAAACCAAGATCATGTTGATTGGTAACTTGGGGTTTAGAAGGAATTTCTTCCCCTCTTTAGACAAAGAATTTGGACTTTTTTCTTTTTTCCTTTTTTTTTCTTTTTTCCTTTTTTTTCCTTTTTCACCTTTCTTCCAAAAGGCAGGATTTGATGCACTCAAATCTTATGCATCTCACCTAAATAATATTTTTCCTTTGCTGCACTTCCAGTTGCACACTGTTTTCTTCCTCTGGCACTCAGCTTAGTCACCTGAAGGTTCAAGTGGTTTGACCTAACTCATGTCTTGCGTAGATATTATATTGTCATACATAGCTTTATAGATTAATATCTGCATTGCATCTTGAGCCTACTCAAGGCTCAGATATTGCCAAAAGACAAAGACCTAAAGGCTACATTTTGTATTTTATTGTGCTGTCTGGGCTTAAGCTCTGTGATACTTTAGTAGATAAACTGTGCTCCATCTAGTAATAGTTACCACCTCTTTTTTTACTCAAATTTACACACCTACTGTATTGACTTTTGGGAATTGTGGCACTTTGCTCAGCTGACACAAACAGACCTTTTGTAGGAATTGGTTAAGTCCTTAAATAATGTTTATGTGTTGCCTTGTTCATGAGAGACATAACAGTTGATTTAAAAGAGGATTTGCTACTCCAAGGAAAAGTGGATTCAGTAACTTTTCTTTTCTTCTTTCTTTAAATTTTGATGCAATATTTCCTCCAGGTATCTTTGTCCTTTTTGTTACATTCCCCCTTTATACTATTCCTTGAATCAAGAGTGTATCACTACAGAAGATGTTACTCAAATATGACAAAGATTTGAAAATTACTTTTGGCAACATAATAATTCTCTGAATTAAATTCTGTTTCTCTTTGACTGTATTGTGACTTACATTTCAACATATAGGCGATATAGCTCAGCACACAGAATGGAAAAAAAAAAAAATTGCATTCACAAATTCCCTGCTTATATATAGTAAGAAAAATACAAATTGTATTTAAAGGGAGTGGGAAGAGACTTAGTGGAGTGCAACTTCCTCCTCCCATAAAACAACACAGACAAAATGCTTATGAACCTATATTTATCTCCTGCATTAAGGAGAGAAAGAAAAATGGTTTCTGTGATTAAAAAAAAAAAAAAAATTCCCAGCATGATTGGATAGTACCAAATATTATGTAAAATAAAATGTGCAGTGTTCCAAGACTTATAAATAGTAACAGAAACATTCTAATATATCTCATAATCAGGAGTCAAAGATCAGGGCTTCAGAGTGAGAATTTATTCTACAAGGTGTTTGAGCAGGATTAACACAATGAAATATCTGATTTTGGTTGACAAGAGATGTGAAATATATGTGGACAATGCAACCTGTAGGATCACCAGTAGTTTTAAAATTATTTAAGAACTTACAATATCACTTGGATCACTTATAAAATATTTCTTTAAAAGGGGAATATAAAAGAATGAAAAATAAAGGATGATTTCAGAACAACACATCACCTTTCAACTGATTCTTTTAACAGTGTCAGATCAAGGTAAAGGCACAATGTTTTCTTTGATACGGTATTTCACATCATATATTGGCAGTGAGCCAGTCTCTGTGTTGATATTCTGCTGCATCTGAGAATTGGTGACATTTGGAACAACATTAAAACTACAATAAAAAAATATGGTGCTTCAGTGATCTAAATTGCATTCTCATCCAATGTATCTTCATTGGCTGTCCAAAATGAATAAACTTGTGATAGCGATAAAAGGATAGTGCCATATATGATGACTGGGTAGATGCATGACACTGCAGTCATTTATGCCCTGTCTCAGGTACACACTGTTCTTGTTGATGACATGGAATTCAGAACATAGCATTCACCCTATCTTAATTTTTTCTCTCTGTACTTTCTTGTATGCTTTAATCAACCACTAAGCCTAAGGTAACAGAATGGTCATGAAAATGTTGATATTGTTATTATCTTTTTGTTATTATCTCTTTATCTCATCACAAAGATATTTTTTTTTATTCCACACCACCCCTACTTCCTCTGTCTACTAGGATGGATTCTGTCAACCTTACAACCTTACATTACAACCTTACTATTGTTCATAATGATTAAATATTCATACAAAATATACCATTTCTCTATCATATATGCCCAGAATACACATGTTATCAGCTGAGAAAAAATTATCTTTGATCTTATCTCCTCTGATATTCCTCAACCCACAGCTTTGTATAGTATTATATAATAATATTAGGGAAGTTTTAATAGCAAACTTCTCATATTATGTATATCATCAGCCTTCATAACACATTATAATAAAGTGCATGATTTAACTGACAGATCCTCTATTTTGAAGTAAAATAAATGAATTTATATATTAAAGCTGCATACAAAGTAGCTACTACTCAACATAATTTATAATAGTAATAATCTGACAGTTTAAATCATACGTTAATTTCCTTGTTGGATGGGTTTATGACACCTCAGAGGTCCAATATTTATAGCTAGTCTTCTGGCCTGTTAGTGATGTGCCAATTTATTAGAGAATTTTTTAATTAAATGTGAAGACTGCACTTTTATTTATTTAGAAAGAGGCTTTCAGTTACCATTACGCACATTCTCACTTTTAATAAAGCTCAAATCTTTAATCCTATACTACTGACCAACTGAAAAACTAAGGGGCTGACCGAGGCACTCATTGCTCTGTGGCTTTCCAAAATGCCTGCTGGCTACCTAAAGCACTGTGACTTTAATTACAGCATTGCATAAAAGGAGTGATTGCATATGGTGGCCACCCTAACAGCCACTTGAGTTGCAAAAGTAGTCTGAAAAAGGCTGTGTTATTTATTGGAATTGCCACTGAAATGATCCCACAAGTGGCAATGAGGTGCGGCAGGGGAGCTTGTACCAGTGGATGAGAGCTGCGATGGGTGGACACAGACTGTTCTGAAAAGAACAGCTTGGAAAGTGAGGAGAAGTGAGCTCTGTGCAGAGGACTGTGCTGAATGCCTAGAGTTTGGCCTTGGGACTGGTGATGGATCAGTTCAGAGGTTACAGGGAAGGCTCAGAGGACAGCCTGACACAGCTGACAACATGGCATGCTTCTTCTATAGACCACCTGGCTGAGCAGAGGAAGCACAGGAAGCTTTCTTGAGAAAGCTGGAGGAAGCTTTATAACAGGTCCTAGTAGTTATGGTTCAAAATGGCTCTCATATTTGCTGGAAGAACGAGAGGAGAAAGAGGAGAGGGAGAGGAGAGGAGAGGAGAGGAGAGGAGAGGAGAGGAGAGGAGAGG